>OX387327.1:5252329-5877329 GCA_947562085.1 Eudonia lacustrata | reverse complement strand
AAGATCAATCTCTGAGTCAACACGCATGTAAAGTTTATGCAACGCTCAAAAGCCTTTTCAACTCTCAAAAGTTATCAGTAAAGTTCATTTTCGCGTAACAGTTTCACAGTCAAGCTGTTGCGAGCTGGTTCCCGGTCCCTTATCGGCCTAAATGCTGAAATTACAGGCGTGCAGTATTATCGAGCACGCATACCTTGATATTTTCTCAACAATTTTTGCATACCTTCCTGGGAACTCCGCTAGAGGTTCTCCCACTAATTACCTGGTACATTGCAACCTGTATTGTGCAGACCTTTTTTCAATTGATTGCTGTGTCTGGGTTATTTGGATCGACTGATTTCTCGTCTTATTAAGGTCATGGTAATTTCGAATCGACTTTTCCTTGAGAATCTGCCACATAGTAGCTATTTTCGTGATCCGCTTGTGTGGATTAGGTATTTATTATTATCACAAAGTATTGAAGGGGTCTTGATCAGCTAGACGTGGTTTTTTTGAGTTAAGCACAACTAGGAAGCCCTTAGCCACTGGCGATAAGTATGTAGATAAAAGCCTCTTCCCCGGGCTTCTCAACCATTGCATAGGTAGCTGCCAATAATCAACCAAATAAAAAACAATAAGGGAATTGCATAGGTATATACATACATACTAGTGGTCACCCAGTGGTCGAAATTCGATAGTAATTTTATTATTCCCTGTGTGGTGCCGGGGATAAAGTATTGCACCACCCCATCTCTTCCCGTGGGTGTCGTAAAAGCCGACTAAGGGACCATTCCAGAGGATGGGCAGCAGCATTTCTCTGAGGTTACCCTCAACCTACTGCGATCGCCAACCCGCCTGCCAAGCGTGGCGATTACGGCAAATACCCCACATATCCTTGGGGGAGGCCTTTGTCCAGCAGTGGACGTCTTTGGCTGAGATGATGATGATGATGATGGATTGTATCCTAAGCAATGAAAAATTAAAAAAGATAGAGTGTGAGTTTGGATTGGCATTGACATATTTCGGCCGCTCCTCTTCCATTTTTGAAATTTTTGAAAAGAGTACCTATTTATACGCGTGGTTCAAATACATGGTAGTGTGTGTAATGTTTGTTTTATTGATTTAATGTATTTTTATGCATAATTAAAAAAACTATTAACCTTCGGATAACCTTCTCTATATAAACCATAAGTGTGCGAAATTTCATACTCCTCCGTCAGCGCAATTTTCGTAAAAAAGGGGTACAAAGTTTTTGCTTCACGTATTAATATATAGATTATTATATAACCTAGAACCTAATCGCGATAGTTCATATTAATGACTGGGCCGCGAGGGAAGGGCGGGTAATTAGCCGCCAATTATCAACATACTGCAACGTGTGTTCATCTCCTTAGGTACATAAAAAAACAACAGGTATATACCTAAGGGTCAATAGGTATATTTACACTTATAGAAATAACCTAGAACCTAATCGCGATGGTTTAAAATAATGACAGGGCCGCGAGGGAAGGGCGGGTAATTAGTTGCCAATTATCAACATACCGCAACGTGTGTGCATCTCCTAAAATAAAAAAAAAATAAAAAATATATATACGAGTCGAATTGAGTAACCTCCTCCTTTTTTGAAGTCGGTTAAAAAAAACATGATAGGTATTAAAAAAAACATTTTATAAATAGCTTGCCTACTTCTTAACTGATCTTTAGTATTGTGTAAAAATATTATGATCGGATGTTAATGACGGTAGTTGTTGACATTGAATGGGTGCCTTTGGCTTTCAAAGTAAAAAAGTAAATAGTGTTGAATAATTTCGGCGGGCTGGTTGGAACCACGATAGCTCAATTGGGAGAGCACCTGACCCAGTATGCCAGAAGGGAGCAGGTTCAAATCCTGTCGTGGAAATTTTTTCAACATTTGTGTTATTGTAATGATAGGTATTTATATACCTGGTCATATTATTTATAAAGGAATGTTATAGGTATATTTACACCTATATAACTTAGAACCTAATCGCAATGGTTCATCACAATAATGACAAAGCCGCGAGGGGAGGGCGGGCATTTAGCTGCCAATTATCAACAAGTCGCAACATTTGTACATCTCATTAAATAAAAATACAATAGGTTTATATAAGGGTTCATATGTATTCTCGTATTTACACTTATATAACCTAAAACTTAATTGCTGCAAAACGTTTTTTAATTAAAAATCTCTAACTTCTATAGTTTAGAAAATAAATAAATATTAAAAGTGTAGTACTTATTTTTGCAGGCCAGTGTATATGGGAATGTTTTAGGTATATTTACACTTATATAACCTAGAACTTAATCGCGATGGTTCATCATAATAATGGCCGAGCCGCGAGGGGAGGGCGGGCAATTAGCTGCCAATTATCAGCCTATCGCAACGCTTGCGCATTTGTCTTTCATTCTACGGCAGTTAGAGATAATTGTATACGCTTTGTGGTCGATGAGTAATGTATGTGTACTTAGGTACTGCATATAAATGAGAATCACGCGGTTAATATGACGTGTGTAATTGGATGCCGATTAATAATTAACTGTTAATGGGAAGTTTAAGTTTTTCGCAATAAATCAATTCGGTATTGCACAGGTCTTTTATTTTTTTATTTATTTGGAATACAAATATAATATGTTAATTTACGTTGGTATTGAGAAATTCGTATGTTGCTAAAGTATATGTTTCGCTTTATCATATGAGATTTGGTGAGATTTTGTGAATAGGCAGTCGCGTGGCCGAGTGGCAGCGCCCTCGCTCTAGTATCCGGACGTCTTGGGTTGAATTCCCAGGTTGCAAAGTTAAAAAGTAGTTTATCCTCGTAAGGCCCAGTGTTAAATTACTCATGTAAATTTACGCCCTTTTGTCATCACATGATCACATAATCGACTTTTGTAGGTTGCGCCCAGAACAAAATATTTGGGAATAAAAATGTGATAGAATTAGAACTACACTTGATATTTTTTTTACATATTAAATACCTATATTGTGAGCAAAAATGATACTACACTCACTTGTAATAATAGTGTATTTCAAAAGTAACTTATGGTATAAAAAACAATGACACGGCGGGGTACTTATCTTCTCCAGCAAAAATAGATTTCCGTGCATATAACCGGATACATTTTTGTTCTCATTTGATCACATTGGGGCTATTCTTTATTTGTGTATATGTCATCAGATGAGGTCGCTGGACAGTAAGTGAATATACTTAGATATTTAGTTAGGTTGTAATGCAAAACCTTATTATGTCATCATATGAGGTCATTTAGGCCTTACGAGGTTAAGCTAACTAATCCGTATTTGGCAAGCGTAGTTTTGAAGTCAATACCCATCCATCCTAGCGATGAATTAATTTCAACGATAGAGGCCTATACTTAATTATATACGAGTATATTAATGCAATATGTGTATATTGTATTTATAAAATACAGTAAAAATATTAAAAGTTTTAAGTAATTTTGAAATTATTTGGAAATATTATTTCTCTAAATTTAGTTCTATTTTCTTTTTTAAATCTAAAGCTAAATCTAATTTTACACATGTTAAGCACACATAAACTACTTGTGTTAACACAATTAGGACATTAGTCTAGTATAAAATGTTGTTAAACCTATTATGTGGTTATAACTTTGTTAGGATTAATGTCTGTTGTGTAACCTAATAAAATAAATAAAAAATAAAAGCCGGGTAGGCTTTACTTACCCAGCCAGGTATTGAACCTGTGTCTTCCGCAATCCGGGCGGCTGCACTGACCATTATGCTACCGGGAAGGCTGACGTAAGCACAGAATTATTCACTGCTTTGATTTTTGACTGCTTTTTAGCGACAGCAGTGCCAGTGTGTATATTGTAATAATAGTGTATTTCTTAGCGATCAGTCTCCATATATTTTATCTTTTATCGTATCTTATCTTTTATTTTATCGTATCTGATCTTATCTTATCTCGTATCTTATTTTATCGTATCGCTTATCGTATCTCTTATCTTATCTCTTATCATATCTTTTATCTTTTTTATCTTATCCTTATGTGACTTACGTACCATGCAAAGGGTTAGAAAAATCAGTATAAAAAAAATATGAGAGTTGATCTGTAAGGGTGTATAATCCAATCTATGTATTTGTTAAAGGTAAATGTTTACCAACACCGCCCAAAGCAATTAACACAGCAGTCTGAGCACAAGTAATTTATGCGTTCTTATATGTTAATCCAATTAGAAGCGGCATAGCTTGGTGTCACATTTACATTAATTTGAATTTAAAAGCAAGCAGATATTGCTTGGTTACTGGATCTTATTGGAGTATATAGCGATGACAGGTGTTGATAAATTTTATGTGTTACATGTAAAATTTGTAAAATAAAAAAGCGTATTCTTTATTTAGCTTTCTCAAAAATACAAACTTTTATTTTTAGTAAAAAGCAAAAAATAAAGTTAAAGGACAACCTGCATCGAAAGCTATAAATAATTATTTCGATACATGTACAAATAAGCCCATGATAGAAAAAGAACCCGAGATATCTGGGATATGACCTATAATCCGGCCACTGGATTACAAAGGCGTTTTAAATATGATATTGACCACTTGATAAGCAAAGACATTTTCTTATTGTCAGGAACATCTTATTTATTTCTTTATTTATACATAAAAGCAAAAAAGCAGAAAACTGACAATAAAAGCATTTAAAAAAAAATAAGTGCACGCCTGTACACAATACACAATTCTGTGCGTTTCTCACGTAATTTTTTACCACGAACTACAGTGCTGTGGAACCAGCTCTCAGCGGCGGTATTTGCGGACCAATACGACTTAGGGATCTTCAAGAAACGAGCCTATTCCTTCCTTAAAGGCCGGCAACGCATCTGTGATTCCTCTGGTTTTGCGGGTGTCCATGGGCGGCGGTGATTGCTTTCCATCAGGTGACCCGCCTGCTCGTTTGCCTCCTACTAATATAAAAAAAAAAACTATTTGGGCGAACATTTTATGAGTTGGTCGTTATCTGTTACTCGTAAACTTGTAGAGCCTACTTAGCTGTGATAGTTTTCCTTTTAACTTCGTCATATACATACAACTACCGTGAATTTTTTCACGTATCCAAAAACAACCATTTGGCTGGCAGGGGGGGGACACTTGACTAACAAAAGGTTGCACTTTAAAGCCTCAATCAAAAAAGTGTTTCTAATAACCCCTCAATATTTTTGAAATTGCTATACAACAACATCCCACTCTATGGGGTAGACAAGAAAAAAAACGACGGGTTGCACTCCGGGAGTGCCGGCAGAAGTGAAAACTTGAATATTAACGTTGTACATTTTTGATATTTCGGAATGGTTAGGGAATAATTTTGCACGAATTGCTTCAATTATCAGTATAAAAGTACTATCATTTATGTGGTAGAATACAATATTTATTTATTGCGCTATCGTACACAAACATGACAATTTATTCGCGCAAGCGCCCTGCGCCGCCTAAACGAAACAGCAGGCATACATTTTCACCGCGCCGTAGAAAGAGAGGGGAATACTTCCTCTCCTACGCCGCGCCGGCTGTCTACTCTCCATCCGTCTTACGAATTTTCGATCAGGTGACGTGTCCTGACGCCAATTTAACATTTTTTACCCATTACAAAAAAAGTGTACAACGCCGCTAAAGAAGTTTTCACTTCAAAAAATTACATCCCCACTTCACGTGTAGGGGAGGTAACTTAAAATAAAATACTTTTCAAAATTTTACTTCACCACTTTGTCGTCGTGATTGATATGTATATTCATGCCAAATTACAGCTTTCTAGTACTAAGAGTCTATGAGCTAGGCTGGGGACAGACAGACAGACAAATATATATGTAAATATATATATTTATAACGGGACGGGCCGCTAGTAAAAATAAGTAATAAATTAATAAGCGTCGTCGGTAGCCAAACGGATAGTTGCTCGGGTTATATTCCTGTGAAATCGCGGTTCAATCCCACAGCTCGGTTAGTCTACAGAAGTGAACCCACACCTAAAAAAACAAGCGTTTTAACTTTTCCGGATAGATAAATTAATAATGTGTTAATAGCGCAAAAAGAACGAGATGTTTCAGTTGTTCTTGAAAATATGTTTAGCAGTTGTAAAACCGTAATCATGGCACATACTAATAATAGTATTTTTGTCGACTGTTCTGTGGTTCACAGATTTCAGATTTCACCTCAGCCCTCTCTTTTATGAATAATGTGATTATTGTTAGTTTTAGTGTTTATGCACCATTTTGTCATTACCTTTATTTATCTTTTGTTATCAACTTATGCTAGCTGTGTACATTTATTTGGCCTTGGCTGTTTATGTACCGATTAAAATAAAAATAAAATAAAAAATAAAAATACCTACAAGTTACAACTGTACCGAAATATCGGATACTCAATGACAACAAAGATAGCTACAGTCACTACATAGCGCAGTTACCATTCGTTCCACAACATTACAACAAAACTACTCCATCGTATCATCATCATCAACTTATTTTATGTCCCCACTGCTGGAGCACGAGCCTTCCCTATGGATGGATTGGGAGAACGGGCCATAAACCACCACGCGGGCCCAGTGCGGGTTGGTTGTTAACGACTGCTAATGAATTACCCATGCAGCCGGGACCAACGGCTTTACGTGCCTTCCGAAGCACGGAGGAGCTCGAAATGATAAATATTTGGCCACCCATCCGATGACTGTCCTTTGCTAGTGCTTAACCTCAGTACTCGCAGATCGGGCGCGTTAACCACTGCGCCATCGAGCTCCTCGCTCCATCGTATACAAATACTTAAGGCGACGCATCGCTAAACAATTATCTAATACGGAGCGTTTGCGCCCGTACTATATGAAAAACTGTTTTTTTTCTTTCCAATTAAAACTACAAATAAGTTTAAAAAAATGAATTAGCATATTGAAGTGTGTGTTAAGACTAATCTACTAAGAAAATTTAGATGCTAAATAGGTCTGGTTTGCCTGTAAAATGTAAATCTATGTTTTAAAAGAGGTTACTTTGATATTTTTTTCTCTGTTATAAAAATTAACAAATCGTGTTTCTGCAACTAGCAAAATGAAGTCAATTAAATGAAAAATCATATCATCTAATATTACTTTCATATGTTTTGTAATTGTTGGGAAAAATCAAGATCCCCGCCACGTCTGGACTTCATTTCCACTTAACATCAGGTGGGATGGAGTCATTTGCCGAGCTAAGTATATAAAAAAAAAAATGTAAATTTCCAATGCGTCGCCTTAATTGGTGTTAGCGACTAGTTTTCGTCAACGGTTAGAGGTCGAACGAGCGCGATAAGTGACTAACATTACAACAAGAAATAAATGCTATAACTCGTATCGGATTACATGTTACCCTATTGGGTCAAGGCTCCTATAGTCGATGGAGTGCCCCTTTGTGATAGTGATGCTCGGACACCGACGTTGTTAAACGAAAACCTCGATACGAATTAAATTAGACTTAGTGTTATTAAGTTTCTTTTATAAATAGAATACATATAATAGTTGAGTTAAGTTTCTTTATAAACAGTAAGTACACAAAATGTTTAATTATAAAAGAAACTTAATAACCAACACAAAGTAAAATTTAATACATACATACATACATACATCATATACATACATGCTCTCTCACGTCTTTCTCCCAAACTCGCCATTATTGATTTCAACGCCACTTTTAACAGAATAAAATTAATTAACTACAATTAAAAGACAAATTTTAAAGAATATAATAACAAAATATTATTTTATTTTTAGAAGTAATTAAAAACAGAAGTGATCGACATTAATTATTTAACATAAAACAAAGCTTTTCCTTATTTACCTGCACTTGCTTAAAGCTCCGAAGTGGCTAGAATCAAAGTTAAAGATATTTATTGCCAACTAGTGTCTTAAAATTATAGTGCTTTCAAGTTAGATACCTTATACGGTACTGCAATATTCTAAACAATATTAATGAGAAAAATAAATCTAAGTATTGATAATTTCCCAGCACTAGGTACTATATAACTATATACTGAGTAGTGCCACACACGCCCCAAGAGATTTATTACTAGGTACTACCAGTACGTTCACAATAACTCACTTATTTAAATAAATCCCTTTATACATCGGTACAGTGGAACCTTGAATTAATAATTCTTAGAATTGTTTCTTGTGTTAACTGTCGATCTATTTAGAGGCAAAACGTTGTCTGTTCAATGTAATTTATGTGCGATGCTAAAATATATAGCTTTTATGTTAATTACTGTACCTACTTATTTATATTTTATAAATGTTCAGTAAATAAAAACTTTTTGCGTTTAATGTACAATTTTTGTGGTGATGCAATAACAGTTATTCCTATCTATCAATCATTACCATGAAATGCTAATACTAATAAATAATATCCTACTAATATTATAAACGCGAAAGTTTGTAAGTATGGATGGATGTTTGTTACTCTTTCACGTAAAAACTACTGAATGGATTTGGATGAAATTCGGTATACAGATAGTTTATAACTGGATTAACAAATAGGATAATTTTTATCCCGATATTCCTACGGGAACGGGAACCACGCGAGTGAAACCGCGAGCGGCCGCTAGTTTAATATTAAAGGGCAATAAGTAACCAAACATAACTCTAGTTACAGATACATTGTACAAAAAGAAATAGTACCTATACCGATGTAGTAAAACAACAAATACGTTGCAAGCTCAATCATAATGCAAATACGTACACATACAAATATACATTATAAAATAATTTGAAATCTACGTTTTGTAACGTTTGAAACTGTTTTGACTTTACCAATCAAGACGACGAGTAGACCGCGAATTGGCTCGACTGTTTTTTTTGAAAAGATTTTGCTGATTTCCCCGTCGGCATTTTCAGCTTCACCGAGCTTTTTTGGGGGCGGGTGGCGAGAAACTTAAAAGATACCTCAAGCCGTGTGAAACGAAGCACCTTCGGAGGATTTCTAGAGGGAACGGCATCACGCACTAGTGCGTGTCCCCGTGCCCTACTAGATCCTCCGAGGGGTTCGGATCGGATCGGTGAGCGGAACAACGAGGGCGCCTCTAAAGGCTCGGATCGCGGCACGGTTGACCGGGCCGTGGTGGTGAGGAAAAGCGCCCAGGTACATGTATGTACCTGGTATAGAGCGCGTGTGAACCGGCTCGTCATACCCTTGTTCTACGAGTACGGTGTCTTGGGCCTAAACTAGTGTGCATGATTAGTGTAGTCTGTAAATGTCTAGTGGCATTTAGAGGATCGGCCGGGGGGAACTTGACTGAGTCACAAATCACTTATGACGTCAGAGATTGACAGCTCCGAAACACTTAAATAAAACCGAGTGCGAACATTAGATAGATTGGTACTTCGGACACCAACAATAGGGCGTAATAAAATAAAGCCGGCATCGTTCGTCGATTAGAATCGGTCATTGTATCTAATCGTAATCGCGTGTCGTAATCGATTGTATCAATCGGTACGAGAGAAAAAAATACATTATTTCCGACCTTACCCAAGCAGTTAATTGTTGCTAGAATAGCTCACCAACAATTAATTTAATTATGAACGTTGTAAAATACGTTTGCGAGTTACATAAAACACTTACTACCGAAGTGGGTGAGGTCAAAGTGGGCAATAATAGTAACATAATCGATACAAAATCATACCGATTTGCGGTGACCTCTAATACTAATAACGACTAGAAAACAACCACATCTATTAAGTTGTTTGATGTTCTCATAAAGAACTTTTAGAGTGGTCGTAAGTTTTATGCGCTTGCGTTAGTAGCAAAGCTTATGTATGTACACGTACATAATATATAGGACAGCAGTTTTTTAAGGTTTCCGAATTGTTCATAGTTCAAACATTTTTGATTATTAATAATATTAGGTACTAAATAATACCATAGTACCTAACTTGTATGAAAAACGAAATCTTCTAAATATCTTTTAGAAAATCCTACTAATATTATAAACACGTAAGTTTGTAAGTATGGATGCATGTTTGTTACTCTTTCACGTAAAAACTACTGAATGGATTTAGATGAAATTTGGCACACAGATGGTTTATAACCTGGATTAACACATAGGATAGTTTTTATCCCGATATTTCTACGGGAACAGGAACCACGCGGGTGAAACCGCGAGCAGCCGCTAGTAACCTACAATTCTGAATCACCATTACCTTCCATAGGGAAGGCTCGTGCCCCAGCAGTGGGGATTTTATGAGCTGATGATGATGATGATGATGAAGATGATTACCATCAACCATGCTGGTCTGGGACGTGAAAATAACGTATCAGCTGGCTAACTTCCCGTGTATGTCGTGAGAGCCGACTAAAAGATAGGGCTCCAAGATGCTCAAACATCAGACGTTGGGCTAGGCTAGTAGAGGTACCTACGGGTACTTAGCAAGATAGAAGCCATTTACGTACAAATTGTATG
The DNA here is from genome assembly GCA_947562085.1 of Eudonia lacustrata. NCBI lineage: Eukaryota > Metazoa > Arthropoda > Insecta > Lepidoptera > Crambidae > Eudonia > Eudonia lacustrata. The sequence continues at coordinate 5,866,882 of OX387327.1, read as the reverse complement.
AGAAAACATTTGATTAAAGACAAACTTCTGCTTCTGAATTGTTGGATTTTAAAACGAGGACCAATGGTACGTCAGAGGCTCCGGGACTTTAGCCTTTCAGCTACTTTCTATCCTGGTCGAAGAAAATGTTCTCGAGAAACACGTGATAAAATTATTTGATACAGTTCTCATGCGGTTGCAGCCGTGGCCGGAAGTTAGATAACTTATCAAATTAAATAATAATAAAAAAGATATAAATGCAAATGCTAACTGGCCACAAGAAGGCTAGCATATAATTTTTAGACATTAATCTTAATTCGAACATTCGTAATATATCGGCGGTGAATATTAATTTCAGATGTCACTTAATAAACATGTCGGACCACCCACACGGTGTAAATAGGTAGGTATTTGTCAGACTACCGAATATAACGGCATGTCAAATAGCGTAAAAATCTCAAAATAATAACTATAGCTTTAGTTATTGTTCTGAGGTAAAAATGGGAGCATAGAGGCTTTTTTGCAAGAGCTTGCTGATTTCTTCGAACGGACTGTTTAGCGTTACCGGAATTAGGGGGGGGGGGGGGGGGGGGGAAGCGCGAGAAACTTAAAAGGTTCAAGCCGTGTGATCCAAACACTTCAGAGGTTTTTATCTACCGAAGCTTAGCCTTCTCGCACAGCTCTGGTGAAAAAGCAACCTTACAATATGCCTTCCAAAGCCCGGAAGACCTGGAGATATTGTGATTTGGTCACTAATGGTCATTTATCCTGATCATTATTTATGACTAAGACAAAATGCAGTTGAATTCATCATAAATCGGGGCCATCGGCGGCCTTCGACTTCGACTCTAATTCTTTTCCCTCATCAAAACCCAACGATGTACAAGTTACAAGATCGCCACTTGTAAAGTCATTAGTCTTCATCATCAGTACAATTTGTTTGTTCCCACTGCTGGAGCACGAGCCTTCCCTATGGATAGATAGGAAGAAAGGGACATGAACCACCACACAGGCCCAGTGCTGATTGATGGTTGTTGACGACTGGTATTTTCACTTATCATATATGATCGGTTGATCGCCCACAGGTATACAGCCGGGACTAACGGCTTTCCTAAGTCTTCTGAAGCACGGAGGAGTTCGAGACGATACATTTTTGGTCACCCATCCGACGACCGGCTTTTTCTTAAGTTGCTTAACTTCAGCAATCGCGGACCAGGCTCGTCAGCCACTGCATCATCGAGCTCCTCATTGATTAGACATGTTTCGATTAAATTGACTGGTACATCGCAACCGTATTACAAAATCCGCTCGTTTTCACTTTCGTTTGTTTTTGTATAAACATTGGGTCGGTAAGGTCATCACAACCGGTAGAAAAGCTTTGACGATGTACACACGGCGGCAGATCAACAGCATGTCACATTTCTACAGTCACTTTTGAACTTTATTGTTTGGTTATCTATATATATATATTAATACTTGAAGCAAAAACTTTGTAGCCCTTTTTAAAATATATTGAAAATGTATTGAAAAAATTTAAGTTTTGTATGCAGCCGTCTGTACAAGTACGGCGGCAGATCAACCTACCTAAACCTGTCAAATTTCTCCAATGAATATTGATCCTTATAACCAAATCCTAAAGTTCAAAATTTATTGTAGAAATTTGACAGTTTTGGGTAGGTTGATCTGCCGCCGTGTGTACAACGCTTCGAAGAGGGTCAGCATTCTTTCTGTGACCGTACAAGCTTATATACCACGTGGCAAAATAGCGATTCATTCATCATCAATTTGTAATAAAATGTTATAAATTTAAATATAATAAATTTAATAAAATGTTGAAAGAATTTCCACGAGCAGGATTTGAACCTGCACCCTTCTGACATACCGGGTCAGGTGCTCTCAAACACGACCACGATAGCTCAATTGGGAGAGCACCTGACCCGGTATGTCAGAAGGGTGCAGGTTCAAATCCTGTTCGTGGAAATTTTTTCAACATTTGTGATTTTGTAATTTGTTCGCAACAATATTTGCGTTAAAAATTATATAAACGAAACAAAAAAAAAACATTTTATTATGCACTATTAACTATTAACGCCTCGGTGGCCGAGTGGCAGAGCGCTCGGCCCGATACCCGAAGGTCCCGGGTTCAAATCCCAGGTCGGGCAAAATGTATTTCGGATTTTTCGATGCATAGCCCGGGTTTGTGATCACCAACCCGCATTCGGCAAGCGTGGTGATTAAGCCATTACCCATCAATTGTAGCGATGACTTGATTTCAATGATGGAGGCCTTTGCCCAGCAGTGGGACAGTTATAGGCTGTTTACTTACTTACTTTACTTACTTATGCACTATTGATGACAAACGTAAATTATGTTTGTCTATTCGTTGTGATTTATAAATGGTAGTGCTTTTTCGATGGCCGTACTCATTAGCCACGCAGAACATATTTGTAACAACTTCAATACGCGAGCTTTTATTACGCTTATTAAAAAAAAAATATATATATTATTCAGAAATTTGTAGTACATACTTACATGAACTATACCTATCAAGCTGTTGAAGTATTATAAGTAGACATTTACTACTTACTTGGAGTGGTTATTCCCACTGATGAAACCTCCATCTTATAGCCAAATGTAGGAACACAACAAAGCTACTCACTAACATACTTACCTATTTTTTATAGCTAAGCTACAAACTTAGAATAGATTTCTTAGGTACTATCTAACTTTGATCATCGTCATAATCAAAAACTTATTTTATGTCCCCACTACTGGGGCACGAGTCTTCCCTATGGATGGAAAGACCACAGAGAGAACTGTTTATAAACCACCACGCGGGTCCAGTGCGGTGGGTGCTGTGTTTGTTATCGACTGATAATGCAGCCGGGACCAACGGCTTTGCGAGCCTACCAAAGCAAGAACGAAATAGATTTCTACCACCAAACAAATCATGTACAATTATATGAGCTAAGCACTCAGCCCTCCATTGAATAAAGATTACACACTCAATTAAAATCGTATAAATTATATATTGTTTTTACAGACATCATTTAATCTGACCTATTGTTTCGCACATCCTTGATTACTGACTGACAAAGACTGACAAGAATAATGTTCAGGTCATACATTTATGAAATTATTGCAAGTTCATTAATAAAACTTATGTCTCAATCATCCACATCGCTTAAATAAATAATGACAGGAGAATTAATAAAAAGAAATATTATTTTTTTGTTCATAAATTTTTATTTGTTCAGCGTTGACAGCCGTAGTATTGAACAAAATTAATGATTCATCTTCTTATTAAAGTTTGCATAATGTGTCCTTGTTTATCTGACAAAGCGATGTAGTTTATCTTTTACCAATTTATGAAATCATTAAAAATACTCTGACAGTCATATTATGAAAAAGTTGACTCGTTAAAAATCGAAATTCCTTCTTTAATCATTCATTCATTTGCTATATGTCCAAAAAACAATAGATGTTTTTAAAGGTTTAATAAGGTAGATAAAGTACATGACTCTGTTAGGGTATTGCAAACACAAAACAGGAAAATTATTTAACTATTGTTACTAATCATTATCTGTGCCGTAACGGTAATCTATTGATAATTCATTATTGGAATACCTATAAAACTACACCAGCACCTTAAATTTGTGTTATTTATTCTTTCATTTATAAACTGACAAACATTATACTATTTTCCTATTACTATTTTCTACGTAAAGAATATGGTTCAGTTATGGTTCTCAACTCAAGAATCTTCATCAGCAATGAATAGATAATGGCAACTTGTTAACGGATCAGTGGCGGTAGCCAAAGTAACATTAAGAAAACGATAGCGAAGTTCGAAAAGAATAAAATGTATGGGATTGACATAAGATTGACCACGTGATTTAGCGCGGCTTATGTCAATCTCATACATTTTATTGTTTTCGAACTTCGCTATAGTTTTCTTAATGTTACTTTGACTAAGCCTACTGAAAGCAAATAGACATACATATTAGCACTGCATGAAAATTTATTCATTTCTTTTTTTTTTTTTTTTTTATTAGATTCACCAACGTTTGTTTACATTGTTTCTAAACAGATAACACTTGGGCAAATACATAAACACTTACAGGTAAATACTGCATGAACCATATTATTAGAAAACTAAGTTACTCTAAGATATTTTATTATACATGATAACACTTATCTATAACTAGGCGCTTCGACACAATAAATACTATTTTTTGACTATGACACAACTGTCATGACGGTGCGACGGAGCTTGTTAGTTGAGTCCGAGTAAATATCAGTGATGTCACTACATTCATTTACTACAGTCTGGAAACAGGGGAAGTTGGAAGTTGTGGTGTGTACCATGATCTATAAGGCTCCCTTAACTTCACACTTTTTGTTTTCTTTTTTATTACTCTTTTTGTTTCCTTATTTTTACTCTTGTGTGTATACTGTATGCCTTATTTATTTTTTGTATAGTATGTAGGTATGTATAAGTGTGTTGTTAATAAATGCTCTTCTTTCTTTCTTTATTTCTTCTTTCAATAAGACGACAGGTAAAAAAGACAGAAGCGTGTCTCCTAATCCAACCTAAAGAGAATATAATTGGACATGAACCAGTCTGAGATTTGAATAGGTACTTGGAGAACGAGACCTGAAAGATAATATTTATGTATAATACAGTGTTACATCACATTGTACATTCTAGATATATTTGATGACCTCCTTGGTCGAGTGGTTTGTACACCGGTTTTCATGGAGTCGCCATCTCTGAGGTCACGGTTTCGATCCCCGGTCGGGTCAATTTAGAAATTATTGTTTTTCTAAATTGTCTGGGGTCTGGGTGTTTTTCTATGTATAATAAGTATGTATTTAAATATTTTAAGTATGTTAATCCGTTGTCTAGTAACCATATAACGAGTTTCAAAACGAAGCTTTTCTTGGGCTAGATAATTGGTGTAAGTGTAGGAAAGTTTACTATTTCTTTATTGCTTTTGTATATAACGGTCGAATTTCGACCACTTAATACCTACATATTATATAAAATCGTCAATTTGACAACAAAGCGTGAAGTTACAAACATTACATAACTCTTATCTTTACGTGTATCAGCCAAATCGCCCGCAACTATATAACATCTAGATTCGTACACATACAAAACAATATATCAGTTGGATTGCCGCCCAACCGTTACTCTATCTAATTCCCCATCTGACTACAACTTAATTAATAGTCACTTGTTGAAATCGATTTTGAACTTGATTTATAAATCGAATGACCTGTATTTATCGATTCGAATATATTGTATCGATTAAGAATAACACGTAGTACGTTTCCGTTCGATTTTCATGATTTGTTTTGATGCAACCAGTCGCAGTTCGTTATACGAGAAACAGGTGATTAAAAGTGTTCTTTGATTTTATTTTTGATTTTTTAATAATATTGTATTTGAGTAAAATGTCAAGGCTTGTGTCATAAAACTGTAATTTTATAATTATAGGAGTATTGGACACTTCATTAGACAACTTGTTATTATCTTATAATAAATAAATGAAAAGAGAAACTTCATTTACGTAGTAATTAAACTTTTAGCTAATCTGTGGTCACGCTGCCATACAAAACCGAAGCCGGGTAGGGGGAAGGGGGGAGGGGGGCAGCCCCCCAATGCCTTGGTAGCTGAGTGGCAATGTGCTCGGCATGATACCTGGAGGTCCTAACTTCAATTCCCAGGTTGGGCGAAGTGTGTAATGAATATTTTAGATGTATAACCAGGGTTTCTGATCACCAACCTGTATTTGGCAAGAGTGATGATTAAGCCAATACGCATCAATTGTAGCGATGGCTTGATTTCAAAGTGCGAGACCTTTGTCCAGCAGGGGGACAGTAGTAGGTTAACCTATTATTATTTTAGGTTGCCTAAAAGACTTATTGCTAGTACCTAATAGCAAGTTTGAAAAATTTTAAAAATATTTTATCTATACTGAAGAGTTTGTTTGTTTGGTTGAACGCGCTAATCTCAGGAACTACTGGTTCGAATTGAAAAATTATATTTGTGTTGAATTGTCCATTTGTTGAGGATAGCTACACTCTAGTGCGCAGTCATCTCGAATTTGCAAGCGTTGTCTGGAACCCTGTATACAGTAGGCCGTCCCAGAGAATAGAATCGATACAGCGAGCTTTTACTCGATATCTTGCCTTTACAACTCCTGGCATATCTTACAGACAACCTTACAGTCAAAGGTTAACGTTCTTTAAAATGATTACTTTGAAAAACCGACGTTTGGTTGCAGACTTAGTATTCCTACATAAGATCCTAAGCAACAACATTAATAGTATTCATCTTCTTGGTCTAATCAAAATTAACGTCCCATATAAATATCCCCGATACCCCATACGGAAATTATTTAGTATACCAAGGCATAGAACCATTTTAGGCTTACATTATCCAATTACTAAAATATGTAACGCGTATGATGAAATTAAAAATAAGATACCCAATATTGACATTTTCAACGACTCTTCGGGTGCATTTAAAAATAAATTGGTAAAGTATTTTCAACCTCTCAGCACAAACTCGGCAAATACTCGTAGGTTTTATTAAATTTCTTTATTATGTTAAATTTCTTCTATATATTTTTTTTTATTTTTATTAAGTTTTTAAGTTTTATTTTTCTTGTCTTAAACATTACCTGTATAATATTTTTAAAATCATTTGTATTACGATAGTAACTACACTATGGCAAATGCTGTGTATACCTGTAATTGGTGAACATATTAGAACTTAGACCTTTGTATCCAGTATCATGAATGTGTAATATGTATTGCTGTTGGTGTACCTCTTAAATAAATAAAAATAAATAAATAGCTATAAGCTATATTACATCACGCTATGACAAATAGGAGTGGAACAGCAATGAAAATTAACGCAGGTGAAACCGCGGGGCACAGCTAGTTTGTTATAAAACTCGAATAAGTAACTGTTGTTTCTATTATCTAATGGCATATTTGTAAATAACCATGAAAACGACACCTTTAAAAGCAATAGTGCGGTTATTTAAGGTTACATAAGTAACGCATGTGTGTAAGGTTAATAAGAGACGCAGTAATGACAAAAGCGATTCGGCAAACGATGAGAGTTTCCTGATGTACTCTAAGCTAGTGTTGTTTATCGATATTTTATTTAATGGCAATCGCACTATCGATAATAGAACTTTGTGATTAAACTATAAGTACTTTATTGTTCCATTAATAACAATAAGTATCAATTGTATTGTCAAAAAATTTAAGCAAATAAAATCAAACAATTCAAAACAAAAAGTACGTTTTGCAACAGTTTATGAAATAGCAACTAAGCAAATTGTTATAACGGCATTAAAATGACATAGCTGTAAAAAGCATTCTGAATACAAAAGTACCATTTTAAAGTAATTTAATAAAAGCACCATTATTGTACCGATACCTTTTTACGTGATAACGTTAACTGAAACAATAAAAGCAATTATTTATACAATCAAGAGCATGAATATAAATTTGCGATAGCTAAAAGTCATGAGTTCCAGCACCATCTAAGGTATTTTTTATTGCTTTATTGAGTTTCCATATAAAATTAACGTAGTGGATGCAAAATTACATTTAAATTGTCTTTTTTCATCCTTAATAAAGATAAAGTTTACAAAGATTCTTTACAAAACAAAAAAATAATAGTAAATGCAGAAAAAAGTTAAAATACCAAACTATCGACGTCGATAGTCGACAACCGGCAGCACTACTCTAAGCCCTGTCAGTTGCGACATCATAGGCTCATTTGTTTAAGGTCGTCTTCGCACCGCTTTTAGATTTAACCGCAATTAACTCATCACAGACGTCATACAAATTAGCTTGTCATGGTAACGCGTTAAAAAGGAGACAGTCTCAAAGCTGTTAGTCTTATCAAGCCTCCTGACAGTAACAGGCGGTTTGATTGGCGTCAGTATTTAGCCTGTGTTGGCCGCGGTAACAAAACTTCATTGTTAAAAGAATAAAAAGCTAGTTTTTCATAAAATTTAAAAGAAATTACAAACTAAGAAAAGTTTGCGCCTATCTAAAGTGTCATCGCAATCGGCTGGATGGTATAGGAGCACATTATAGGGCAAGTTAGAAACATATTTTTTAAATATATTAAATTATAAATGTTTAAAAAAAATTACAAACATAAAATATTTAGATGAAAGGTATTAAATTTTAAAAAAACTTTTTTGGCCATCCAAAATTACCCTAAACAGTCAAATTTCCTCAATATATTTTTAACTATATAATATTATGTATAGCATAAGGTTTAAACATTTATTTATATATTTATACTAGCTGACCGGCGGACATCGTACCGCTTTGACAGTTTCCATGACAACAAAATAAACAAATCATTCGTCCGCTTAAGGACACCCGTATCCCATAATGGACCCCTATAGCAGCGCCACCTACCGGACCAATTGTAAATCTAAACCATTCTCGAATTCACTTGAACACACAGAAAATTTCATCCAAATCGGTCCAGCCGTTTAGAAGGAGTTCAATAACATACATACATACACACGCACAGAAGATTTATATATAAAAGGTATTCTTTATTGAACAAAAAACACACAGAAAACAATGTACAAACAATGGTAAGCAAAAGTGGACTAAATCTCTAAAAGAGATCTCTTCCAGCCAACCTAAGATGGAATTAGAGTAGGTGAAAGCATCAAATGTGCAAACAAGCTTACTAATATTTTATATAATGCTAACAAAAAAATAAATCATTCTAACATAAATAATTTTATTATAGTGAAAAGACATTACATTAATTTAACATACATATTTAATATACATAATAAATGAAAATTAGCCTGAACATAGTACTATGATTCTAATGAGATGATTGAAAGAAAGTGGGCGTTGACTTTTCTTTTAAAAGATGTAATGGACGAACTATCTTGGATGTCCGTTGGAAGCCTATTCCAGAGCTGCAAGTCTGTACTTAGTGACGTTTATTTTTATAAAGATATTTCGACTTTACTGTTTCATTAAAAAAAATATGATATATAAATCGTTTTGCATAAAACTCCAAGTGTCTAATTACGATTTCAATTTGTTGCGACCACCTTCCCCATCCCTATTAACTCCGAAATGAAAATACTTCTACGAGTAGGTATATGCAGAATACCAAAGGCAATTACTATAAAAGAAACGTCGCGGTCGCAGCAGTTAGCATTAAATCGGTCGTGGCTTGCCTTTTGGGGTGTTTCTTAATCGGGACCATTGTCTGTCGTCTGCTCCTCCAACTTGGTAACGTGTGAACACGTATCTAGTTTAGATTGGCTGGTTGTTTGAGATAATTGATTGTAGTAATGACCTGGGAGGCTTAGAACGATCGTAAGGTGTATAAACCTTTGGAGAATATACCTATATTTATACAGTTTTATACGGTTTAGTCGAATCATCATCATCATCATCATCTCAGCCAAAAGACGTCCACTGCTGGACAAAGGCCTCCCCCAAGGATCTCCACAACGACCGGTTTTGTGCTGCTCGCATCCAGCGGCTTCCCGCGACCTTCACCAGATCGTCGGTCCACCTTGTTGGAGGCCTGCCCACACTGCGCTTTCCGGTACGTGGTCGCCACTCCAGGACTATCCCGCCCCAGCGGCCATCAGTCCTGCGAGCAATGTGACCTGCCCACTGCCACTTGAGCTTAGCAACTCTTCGGGTGATGTCGGTTACCTTTGTTCTTCTGCGGATCTCCTCATTTCTGATTCGATCACGCAGAGAAACCCCGAGCATAGCCCTCTCCATTGCTCTTTGAGTGACCTTGAGCCTTTTTACGAGGCCCATAGTGAGCGACCACGTCTCAGTCCCGTATGTCATCATTGGCAACACACACTGGTCAAAGACTTTCGTCTTGAGACACTGCGGTATATCGGACGAGAAGATATTTCGAAGCTTACCGAACGCTGCCCAGCCTAATTGGATTCGACGATTAACCTCTTTGCTGAAGTTGGACCTACCTAGCTGGACCGTTTGTCCCAGGGAAACATAATTGTCCACAACTTCAAGGGCAGAGTCCCCAACCTTCAGAGGAGTGGGTACGACACGTGAGTTCGACATAACTTTCGTCTTCTCCATGTTCATTTTAAGGCCCACTTGTTGAGAGACTCTGTTGAGGTCACCGAGCATTGCGCCGAGGTCTTCCAGGGTCTCAGCCATGACCACTATATCGTCAGCAAACCGAAGGTGAGTGATGTATACGCCGTTGACGTTGATGCCGAGTCCTTTCCAGTCCAGAAGCTTGAAAACATCTTCCAGTGCAGCAGTGAACAGTTTCGGAGAAATCACATCTCCCTGTCTCACTCCTCGCTGCAACTGGATAGGTTTCGAGCTCTGGTCCTGAAGACGGACTGACATAGTGGCGCTTTCATACAAACACCTCGACACTTCGATGTACCGATAGTCAATTTGGCACCGCTGGAGAGACTGTAGCACGGCCCATGTCTCAATCGAATCGAAGGCTTTTTCATAGTCCACAAACGCTAAGCAAAGAGGCTGGTTATACTCTTCGGTCTTCTGTATAACCTGCCGCAGCGTATGTATGTGGTCTATGGTGCTGAAGCCTTTTCGGAAACCGGCTTGTTCGATAGGCTGGAAGTCATAAACCTGCGTGCGAGACGATTCGTTATGACTCTCGAAAACAGCTTGTAGACGTGGCTTAGAAGTGAGATGGGCCTGTAGTTCTTCAGCAGGGTTTTGTCGCCCTTTTTGAAGAACAGTACCACCATACCTTCGTGCCACGTCTCTGGCGTTCTGCCCCCCAGTACCACGGAATTAAATAGCTTCTGAAGAGCTACGAGTACCGGTCTTCCGCCTGCTTTCAGAAGCTCGGCCGTAATTCCATCAGCACCTGGTGCCCTGCCATTTTTGAGCTGTTTGAGAGCCATACTAATCTCGTATAGGCTGATGTCCGGGATGTCTTCGGTATAGTGCCGGGTTAACTTAGCTCTAGGGTCTTTAGCTAAGCTTTGTACAGGTGGCCGTGTGGATGTGTAAAGCTGTCCATAGAACTTCTCGACCTCTCCCATAACATCGGACCTGGTCGTGACAGTTCTGCCGTCATCGGTTTTCAGCGTCGTCAGTTGGCACTGCCCAATACCCAGATCTCTTGCGAACACTTTTGAGCCTTTGTTCCGCTCAATGGCCTCTTTAATACGGTTAGTATTAAATTGGCGCGTGTCGCGAGTCATAGACTTCGAGATCTGCCTATTTAGCCGCCGAAACTGAGACGCATCACCTGAGGAAAGCAGAACCATTGCGCGCCGCTCTTCCATTAGTTTTAGGGTATGGTCTGAGAACTTTTTGGTTCCTTTTGCATGGTGGGTTTTAAAGAACTTGGACCCAACCGTTTGGACAGTTTCCACAAACCTGTTGCTGTATTCGTCCACATTTTCACAATTATTTAGGCGCTCGAAGCGATTCTGCAATTCGAGCTGAAAGCTTTCGGGGTTTTGGATTTGGATGGGTGCAGGACGGAGCGTAAACCTTATCAATCGACGTCTTTCCAGCTTAACGTTGATATTCAATGTGCCTCTTACCAACCGGTGATCGCTGCCAGTTTTAAACGCATTGATCACAGTGACATCATTGAATATTTGCTTCCTCGTCGACATGATAAAGTCAATCTCGTTTTTTGTTGCACCATCGGAACTCATCCAGGTCCACTTGCGGTGTTCAGCTTTCCTGAAAAAGGAGTTCATCATAAAGAGGCCCTCCCTCTCAAGAAAGTCCGCCAGCAGTTGGCCCCGGGAGTTCCGATTACCAACCCCAAATCGTCCCACTCTCATCTCATCGCCGCTTCGTTTGCCCAGTTTTGCGTTAAAGTCTCCCATGACAACGGTGTAATGAGTTTTGGAGGCTTGTATGGCTCTAGAGATGTCCTCATACGTAGCTTCCACCTCATCGTCAGGGTGTGTCGTAGTAGGAGCATAAACCTGTATGACCTTCAACGAATACCGTTTGGTTATTCTGAGTATAAGGTACGCTACCCTAGGCGACACACTCCCGGTCTCGACAACGTTGTTCACGAGGGACTTGTGGACGATGAACCCGACACCACCTTGGGACAGTTGTTCGCCCTCCCGGAAATAGAGCAAGTTACCGGACTTGAGGATTATCGAGTCCTCCCCCTCTCTTCGGACTTCAGATAATCCAACTATGTCCCACCGTATCTTGCTCAATTCTTCCTCCAGTTCGTAAATCTTCTCGTCAGTCCGTAATGTGCGCGTGTTAAATGTTGCCAGGGCCAGAGTTCGTTGTTGGCGGTAGCCAGGTCTCTGCCGGAGATTCTTAGCACCCCCTGCCCCGTCGCTGCCTTGGCCGCTACCGTAGCTAGGGCGAGCGGGGCCGCCGGGGACTAGGGGCCGGTTTTTGCTGGTGTGCATGTCATGGGGGGTATTTGCCATAATCGCCACGCTTGGCAGGCGGGTTGGCGATCGCAGTAGGTTGAAGGTAACCTCAGAGAGATGCTGCTGCCCATCCTCTGGAATGGTCCCTTAGTCGCCTTTTACGACACCCACGGGTTGAGATGGGGTGATGCAATTCTTTATCCCCGGCACCACACGGGGGAATACACAGTCGTCATTAGTCGAATACCCATAGGGTATTCGAATAAACCGCCCGGTCTAAGGTTCGATTTTCGGGGATCAAATCAAATCAAAATATTTATTCAGTTACAAATTAAAGTAATAAGCAAAATAAAATGTAAAATAAAGAAACGAAACCGAAAAGGACCCCACTCGGCACATGTTGCAGCATGAACATCACCTGCGACGCTGATATTCTGCGGATTCTACAGGATATTTTTTTTATCAGTGCGCAAATTTTCTGGAGTGACTCAGAGTCGGTAAGTGTTACAACTTTCTCATAGTAACATGGGTTGAAATATGTCAAAAATTTTTGGACTTCCCATACTTTAGCGAACACTTGATTAGCCAGATTTGTATGAAGAGTCTCAAAATTTTTGACATATAACCCATGTTACTATGAGAATGTTGTTTACTTACCGATTCTGAGACGTTCCAGAATTTTTGCGCACTGAAAAAATAAATATCCTGTATACATATAGCAACAATTGGAAATAATCCATAGTCTGGTCACGCTACTTAAACAAATACTCTAGATTTCTTTTAGAATACTACTTAGTTAGACTCTCAGTTAGGCAATTGATAACAATTGCAATAGTCATTATATTATCACAGTACATCTCAGCGGTAAGACCTTTGTCTGTCTTGATTTTCTGGTTGTTTTTGTTTAGATAATTGATTGTAGTAACTATCAGATAGGCTTAGGACTCGCATGTTGATTCAGCGTGCGAGAGTCCTAAGTCTCATGCTAATCAATTTGTCTCCTTTTGAAATGCAATGAAAATATTTGGCATAAACTATTCGCTTTTTATGACGGTTATTTACATATAATTTAACGCAAATATTGTTGCAAACAAATAAATTACAATCTGAAAAAAGACAAAAAGTTGAAAAAAAAAAACTGTAAACCTAATTCTTTGAATAGGATTGAGCCACGATAGCATAGTTGGTTGTGCACCTGACCAGGCATGTCATGGGGTGCGCGGGTTCGAATCCTGCTCGTGGTTTTTTTTTAACACTTGGTCTGCTTTAAATTGTAATTTATTCGTAACAATATTTGCGTAAAATTGTAAAATGTAAATGTAAATAAAATGTTTTTAAATAAAGTGTAAATAAAATTTTGTTGCGAACAAATTACAAAAACACAAATGTTGAAAAAAATTCCATGAGCAGGATTTGAACCTGCACCCTTCTGACATACCGGGTCAGATGCTCTCCCAATTGAGCTATCGTGGTTCTATGTAAATAATCATAAATATAGCTTGCCTAATTCTCAACTGATCTTTCAATATTTGTAAAAATATTAAGATCGGATGTTGATGACGTACTAGTTGTCGACATTGAATAGGGCTCCTCTGGCTTACAGAGAGTAAAAGTAGATAGTGTTGATTATCCGCGAGTTGGATTGAGCCACGATAGCATAGTTGGTAGTGAACCTGACCCGTCATGTCATGGGGTGCGGGTTCAAATCCCGCTCGTGGAGTTTTTTAACACTTTTTTTCAAAGTTTTAAAGAATCTGTCCGGAGGTTTCGTATGTCCTATTAATGTTAGTGTCAACACCGCTATTCAGTTATCAACTGAAAAAGGTATTATAAGAGCAAAAGAGCTCGAAGGCGCTTTTCAACAAACTTTATCCAAAAATCTAATGCCACTTTGAAGCAGTAGGTACAAGTGTGTTTGTGTGTTTCCGTGTTTCGCTCAATCAACAAATTAAAATAATAATATTGCAATGTCAATAGGTTTAAAAACCAATACTAATAATATCTTTGTACTTTTTAAAACATCTTGTTTACGTAGGTACTAAGTAGTTAAATTAAAATAATTTATAACTAACTATTTTGCAGTCGTCAATAATTGATAGTGGGATGAAAGCGGAAAGAATTATGGGTTGAAAAAAGGATTTAAAAATTAGTGGGTTGAAAAAGGAATAGATTTTGGGTTGAAAGCGGAACTATATTGAAGTGGGATGAAAAAGTATGAAAACGGAAACACTCGAATAAACAAGGTTTGAAGGCTTTTTTCTGGTACGTTGACACAACGTCCGGCGTTCGGGCGTTGATTGACCACACATTGCCATGTGTATCTTAATCTGCGAGGTATAAATTCAACCGCCATACAAACGCAATGTTGGCTGGGTAAGCTCGCTGTCCATATCATAGGCTACGTCGAAACATCGCTTGAGGAATCGCTATAATGAAACTGCTGAAAATTTATTTTTTGCATAATGAACTAATAAAATAATAACATTTTATTTATTTATTTGCTGTTAAATTGTTATAGGTTTAGCGATCCGGCTCTGTAGTCTTTTAGAGATGTCATCATCATCATCATCAGCTCATTTTTATGTCCCCACAGCTGGGGCACGAGCCTTCCCTATGGATGGATAGGGAGAACGGGCCATAAATCACCACGCGGGCCCAGTGCGGATTGGTGATTTTAATGACTGCTAATGCAGCCGGGACCAACGGCTTTACGTGCCTTCCGAACACGGAGGAGCTCGAGATGATAAATTTTTGGTCACCCATCCGATGACCGGCCTTTGCGAAAGTTGCTTAACCTCAGCACTCGCAGACCGGGCGCGTTAACCACTGCGCCATCGAGCTCCTCAGCTTAGAGATGTCAAGTAGTTGTAATTGGAGGTATGTTTTAATGCGGAATATCTCTCCCTCGTCAAAGTCAAAATCAAATAATTTAAAAAAATTAAAGCTTTTACAGGCACTTACTCACTTACTCACTCAATCATGCACTCACTCTCAAGCCATTACCCATCAATTGTAGCGATGACTTGATTTCAATGATGGAGGCCTTTGCCCAGCAGTGGGACAGTTATGGGCTGTTTACTTACTTTTCTTACAGACACTTAATGACGTCAAAACTAAGTATAATATATAAATAATAATAAACTAAAATTTAGTTTATCGAAGCTACTGAATCTATCTCCAGTTCGCAGACCGAGAAGAGTTGGCTTAATCCCAGGAGGCTTATTTCTTTTTCTCCTCTCATCGACTAACTAATCATGAAATCACTAAAATAAAGCTTGTCATTTGGAATTCGGATTAGGATAACTACGTGTTTCTTCAAGAACCTAGTTGCGGGCGGGCTGCCAGTACCTTCATAAGCTTAAAAGCTCGTCGCATTGCTAATCCATCAGCAAATGGACGGTAAGCCTAAACGTCTGTTTTCGCGGGCGGCAGAAATAACTGGCACCAAGATTGACTGATACATACCATTAGGAGCTAACGAACATCTCAATTTAGCTAGCCACCTGCGCGCGCGCAGTCGGGCGCAGTCGGGCATAGTCGGGAAGTCGGCGTTATAGTCAGCGTGGAACCGGTTTCATAGTATGCAATGCACGGAGTTTTAAAGAAAAATTACTTTATTTTATTTATTTAATAAAAAATTTAATGCACAATTTGAATGTGTAAAAGATGACCTTGTGGTATTCCGTAGCACTCTAGCACAAAGTAACTTTTGGAAAATATGTTTGTAAACGGTGCAACTTTAGGACATACTAACACATGTGGTGATAGTAGTAACAATTATGTATTACACAGACCTACTAGCAACCGATCTACTACTAACTTGAAGAACCTATGAATTAAAAAAAATCACAATTGTTTATTCAATAAACGGTATCATTGTAATGTTTGTTTTGGTAAGAATAATTGTGTAGAAACCAGATATCCAATAAAAAAAACTTAGATAATTTCATCTTTGTGCATTTGAAGGCAGATTTCGGCCAAAAAAATGCCTATTGAGCACCACTTTTTTTGGATTATAATTAAAGCAGGGTCTTGCAAATTTTTATAAAAGTACTTATGCAACTTTATTTATTTATTTTAAAAATGAATATTTAACTATGCTTTAACTTGCTTTCACCTCAATTTTTTACTTTCGGTCAATATTTTTGTAACTTTCGTTGATGGCAAGAAGCTGGGTATTTTATGTGTGAAAGTACAAGTCATGAGGTCTATGTCACAAAAAAAAATCAAAAACTAACATAACTTCTAAAAAAAATATTTAAGTCGGCCAAGACGAAAATTCTTAAAATACAAAATAAAAAGACATTGCTCGAAAACTACAAAAAATCGCAGAACATACATGGGGTATATCCGGGTACACCTAGATGTCAGGAATCCAAAAACAATTTTTTAGTGTCACCAGAAAGTGTCAGTGTGTTATAAGTTTGTGTATGCGGAAGTCCGAAACTATAAAATCTAGAGGAAAGGTCTAAGGATGTACTAAAAATCAATTTTAAAGTTGAGTAAACCTGCATTGAAACTTTAAATAGGATTTAATATATCAATTCTTAAATAATGTGTCAATTGAATTAATTCACGCACTTTATAGATTTTGTCTATAAGACAATTTACTAAATTACTCTTAATTAAGCAAGTGAATTAAAAACTCATAATACGAGTATAGTGTTATTATACGCACAGCCGACCATCAGCTAAACGCGACGGACTTTATAAACGAGCGGCATTTTAGAACAGATTATCGACGTGTGCGCATTTTAAAACGATCGCGCTCTCTAATTGATTGGCTTAACGATAGTGCCACAGAGTAACGTTAACGAACAAAATCAAGCGTAGAATTGTGAGAATAGAATAATCTTTATTGCAGGTACTGTGTACATTTTTGCAGGTGATAATACAATTTTTTGACATAGGTAGGTTTCAATAAATAAACATAACAACAGTGTATAAATTTCTTAGCTTAAAAGTGCAAAGTTTTGTTTGTAGGTACACGGAGAGAGAATTTTAGTTTAGTGAATTAGAATGTTGTTAATTGAACTACTTATGTTTTTTTCTAATTAAGCGACAGTTATCTTTTGTTTTACTTTACTGGAAATTTGTAGTCATGGTTACCAGAATATCTAGGTAACTTGAACATACATAGTAGATTTTTTGGCGTTAAGTATTTGTGAACGTGCATAACTTGGCAAATGAAACTAAGTTGAATTACAAGGGCATGGGGGGAATATTATTTATCAACATATATTATTCAAAGTATTATAACTTACGTTACATAAAATTTATAGGTAGGTAACAAGGTTGTATTATGTCCTAAATTTGACAATTTGATTATTTTTTTGGTAACCCGATAATGCAAAAGTTGCTTAACGTTCCAAATCGTAAGCCGCAAGCCCTAATTTGATTAAATATTTTTTGATTAAAATGCATTTTTAAATATAACTTAGCTTACTGCTCATTTATTTAGTCTGTGGTCTAAGCACATGCAAGGGAACATTAATGTGTAATATGTTTACGTCGGCAATGTCAAATAGCATGGATTTTTATTATGAAGATGTTATGTTTATTGCCCCTTGAGGCCCTTGCTTATTGATACTTAACTTTTATTAGTTTACTTAGCTTAATGTTGTATTGAGGATTTATGAATACTCTTTTTTCTATGGCTCGTGTCACTAACGTGTAATCTTTTGGTAAAACCTCATGTAATAATAATAGTTTTTAAAGGATTTTTATTTATTTATAGAATTTATAAAATACAGTGAATAAATTAAACGCCCACTCGACCCAGCCTGTAACTTTTTTTTTTAGTTCTTTTTTTTAGATTCTTGTGTTTAACGTTAATGACTTTGACTTCCTATTTACACGTTTTGTATAAAACCTAAGGAAATAAATTAAATTTATAGAGATATTGTGACAATAATAAAACAATGTTCGAGTAGTCATTTAATTATGTAATATGTTAAAAACACTGGTCAAATCAAAAACAAAGAAAATGCAATTATTTGTAGTAGGTACCATTACAAATGCAAAATGTCTCTTAAGAAAGTCACTTAAAGAGCGAACGTTCCCATGAGCAAATACTGGTCAAAATATAATAGCTGACAAGCCTGAGGCATTAGTATAAGTCAGAATAAATAGCTCACGCGAGAACTCTAACTAATTTTAATGGTACACCTATTTGTCTCGGCTACAACGCTGGGCAACTGGAAATTATTTTGTTACATTAAACTTAATGTTAACATGGAAAATTGTAGTAAGTGCAATTAAATATTGCAACCTCTGAGCGGCTGCTTAGTAATGAATTATTAATACGCGTTAAACTCGACTATTTGTATACGTCGATTTTACACCGAAGCTTTTGGTTGCGTGTTAAATTTAATGTCTGAATTTAATATCAAGAATTAATAACGTTATTTCATACAGTGTTATATTTTGAAATAAACAGCAAGAGTAGGGGATACACTTGTTAGGTTCCTAATTAAGACAAATTATCAGTTTCGAGTAATTAATTATCTATGTTGCCCGATATTTCGGCACAATTGCATGCCATAATGAATAAAATTGATCTGTCAAATCCGACAAATACAGCAGAAAATATTGTAATAATTCCATTGATAGTTCCTTTTCATTCTAAATGTCGTTTAAAAACAATCATTTTATCAGATTACTTGTAAAATACCTTAATATACTTTACTTTAATACTTTTTTATTTATTTCTTACAATACTAGAAGTATTACAATGATTTGGCACTTCTGAAACCAATGATTCGTGATGATTTCGTATGTTTCCATATCCTAAATTATGATTCTTATCAAACACCTCACATCACTCATGATAAACACTATGATCTTTATTAAATAGCCATTTCACAAGATCTGCTCTAGTACTCCACACTATCGGGGCTCAGACGGGCGTGATTTAGCGAGCCAGTCCGCGAGCAATCGTGGACATTAGCGCGCCGTGTATAGCCATCAGTCTCGCACAGATATGTCACTTACTGGGTTATCTTTTACGCGCCTGTTACTTCGTAGCTAGTAGTAATTTGTACATTATGACAGATAGTGGTATACAGGAAAAAAAATTTACCAGTGCGCAAATTTTCTGGAGCGACTCAGAATCTGTAAGTAAACATCTTTCTCATAGTAACATGAGTTGAAATATGTCAAAAATTTTTGGACTTCTCATAGGTACTTTAGCAAACACTTGATTAGCCTGATTTGTATGAAGGGTCTCAAAATTCTTGACATATTTCAACCCATGTTACTATGAAAAAGTTGTATATTTACCGATTCTGAGTCGCTCCAGAAAATTTCCGCACTGGGTAAATAAAAACCTGTATGTCACTTTTATATTACCGTCCAAAACTTCTGAGATAAAACTTCTTTTAATTTCGAGTTAGAGAGTTGGTCCAATAGTAAGAGTTGTACGTTTGTATCACGACGGGAGTCATCTCAGAAGTTTGGGACGGTGATAAAAAAGTCAACCTGTAGGTATATAGTTCTTTTACAGCAGATATTTTTTGTTTATTGTTAGAGGAACCGTTACGTCCGTTACGATTATTATTGGTACTAACCCTGTTAGCCCGAAGTTAAGTTCATCCTGGGAAAACTGAAGACTCTTTTTTAATTATCAATGTCTTGTGTCACACATAGTAAACGTGTAAAAGTCAGCATCATCATCAGCATCAGTCTATGCCTAAATAAGTAAGTAAGTAAGACTCGTTCATTTTTTTTTTCATTTTGACCACACCATTTGTTACACGATGTATAAAGAAAATTACCAATCGTCACTATCGTACTTTACTTATAATTAATCGTAATTTAACTATCATAAATTCAATTACAGAATCATATTGCTGCCACCAAACGGAACAGATAATAAATCGGATACAATGACATTTCGAACGCGAATAATTGAGTGGACTTATCTCGCATCCATCCTGGATTGATACACTTTAGAAAGTGTAAATCCCCTTACTCACTGGCCATTAGGGACGGGAATTATTCCAACGATAGCTTATCGATAATCTGCCTCTTGCAGTTATTGTTTATCGTGGTGCCCAAGAAAGTATCGATCGAATCGATTAATTACGACGGCTTGTCCCCTAAGTGCAATCGATATTTTAGATAGTGCGCCGCTCGCTGTGGGCGATCTCTGGGTTAAGTACGGATTTAACCGATCGCTTTTGTAACGCCAAAATTTATCATCTGAACGACATGTTGTTAGGTTATCTTGATTTGTCTTGACGATTTACATCGGCTACCTGGTTTTGCGAATACGCACAGATAATTAGTTTCTTCAAAATAATTTCAACTTCATTTCTGTGACTTATGCCTAACTGCCTTCGTTGTTTTGTGGTTTCACTACCATTCTTGGACTTAGAGATCCCTGGTCCGATCCCAGCAGGAGAATATACTACCGAATCAAACCCAAATACTTACTAATTTACTCTGGTTGGCAGTATCGCGTGTTATAAGACCGCTAGCTTTTTAATTTTGTCGCCCTAACATAATAATAACATTATTTTTAAAAAGATAATCCATAATAATAATTTTTATAATAAGATTTGTCCTAAATAATCGAATACATAATATGTCTGTAAAACACACTATATCAACCCTATTTAGATCATACAAGTATGTCTGACACCAAAGCGACATCTGTTAAATTACTACTAATAATATGTTACTATTAAAGTAATCTATTTCTAAATGACATGGAGAATATCGTTTAGATTTCACAATTCGGTGGAATGATACGAGTGTTGAAAGTTGGGCAAGCGTTCAATAGAGATGTGTATCATCGAGTAGGACGGGCCAAATTATCGATTGTTCGAATACCCCGGGTCTACACGTTAGGCGGCGTGTACACGTCCGATAAACTTATTAACTCTGTACTTGGCTGAGTTTTTTTTGTGGAATTATATATATTTTTGTAGAAAATGTGTTCTTTTATCACTACTCGAATTTCTTTGTAAGTTAAGTGTCTCAAGTAATCCACTATGCCAAGAATAGGGTTAAGTCATATTAATGTCAAATGTGTTTTGAGCTCGATGGCGTAGTGGTTAACGCGCTCGGTCTGCGATTGCTGAAGTTAAGCAATATTCGCAAAGGCCGGTCATCGGATGGGTGACCAAAAATGTATTATTTCAAGCTTCTCCGTGCTTCGGCTTAGGCACATTAAGCCGTAGGTCCTGACTGCATTAGCACCATCCGTGGTGGTTTTCGGTCCGTCCTGCTACTGCCCCAGCAGTTGGGACATAAAATGAGCAACTGGTTATGATGATGATTTGAAGTCCAGGTTTTTGTTCTCAAAAGAAAGGAGAAATTCAAAATATTGTTTAATAACTATTCTTAAGCACAGACGATTAATCAGAATTGGCTCAAGTGTGTCGAAGTTCTTTATGGGATAGCGAAAAGAACCAATAAGTAAACCAGAGTGTTTTTTTTTATTGTGGCACGCCAAAATGGCCTCTCCCTGCCTGATGAAAAGCAGCCAGTGAAGTCCAAGAAGTGAAAGCGTTCATCACAGCGCTACCACGCTATGCCAAACGCTCACATTATGGCGGCTTAAATAACCCGGGAGAGAATTTATATATATATATTTTATGTATAAAATGATAAACATATTTATTTTTAATATGGGTGTTGATGTAATGGCTTCCCTTCTTCCTACGTTCCCTAAAATATGGTTGAGCGAAGCGGAGCGGAGCGGTTGAGTTGGCTGATTCATATGTCATACTCGTGAACGGGTGCCGCCTGTGGTGGCTGGTCTGCTCTTGCATACTTATCTTATATTTAGTATTATTCACTATATAGTTTTACTTTGTTTTTTTAAACATTTTTGACTTTTACTAGAGTACTGTGTAGTGGTACTGTATGACATTGTGGAAATTAAAACTTTTACCTGATGTAAATTTGATAACTTACATTTTTTATTTTGTTTTTTTTTTTGATTGGTTGTCTTCTATATTTTTTTGTGTTTATTTGTAATGGAAAGTGTCCTGTGCTATGATAGGGCATTTTCCAATATTTTTGACTCTGTAAGTGAGAAAAGAGCTGGACACTTTCTGAGTTTCTTGCCGGTTCTTCTCAGAAGAAGATCTCCCGCCCAGAGTAGACTTACGAACTGATGGCATAGTGACATTCACAAGAGCTACATGTAGCCTAAACTGAATAAATGATTTTGAATTTAGATTTTTTTTAAATTTCCTACAAAATTGGGTTCTTTCAACGAGATGTGAAGAAGCAACTTCCGGGTCAGCAAGGTGAGGACAGTCCTGCTTCACTAGCTGTCTTCGCATCTGGACTCCGCTTTTGCATAACATAAAAGGACACTTTCCAATACAAATGAACAAACAAAATATAAAAGACAGCCACATTATGTATAAAAGAAATTAAAGAAATAAAAACATCAAAGTTAGCAAATTATATCATGTCTTATTTCATCCAGTGTGTATTCTCCCTAAGTGTCGGCATTTCTCATTGTATTCTAATGCTCCAGTTTCTTGCGACCAATGCATCTCGTATCAACTGTTTTGTGCGCATAACACGCGTTTGCGCGTAATCGATAAACGACAGATATGTGACTGTTTACGTCTACTCTAATTGTAGTTTCATTGGCATTTTGGCAAAAAAACCAGACAAAGTAGCGCTTTGCCTTTCGTCTTACTAATGTGTTAAGTAAGTGACGATAAGGCCCGAAGTTAAAGGCTAATTATTATTAATAAATTGAACTCAATTTAAAAAAACACGATAAATGTATTAAATGTCTAATACATTTGTGGCATTTTTCAAAACATTCTATATGTATAGTCTACCATGAAATTGCTTTATCACTTTTGACAAAAACTTCCAGTATAATAAATCTTTGCTAAGGCTCATTGTCAATAATGACAACATAACTGTCGATTGGTCTTTTAAATAAAAATAGAACTTGCTATTTTATTATATGCAAACAAAATTCACTTCTTCAAACAATTTCATTGTCGACTATACAGTATATATAGTATTGATTTTATATTACTGTTGACAAACAAAAAATACAGGTAATAGCTAGCTTGGCGTCCTAAATACAAGCCTCACCAATAAACAGCTTAACCTTTACTAACCCCGCTGGGAATCAAACTACTTACCTCTGGGTTTGATACCGGCAATGGCTTTACCAATAGGCCACAGAAGCGGTTCAAATAATTACTCAACTATTTAATAAGTATCTTTAATTGTTTTCTCTGATAATCCGACTGCTTGTCTGGAAGAAATCGCTTGAAAGCGATAAGAACGCCAAATTGTAACTTTGTAATATTATTATTGTTTTTCTATTGTTCGTGTTTATGTTTTATAGTGTTGCAATAAAAGTATTATTATCTATCTACTTCTATTACAAATATTCTGAATGCAAGTATACACCTGCGTTCAGAATAGAACATACGTCCTAACCAACTTTATTGCACTTTTATAATAGCATACTAAAATTGTGTTTCTTTTTTTGCAGTTTTCAAAAGATTCGACATCAACCACCAAGCTTCGTCGGCGCCAAACTTCGGTTTTTCTAAAGTAAGTAACATTTTGAAATGCAATTTTAATAAAACTAGTGGTCGCCCAGTGGTCGAAATTCGACCGTAATTTTATTAAGGCTGCACAGATTGTATCTTGCGTTGAAAAATTAAAAAAGATAGAATGTGAGTTTGGATTGGCATTGACAGATTTCAGCCGCTCTCCTCTTCCATTTTTGAAATTTTTGAAAAGAGTATAAAGCATGTGTGTCAAATACATGGTAGTGTGTGTATTGTTTGTTTTATTGATTTAATGTATTTTTATGCACAATTTTTAATAAATATTAACATTCGGATAACTTTCTCTGTATAAACTATACGTGTGCGAAATTTCATACCCCTCCGTCCGCGCAATGGTCGTAAAAAAAGGGTACAAAGTTTTTGCTTCACGTATTAATATATAGATTAAAATGACGAGCGGGTTTCGAGCACGCACCCCACGCCATGCCAAGTCAGGTGCACCACCAACTATTCTATTGTGGCTCTGTCGGCCCTTCGAAATTTATCAACACTATCTACTCTTACTTATGTGACATTGTTACAATCATTAAATGAAAATGCATAAACAAATTTGTAGGTATAATATTGTATACTAAGTATATGGGGAGATCGGCAGACTTATTACCGAAAAAGCAACCTATTGTTATTTGTATTAGGTCCTTACCTATGAAATTGACGTTTTGTATGAAGATGTTTTATAAAATTATTTTTTTCATACTAACGTAGCAGCATCACGCAAGCGTGTTCCCGTTCCCTAGTAGATTCTCCAAGGGGTTCGGATCCGATCGGGAGCAGCTACCACGTTGGTTGCGATCTTGAAAATTAAGCAACTTTGGCAAGGCCGATTTTTTTTAAATATTTTTGGGTAAGCACAGTGCCTTGATCTCACCTGATGTTAAGTGATGGAAGCGCACTTCACCCAGGATCCTCAACTAGTGAAGCGCGTCTTATCTCTAGCTGCCGGAACACAACAATGCTACAAACATTGATGTTATGGCGACATATTTAAATAAGATAGTGGTAGCTAATCAGGCAGACAAATAAACCTACCACCAACCACCGAGTACACAAACATGTACCCCCCGCTGGGAATCAAACCCGGGAACTCTAGGTCTAAGCTGGCGGTCTTAACCACCAGACCACAAATACGGTTATACCACATGGGTGACCAAATTAAAAAAAACGAGGCTATGGTCATCGGTCACCATGAGTTTCGCCTAGGTACGTTACGTTTAATAGCTCTTTCAAACAAAAAACAAATGGTACCTACAAACATGATAATTTGGCGAAGAAGCAACTTTTCTACCAATTTAATTAACTCTACTCTTTAACTTAATCAAAATTTTGTCTTATTTTATTGTTTGTGAAACAAAGATGGAAATAAGTAGGTTTAAGGAAACGCCCCGATTCTGGTGGTAAGGTAACAAAGCCTAATATCAAGTGGGTGTGGTTCGGAACAACCTTACATTAACTTTAATTCGGTGTTTTTAATCACCAGTTATGACTTAAGAAGCAATTTCGAGATAGCTATAAATTAATTTGTTTTTCGCTGTTATTTATTTGAATAAGAACTAGGGAGAGCTTCGCTTGTTTCATTAATATTTATATAAATACTTATTTTTTTACAATATAGATATTATATGTAAAATAGTCCTAGTCCTAATATCCCTAGTGTATATGCCTAGTTTTATAAAAATACGATATTACTAATTCAAATTATGTAGGTACTTTTAAATTCAATTTAATTCAGATAAAGCATTTAATTTTATATTATTAAGATATTACACCATTTATTATATAAACTGCTAAGAGTTCAAATTGTTTTAATCATAGTAAAATAAGATGCGTATTAAATATTTCATTCCAATGTCTATAATTAAGTGTAAAATATCAAAATTATGAGCTAAATTATCAATTTGGGCGTTAGTTGGTTATACTTATATTCACTAAGATTTATATATAACCTTTTTAATTAATGCCTTAATTAAATAAACATAATTGATGGATTATTACTTTTGACAGGTTTATGAAATCATGAAACTTTAATCAGAATGCGTTTCTAAGTATGATTTTTCTTTATATATCTGCATTACTCACCTTACTTATTCAAGTACCTACCTACATGCCATTACAAACGTATATATCTTATTATAAAATACATATTTGAAAAACAAAAAATTAAACACAACGTTTTAAAACAATTGAATCTAATAAACACTCTATTCTAATTCAGCTCGGAAACAACGGCGCATGCGCATACTTTGTTTATGTGACACGCTGCGCGAGGGTATAGTGTTGCCAGCCTATAAACAACTCGATAAGTTATTAACCAGCCTGCTTACTTAATGAGCTTAATGAAGTCGAATAATTAATTCGACAATGATAAATATTAGTAGACAGTTTGAAAATTAATTAAACTACTTACATTTTTGTTTAATGCAAAAAAAATGTGTTATGCTGGTTTTGATTTTAAGAATTAAAAATAGATGTTTATATAATTTTTAACGCAAATTTTGTTGCGAACAAATTACAAAAATATAATTGTTGAAAAAATTTCCACGAGCAGGATTTGTCAGAAGGGTGCGGGTTCAAATCCTGCTCGTGGAAATTTTTTCAACATTTGTGTTAATTAAAAATAGATTATCTGTGATAAAAAATGTAGTAAAAAAGTAAAGTAAACACGTTATAACTCTCCCACTGCTGGGCAAAGGCCTCCATCAAATCAAGTCATCACTACAACTGAAGGGCAATTGGGCATATGACTGAATCACCACGCTTGCCAAATGCGGGTTGGTGATCACAAACCCAGGTTAGAGGCTATGCATCGACAAATCCGAAGCACACTTTGCACGACCGGGAAGTTGAACCTCGGGTATAGGGCCCAACGCTTCAATAAAAAATACTTAGTATTAAAAGATAATATTAACACTTCAAAATATAAAAATTATAATATTGTCATTGAGTATATAAGTAATTATTTTACTATTTGGACAAATATTTCAGTTGTTATTACAGTTTCACTAATATTGCCACATGCGACTCTAGGGATTGAAACTTTTGAAAAAAAAAATTAACCATAAAATTTCAACAATGCGGGAGGTATACGTTTTGTGGAATAAGCATATCTTTTTTGTATTTAATGGTCTACGAGTATAAGTTTTTGTCTTCAAATTTTGTAGTCATCTTTTACAGTGCAAAATTTTGACTGACTTTTTAAAATTTAATAGTTTAAAAAAATGTAAATTCTGTATTGACCGTAAGTTTAAGCTTCGTAAAAATTTGTTGTACATGTAATAAAGGAATATAGATTTTAAATGAAAAATCTTGGTACCTATATAGGTACATGAATGAAAAAAGCTACACCGAGAGAAGCAAGACTCTTTTAGGAGGCACGCTCTTGCTTAATTTTTTTAATATTTTATGAAAGTTGGCTGGCACCGACTCCAAAAATAACAATAATTGTACCTATATCTTTTCCTAATAAAATGATTGTCTATTTATGCAGTCTAAAAATATATTTTTTATTTGTTTCTTTAAATGGATTGCAAGAAAATATTTGGTATTTGCTTGTTTGTCATAATATGTGTTATGTTAGATGTGAAGTTAAGTAAATGGCAGTCGCATAATTTTAATAATTTAAGATTGAGTATAATAAAGTAAATTGAACAAACTAAACTAGGTAGGTACGCAATTACAACAACACAAATGTTGAAAAAATTTCCACGAGCAGGGTTTGAACCTGCACCCTTCTGACATACCGGGTCAGGTGCTCTTCCAATTGAGCTATCGTGGTTCTAACCAGCCCGCCGAAATTATTCAACACTATTTACTTTTTACTTTGAAAGCCAAAGGCGCCCATTCAATGTTAACAACTACCGTCATTAACATCCGATCATAATATTTTTACAAATACTAAAGATCAGTTAAGAAGTAGGCAAGCTGTTTATAAATGTTTATATAATTTTTAACGCAAATTTTGTTGCGAACAAATTACAAAAACACAAATGTTGAAAAAATTTCCACGAGCAGGGTTTGAACCTGCACCCTTCTGACATACTGGGTCAGGTGCTCTTCCAATTGAGCTATCGTGGTTCTAACCAGCCCGCCGAAATTATTCAACACTATTTACTTTTTACTTTGAAAGCCAAAGGCGCCCATTCAATGTTAACAACTACCGTCATTAACAGCCGATCATAATATTTTTACAAATACTAAAGATCAGTTAAGAAGTAGGCAAGCTGTTTATAAATGTTTATATAATTTTTAACGCAAATTTTTTCAACATTTGTGTTTTTGTAATTTGTTCGCAACAAAATTTGCGTTAAAAATTATATAAACATTTAGGTACGCAATTATTTTTTACTTTTTAGTGCGTCTTTTTTTTAAGTCCGTTTTTATTTTGTTAAAATTTTTGATTATTTCTCGCTTTTTATTAGTGATTCGTTTCGTTCTATTTATCAAAAGCGAATATGGGTAGACCGACTAAGCGCGCTGCTCGTGTTAGACAGCGCCATTTAAATCGCTATAGGTATGCCTACAATATTTGAAGAATTACCTCAACTCCTCAAGAATTCTATCATCAGAACTGAGTTCCGGCGCCTGCCTTCTTTTGCTTCGTCAGAGTCGCTTAACTATCTTAATCGAGATATTTTATTGCCAACCGTGAAATACTTGTCATTGAGGAGTTCCGGTGGCAATCTGTGGTCTTTTTCATAAGTTACACTTTATCAAATGATACTTTCTGAATGCAAATGCTTGACTTATTGTTGAAAATACCAAAATCGCAATAGGTACGCCTACAATATTTGAGGAGTTCCCTCAATTCCTTAAGGATACCATCATCAGAACTGGACCAATATAAAATGAGATCACACGGCAAACACCAGCCTTCAAATGAAGAAAGAATCATCAAAATCGGTTCACCCAGTCAAAAGTTCTGAAGTAACAAACATTAAAAAATAATAGAGTCGAATTGAGAACCTCCTCCTTTTTTTTGAAGTCGGTTAAAAATAAAACAAAGTGTGTGAAGTTAATATATAAATAAGTCTTTTGTTTATTTTCAGTTTGGTTTTCATCAGCTGAATTGAAAGTGGCGGTAAACACAAAGTAAAGCATAAAGAGGCAGTGGTAGGCCCCCTGAACGATGTAACACTCCGATGGAGTTTGAGCGGCGCAACGATTGTGCGTCGATATAATTTATTTGTATCATAACTCAGTCGTATCGCGGCGTCGAATAATAGAATCGAGAACAAATTCTCGTAACACAACAACAATGTACTTAGGTTGTATATGAGTTGTGAACACGTGTACATCGTCGTCAGCTTGTAAGGGTCCCACTGCTGGGCTCAGGCTTTCCCGCATTATGAAAAACACATGGAGAGATAAGGCTATAATCCACCACGCTGCAAATTGAGAGTTATTAGGTTTTAACGGCTGATTTTTTTAAAGTTTTTTTGGGAAGGAAACAATATTGAAATAATTGGTCCTTACCTATGAAATTTACTAAAAATGAAATAAAGATTTTTTCTAAAATTATATTTTTCATACTAACGTTTTTTTAATATTCTTACCATCTATTTATGTTACCACTATAAAAATTGTAGAGTAGTGTGTTTGTTTTACTAGCTAAATATAGCAGACATTAAAACGAAAAAAAATCAAGACCCTTCAAAGCTACAATGAAACAAAAGATCAATTCCGCGAACAAAAAAGAAGTCAATTAAAAAAAAAAAATTGGGCGATAAAGACACAAAATGAATAATCATTGTTAGTCTTGAAGCCTAAGTAACATAGTCTTAATTAAAGGTGTATAATAATATTAACAACCGGTATTGACTTTTAAAAGTAAGACACCTACCTACTAATAAGTAAGAAAAAAACGTCAATTTCATAGGTAAGGACCTATTATAACACAGAAATCAGTAAAGTTTCCAAAGTTAATAAATACAGACAAATTATTGCAGGACAAGTTTAGATCTACGGGACCAAAGATTCTAATTAAAAATGTTTAAAGAAGTTCAAGACTTACTAAGTCTTTATCAAATGAAACCGTTCTTGGTAGATGTTTATTTGAAAACTACAACATTATTTTTTGGTACCTATTTGCAAAGACTACTATTTACAAACCCATTTTATACCACTAGAGGACAAAGGACTCCTTTCCGCCTTTAAATTTTTTAGACTATAGCAAATGTTTTTTCTATCTTAAATTTCGTAGTAATTAAAAAAAAAAAATAGACATCACATACATTGTTCTGAACCCAAGGTAAAGCACTCGTTTTGTGGAAATCAGAAATAACGACGGTGCCACAACTACCCAGAACCGACACAATATCGCAAAGTTCGTTTTCGAGATTCACCTGACTGGGAATCGAATCCAGGACCTCAGAGTTAGCGCCGCTCAAAATCCGGCGTGCAAGCCACTCAGCTACGTAGGTCGTCGATATCTATACTAATATTATAAAAAGGAAAGTTTTGTATTTTGTATGTATGTTTCTAACGAATAAACTACTAGACCGATTTAAAAAATTCTTTCACCGTTAGATGCTACATTAGCGCTGAGTAACATAGGTTATAATATATAAAAAAATATCCACCCGTGCGAAGGGACAGGCCGCTAGTAATTTATATCCTTATAAAAATCTTTCCTTTTGTTCGCAGGCTCTAAACGGATTTCTGATGATGATGACACAAAACGGCAAGCTTCTATACATATCGGACAACGCAGCGGAATATCTCGGTCATTCTATGGTGAGTTGTAGTTATATAGATCATCACCAACACCAGCTCATGTTATGTCCCCACTGCTGGGGCACGAGCCTTCCCTGTGGATGAGTAGGGAGAACGAGCCATAAACCACGCGGGCCCAGTGCGGTGGTTGTTACCGACTGCTAAAGCAGCCGGGACCAACGGCTTTACGTGTCTTTCGAAGCACGGAGGAGCTCGAGATGATATAATGTTGGTCACCCATCTGATGACCGGCCTTTGCGAAAGTTGCTTAACATCAGGAATCACAGACCGGGCTCGTTTACCACTGCGCCATCGAGCTCTTCCTATAGTTAATACTAGCTGTGCTCGCGACTTCGTCCGCGTGGAATAGTGACTTTCGGCAGCATTTTTAATTTTTTAGGCTCTTTTCCCGTTTTTGCAACATTTTTCACTGATGCTTCGCTCCTATTGGTCGCAGCGTGATGTTATATAGCCTAAAGCCTTCCTCGATAAATGGACTATCCAACACAAAAAGAATTATTCAATTCGAACCAGTAGTTCCTGAGATTAGCGCGTTCAAACAAACAAACAAACAAACTCTTCAGCTTTATAATATAGTTAATATTTTGTTATTCCTGAGTGTATAATGATGTCCCACTTTTGGGTTAAGCATCCCCCAAGTCTCTTCACTTATCCTATTTCTGAACTATGTCAGTCGGCTTAGTGTGCGTGCAAGTCACTTTGCCACTTCTATCTATTATAATAATTTGATGTTTTCCATTTTACATTAATAAATAATAAGATTATACATGTTACACTTTAGTATTTACCTAGCTGAGATCAAAGCCTTCGAATGCGGCTTTGGCTCTTCGGCTTTCGTCATCTGACAGGAATGCCTCGGAAAATATAATGTGTAATGCGTAATGACGTGTAAAAACATATTGTTTATGTTATTAGGAAAAAAAGGAACCTTATCAAATTCAAACTATTTAGATATGTTTTTTTTTAACAATCACACTTCCATTTTCTCATTATCGACCCTTACCATCAACTGAGGTGAGGGCCAATCACTTCCGTATTGCAAAAAAGTAATACTTGTTTAAATAAACACAAATTTTCGGACACCCATCTCGATGTCAACATGCGAAACACCTTTACAACAGCGATCGTACCACGTATTTATTAACATACAAAGCAGAAAATAAATTAACAGAAAACCACATGAAAGTCAGAAACAATAGTGTGTGGTGTTAAGCACTGAACAGTTTCGAACACCCATCTCGAGGTCGCCATGCGAAAGACACCTTAACATCGGCGATCGTAACACGCATTTGTTATACAAAGGTATCGCCCCGGTGGGTCTGGGGTCCCGCTGGTCCCAAATACCCGCTCGTTAGCCGCGCGAGCGCCGGTTAATTAATCACCATGTTTATTGTTTGCCGCGCCTGCTTGTGTGTATAAAGGATGGTATAATTTTGGTTCTGAAAAAAATATATTATATCTGTTGTAATAATTTTATTTTTTAAATAAAAATAGAAACACAGTTATTTCTATTAAGGTAGTTTTTGTTCTTATTTTATTACTTTTATTATTATAATAATAGTACAATTTAAGTAAATTACATTCACTGCTTCGGTGAACAGTCAAAATAAAACTAAAGTGAAAAAAAACTAAACTGTTCAACGAAGAAGTGACTGTAATTTACTTACTTTTATTTTTTAAACAAATATATGAATTCAAAATGGCTGAA
Organism: Eudonia lacustrata; assembly: GCA_947562085.1. Taxonomy (NCBI): domain Eukaryota; kingdom Metazoa; phylum Arthropoda; class Insecta; order Lepidoptera; family Crambidae; genus Eudonia; species Eudonia lacustrata. The sequence continues at coordinate 5,834,480 of OX387327.1, read as the reverse complement.
ACCAAATTGGTAGCCAATTTTTTCATTTATAGGAAATAAAGAAACAAAAAAAACAACACAGACACGACACGATATCAGAACACAAGGAAAAAAGATTTAAAAAAAAAGCGCCTTACAGTAGTCGCATAGATGTGTAACATTTGACATCTCACCTTAGTAATAAGCACAATGAAGTATATTGTTTTACAAATCATAAAGAGAATGCAGTAAATACTCATTAGAAGACATTTAACATAACAAAATGACCTTTGATAGTCAAATGACACAACATGTCACATATAATAATAATATGCCATATTCATAATATCGATTTTAAATTTACAAAATGCCGCGCGCTTGCGCGCTTCCCCGACTTCCTGTTACACTATTACAAATACTTCCGTTCCATTTCACGAAATCACTTCCACAAATTACTTATAAAGAAAGCAAACGGAAAGATCAAAAACAATTAAAAGTGTCACAGCCACAGATAGCGTCAAAATAGGTGACATTTTTTTGAGGTGCGCGTTTTTCGTTGTGTAATTATTGTTACACGTTGTTTATAAAACAACCTGTACATATAAAATTTGGCCTGTGTCGGTCCGTGTGAAGCGACGCTACCACAGATGTACACCTAATGATAGCCAGTCAATATGTTCAAATTGTGATTAATAGCAACCTGGTGTTGGCACAATGTTGCTATCAAATGTGGACTAGTTTAAGGCTAGGTTTCCACCAAAGCGGATATGGACAAAAAGGCATACCTATATCTATTGATGAAAAGAAAGTAAGGAAAACATTTATAAGCAAATGCACACATAAATTTTAATCAGTAAAAATAAACAAAACAATATACTTATCTATAGAACAATATAACATTTTTATTATTTACCTACAAGAATATAAAGACAATAAATGATATTATACTTAATTTTTGTTTATTTTCGATGATTACGTTAATAATGCGAATATCTCTATATATTAAAAAAAACTAATATTCGAATAACTAAATTTGTCGAACATTTGCAAGCTCTACTTTCCATTTGAACTAAGAGAATATTAAGCCGATGAGGAGGTAGGGCAATAACCCACCAAGCCAGCCTAATGTTGGTTGGTGGGTATAATGAATAATAGTTTCAAAGACAAAACCAAGACTAGAAGACAAGACCAACGCGCCTTCCGAAGCAATACAGTAACTTAGTAACTCATCCGGTGGTTTAATATTCCCATATTTTATAAATATGGGCAATATTTAACGACGTACGTGAGATATTCAGTTCGTTACATAATTAATAGAATAAGTCTTGCAACGTGCCAATAGTGTACATAATAAAGATAATGCTTCGATTTTGAATTTCCTATCGAGAAATATGTCTATCAAAACTTTGAAAAGTACAGATAAAATCGGTTTGTACTCGTAGTCACTTGATTGGTCATAATCTCGGACGGGAGACGTTGCCGACGACCCGCCTGCTCTGTTGTGACCGCACTTGTCCGTTTATCAGATAGTTGATAGATACGAAATCATAGTTAGACAATGACGATCCGCTTTTAAAATGACGCTTCTTCTAACTGAGCTCGGGCAAAAGTCACAAAACAAACAATTTAGAAAAGAATATACAAAACAAGGAACTCGATGGCGCAGTGGTTAACTTTCCCGGTTCACGATTGCTAAGTTCATGGACTACTAAGGTTAAGCAACTTTTGCAAAGGCCGGTCATCGGATGGGTGTTCAAAAATGTATGATCTCGAGCTCCTTCGTGTTCGGAAGGCACAGCCGTTGGTTCCGGCTGCGTTAGCAGTCGTTGATAACCACCAATCCACACTGGGCCCGCGTGCTGCTGGCATATTTGTGGCCCGTTCTCTCTATCCATGCTTAAGGAAGACTTCTGCCGAGCAGTAGAGACATGAAAAACATCTGGTGATGATGATGATGATACAAACAAAACACTATCCTTCTAACTAAGTATCTGTTAGATACTTGGACGCCCAAGGTAACCGCAGTGCCATAGAACAATTGAATTTCTATTGTGTCTGGTTTAAGAACAACGAGTGGCTATGCAACAGTCTATAAGGATAATGGGAGAAAGAAAAAAGACAAAACATTATCGATAAATCTGATGAAATCTTTTTGACACCGGAATCTTCTACACATAAATGATGTTGTTTTTTTCAAAATTGAAATGATAAAGATGACGTCATAAGCAGTCTATATTACCTATTTATAAGTAGTGAAGCGTACGTGAACCCGTTGGTCCCGGTTACAAAGCCGCGTGGTGGTTTATGGTCCGTTTTCCCTGTAGTGTTTCCATCGATAGGTAAGACTCGTGCTCCAGCAGTGACACAAAATGAGCTGATGATACTAAAACTTATTTACAGCAAAAGACTTACAAAAAGGTTAGTATGATAGCAAAAGGTTTATTAATAGGTGTACTAATAAAAATTCAGATAGACAAGTCTATATAATGACATTTCCTGCTGAAAAACTTAAAAAGAAGGGAATGGTAAGAATCCGGTCACTTACGGCCAATTCCCTGAACGACCACTATGCAAATTCCCACTTCGGCCACTTCCTTGAAAGACCACTGTGCAAAATCCTACTTAGGAAATGTTTTCGAGTGGCCTCTACGTAAATTCCTAGTTCGGCCATTTCACTTGAAAAATTTGACAAATTAACGTGTCGCTGGCGTTGAACCTGTATGTAGTGCGGAAAAAAAACCTCGAGGCTAAGATGCAGATAACTGTAATTTCTCGAAGCCAGAACTGCATGTTTGAGCTACTGGGGTGAAAAATTATTTATAATTATTGTCAACCTTAGAAAACAATAAACATCTTCTATAAACAAAAAACAAAATGGAGAGAGTACATAACTCTATATATCTACATAAAACCTCTACTGACAATAGACAACTTACTCTCGAACTCACTGGAACTTCTTAGAACTCCAGAAATACTTTGCATCACCTGGGTATAAATTCCTCAAGAAATACGGCAATCCCGGTTCATGTAAATCAATGTTTCGTATATAAATACAAATAGAGTCTGTTCCGATTACCATAAAGAAAGCGATGGAGCCAAACGCGGGATTCCTAAATACATAATTCAGTGCAACTTTGTAGCTTGCGATTCTCGAGTATATCTTGTATCTCTACTAATTCACATACGTTGTTTTTATTATACATCTAGCACTTTATCTGCGACTTTATCCGCGTAGATATAAGACTTTACAAAGAAATATCTTACTTATAAAAAAACCGGACAAATGCGAGCCGGACTGGCCCACCGAGGGTTCCGTACAAAATGGGTACATATTTTAAAGTTCAGGAATCGAGTCTCGATCTTTTCCCGACTGTTAGTTACCTACTACATACACCAAAGTTATTAGATACCTATACATATAAAAGAGGAAAAAGGTTTTCTTTTTTTTATTCTTCGTCATAAATCAAAAACTATACAGCATAAAAATAATTAAAAATCTATTTAAGCTTGTGGAAATGAAGCCCTTTTATACTTTACCCCAGATGAGACAGTTAACTTACTTCAAAATTTGGACCTCCGTTTCTTGCATAAAGACCCTTTTTGTGATTTAATTAAATATGTATAGTTTTCAGACTTTCCCTGTTCTTGTAGTATAATACGATATTAATTGCACAATTTATGAACGCAGTAAGTACTTACAACTTACTGTGTTTGTGATTGTGATATTAATTGAGGTGCTGATATAACGATCTATTTTCTCGAAACTTGCGCGGCTGGATAGGATAACAGTGTGACATGTTTTCAGTATTTACTGCATTCTCTTTATGTTTTTTGTAAAAAAATATACGGAGTCGGAAGCGCGCAAGCGCGCGCCATTTTGTAGATTTGAAATCTAAATACATAATTATAAAGACTTGTCCTGACTGACTGACTCGTCATCGCCGAGTCTAAACCGCTAAAGCTAATTAGATAAAATTTGGACTGTAGGTTAATAGAGTGACGTAACCAGCCACCAAGAAAGGATTTTACGGAAATCACACCCTAAGGGGGTCAAATAGGGAGTGAAAGTTTGTATGAAAGTCTGTCAGTTTTGAAGTAAAATACATGAAAATCGGAATTGGAATTGAAACTTGTCGATAATAGAACAAGAATTATTATTATATTAAGTGACATATTGTGTCATCATTTTGATTTGTCAAATGTCTTCTAATGAGTATTTACTGCATTCTCTTTAAGATTTGTAAGAAAATATACATCATTGTTTTCAGAATATAATGTTAAAATTGCTTATTACAAAGGTAAGGCTCGCTCGTTTTTTTTATTTGCTATGGTTGGCCTTCATCTCATCTGAAATGTTAAGTGATGTTAAGGCCGAAAGTGGAATCGCTCTGTACCCGGAATCCTTAGCTGCAGAGACTGGCTACCATATCTCTAATTGACGGAGCATAATAATGCTATTGACATGCTTCCTGCATTTCAATAATACAAAAATATGTAGTTCAAATATATGTAAATTAATGTTTGAATTATGTTAATAGTAATAGTTAAATCAAAATATGTATTTGCCATACGGACGCGATAGCGTTTGTACACGTTAGTAATCTAACGTGGCTTCGAATCTGGATACTAAAATTAACTAAATAATTCACTTGGTAAAAGTTTCGGAAAAAATTTGGAATCGCGGTTTTAATAGTTTTCGATGGACGCACTTGCGTGCGGGCTGCTATTTACGTACATAATGTACTAAACAACAATAATAAACATCGATCACAGCGACAAAACACAGTCCAGCTACATTTTTTAACCAGATCATCATAACTCATCCATCGAAGGTTCCCACGATACGGTTCTTATAGACCAGACCGTGTAATGATCCAAACCCGCCATTATCTACAAAATCACTATATTAAACCTTAATACTACGCGAATAAAGTTTAAGTTATCGCGAGGTGACCTCAACCTTAGAGCAATATTTTATTGTTATTCCGCAATTAAGATTAATGATAAGATTTTAGAGGCAGTAAGTACTTAATTCAAACATCTAGTTAAAAACAATGCAACGGTCGTTAATACACCGTTTATAAGATCAAATTGGTGTGTGGGAGACGCTTATTAGAAAATAACAGTACGCAGAGCGTTCGTGATAATTTATTGAAAAATTTAAAAAGATTTGCGAGCTCGGAATAGATTTTCTTGATGCATATCTAGTCGCATAGCAATACTTAATCGTTTTATAAAAAATGTAACTAGATGAATGTTGGTCATATTGCTTAAATTGAAAAATGCAAACTGTTTTCAATTTAAAAAGTGTCAGATTTTTTTAAATAAATTTTATTCATATTTTTGATTTATGTGTTTCGAATTATGAGTGTTTCTATTTATTTCCTGATTTCTAGTTCATTAACTTTTCAGAAATATTCGCATTATACACTAGCGGCCCGTCCCGGCTTCGCACGGGTGGACATTTTTACTCATGTGCTATGTTACTCAGCGCTAATGTAGCATTGTAATGGTGAAAGAATTTTTTAATTCGGCCTAGTAGTTTTTGATTTTATTCGTTACAAACATACAAAAATACAAAGCTTTCCTCTTTATAATACACTCAGGGGCACATATAACCGCCCACCCCGTTATTTTTATACAAACATGCTCACTTTACGACTCTATACATAAAAATGTCAATACATTTCTGCAAAGATCTGTATGCTAATGTGTGTCCAAATCGTCAGTTAAAAAAATAATAAAATTAAAAAGTGTCAATTCGGACACTGTGCCTTACTATAATGTGTCCGAAACGTCAGCGAGTCGTTTAGGTTAAGCGTTCGACTGTACAATTAGCATTTTGAAAGAGTACCGAAATCATTGCATTTGTCAGAGAGAGGCAGAACAATGAATGCTTCATCACATTCCATACAATGTGATATGGCAATAAAGTAATGCTTTGCTTAAACGAAGGTTTGGAAACGGGAAGAAATTTTTAAAACTGTTCAAAGTGCTAATTGGACAGTCGAATGCTTAACCTAAACATTAGCATACAGATCTTTGCCGAAATATATTGACATTTTTATGTCGAGAGTCGCAAAGTGAGCCTGTTTGTATGAAAATAACGGGGTGGGCGTTTAGATGTGCTCCTGAGTGTATTAGTATGATGAAAAACTTTGAGTAAGTGCACTTGGAGTGCCACTATAGGACCATGTACAGCAGTGGACTAATATAGGCTGATAATGGTGATGAAATGCAAATTATAATTGTGGCTACTATGTTAAATAAGTTTTATTTCATATTTTTAGTACATATCCCTTTTGCGAAAAAGATTGTGTAAAGATTTACATATCCCTTTTAATTAGTACCTGGATGAGCTTTGCTCGGTTTTTTTTTTTGGTAATTTTCTAAAAATGAAACCTAGCTAGATCGATTTATCGCCCCCGAAAAATCGTCGACGCCGTTTCCGAGATTCAAATTATACATATACATAATCTGTTTATGTATATGTTTATGTATATATAACATTTATGCATGTATTATATACTTACATTTAAATTATTTATAATATATCTTGATTGCACCTACCAATGTTATCTCAGCACTACCCTATGGTTGACTGGTAGAGAATGCCTTAGGCATTAAGTCAGCCATGTAATATTTATGTTGCTAAAGTTTAAATAAATAAATAAATAAAATACTCGTTACAAGAATTGCTCGTTTAAAGGTACTACGAGTATATTACTAAACGGTGTATGAATATGCATTTCAAGTACCTTCTGCACGTCTAGTCGGTGTTTTCGTAGTAAGGCAGTTATCAAAAGCCACCGAGTCACATAAATGACCATTAAGGTGGGCTATAGCCTAATCAGCATGTAAGAAGACCAAAACCCAGCTGCGGGACATCTGATGATTCATGAAAAAATAATTAACAATAATAAATAATAATAATAATTATTAATATTTAATTAATTTATTAAATTAACCTTTTTACTGCCAACAACTTCTATAGAAGTTCGAGGTTTTCGTGCCGTCCACGCCAGCACTTCTATAGAAGTTCTTCTTTGTACCTACTTTATTAAAATACATTTATACGTTGGCGTACAGCGGGACATCGCGTGCAGGATAGTTGGGCGATGAAAAGGTTAAGTATGCAAAGCTAACGTAGTTTTTGGATTTTTTCTCGTTCTTTTGAAGAGCTCCATGCTTGTACTCGTATATGTGTAACTAGTTGTAGAAATGTCACAAACAGCGATTGTAGTCAAAGAAACGATTATATAGACACTATAAGTAGAAGATACTATTTTAAAAATAGCTAAAGGCCAATTTTCTAATGTAGTCTGTGAATATGGCTATAGACTTGTTGTTACCATAGCCATGTTTATTAGCAATAATGTTTACTTGACTATTTTGCTGTCAGACTCCCTAGTACTAACAAATAAAAAAATATAATAAATATCGTGTTGAAGCAAATTTGAAAATATGCTGCCTTTACCCGACTTTTCATTCGGTTCCTTAATAATCTGTACAGTTTGTTCTGTGATTTATACTGTTGTTCTGTATAGAAAGTAATTCTAGAAACTGCGATGGCGTCTGCTACCCCCAACGAGATGGTGAAACCTCGACCCAATACAAACCACACACGTAGCCGTAAAGACTCAGTCCATAAACAATAGGGAACGCACAATTCAATATGCAAACCGAACAATGTAATGATAATGCATAGACAATGCGCTTTCGTCGCGCTAACCACCGTGCCGATTTATTGATGTTCACTATTAAATACCTTTGTAATAAAATCAACCAGCTTTGTGAGACCCACTAATTTGTTAGCAACATACCCGCTGACGTCTGCTGTTATATGAGACATAGGGAGCAGGGAAGCTCTAAGGAAAGTGGCAGGTCCACCCAAAGTAAGGTTCTACGATGCCTTGGGCGATGCAGTATTTATCATTGTTATTGTAGGTCTTGCCCTTTTGCGAGGCTCTGAAGGAAATGAAACAACTTTTCTTAGGCGTTGATGTGTCATTGTTGTTGAAATGATAATTCATTACTTATGTGTAAGCGGAGATATAATTATTTGGGGCTGATTTTTTATTTCTCCTTCTTGTTCAACGTATAAAGTAACATGCGATCGAATTAAAATATCACCGGATGAATGAAACACAGCAAAGGGTATTTTCAAAACTACTGTTTAACTTTTTTACTGTTTTATCGCTGGGAGGACGAGGTCGCTAAGGACCTGCGCGAGCTCCGCGTTGAGAACTGGCGGGAAGTGGCGCGGGATCGAGACAAGTTGCGGCAGCTATTATCGGAGGCCGATACCCATCTTGGGTTCCTGCGCCACCCCAGTAAGTAAGTTTATCACGAACTCAAAAAAATTAGCTTAGTTGCTAAAATATAATCTTCTAGTTAAAGGGTCTATAACCGATTGTTGAACTACGGCTGCTATAAGATGCATTTGCATGTATACGTTTGTCGTTGTGATCGATGTTTACATGAGGTTCTCCAAAAAGGACTAAAATAATGTTTACTGGGTCGGCAACGTTTATAAGCTACGCTTTCATTGAGGTAGGCTGTATGCTGTACCATTTCTGTGACCTTAATTGTTTATATAAAAAGTGAAGAACTACAAATGCAGACAAATGTACTACATCAAACAGATTGTTCACAAGTGAAAAGCATTGAAACGTTATCTGTTATGATAGATGAAAGCATAAATTATAATTATGTAACATAAATAAATTTCGGTCTCAAATCTGAAAGGAACAATGATCTCACTGACAAGTATCAGCGTACGGACGATGTTAAAAATTACCGCACTATTAATCAAACAAGACATTTGTTCGTTTGTAACGCAATTAGGGTCCGCGAGTTCGCTGGCTCATTTATCTACATTTCCGGGGGCTTGTTTGTTTGTTTGTCTACCAGTCGTTCAACAGCGGTGTGCCTCAATAAACCAACACCGGACACTTAACCTGAAGCTCTCTATCTCTTTTCTACAAAGCTTAAATGCGACAGTTCAGAGTGAGACAAATGTACAAAAAACGTTGGCCTCATGTATGTTTGATTTGTATTCTATGACTGTAATTGACATGGAGCGTAATAAGTTAATACTTATGCAGCAAGTGTGGATCGTGATGATTTATGGCCTGTGAAAGATAGACAAATACGACATGCCCGTAATATAGATAACGAAGATTTATACGATGCCGGCGCAGCTGTTAAAATCACTGTTAATATACCAAACGCTGTGCGTAAAATATCATGTTGAGTAATGGTTGTAATGTTCCAAAAAAATTGCTTTAAAAATAGTAAATAAATTCTGTTATAATTACAATATACTCTTAAGACATAAATCATTGATAAACTAGTAGAATTCTGAACCCAAATTTAAACTTTTAAAGTATTTAAACCCACTACAATGATAAGGTTAAAAACATCAAATTCCAACACAGTAAACTCCCAAAAGTCTCAAAAGCGAAATCAATTCCGAAAATCTTGAACTCATAACTGGACCAATAATCTCTAACAATCTTAAAGTCGGCATAACGGTCTTGATACAATAGGACGCTATAGAAATCAATCGAAAACATCCGAAGCCAAACCGATGCATGCTGGAAATAATTCAAGAGATATAAAGATAAATTGAATAGGCCCACCGCCGGAGTGGCTAATATTGTAAAATAAACAGTTTCAGTTCGTAATGAAGGCCTGTGCTCTGTTATTTATTATGTTTACTCATAGAAAGAGAAAATGCATTTGTAATACAGAATAGCTTTATTGGGTGCGATCGCCTATAAAGGTCTGCGCCTGAGTGTGGCACATTGCTCATTGTGTTTGTGGTGTACCGACAATATTGAATCACTATTTCATCGCTCGCGGTAAGGAGTTGATAAAAAAACATCAATGCCAATATTTGTATTGAACGATATTTGTTTAAGTCATTGCAGAAATGATTAATGACGAAACGGTATGTTAACTGTTCAATCAAGGTACGATACGACCTAGAATTTGAATACATAAATAATTGAAAATAGAGCATGCATTATTTAATTATGCACAATGAATTTCTATGTAGTCTAGACAGTCTAGAGGTTAGATCACCGGTCGCTCAGAACCAGATGTCTCGGGTTCGACTCGGTTTGGTAGATGGTAGGGCTTTGCAACTTAACTCTTCATCTTAGTCTAACACCATAACAATGATGTTAGAAGCATTGTGGTGTTCCGTTGATACATTCTTTTCGCGTCCCAGCCCAGCATGGAAAATGTTAATAGCGCGTTAATAATAATCTTTTCTATAAACACTTGTTGAACTATTGTTAGCAATTGCATTATTATTGCCAATTTACCTCCTATGTTTACCGTTTAAATCAATTACATAATTAGCGTGTTCATTGGCCGACCACAAATCTTGGGATTCGAGCGTTTATCGAATCATAAATCTTGGGTGGGCAACGATGCGTGAACAAGCTAACTTATTGCCCCAGGCTGCAGTAAATCTAGTATTCGGCAGGTGTCTTTATACTGGCAAATCTTCGGAACACGAACTACGTAGAAGTGGAATGGTTAAGCATGATAAGTGAGTTGCATCACAAGAGTAGGGGCGCGGGAATAGGAGATGAGTTATGGTAACGTTTTCCGGATTTAAGTAGTACCTAGTGATGCTCTTAAGTTACTATTATAACGATTATTATTATTACAATTATTATATATTAATTATGAATTTCTTACAAATGATTCATAGAACATTCTTAAATTTTAATAGCGCGAATTTACATAGGGTGAAGTCTTCTTTCATTTACAAGAAATCACAGCAAGTAGGTATAGGTAGGTCCCTAATTAAAGTAATTTAAAGACCCAATTTATACATCTAATCCGAGAAGAGAACCAAAACTTTGTATGTTATATTTTAATATTTCAGTACCTATGTCGAGTTTTGTATGTAATTATGGTCGCAGGGATAGATAGAAAACGCAAATTGCTCTTGTTTAATAATGAAATATTGGTTGATCCTGAGGTGGATGCAATGATATGGCTATGGAGCAAAATAAAAAAGTTTTTCTTCTGTCTTGTGACTTTTTGATGAGTTATGAAAGAGTTTGGTGACGATTAATTTGAACCCGTACCGCATTGATTTTCTAAACAATAATTAGTTTGAATATTCATTTATGTTATTTCTCTTCGATTTGAATAGGATTAGGTAGGTACTCACAAAACTAGCCTTGGTTAGAAATACTTCGTAAGCTTTTAAATCATATTACAATTTTGACAGTGATAGACGGATAAATTGCAAGGAGACCTTGTGCTTGAGTACCTACTTACTTGCAGTTTAAATTTTTTTTAGATCAATTCGATACGTCGCTTGGCTGTTGAACCACAAAGCGATTGTTGTGAAGAGTTCTTTATCTTGGCGTTTTGACGTAAACCTTGGGCGGGACGCACGTTAATGTTACTGTAAATGTTTCTCATTCTAGTTATAGAACCGAGATCAGATCAGGACATTAAGTCTGCTTATTCAAAAACGTTTTAATAGCCTGATTTTGACAGTCTATCGTAGTCCTAAATGTCAGAAAGCCAGGCTACTGGCTACTTTTGAAATAGTAATATCAGTGTCCAGATCACATCATGAATAATAATCCCATGAACAATCTGACATTGAGTCAGATTGGTGATGAAAAAGTTACTCCAGCGTTTAGCCAACAGAGTTCAATAGTTGGGGCCTGACCCGGACTTACAGAATCATATCATATCTCTTATTACATAAATGGCACAGTGACATTAATAAGAGCTAATATTTTGAGCCTATACTAAATAAATAATTTTGATTTTGATTTGTCTTTGAATTTTGATATGGGCACAATACATCATCTTCATTGAGTGCCATCTTCATACTGAAGTTAGGGGATCAGTAAACAAAAATTTCTGCGATCTCATATGTGAGATCGCAGAAATTTTAATTTGCGATAACTAAGTCCAGTCCACTAGTTGTCGTTCAGCCTTAAAAAAATACAAATTATCTTAAATTATAATTTTTTTATGCGTGTGCATGTCTCTGAAATCCTCCTAAACGGTTGGAGCGATTTTTATTAAACTTTATGTGTGTATTTGAGTGGGATGGTTTGGATTCACAATTGGTAGGTGGCATTGCAATAGGTTTCAAGGATAGTTTTTTTGTAATTATTATGGGATACGGGTGTTCGCTTAGGCGGACGAAGTCCCGGGCAAAAAAAAGAGTGAATTCCTACTGAATGAATAATGAACTAATACGTTGTTGAATAAAAAACACTATACAACGTGTAATCTGTTACACGTTAAATAGTGTTTTTAGTTAGAAAGTTTTTTTATATATTAACGGGTAAACACAGTGCCTTGATCTCACCTGATGTTAAGTGATGATAATACCAATGATGGAAGCGCACTTCACCCGGGATCCTCAACTATTGAGGCACTGGCTATCTGATCTCTAGCTGCCGGAACACAACAATGCTACAAACATTGAAAGACAAGTTGTGGTAAAAACGAAAAGATCTAAAGTGTATCCGATCTGGATCTTGTATGTGTTGTTACTAAGACATAATTATTAACTTTAATTCGTCATGCAGTTTTTAATTAATTATTTATACTGTGACGTCACATCAAAATAAACAAGTCACAACTCTAGTGGTTTAGTAACCTCTGTGTACTTACATTTGAGATCAGTGCTGGTTGCTTATGCGCGCCTGACGCGCATTGCATGACAAATAAAAGTTGAAAAAAATAATAAAATAAGGCATTTATTTTCTCTTCACAAATGATTGCACGTTTAGATTTATGGAAGACAAAATTGTGATACAGGTAAGAATCATCAGTGAATAGGTAAAATCAAGAGGTGCCATCTCGCACATCTGTGCGAGTTTAAAGTGTGCGAGTTGACGAATAACTCGAGAGACTGGTAGTGGTGGTGTTTAAACAAGGCAAAAACCCGTTTTACAAATCACCAGGTTCCCACCCCACAGACTAAACAGCAATGCTAACTAATAAGTTAATAATAAAATAAATAAATAAATGTTTCCCACACTCACACCAATTATCTAGCCCCAAGAAAAGCTTCCTTAAGAAACTCGACAAATGGTTCACTAGACAAGACGGATAAACATACTCAATATACTTAAAAAAAAAACATACTTATTATACATAGGAAACACCCTGACCCGGATCAAATTAGAATAGTATTTCTTAATTGATACGACAGGGGATCGAACCTGGGACATCAGAGATGGCGACACCATGAAAACCGGTGTGCAAGCCACTCGACCAAGGAGGTCGTCCAATTATGTCTTAGTAACAATACATACAAAATCTACATCGGATACACTTGGCAACTTTTCATTTTTACCATCACCTTTCTGTTCCACGCTGTACACGGACCAAGAGCGGACAAGATGGCGTGCGTATGAGGAGGCCTACACTCAGCAGTGGATGACTATAGGCTGAAGAAAAAGAAGAGAATACGGATTTAGTAGCAATTAAAATGTTTATTCGATATTCAGTAAAACCTGCGTTTACATACGAGTATGCCTAGGTACAATTTTTTTTTATTTTTTTTATTGGTTATAGGCAGGCATTTGACCACACCTCACCTGATGTTAAGTGGCGGTGCGGTCGAGGTTGGAACATGCCTGCCTAGAAATAGCCTATTCACTCTAGCCTTGAAGAGGTCCAGATTATACCTTGCAGGGAACACACTCGCAGGCAGCGCGTTCCATTCCCTAGCTGTACGCACTAAGAAAGTTGAACCAAATCGGCTCGTGCGACAAGGTGGCATATCTACAACATAGGGATGGAACTCGCGCCTCGCGCTCCGATAGCGGAAAGTGGATGATGGGATTAGGTCGTGCAACTCCTTCGCGCACTCCCCGAAATGAATCCTGTAGAAGACCGACAGACGAGCCACCTTACGCCGATGTTCTAGATTTGGCAGCTTGGCGTCTATCAAATATACCTGGGGGGTACCCACGAGCTCTTATAGCAGTATTATTTATTAAAGCAGTTGTGAAAACGAGACGCGTGTAGCGGCGAATATACTCGCGTCTCTTTTCCACAACTGCAATAATACTGCTATAGTCAGGGGGCTGATAGATCAGTACCTACTAGGCACCTATTTCACAGTCTATCCAACCTCTCCTATTTATCTCTTTATTTCTTTTTTTTTCTTAGCCTAGGTTTGTTGTAATATTAATATAAAAGTAAAATACAAAAGCACATACAAAACATAAAAATATTATAAAAAACCTAGCCTAGGGTACCACCGGCAACGGGGCAGGGCTCATGCTGCCGGTGGTTAGGGCTGCAGAGACAGGAACCTTCGGACTATCCGCGCCGTGTCCAAGAGTAACGTATTGTTACCCCATGTTTGTAGAAAGTATTGCCAAGACTGATTCGATTATGTTTCGAAGTTAATTAATTAAGCTTTGTGCCACATGTGGTACAATGTGTTTGTAAATTAAGAACGACGGTTATATTAATTAAGGCCGCTTCACAGACGGACCCAGATCACGCATCCATCATTCATCACTTATGTAAACACGATATTGATAGATTATTGATGTTTTAAATTAAATTACTTTTTAGTGTTGCAAAGAAATCAGAAAAAAAATAAAAAATAATTTTAATGATATACTCTTATATTTTGTCCGTCTACTGTTACCCTAATCATAGACTAATAATATATAAGGACTGACAATCTCCATAGCCCTAATTCCCCAAAAGTAGAAATATCACTATTTTTTTTCTTTTTTTTTCTATTTATTTGCGAAACAAACAATTACTTATACACAAACATATAAAATCAAACTTACAAAATATTTTTTTCACTATATTTTATAAATATTTAATTCAGCTTAAGTGCAGCAATAAGCACTTAAAAAAATACAAAATAACACATGAATCAGCAGAGTTTCCATAATTACATTGAACAGACATATCTCACAACAAAACGTAATCTCTCTCTATCACACACACTCACACATACACACACATGCACACACGCATTATAAACAAACTTTAAAACCAAAATATACAAATAACTAACTAGATTAAATTATCTGACAATTATCTGATTAGTTTTTTTAACAATTTTTTTTACTATTCTAGATTCTCAGATTCATCCCCACCCCTACGACCTGGTCAACCCGAGTTGAGGTTCTAAACTTCAGAGGCGCCCTCGAGTGGTTCGCTTCCAATCCGATACGAAACGAACCCCTCGGCGAATCTCGTAGGGAATTGGGACGTTTTCGTGATGCAATTCCCTCTAGAAACCCTGTCATGCCTTGATGATCCCTTTAAGTTTCTCGCCACCCTCAAAAAGCCAGGTGACGCTGTAAAGGCCGTCTGAAGCCAACAGCTAACTCTTTCTAAAAAAACTAATATCTACTAAAACTTTATTTAGGTACGCGAACATGCCGCATCAAAGTCGAACTTCAATCCTCTAGTCAAGAGGCAGCCTCACGATGTTCGCACAGAGTTTTTCCCTTGTATTTCACATGTTGCGCCCCCCACGTTTGCGCGCGTGGGCGGCGAGCGCGCGCGCAATTATGTCTTAACGCGGGCGCGCGCGACAGGTGGGCGGGGCGTGTGACGTCAGCCGTGACGTCAGCTAGGGCTGCAAGCTGGAGGAAAAAGTTTCGTGTACAATATACCTTTTTCTTTATTTTTTTTAGAATATGCCTTCTGCACACCGTCGCATTTGGGGAAACCCATCGGTTATGTGAGACTCCCTCTTCACTAAGATGGTACACGGGATTTACTTACTTAAAACTCTATACCTTATTCATATGATAGAAATATAAATCTTTTAAATGAGGGTATACAAGCTACCAACTAATTATGAGACGACCAACAGACAACAGTCTCCCTGTGACCGAGGAACCTGCAAAGGGTTCGATCATTTTTGATAGAAAGACAAAAAAAAAACACCCCGCCTGCTCGTTTGCCTCCTTTTAATATATAAAAAAAAAAAAAAAACACAATTTTTTCGTTCGCGAACGCAACTTTTTTTTAGTTGTCTTTCAGTAGGTACCTACCCGATTTTTTTGACAAAAGTAACTCTCAAGCGGTTTATTCTTAAATAAACAATACAATACTTCAAAAATATTTCATCATCATCATCATCATCGGCCTATATTAGTCCACTGCTGGACATAGGCCTCCCCTAATGAGCGCCATAGCGCCCTGTCCTCGGATTGACGCATCCAGCATAAAAAAAAAAAAATAAAAAAATAAAAAAAAAATATTTACTACTCGTAATTTTTATATTTTTAATTATTTTTTTGTAATTTTGAGTATTTTAAAAATATCAAAACGAGCTTTTAATAAAGCTTTAAATAAAGCTCGTGATTGTGGCATTACTTACCTATCTAGGGACTGTCCATTACATACGATACACAGCTTTACAATAAGCTACTGGACGCCTACATAGCAGTAACTTTTCATCGATGTTTAACCACATTTAACCCAACCCTGCAAGCAAAAAGAAACGCAATCCTAAGAGTAAAAAAACGTTTGTTCAACAGATTTTATGCAATTTGTAACTTTTCTTAATGGACTTTAAATCTCATAATTAAATTCAGTTAAACAAACGTTTTTTGTTACCTTTTTCATCTGTCAACTTCTTTCTGTTTCCGTAAATGCCCAAAAATTTATTTTTTTGCCTCTTTTATCTCTGCTTTGCCTGTTTGTCACTGCTTCCCCAAACCCTTCCACGCATCTCTATCCTTGGCGGTTTGAAATAACTCTAACTTAGAGAGAGTACCGTATTCGTTATCCCAAACTTTGAAGCTAAATTTCTCTCAACCACATTGAACCCAACCCTACAACCAAAACAATTCGCAATCTAGAGAAAACACCACTCAAGTTTCACTCAGAAGTATGATTTAATTAAAGTTATTAAAGCAAGCTTGGGTTAATTGAAATTTGTTTAATAGAAAGCAAAGTAAAGTCCCGGTACAATTTTATTGACCTCACGGGCCGGGTCGTCGTTCCGGGGAGGTCTCCGCCTGTCTGGCAGCTCCTAACCCATAATTATGTTTAATGTGTGTTTAATGCAGCCGCAACGAGATAATCCAATGCTTTACTTTTGTTTACGATACCGTGTGATGCGCAAGCGCAATTGTTCTTAGGAACCTCTTCGTCCGTACCATCATTAAGTACCTTAGAAACTGTGGGTACGTTGTTTTGGAAAATTTTCGTTTGGAGATAATGATATGCTTTAAAGTCATTTATAATATGATTATTAACATATAGTTTTACGCAAATATTGTTGCGTACAAATTACAATTTGAAAAAAGACAAAGTGTTGAAAAAATTCCTCGAGCGGGATTCGAACCCGCACCCCATGACATGCCGGGTCAGGTGCACTGCACCGGGTGCGGGTTCGAATCCCGCTCGAGGAACTTTTTTCAACACTTTGTCCTTTTTTCAAATTGTCATCCTACTAATATTATAAACGCGAAAGCTTGTATGGATGGATGTTTGTTACTCTTTCACGTAAAAACTACTGAATGGATTTGGATTAAATTCGGCATACAGATAGTTTATAACCTGGATGAATACATAGGATAGTTTTTATCCCGATAGTCTCACGGGAACGGGAACCACGCGGGTGAAACCGCGAGCGGCCGCTATTTATAATATTTGCAAGCTCCACTATGCTTCGCTTGCCACTTTTTTTTGAAAGTTTGCTGATTGCTTTTGGCGGCATTTTCGTCATCGGACTTTTTTGGGACGGCGAGAAACTTAAAGGGTTCCTCAAGCCGTGAGATCGAAACACCGTCAGAGGGTTTCTATAGGGAATGGCATCACGCACTATTCGTGTACCCGTTCTCTACTAGATACTCCGAGGGGATCGGATCGGATCGGTTCGCAAGCCACGTTGAACTGTAGTCAGAACCGGTTGTTGTCTTATTTTATTTTATTTATTTATTTATTTAGGTCCACTTACAATTTTATTTATGTATTACATTTCATCTTATAAAACTATAATTAATTATTTACAACTTTATTTTTAGTTTATACGAAAATCGAAACACGGGTCAAATATTTTCATTTAAAGAATCAGTTCAAGAAAAATTAAAATAATATTTTGAAAACTCACGAAGTTTCAAGCTTTTTGAGCTGTCCCGTTGCGTGTTTTTAGTAGGGTATACTTTATTTGAGATTTTGTAAATATTATTTGGTCAAATGTAACACGGTATAAAAAATATTGAAATCGATTCTGAACAAACAGTTTTCAAGTTTCGTATAAACTAAAAATAACATTGTATAATCTAAATACACAAACTACTTACAAGTAGACACTTCTTAGCAACCGAGTCATGAAAAATATCAACCTGGTCGCAATAATGATTGAGGATACGGGATAGGCGAGGAATGGCAGAGTTGGCTCCCAGAACCGTACGCCGGAAAGGAGGACAGAGAGGTGTTATGGGCTTTCGAGGAACACAACGGGGTACTTTCAAACTGAACAAAGATAACAGTTGAGGGCAGTTAACCTTGCTTAATAGCACCTTGGATAGAAAGGTCAGTCTTAAGACTGCAAACCCACCACACCTCATGAGGCCAGTTAGTCTTAAGATAGCAAACCCACCAGTTCTCATCAGGCCAGTGAGGTTTCTGGCTCGATATCCCTATAGGCTAAACTGAGCTACAGTTTTGACAGCGCAGTTTTCTTTACAAATTTTACGCGTTTAAAATCACTTATAAATACAGCCTCAGAGCCTGGCAGAGGGTTATTTAAATAAACTAATGATGAATGAATGCTGAAGCCGCCATTATAAAATATGCATATATTTCCTAATGGCGACTTAATTTGTATTATACCTACAGTTCTGAACACTGGCATGTGAACACACAACAAAGAGACATCTTTAATCGTTACACTAACATCACAATTAAGGGAGTCAAATGTATCATTAGCAAACTAAGCTGGTTTGCCTGATAGTTGTCAGTTAAAAAAAGACCGTCCTTACGCGTACAGTCTAGACTCGTACAAGAAATTAAACATTACATCATCAGTATTAATATAAATGTATGTTTCCATTTTCATACACTTCTATTTCAATGCCGGCAATTGTTTTAAAAAACTACGCACGGTATACGTCATTTACCCAACAACTAACACCCTTACTACGGACGTATTACAATCGTTTATGTGTCAAGCTTTAAATGACGCCGGTTGTACGCAGAAGGTGCTGCAGCGCGATTAAAATAATATACTCTGCGGTCGCAATACTGATGAAAATTTCAAAGCAATCTGTCTAAGTATACACCTGTTTAAAAATAAAAACGCTTGCCTTAACTCTGTGGCGACGGTTCGGTACCGTAATTAGCATTCTTGCCTTTCTTTTGTTTTGTTAGGGTAACACTACATTGAAGCGGAGCGGAGAATAGCGAAGCAGCTTTATCCATATAAACTGATATAAACTTCATTTATTCGTACACAGTTGTTTCCCGCACCACTCTGCCTCGCCGGCGTCGGCCCACTCGTACGACGCGAAAGTTTTCCTTAGAAATACAACATCGCTCATGTCTGCTCCGCTAAACCGCAAGCTAGCGGAGCAGAGAAGATCAACAGATTCCGTTAAAATAAAGGGACTCTGTTAGTTGACTTCTTCACAGCTCTGCTCCACTCCGCCTCAGTGTAGTCTCACCCTTACAGCAGTACGCAGTTCTAGTGTTTGTTGGGTTAATAGCTCCGCTTTAAAGCGAGCTCCGCAATTTAGGTGTACGGAAATGGAAGCGATGCGAATGTTGGTCTCTCCCTGTAGCGGGATGAGCATGTCAGTTGAGTTAATCTCGCTAGTTGGACGCATTGACTGCTATATTTAAAGATCCATGGATTAAAGTGCCATGGCGGTCTCCTCCAAATTTCTGAATTTAGTTTAGACTCAAAGTTAACCAATGCTGGTTCAAAGATAAATAATTTTGATATGTTTTGTGTACCTAATAAATAAATAAATAAATATAATAATATAATTGTAAATGTAAAATAACAAAAAAATTGTTCTCGATTGCCCCGTTCTAACTGTTTATATGTTCATGGTCTCTAACATTAGAGTAACCATGTCTTTTGTCGTCTTAAAGTATTACCTATATTTCAGCATGGTATCATCGCATTAATAATCAATTGATTATGAGACTAGTCCTTCTTTTATTTGTATAAGGAGGACTTTCTTAAAATTCACGATATTTAAAATCCTACCTAGTTTCTTTCTTCTGTGGTCCTACGCCAACGCGTTCATAATAATGATCAACATTATAACTGGATGTGAAGCTTTTTAAAATTAATGATGTTGATAAAATCAGTAATGATTTTAATTCATTGTTTTGTTACCAGGAGGACTTGCTAATCCACGGGGACAGTGTGTATGACGTCATCGACAAGCAAGACCAGCAAGCAGTGAGGACGGAGCTGTCCCGGGCACCAGCGGACGGAGAAGACCGTGTCTTTCTCTGCCGCATGAACGTCGCCAGGAACGCCCGCCGGCAGATGCGGTTTGGAGATCAGAAGGTCAGTGTATCAAGACATTGGATTTTTTTTATATTTTTATTTGCCACAAGTTAAAGCATTGTTAAACAATCTCTAAGCATAATAACACTGACTGGCCAATAGTGCAGTGATAACAACAAAACAAAATTATTTAATATTGTTTTCCAAAGTTTACGCGAACACTACACATTGAAATGAAAACAACTTTTACGGAGATCCGTAGATACTCGCGTTTATTTTACACATTACTTATTTAATGTTTATCCTGACGTTTCGAACCCTTTGCAGGGTCCGTGGTCACAGGGAGACTGAGGTGTTGGTCATCTCATAATTAGTTGGTAGCTTGTATACCCTCATTTAAATTTAATCAGGTGCGTTCCGTTTTACGCAGAAAGAGCTTACAGTATCTTTTGGTCTGGCAGTATGGTGTCGGGGCTGGGATTTAATATTTTGTATGATGGGATCCCAGGCTGGTGGTAGATTCCAACCATCTTCTCTATTAAAATTAGGATGTTTTTTAATTTCAATAGCCTCGCGTATCATCCTGGGGATGAATCGTTGTTCTCTAGCGAGTATTTGTGGTTTATCAAATCTGATGCAATGGTTGGGCCCCTCTAGGGAATGTTCGCATACTGCAGACTTATTTTCGCGCCTATGCTTGACGTCGGCTATGTGTTCTTTAACACGTCAGGATAAACATTAAATAAGTAATGTGTAAAATAAACGCGAGTAGATCCGTAAAAGTTGTTTCATTTCAAAATTATTTAAGTTTACGTTGTGTTAGTTTTACAGAATTGCAAACCAATATGTTGCTGCTGTGTCAACGAGCTTTTTCTAACAACATTACAACCATTTAAGACTATAGTAATATAAAATAAAACGCTAAATTAACAGGCTGTCTCCTTTTGTACTTCCCATCCCGAGTTTTAATCACATTTTAATATGCTAGAAGACCATCAATCATAAAATTAATCTGTTCAAAAAATTATCAACATCAAAAACTTCACTTGCATAAATCCTGATAGATTAACATGGAGCTCTAACAAAATAGAAACATTACGCTATATTGAATTACGTCAGCGAAAACACACCTTCAACATTGAGAGCTGAGAAAAAATAATTAGTTAGTGGCAATCAATTCGAAAGTTAATGAATGCTTCGGAAATCATCGGCAATATTAGTGCAGCACCTAATAAACAGTACAACATCTGGCAATCTCCAATAGTTGCACTTATAAAAGTTTTATAACAGGGTGTGGCACAAGTCAGAGGTCATTTGCTGTAACCTTTTAGAGATGTCTACTCAGATTTACCGCGCTAGATTCGGGAGCCAGTTTTGTTAGACCTTGGTGGATTCGCCAAATTTAACGCGTTTGTTTTACACATTGGTTTTATGTAATTTATCCTGACGTTTCGAATCGTTTGCAGGGTATGTGGTCACAGAGAGATCACGGGAGTCCTTAAAAGTTGTTTTTATTTAAATGTGTAGTGTTCGCTTAAACTCTAAAAAACATTAGGTATATTTTATATTCCCAAAGTGATACGTTTCGTTTGAAAATCTTCTTGCAGTCGTTAGTCACAAACACTTGAAGAAAGACTGTGACCTTCTTTGAATGACTGGATATTTTGAGAAAAAATAGATGCAAAAGGATTAATCCATTGCTAAAACTTGTTATGTAATATTCATATTTCACACATTTTATTTATATAAAGGCGGTCCGGTTTCTGAAAAAAAATTAGTCAAGAGTGAGAGATTGAGATTGGACATCATCATTGTTACAGAGTCAATACTTTTTAACTTTTAATCTTTCATCCATTTTTAGTCTTTTTGCAGCCGCAATGACAACGGCAACACTGTCGTTTAACATCGCTGTTGGTAGGTACTTTTCTCTAACAACATGTACATCTTTCCTTACAATCATACTTGTTTGTTATTGCCAGCACATTTGTTTCATACATAATGAATTTGCTAGTGCCTTATATCTATCAAAATAAATTTCAATCAAATAACATCACAAGAGTCACAAATTCAATATATTTAGTTTAGCACAGCGAAGACCTACAAGAAACAGAAACAAAATGAAGATATTCCTTTAAAAAGGTTTTACTATCAATTGCCTGAAGTTGGCTCACTAGCCATATCTATCAACTATGATATGATGAACCAGTGAACTTTCGTCTTCAATCATGGCAGCATCAAAATTGTAACGTCACTCAAACACGTTACAGCGGCCGAACTTGAAATATCATAAACGAAATTGATGCGAGCATAATTAACAAGTTTGCTTTCAAAACTTTTAAGTGAATATAAAGCGTGTGCTGTAAAGTCTTGTTCCAACTTGAGATGAAAGTCGAAAGGAGCCATGATAATATAAAATATAGTTTTATTATTATTACCAAAGCATCCGACCTCTTCATTAGTGACTATATAGTGATTAAATATTTTAAAAAATTGACCACGTAACTTTTGGGGGAAATTATTATTGATATTTTCAAACAGACAGGCAGTTATGACGACTTATATTGTCTGTATCCTGTATCCTCTTAATATCTTTACCTGTTTTAATTTTGGTTTTCAAGCCTTATTTAAATTGGTTTACGTTTTGTACTGATACCACTTCTTCAGGCAATCTGTTGTAGTCTGCTGCCAAGAAAGTGTTTGTGCAATATCCGTGTTTGTTCCTATTTTGTTTAAACATTTTTAGAATAAGTCAAAACACACCTTTATAGGGTCAGCCGTATTGACGGACAAATTGATAGGCTTCAATATAGCGGAGTTATTACTAGTAATTGAATGGTCACGGACGAAAGTGTGTGTGGTGTTAACGCACCGTGCCTTGTAATTATTTCCATGTGGTATGGTAACGTCTGATCAGCGGTGATCAGGAGTTTATCTGACGGTTAGCATCGATAAGCCCGCGTGGGTTGGACCGTGAGAAACATTAACACGTGCCCCGATTAACATGTTGACTTTTAATCATTACAAAATATTTTAAACGATAAATCTTTTTTATTTTCTTGTTTTATGCTTTTTTTACTTTCTGTAGGCTTTTGAGGTTGAGTTTGCATTTTTTTTACGACATCAGAAAAGCGCTAGGCCTGCATCATCTTATCTGTTAACTGTTGGAATACAACAATGCTAGTAGCACTGAAGTTATGGGAACGGACTTAGATTGAGTGCGCTTCCATCATTGGCCTTATCATCACTTTATATCAGGTGAGATCAAGGCACTGTGCTTACCCGTAAAATATAAAAAAAAGATAAGATAGTGGTTGCTAGCCAGCCGGACTTAAAACAAGCTCTACCTAGTGATGAGTAAAATAAATAAATAATAAATAAACTTTACCTACACTCACACCAATTATCTAGCCCAAGAGAAGCTTCGTTATGAAACTCGTTAATGGTTACTAGACCACAGATAAACATACTCAAAATACTTAAATACATACTTATTATACATAGAAAACACCCAGACCCGAGACAATTTAGAAAAACTATAATTTCTAAATTGACCCGACCGGGGATCGAACCCGGGACCTCAGAGATGGCGACACCATGAAAACCGGTGTACAAACCACTCGACCAAGGAGGTCGTCAAAGTACGTAGTAAAGTACCAAACCGAGTATTCTAATATTTACCCCCCGCTAGAAACCAAACTCAGGAACCTGTGATTCCAAACAAGGTGGCTTAACCACAAGGCCGCGGCAGAAGTAATTAACAATTATAAATGTTTATATAATTTTAACGCAAATTTTGTTGCGAATAAATTACAAAAACATAAATGTTGAAAAAATTTCCACGAGCAGGATTTGCACCCTTCTGACATACCGGGTCAGGTGCTCTCCCAATTGAGCTATCGTGGTTCTAACCAGCCCGCCGAAATTATTCAACACTATTTACTTTTTACTTTGAAAGCCAAAGGCGCCCATTCAATGTCAACAACTACCGTCATTAACATCTGATCATAATATTTTTACAAATACTAAAGATTAGTGAAGTAAGCAAGCTATTTATAAATGTTTATATAATTTTAACGCAAATTTTGTTGCGAACAAATTACAAAAACACAAATGTTAAAAAAATTTCAGTGGGCTGGTTAGAACCACGATAGCTCAATTGGGAGAGCACCTGACCCGGTATGTCAGAAGGGTGCGGGTACAAATCCTGCTCGTGGAAATTTTTTCAACATTTGTATTTTTGTAATAAACAAATAATAAAAAAAAAATGTTTACTAACCCAGTGTATCAACCTGCATAATGTAAACAAAAGGCATTAAGTAAAAACTAATCTACACAGAGCACAGATACACCTGCAGTCAAATAAATTGCAAAGTGCCACGCATATCCTTATCTATCTCCCTACTGCATACAAATGAAACTGCCCTACCTCTGATTAGGCCTTTGTCACTTCCCTGAATTGACTAAGCCCCGGACACCTTTCTGCAAACACCACTTCAATTATTTATGAGTATAATTCAGAAAGTGGGCTTCATAAATTAAGATTAGTCCAATCCGAGACACCCACGCCGATAGGCTGTAGAACACTTGGGAACGACTTATGTTTGTAGTTCACGCGCTTATTGGGCGCTATTAATAATGCGTTGGCACGTGCTTTGGCTGGAGACTAAAGGAGTGAGTTGTTAGCAGATTTTTGAACGAAGCAAAGTGAATAAAATTTCCAGGAAGAATAATTAGAACACTTAATTTGAATTCGCTGTGGCTATATGCTAGACTGCTAGAGCATTAATAGGACTAGGAAGGGAAAATTGGTAACAAATTTTTGAACTTAGCAAAGTGTATACTTCCAGGAAGAATAGTAATTAGAACACATAATTTAAATTCACCGTCTATTTTTTGCTGTACAATTTACAAGCTTTATGCTAGAGCATTAAAAGGACTGGGAAGGGAGTGAGTTGTTATAACAAATTTTTGAAATTGGTAAAATGATGAAAACAGGAAAAAAGATGAAAACCCATCTTAATTCACAGTACAATTTAGCTGCCGTATTATGCTACAGAAACCAAAGACATGAAAAATACAATTTGAGCCATAGCTTCAGGTGCGGTTACAAAAAAAAATACGTTATTCTTGAAAATGGAAATTAAAAATTAAGGAATTGTGCCATATTTTGCGAGTATAAAACTACGTCGAATAAAATGAGGTCAAATCAAGTTTGTCATTGGTTTTAACTTAACGCAGACTTAAAAACAAGCAGACACGATAGTTAGTTCAAAGTAAAATGAAACCTTCCTATCAGATACGATTAATTTACCTACTAACATATTTGTTCATTCATCTCCGAGTTTATTTATTTTTTGTTTAATGTCACTATTACCTACCTAATTAATAACTTCGATTATGGTTAACTAGCTAACATTAATTATTCTGACTCGTTCAAATCGATTGTCGACAGTCACTAGTGTGAGCGTACCGTTAAACATATATAATAGATTATTAAACAGCTTGTCTTTTTAATTTATTCATGGCAAAGCAAATACACTGACATAATCTCACTCTAAAAATGATAAGGTCGAAGTAGTTTGTTCCATTTTATCTATAGTAAAGGTTTTCAAGTGCTTAAATCATGTAGTTAGACTTCTTAAATGTCGATGTCAATCATTCCGAAGTTAATCAATGGTTTTTGTGACGACCGAGCAATATGGCGATTTGATCACCTGCTTTGGTTTAGGGTTCTGTTATCGATTTTACTACGGGTCCAACAAAATAGCCCTCAAAATCTGCTGTGCCACTCATCTTGCTTTAGTGATGACATTTTCTGTGAAATAGCACGTTCGTGACAGCGCTGTTTTTTTTTCTTATTTGACCGGATATTTGTATTGTCTACTTATATTTATTGTTTTTTTTTTGTTTTCTGTCCAAGCATTATCTTTTTTTTCTTTTAGTTTTTCCTCGCGATTTCGATTGCAGCCATAAAGTAAAAGTTGAAAGACTTTGAATAACTCTATAAAAGTAGGTGATTATACACCAGCCTTCTGTAGCTATACATCAAAATTGGGTACTAACCCACTAATGTAGTAAATTACCTGTTAAATTTTTTAAATAATGTTTTTTGGATCAGCTCGAGTCACAAAAAATCACACCTAATAAATAAGGCAATTTGTACAAGTTTACACATTTATTACTTTCATGTTTAACAGGAAATGGGCCCATAAACTTCTAAAAGTTTGAGCTATACATAACATACTTTGTGGTTTCTCGATATTAAAAATCTCGATTTTTATCGCAAAAAAAAACAAAGCCTCCGTTTTTCCAAATTGGGCTATTATCATCAAAAGTTATGTGAATTGTTAATTAAAATTTATGTACTAACTGGGCACTCGTAAAAATATTTTGTTTTTCCCACAAAACTACCAAAAGGTTCACATGACATGTTGTCATGCCTCTAAGCCATCGAGAACACCAAATTGTAGTTACATATAGTTTGTTACATAACATTTAATAAGTCAGATCAGACGGATCGTTAAAATACGTTTTGATTGACCTATCCAAATACACTTATAATCTCTGATCTCACAGTACGTAGATATCGAAGCGTATCGAATCTATATTTATACAGATGTACGAGTCGCCGGAGGGGAAACTCATATTCAATATCTTTTATATGACAGAAATTATCAGCTGAGATATAGCGGCGATAAAAACTTGAATCAAGTTTGTGTGGTCTTATGGAAATGAGGTGAGGATGCCAGTTAATATTAGCTCTTTCAATTTAATAGCACCAAAGATTGGTCATGGGTTACACCATTCAATTAAAAGTATGAGAATGTGGATTTCGTACATATAATGGCGAATGGGAACTGTATTTAGAGGTTGATTGATTTCTGTGATACTACTTTCGAAGTTACTAAATCAGCATATACTCTGATCCTGTTAAGTGGTCAATACGCATTGGGAAAACTATACAAAATAGTTGATAGTTTCATACCTATAACATCGAGTCCCTACAAACAAAAATTATTGCTGCTGTAGATTAGATATAATTTTGTATCAATAATCATTGTCGATATTGGTGGTACATTATTATATGTTCTCAAAGCATATACAAAAGTCGCATTTGTGTGTGTGATGTGTACAGAACTCATATGTAATGTGTGTTTTTTACCAAGGGTAAGTTAAGTTGAAATATAAAGTATGCCTTGTATCCTTGTGTCGAACCAAATAACTCCCCCGGTAGACTTAATTCACCTGGAGCAAATCACCTGGGTGCATTAAGTGCTACGCGCGATAGACTTAGTGACCCTAGTTTAACTAACATTGGATAGTTTAAAATACCTAGTCAAGAAAACATCTTTTACAGTTTTTCTATTCGTCGTGGCAGTGGCAGTATTAGCGAAAGTTAGGGAGCCCCACTAATGAGTCTTATCTCTTGCGATGACGTCCGCGATTCCTGCGTACGCGCAACCTTGTTAGTGAGCTGCGATGAGCTCTCATAAGGTGCTGTTTCTGGATGGGCCATGTTTCTTGGGTAAAATGTGACTAACAAAACAATAATACAAAAAGAAAATAAAAATTTATCATCTTTCTTAAAGTAATAGCTCTTTATTCATGATCGAATTATCTTGCACACGACACGTTAAGTTGTTGGTCTCGTATAACTAGTATTTATGATGGCTTCAAGTCTGACGACTGTTATCGTATCGTTTAAAAATCCATGAGTTATAAGTAATTATAAGCTGTACTATTTCGACATTGTATGAGTATTGTCAAGTATTCTTCCTAAAAACATTACATGTTTTTCTCTAAAGCTTCTAAAATTTTCTGTAAGCAACTTTATAATAGAATTTGCAGTGATTTGCGGTTTTATTTATTGTGGAGCTCGATGGCTCAATGGTTAACGCGCCCGGTCTGCGATTGATGACGTTAAGCAACTTTCGCAAAGGCTGGTCATCGGATGGGTGACCAAAAATATGTCATCTCGAGCTCCTCCGTGCTTCGGAAGGCACGTAAAGCCGTTGGTCCCGGCTGCATAAGCAGTCGTTAACAACCAATCCAATCAATCCTCACTGGGCTTGCGTAGTGGTTTATGGCCCGTGCTCTCTACCCATCAGTTCTATTTCGCAGAACAAGAGCTTCGTATTTTTCTTCTATACAAGATTGGCTTTCATCTCCATTGCACAAATGATGTTCAATCAATGCTTAATCATCTATATATGTCTTCACAGATTATCATCGTCATCATCACTAACCTCCTCTTCATCTACTTCTCTCGTGAAGATCAACAGTACAAGACGACAACTTGTAAATAATATACTGCCAATGACGCCAATCAATAAAATATACAGAATGGAATCAAAAATATTCCAGTGGCATTCATCGAAATTTTCATTATCCTTAAAAGCTTCTAAATTGTGTTCTATTTCATCTTTATGATCCATTAAACCTGGATTAATGAGTGCATCATCAACGTCTTCAGCTAACTTATGGAAAACAGTACGACCAAGCCAGTCAGCAACATCTTTCCTTCCAATTTGACGAAGTTTCCTAGCCATATCTTCATGAGTCCTACCTTTACCTTCCCATGGTTCCTTTCCATTATTCCATTTTATCAAAAGTTTAATGCACGGGACATCTGCTGGCACTTTTTGTTCCACGGCAGTTAAAGCCGGTAGTTCTAAAGATGCAAAATGTAAAGAAGCGATGAGCCGACGACATTCCTTTAAGGTCAAACGGTTAGCAATGCATTCGAGCTCCGGTATACCCATGTCGATTGTACATTTGGCAACGGACAGAAATTCAAGAAATATTATCACAAACACTCCGCGGGATCTCATTGTATTCAAAACAAGACTTCTTGACATTTGTCGTTGTGTCATCGCTTCGCTTTTTTGTATGATTGCCATCGTTTTATTTTTCCATAATGCATAATGTAATGTAGCCTGATCACTTAGTACGAATCACAAATAAATTTAAATAAACAATATTTTTTTGCTAAACTTACGGTTCACGCCGAAAGCAAACAGAAGAGCTCGATAGCAAAGAAACTAGTGCGGGTTACGACCTTGCAAATTGTAATTATAAAATATAATGACGACCTCCTTGGTCGAGTGGTTTGTACACCGGTTTTCATGGTGTCGCCATCTCTGAGGTCCCGGGTTCGAGCCCGGGTCGGGTCAATTAAGAAATTATTGTTTTTCTAAATTGTCTCGGGTTTGGGTGTTTTCTATGTATAATAAGGATGCATTTAAGTATTTTAAGTATGTCTATCCTTTGTCTAGTAACCATATAACGAGTTTCATAACGAAGCTTCTCTTGGGCTAGATAATTGGTGTGAGTGTAGGAAAAATGTATAATTTATTATAATATAAATATATAAAATACATTTAGACAACATCGCATACATTATTCTGATCCCAAGTAGCTAAAGCACTCGTTTTATGGAAATCAGAAACAACGACGGTACCACAACCACCCAGATCCGACACAATATCGAAAAGTTCGTTTTCGACATTGACCCGACCGGGAATCGAACCCGGGACCTCAGAGTTAGCGCCGCCCAAAGTCCGGCGTGCCAGCCGGACTTTGGGCTGGACCTCCGTAGCCGAGTGCTACGGAGGTCGTCAAATTCATCAAATTCGTCAGGTCGTCAATTAGTAATGCATTTTATACTCGTAGACTAAGACTATTTGTAGATATAATTACTTCATTTTTTCAGTCTAAGCTTTAGGCTTGACAGATAAGAAGATAATAATCACTAGGTACATACCCAATATCCCAATTAATCAAACGGAACGATTTCTCCTCATCAATTATATGGTCAAAGCGTGCCTTACTTTCGTACCGTCGTCATCAAAACCATCGATCACACCAATACTATATTACATTATAATTAAAATCATTGAAATATTGTATCAGTAGTGTATTTTGATATTATTATATGATTTATCAATATAAAAAAAATTGTGGGAGAAAAATAATGCTGAGTAGTCGATAGCTTTTTAATTTATCAGTCATATTATTGAAATACGTCATAGTATGATATTAAATAGTTATATCACAAGCCCACTTCAAAGTTAAATCTTTTTTGTCCATCCAAAGGTTCTGGAAGAGATCACTTTTAGTGATAAGAGCGCCCTTTGTACTTGTATTTTTATGTAGGTTTATGTCAAATGTTTTATTTTTGGTGTACAATAAAGTTTATTTATCTTATCTTTATCTTAACTTATACATTAGTATGTACCTACCTACCTATATATTCGTTTTTTTTATAAAATGTTTTTCCTTTATAACGTATGGTTATTTTAAAGGTAAGCCTTTTATTTCGTGCCTGAATATTAGCGAAGTAGTGTCTTTCTATGGGTGAAAAATGAAACACACTAATAAGACGCTATAAAAGAGTGTTTTTTTCCATCACACCTACCCAACAACAAGCACATTACAATCGGTTAACTTGTTTAGGGTCACGATACCAGAGAGGCAAGCTACCACACAATTAATTTATTTACGGTTCGATGGTTAAACAGAGCTATCCCCTGCTGAGTTTCTTGTTGTCTCTAATTATTAGGTCTCCTACCGTTAACTGACAAAGGAGGACTGACGAGGAGCTCGTTGCCGCAGCGGTTAACGCGCCCGGTCTGCGAGTGCTGAGGTTAAGCAACTTGCGCAAAGGCCGGTCATCGGATGGGTGATCAAAAATGTATCATCTCGAGCTCCTCCGTGCTTCGGAAGGCACGTAAAGCCGTTGGTCCCGGCTGCAATAGCAAACGTTAACAACCACCAATCCGCAGTGGTGGTTTATGGCCCGTTCTTCCTATCTATCCATAGAAAAGGCTCGTGCCCCAGCAGTGGGGACATAAAATGAGCTGATGATGATGAACTGACAAAGCGGTATGGCATATATGGTGTACATTTGTAGCCAAATATTTTATTTTACTTGAACCATTTTAATAACACTTCACTGAATAAAGCGAAGCAATAAAATTTTGCATTTAACTAATCATTGTTGATATTGGCCGACACCCAAAGACAATCTTACAGACTATTATTTAATCTGTTCTAGTATTAAATGATCTCTTCAATATTTCTTAGAAAAAAGGCTTTGTTTTTAAGTAGGCATAAAATTTATAGGTAACGTTAAGGCGACGCATTGGAAATTTACGTTGCGGGATTTTGATTTTTCCCAACAATTACAAAACATATGAAAATGATATTTGATGACATGATTTTTCATTTAATTGACTTAATTTTGTTAGTTGCAGAAACCCGATTTGTAAACTTTTATAACAGAGAAAAAAATATCAAAGTAACCTCTTTTAAAACATAGATTTGCATTTTACAGGCAAACCAGACCGATTTAAGCATCTAAATTTTCTTAGTAGATTAGTCTTAACACACTTCAATATACTAGTTCATTTTTATTTTAAATAATTTGTAGTTTTAATTTGAAGGAAAAAGTTTTTTTTGCGTGTTGCGTGTGCGTCGCTTTAAGGGTCGGAGGCCTGGTGCTATAAAAGTCTGGTAGGTTACACTGCCTAGTTTAGACTCAAGTCTCCCACAGACAATATGTTAACTTACCTAAGCTTAAGAACAATATGCAAATGGTTGACGTTTGTGGAGAGAACATAAATTATTATTATTATTATTATCTCTTTATTTATTTTTTTACATATTAATTTACATTTTTAAATATTTTCTAAAAAACAAAACAAACATTTAAAAATATAAAAATAGGGGTCCACCGGCATCGGGACCAGGGTCCAAACTACCGGTGATTAGGGCTCCAGAGACAGGAACCTTCTCACAATGCGTGCCGTATCGAAGAGAACTGCCTTCTGAATCAGGCCCTTGATCCAGCCGCCTAACGAGAGCCTCATGAGATGTTGATCAAGGCTCTTGGCCATCAGGCCGTTGGCCGTAACAACAATCGACACGATGACAGCCGAGTCCACATTCCACATGTCGACAACCTCATGTGCTAAGTCGAGATACTTGATTTGTTTCTCTTTCTCAGCTTTCACGAGGTTTTCGTCATGGGGAATGGTGATATCGACAATTATTATTATTATTATTATAAAACAGAAAAAAATAACTGTATGTCCCATCGAGTGATAAATGAACATGATATTTTTCAAACTGTAACATACTCGTTCATGACGATCGGGTGCCATAAACCATTTCTACATAGCGCACAGCTAGTATAATCGCGTACATTCCGAGACACAAAACATCAGTCGCTGAACATCATTATACAATGACAAAAGCTTGTGCAACTACTTAAAATGTGTGCCTGGTTGTACCGACGGAAAAAAAGGTATATGATTTATGACTTCATGGCCTGACTTTTAACGGCATCTGTGGTCTAGTGGTTAAGACCACCGGTCTTGACCTAGAGGTCCCGGGTTCGATTCCCAGCGGGGGGTACATGTTTGTGTACTGCTAGCTACCACCATCTTATCTGAATATGTCGCCTTATCATCAATGTTTGTAGCATTGTTGTGTTCCGGCAGCTAAAGATAAAGATAAGCCAGTGCCTCAGTAGTTGAGGATCCCGGGTGAAGTGCGCTTCCATCATTGGCCTTACCATCACTTATCATCAGGTGAGATCAAGGCACAGTTAAATATTTTTAAAAAAGGCCTTTCTCCTGCCGTGGGACACTACAGGCTTAAAATAATAAGGTCGAGGCCTTCATATACCAATTGAAGGTATAAGGTATTACCAAAAAATATTCAATTAAAAAGTGCTATCTACATCTTTGATAGTCACAAAAACAGTACGGTATTCAAATTCAAATTCAAATTCAAAAATCATTTATTCAGTTTAGGCTACAAGTAGCTCTTATGAATGTCGCTGTGCCATCGGTTCGTAAGTCTACTCTGGGCGGGAGATCTTGCACTGAGAAGAACCGGCAAGAAACTCAGCAAGTGTCATTGTGTATTGTAAATAAAGTACCTGTTTGGTCTTCCTAACCGACTATTGAATATGTATTAACATATTTCTTTCGGATTTTCAAGGCGTTACCCTTAGATATTGATAAAACAATGTAAACAAGCCACCTGTAAAATATAACAGGAACACCAATGTTTTTGTAACTCAGAAAACTGTCACTCGGATTGCGAAAGGTCTTACCAGACGCTAATTGTTTTTTTTAAGTGCATTAGCACAATATCAATTTATTTAGATAAATTGATATTGTGCTAATATCAATTTATCTAAATAGGTATAGCGTTGTGTTCATAAAATTCTACTAAATAATTCTATCTGTTGCTTCTTCGAGCAATTTAACTATATTTCACCGAAAATGTATATATGAAAATATACTATGTAGTAGGTACGAGTATGGTGTAGATTACAAAATGTTTGACAACAAAATCTATTACGGTACTAAATTCGAAACCTATACTTAACTTGATATTTTAAAACTTATATTTGCAAGACATAAAGCTTACTGAATATTTAGAATGCCTATATAACGTTAAGTAAGTACATTTGCGAGAAAGTCAAAATGAAAAAGTCAACGTTTGGTAATATTTATAATAATACTAGCGGCTACTCACGGTTTCACGTTGCAACGTGAAGAAGCAACAAATATACACACATACATACACACAAACTTTCACATTTATAATATTAGTGTGATTGTGGAGCTTTAACAGAGTATATACATGTGCTTTACAAAATTAAAAATGGTAGCATAGCTGTTTAATTCACATGAAGCTGTGAATGAATAAATTAATATTAAAAGAGTATAACATCTACTCCAGTTGTCTCTGCGAACGGTACCGATCGGTTCCAGTGAAGTAACCTTATTCCACATTACAATAATGGCTTAGATCATTTCTTAGAGCAAAATATTCCTCGCAATCATTCCGACATTACGGCGATCTTAAATACTTGCGTTATGATATTTTACATGAGATAATCGTAACTGCGCTTGCCCATTAATTCTTACTTATAAGAAACGAAGATTTAGTGTTTATATCGCTCGCAAATTTATGTACGTTTTCTTTAATTGACTCATGTTATATTTTATCAATCTGACTAACTACATCGTGTTCCGCAATCCGGGCGGCTGCACTGACCGCTATGCTACCGGGAAGGCTGACGTAAGCGCTGAATTTTGTCACTGCTTTTAAATATTTTTTTTAAAGTGCTAATAGCGGCACAGTGCGCCACCTATCCAACGGTTATTACAACCGATGGCTATGCAAATTCATCTTTGCAGATGAAATACCACAAATTTGATAACACAACGCTATAGTAAATATTACTTTTTATTTTTAAGTACTAATTGCGGAAGACCCAGGTTCGATTCCTGGCTGGGTCGGGTAGGCGTTTAATTTTTGCACTGTATTTTATAAAATAAATATTTAATTTAGACTCAGTGCAGCAATTAGCACTTTTAAGAGATAAAGATAAATTTATTGCTGTATAAAAACTTAGCCTAGATACAAAAGACTTATTGTAAAGTAATTGGGGTTAGTGTATATAATATTATGTATTACGTAATACCTATGCTAAGCAATCAATATTGCCTGTGTATTAGGTATCTATCTAGAACAAAACGTTAGTGCTTATTCTACAATAAAACATTTACACAATAATAATGACTAACTATTTTAAATGCGGAACTGGAAAGTACTTGAATAATATTATTAATTGCTGTACTTGATTAGAATTTTCTAGCTGGTCTTAAAAATTATGTAATTACTAATAATAATTTCTCTGTGTCATCATATGTTTTCCCCTTTAGCCAATCTTGTACGGTTTTTTTACATTGTGCTTTGTTCATGGGGTAAATACATAAAGAAAAATTTAGTCTGTTGTACAGAAAACTACTCAGATGACAAAAGAATCTGTGCGTGCTTGATCTTCTGAATCGCTCAGTAGAACAGACAATATCTGCACGTCTTCGGCTGGTTTCGAGCGCAGGGTTAAAGGGCATTAATGAGTGTTTTTTAGTGATTGTTAGTAATATGAAAAGCTGGCATACGGATAGGACATCGCATTTGGTAAGGAGCTCTGCCGTCGGGAAGCGTATTGGTCGGAATGTGCTGACTTTTAGAACTACTCTCTGCGCTATTTCTAAGTTTATCATAATAGTTTTGTGTGCACCGCCCCATGATGTTATACAATATACAAATAATGACTGCCAAAGTGTCAGATATATTGATTTTAGTAGACTACCGCATGCAACGTGCCGAAGATTTTTAAATTAACTTTCTAACTCTAGATGTAGGGGCTTCAATATGTGGTTTAAATTTCAAATACTTATCAATTATTACCCCTAGGTATTTAATATTGTCAGTGCAGCTGAGCTTAGGGCAGGAGCAAGTGTCAGGCGAGTCATTGCACAGATGGGCTGTTATTGAATGTGAGTTTGGGATAGGCTGGGATAGTGAATTATAGGAAAAAGTCATATATTTTGTTTTATCTATGTTAAGTGTCAGTAAGTTATTTCTAAGCCACTGAGTGACGATATTAAATCCAGATTGAGCTAGTTTGTAAGCCTCGCTCCAAGTGTCCGCGCTGAAGAGTAGAGCTGTGTCATCGGCATATGATATTATTTTTCCGCTTTTGGAAAGAGGAAGGAGGCATAAGTCGTTAATGTAGGTAAGAAATAGCAAGGGTCCTATTATGCTCCCTTGAGGAACACCATATTCAACAGTCAGTTCATCACTCATAGTGTCATCTATCATAACACGTTGTGTCCGATTAGAAAGATAATCTTTGATGAGGTTATGTGGAACACCCCTTATACCAAGTTCATATAACTTCTCGAGAAGTATAGATACCGAAATCGTGTCAAATGCTTTTGCGAGATCAAGGAATATGACTAAACACTTTTTTTGTGAGTCCAGTCGCCTTACAATATAGTCAGTGAGCTGATGTACTGCATCGTCAGTCGATCTGTCTGCTCTAAAACCGTATTGAGTAGCTGCTAAGAGTTTGTTATTTTCTAAGTATTTTACAAGTCTTTTATAAATGAGTCTTTCTAGGATCTTGGATATTGATGGCACTATGGCTATGGGACGGTAGTTATTCAAACAACTATTATCTCCATTTTTATAAATAGGGTGAATAAGAGCCTTCTTCAATACATTAGGAAAGATTCCTTTCGCGAAGCATAAATTAAAAAGATATGTAAGCGGGGGAGTAAGTTTATCTTTAAATTTTTTATGAAAGCACAAGATATTTTATCAATTCCAGTGGCACAGTCATTTCTTAAAGTCATAATAATTTGTTCAATTTCGGTTTCGTCAGTGTCGAATAAGGCAAACGAGTTTAAAACTGGTAATTTGGAAGGGGGTGCGATACAGGAAAATGGCTCCATGTTACTGACTTTCGCTTTTGCAGCTAGGTTTTTCCCGATGTTGACAAAGAAATTGTTTACTCTGTTCAGGGAATGTGCAGGCGTAGCAGAATTTGCAATGAGTTTATGGGCAGGCGGTTTGGTTTTAGTTGTGTAAGTAATGTTTTTAATGACTTTCCATAATTTCTTCTTGTCGTGACCCGCATTATGAATTTGACTCCTTTCATACTGTCGCTTTAATTTCTTTAACAAATTATTACAAAAATTCCAATATCTGTAATAAGTAATTTTATTTATTTCACTGTCTGGGTTTTTATTAAGTGTTCTGTGAAGTTTATCACGATGCTTAATGCAGCGTAAAAGTCCAGGAGTTATCCAAGGTTTCATGATTTTATAACGGCGGGATAACAAAACAGTGCGTGTATTAGACTCAATTATTTTAGTTAAAGATGATAAAAGGTATTCGGTTGACTTATTAACGTCATCCGAGTTATAAATAGTAGACAAGTCTAAGTTGTCTAGGTCATGTGCCACTGACTCATATTGCAGCGTCGTATGTTTTACTTTTGCGTAAGACTTATCGTAGCGCTGTTGCAAACACAACAATAAGGAATTATGATCTGTCAAAGTAGATGTTAGTATAAAAGTTTTTAAAGGGATGTTTGTCTTGGCTAAAATATGATCTGAACAGTTTCTTTCTCTAGTAGGATGCAAATGAGTGGGTAGGTAACCTAAACAGGCTGTCTGAGTTAAATATTCTGATGAATTACGATCTATAAATCGCCCATGACAAATACATTCCTAAATGATGATAATTGTTCTAAAAGTACACTCAAAGACTGTAAAAAGTTGGAAATATTATGATAAGAGGGAGAACGATATATAGCGACAATAGCGGTGTCATTGTTTATTTTTGCAATTAGACAGTTTGCATCTACTAGGTCAGGTTCATCTATAATTACCTTGCTCAAATTACTTTTAATGTACAATGTTACACCATCATTTTTTAAAATATTAGTTTTGTTAGTAGTGTATGAGACATAACCGGGTAATTGAGGAATACAAGAAGCAGTGGACAACCAGCACTCAGTCAGTACCATTATGTCAATTTCTACATTGATTTGACTAAGCAACGCTAACATACCATCAAAGTTACAATTAATGCTACGTATATTTTGTATAAAAATATTATTACTATGCTTAATATTACTGATAAACGACGAACATGTATGTGGCTCACAGACCAATGAGTCATATTCATATGAAGAGTCTAGTTCTTTAATAATGTCATGAGTTACATCACCCATCCTTGTGCTGCGTTAAACTATATGTGCGGCGCTCTAGGCGCCCTCATAGTCAATTGAACTCATGTATCGTGACTCGGCCATTTTTCTTGCTGGACACTGTTCATCCCCGGTTTTGTGGTGGCTGGGCTTGTTAAAGCGCTGGCACGTAGCACAGTTTGCGGGTTCTTGCTGTTTTGAGCATTCTTTTATTGAGTGACCGACGCGGCCGCAGTGCCCACACGTACTTTCGATCTCACGGCAATATTTCGCCGAATGCCCATATTGTTGGCACTTGTAACATCTAGTCACAAATGTGTAATCTCTTACTGGGCAGGAAGTCCAATTGATAAAGACTCTTTCCTGATCAATGATAATTTTGCGAAGGTCAGAAGTTAGCTCCAGTACAAAGTTACAATGTGCCGCGTCTTTTTTACCTGATTTGTGGCTCAGTTTTATCGAGCTAAGGAACTTTTCGCGACCCAGGTGTTGATGCTTGTCCGAGATGTTCTGTTCATATAAGCATTCAAATAGGTCCTTCTCAGAAGTGGTGGCGGGTACTCCTAACAATATAATTTTAGGCCTACGTTTTGTAGTCTCTTCCACTTGCAAACCTGAGCTATTAAGCTTTTCAGAACGCTTTAACTTCTCGAGGTCGTCTTTTCCTTCGGTGCTGATTAATACACCTCCACCTTTGATCTTCCTCATCCCTCGGACATGTAATTTAAGTTCTTCCGGTTTGATGATGGTCTGAATGAGCTTCTTAGTCTCTTCGCTCGACTTATCTTTGCTCGCTGGATAAATAGCAATGGTACTGGTGTTGGGAGGTCGGATTACAGAACTATTTCTAGTTCTAACCACATCTGCGAAAGATATGCTGGGTGTCTGGGCCTTTGGAGCAGAGCGAATGCATTCTTTGATCACTTCGAGCTGATCGTCAAGTTGGGTAGAAGTCTCTTTTTGATCGGTCAAGGTCTTGATTGTTATTTGTGCTGTAATATATTTTTGTTTCAGCGATTGATACTGAACGGCCAGTTGAGATACACCTCCCATCACATTTCTGCTGACGGTGCTTATTTTCAGCTTTTGTTCTGTATTCAGTTTACTCTCGCCTGAAATTGTGCAAATTTCGTTCAAGCACTGTTCAATGGAAGAGAGCCATTGCTGAATTTCGTGGGTCGATACAGCTTCGATCTTTGTTGGTCCTTCAGCTCCTTCAGTTGGTCTTTTCTGCGGTAATGGTGGTGGGCTCCTGCTAGTCCTCGTACTCCGGTTGAAGGGACTATCCATTATTGAATTGACTTAAAAATAAAAAGTGAAATTTACATCGTGTTTTTAAGACTATAGTGTAATAGTTTTTTTTAATACTTAAAATCACAATGATAATTGCACTGCATTGCATTGGGTTTAAAAAAATCATGTTCGTGCTATTTTCAGTGTTTTAATATTTATAATTAAAATAGTATTCCCGTGCAAAAACCTATTTCAAATCGAAACTAGAAAAAATCTGTCACTTTTTCTACAATAAAATATAATTTAAAATTCCAATGCAAAACATATAATTGAAATAGCAAAGTTGTTGTTATTTATTTTCAATGTTACTTCCTTTTTATTCACAAACCACCCGACACTTGAGTAATGTATTCATCACATAGAATGCAATCGATCGTCGTCTATCTCTTTTATGTATAATCGCATAAAGGGATCAATGGATGTTTTATTCAGTCAATATCTTTGACGAGATTTGGTAATCTATGACTTTTGTATGTATTTTTGGGTCAACCAGCTCATTTTAGCAAGATGTACACTTGAATATGAAGGCCTTCTATATTTATATACATAAATATTCTTTTATACACAAATCGGATGTATTGTACTCGTAGCTTGGAGTTTGAGATCCGAAGTGGAATAGTCAACATCGGTGATAGGTTTATATTCCAATCGCCTGATATGCGAGTATCTCAGAATCCTTGCCTTTAATCGGCTCTTACGACATGCACGGGAAGTTAATAGAAAAGAATAGAACAGAAAGAAGCTTTATAATCAGCTGAAAATTTTTTTTTCACATCTCAGACCAGCTTGATATGTAAAATCAAAATAAAATAAATAAATATATAAGTACTAGCTTTGTTCGCGGCTTTACTCACGTGGGAAAATTATGTTTGTTCTGTTTCATCACACGTGCACAGAATATGAGACGTGTAGGAATCAGTAAACGCGTGATGTTTTGCGCGCGATTTCCATACAAACTTTCCACCCCTATTTCACCTCGCTACGGGAGGTTTTTCGAAAAATGCTTATACACGTCATTTTTTATTTTTGTTGAAAAATCTAAAGATCGATTAAAATATTTATTTTGTTAGTTATTACTTTAAAATAACGATTTCCCCAAAAAAACCTTATTCCCGTTTTTACTAATTTAAAGAAAAATAAACAAAATTCCTGAGACATGTCATTCTTTAATGCTTTTCACGCTTTTCAGCAAAATACCAATTTTCATGTACATTTTACTTCAAAACTGACGGACTTTCATACAAACTTTCACCCCCTATTTGACCCCCTTAGGGTGTGATTTCCATAGATCCTTTCTAAGTGGCAGGTTACGTCACTCAATTAACCTACAGTCCAAATTGTATCTAACTAGCTTCAGCGGTCTAGGCTCGGCGATGATGAGTCACTCAGTCAGGAAAAGTCATTATATGAATATAGATATCGGAGAGCGAAAAATTGTAACGTGTAAGAAATAAAAAAAAACATCCATATGGTCATTTTAGAAAATACCTTTTTTGTCGGTATTCTATTGTTTACCGCTGTACAGACGCCTGCGCATCAACTTATCCAAAACTGTCAAATATCTTCAATACACACTTTTAAATTTTCGCGTTCCATAGTTAACAAAGAAATTTAAACGGAGATTAACGCAAACTAATTAGTATAATTTTTAACAAAAAAAAACGTTGAGGAGTTCCCTTGACTGTCCTTCGTCTTTATCATCAGACCCATAATGACAGTCACAAACCATCTAGGTGTAAAGTTCGCATCAACACAAATTAATCAAGCCCAAACACCATGTAATTGCTGTAAATCTTTGATGAGTTCCCTCGACTATCTTTCGGCTCCATCACCAAATCGACTCCAGACCTTCATTAAATAGTAGTGCTTTAAAATACTTAATGAAAACATTAACAAACGCACTAGTGGCTACCACGATTTTCGAAGGTTCCCCTCGATTTCTCTGGGATGCAGATCAGATCCTGGTTTCCTTA
Organism: Eudonia lacustrata; assembly: GCA_947562085.1. Lineage (NCBI taxonomy): Eukaryota > Metazoa > Arthropoda > Insecta > Lepidoptera > Crambidae > Eudonia > Eudonia lacustrata. Next base: position 5,793,196 of record OX387327.1, on the reverse strand, counting down.
TCATGGTCCAAATGTAAAATGTCCAATGGTAAAAAAGAGTCATCAAAATCGGTTCATAAACGACGAAGTTATCCGCGAACACACATAAAAAATATATACGAGTCCAATTGAGAAACCTCCTTTTTTGAAGTCAGTTAAAAAGGTTGGTATAAAGAAGGTATGAAACCTTTTACTAATTAGTTTGCGTTAATCCCCGTTTAAATTTCTTTCTTCAATACATTTTCAACCACATGCCATATACATAAAGCTCAAAGTCTATTTGACAATTTGAGGTAGTCCGATGTGCAGACGTTTATACCATCAGCATCGATTCATCAACCCATACATTCATCAATATCGAACACAGTCAGACTGAATTACTAATTAGAGTGAAAACCAGTGATCTAACTGTTAATTACATATATTGCAGCATTTTATTGAGCCATTAGTGAATATTTGGATGGAATCAGAGTGACCTGAATTTATCAGCATGATTATTTTGCTCGTAAACTTTTACGATCATTCATTTCACCTATAACTTACAAGCTGTAATCATGGTATACACGTTCTTAGTGTTAGAAAGCTGAAATGCTATGGAACAGGCTTCCTACGGACATCCAGGATAGTTCGTCCATTATGTCCTTTAAATAGAAAGTCAAGGATCACATTTTGTCAATATGTCATCGCAATCATAGGCACTGTATTATATCCATGTTTATTATTATTATTGTATAAGTTCATATTTATGTAGTAATATTATGCATGTTTATGCAGTTTTTAAAAATATTGTAGTACATGTATTGTATATGTATTGTACCTAATATTGTTATTTTTATTTGAGATATTTTTGTTTGCACTTTTGTCGCTTCCTTTTAAACATGATGCTCCCATTTCACCTTAGGTTGGCTGGAAGAGATCTCTTTTAGAGATAAGTCCACCTTTGCTCACCATTGTTTGTAAACTGTTCTCTGTATGTGTGTTTTTTGTGCAATAAAGTATATAATAATTGTTGTTAGACAATTAGCTAAAAAATGTCATCTAAAGATTGTATCTACTGTTTCACAAAACTAGGAAACCGACCAACCGAGCGGAAACCCGTTTTTTTAATCAGTTTGGTTGATGGTAGGGTTTGTTTGTCCTCCTGGCTAGCTACCACCATCTTATCTAAATATGTCGCCATCACATCAATGTTTTTAGCATTGTTATGTTCCGGCAGCTAAAGATAAGGTAACCAGTGCATCAATAAAAAATTCAAAATTCAAAATTATTTATTCAGTTTAGGCTACAAGTAGCTCTTGTGAGTGTCACTATGCCATCGGTTCGTAAATCTACTCTGGGCCGGAGATCTTGTACTGAGAAGAACAGGCAAGAAACTCAGCAAGTGTCCAGCTCTTTTCTCCCTTACAGCGTCATAAATATTGGAAAATGCTCTATCATAAAAGGACACTTTCCATCACAAATAAAAACACAAAATATAAAGGAAAATCACAACATGCAAAAAAAACACAAAAAAATAGTTGAGGATTTCGGGTGAAGTCCGCTTCCACCTTCATCCTTATCATCACTAGCATCGAGTGAAATGAAGACCAGCTGCTTTCCCGTAAGAAATAAAAAGGCATTAAATCTTGCCAAGTCAAAATGCCTGCATACAGCATACTGTGATAGTTACTATAAAATAAAATAAACGCAGTTATTTCACAAGCCTCAACCTTCGCACCGGCCTTCATAATTAAAGAAGACGATTCACAATTACCGTAGTTTATAGATGCCTCTAATTATATGTATTTGATGTTTTCTATACGCTGTGACGAAAGAAGCCTCATTCGGTTGGTCATTATTCGAATTAATATACCTACGTGTCAGTTCGAAAGGTTCCGTCTAATGATCGGTACTCGATTTTTATAGTGTCTGTGAGAACATGACCAAATGATATGTCTCTGTATGTAACTTTTTGCTCAATAGGAACATTCGTTTTATGATACCATTCAATACCAATTTCCCTATGTAATTGTAATTGATATTACCGATAATCTATCAGAGATATTAGCCGACGACAATAGGTGAAATTTTATAGGTCTTTTTTATCGTTTATAATTTGCGCACAATCAACACACGTTTTATTTGAGACAGCTATGTTTTGCGTCATTAAACGTTACAGACCTACGTGTGTTGAACATTGCGACACAACGCAAACACTACAATGAAGATGGGTACAATAAACGCTTTATTTCGTGAAGGTTGGTAGCTTTCGGTTTCGAGACGACGTTCTTTTATATGTCAATTAGACCGAACAGTTTGCTTTTGTGCATATAAGACCTCTCCTTTATTAAGACGAAGATTGAATTGTAGACCAGCGGTATTTTACTGACAGGAAATAACGTGGGGCCAAGAAGAGTGCCCTGTGCAATCCCCGTGTAAGATTCACACTTCGTGTGTCTGTGCGATGTAGCTCGGTAGGACGCTGGTTTATTTAAATTAAGCCACTCATACACTTTATGTTGAACAAAAACATACGGAGTGGCGTCGTTAGCCACTGGCGGAGATGCATTTATTTATGAAATGTAAATTCGTCTGATTGTAATAACAAAACTGCGAGCCACTGCTCTCTATATTAAGATGTATTATTTGCATATGGTGAACTGTGAGAACGTGTGACCGTGTGTTACGGCTGGCAAATAAAACGAGCGAGTGGGCTCTTTGTCACCGCTGCTAGTTAGATCATCACTTGACTTTACTGTGTTTTGTTTGAGAACTATTATATTTCACTTGAATGCGATTGCGGTTATGTGAAGATTGGAGAATTACGAATTACGTATTTTTTTTTTTAGAAATGAAAAAAATAGTTTGCTTATTTGATATAAGATATAACCCCCCTGAGAATCGAAACATGTAGCGGAAATAGCAAATTGTTTTTACAAACTTTTTTTAAAAGATAATGTTTTGATTATGGAAAACGTGTAACAGAATGGTGTGGTCAAAATGAAAAGATCCAAAGTGTATCCGATCTAGATCTTGTATGCAGAGTTACTAAGTCATGATTATTAACTTTAATGTGTTATGCCATTTTTAATTTAATATTTCTATTGTGACATCACATCAAAATAAACAAGTCTCAGCCCTAGTGGTTTAGTAACCTCTGTGTACTAACATTTATGATCACTGCTGCTTGCTTATGCGCTGGCTCGCATCACTTCACAAAAGTATTTTTTTCATTAACGACACGACAAATTAAAGTTAATAATTATGTCTTAATAGCAACACATACAGGTTCTAGATGGGATACATTTTGGATCTTTTCATTTTGACCACATATTTTTGTTACACATTGTATATAATAAGTAATTTTGTTGCGAATATTGTTGCGAACAAATTGCAATTTGAAAAAAGACAAAATGTTGGCAAAATCACGAGCGAGTTTCACGAAATTTCGGCAAATTGGATTGAGCCGATATTTTGGCGAGTTGGAATGGGCCATGACAGCATAGTTGGTAGTGCACCTGACCCAGCATATCATGGAGTGCAGGTTCGAATCCCGCTCCTGGTTTTTTTTAAGCACTTTGTCTTTTTTCAAATTGTAAGAGAATTTTGTAACTTCTTCATAAATAGAAGATCTTTAATACCTAAATAATTTTGAAAAGTTTAATATTTTTACTGTATTTGCTTACAGTACACTCTTGAGTCGAAATTCGAATTCTCATATTGCAAAAAAATATGAAAGTAAGATGGTTGCCTCGATATTATTTAAATGGGAGTTAAAATGCAGCTAACCACGCGTTTAATTTTTTGTAAAGGCTTTAACGATACTTTTAATAACAACTGTTGATTGGTTTGTTAGGCTGCTTGATAGTTATTTAGCAAGTTTCATATTATTAAATTATTATATACGCTGTCGATCAAAAAGATAGAAAATTAGAAATACATTTATTCCATACCCACATTATATGACGCCTAGCGATACAAAAAGGGGCAAGTGACTCACACACTAAACTCTGAAAGGTGTTTTTTTGTTAAGCATAATTTCATCATCAGCCTCCTCTATGGATGGATAGGGAGAACGGGCCATAAACCACCACGCGGGCCCAGTACGGTTGGTGGTTGTTAACGACTGCTAATGCAGCTGGGACCAACGACTTTACGTGCCTTCCGATAGTAAATCTTTGGTCACCCATCCGATGACCGGCCTTTGCGAAAGTTACTTAACGTCAGCAATCGCAGACGGGGCACGTTAACCACTGCACCATCGAGCTCCTCATCAAGCATTATTTATAAATACTTACGCTATTGCTCATGTCAACGTACACAGTTAAATTGTGATATCTTCCAAGAAATTAATAAAAATAAAAACCTATACCAATTTGATCTAAGAATTGATCGATTGTAGGCTGTTATACATCTTTTATTATTTGTTATCCTTATTTGCTTTATGTGATTCTTCTCACAAAAACGTATCGACGCGACGACAGCTTAAGAGCGTTTACGCCGCACACTAGCGCCGCCAATGAAATAAAAAACATATCTAGTAATTAGAGATAGAAAATCAGGCGTTATACTTAAAAGTGGCCGTTTCGTCTTATATAACTAAACCATAACATGTCAGATGTTCATTAAGTGACGGAAAATGCGTAATTACTTCATTCAAATAGTTTGTTGAGCATAATTTAATTTTCTATCTCTAATTACTAGATACCTATGTTTTTTTTTTTCATTGGCGGCGCTAGTGTGCGGCGTAAACGCTCTTAACACAAGTAGGTACCTAGTTGGAACAATAATCAAGCAAACAATAATTTCACGCAAAAACTACTCATTTTAATAAAACACTTTTACGATACGCGTTTAATTTTACATTTCATTTTTAAGACGTTTCAAACCTTTTACAAAGTCCATGGTGATGACCGATCTCCTCCGTAATATAAAAAATACAGACTTTAGGACATACTCCTTTTCTGAAAGTCGGTTAAAAATTGTTAAGAAGCTAAAACGATTTATGTATTTTATGGTGAAAAATAAGATTATTGCTACGATAACAAGAAGATTACACTTAATATTATAACATTTTGTGTGAAAGTTACTGAAGGATTGGTGCGTTGACCACATAAAAACAGTTACAGTTGCAACTATACAAAGCCGAATACCACATGTTCTGCGAGATCTCTGTCCGAATATTCGGCTTAACTTTCGGTTGTTAGGCGCGAATTCGTCCACATGAACACTTCACCATTTCGCCACATTTACTTTACGAGTTTCGTTCTTTTTTTTCCAATGATGTCATAGATAGAATGTGTTCAAATTCTTTTTGTATGTTGCCGCCAACTCCATCACCATCATACTAATAAAAGAAAATGGTGAATGATGTATTCATAAGAAAAAATGAATGAAGAATAGGCAGTAGCCTAATAATCGTCGACACTACTAAAACTCAAATACTTAACAAGCGTTTTTATAATATAACCAAAATAAACACATGAACTGCTTATATATACTTATAACGAACCGCTCACGGTTTCACCCGTGTGGTTCCTGTTCCCGTAGGAATATCGGGATAAAAAGTATCCTATGTTTTAATCCAGGTTATAAAATATCTGTATGCAGGGTTTCACCCAAATCCATCCATCCGTTGCAGCGTGAAGAAGCAACAAATATACACACATACACACAAACTTTCGCATTTATAATATTAGTGTGATAAATCAACACGATTAAAAAATATTCGGTTCAACATTGACACGAGTGTAAACACGCGACTAATTTAAAACAAAATAAGTCGGGAGAGAATAAAAAAACAAAAGCACAACAAAAGGAACATGTGGCGTTGCGGAGTCAGTCATAAATCGACGCGGCACGAACGTCGTGTCGTGATTGAGCGCGCGTGCGGGTAACAAACCCGACACCGTTACTAAGGATACCTTTAAAAAACGAGAGGTGTGTCCTGTGTGACGTCACGCTTCGTGACTTTTATACGTGACTCTCTTGACCAAACGGCTGGGCGCCAGCTGACGTCCGACTCCTACGTCACTTTCGATTGAAAATAACTCGTGTGCTACGAACAGCTTTATCGTTGAGGCTACTCCATAAGTCGAACATCATCGATGTTTGTTACCGTTCCACGCTGAGGTTCCATGTTACGGAAGACGCTGCTATTACGTATATGACATATTTGCGCGTTGCTTGACACGTATGTCAATGACAGCTATTGATCGAACGCTCGGCGAAGTAAAGTCCCAAATGCTCAGTGTCGTGCACTTGGAGAGGCATCAGTAGACTACTCGTAATATAGGGTGGTGCTAGTGAAATCCGCAATGTAAGCTCGTGTGTTGACCACGGCCAAAGCTCCTTGCCTTCCCCAAACCTGACATTAGCAGAATCATCATAAAAATAATGGAGTTTACTACTTACCTTATTTGAAACATGCTGTTTGCTCTCTTGCAGGCCATTCAGCGGCATCCTTATAGCATGTCCTTTCTCTGAATTCTTCTTATACCATTACAACCAGATGCATACAAGCATAGGTTCAAGACAACGTACTTGTTGCCGAAGAGTGGACATGTTCAGTGAACATGTCCATTGTGAACATTGTTCACATGACGGGGCTCAGTAGCGCACCTTGGGAGAGGCGTATGCTCAGCATGGACTGAGAAAGACTGATGATGAGTCATGTACTTGGGCGTTATATCCCTCCCCCACGACATGGTCGACCCTAGTCGAGATCCTAGCCTTATAAAAGGAACTTTCACGACTCAAACGCTTCTATCAAGGTAAGGACACGTTTACGCCCCAGCCCCTAGAAAATCTCCGGGCTTGGTCTATCGGGATCTGTCAGTGCTACGGCCTGAGCCCGGTTTCGCTACAAAAGCCTTAGGCGGCGGCATTGTAAAGCCTAAAAACTAGGGTTGTACCGCTACTTGACTTCAGTGCGTAAATTTCACTATGCGGTTCATAACATTCAATATATTTTGGGACACATTAGATTATAAACATAGTTTAACTGTAGCTTTCACAGCCAACGGTGCCAAAGCGCGAGCGCACCTAATCTCTCCACCAACATTTCACAATATCTTATAGCAAATCGCACTGTGTACGCCGCCATATTTTATACAGCATAACAACCGGATCGGTACTGTCACGAGAAATAATCAAATTCAGTCTTTACATAGCTATAATTTGATTAAGCAAAATAATAATGCCTTATCATTCGTTTGTTCATTAATATTACTGTTGACATCTTACTACACTTTATAGTTAACAGTGACAGGCAGATAAGTAGGGTACATTATAGTATAAAACATCGGAAGTAAAATAAACTTTAGACAATGAAGATGAAGGTTTAGATTTATTCATGCCCTTTTTTTTTACTTTAATTAAAACGGTATAAAAAATAACAAAAAAAAAGATAGATAGATAAATTAGGTTAGAGACTGAGCTCAGCCTCTCTCTGGTTAAGACATATTAATATTATCATTCAAGAACAATGCTTAAGCTACAAGACATACGTCAAACATTCCACATAATAATTTAACCTGTATTTAATCTAAACATGACTATCCCTTGGGTTTTTTTTTCACTTAAGAGCCTCGCTTTCATCGGCGTAGCATTTTCTATTCATCTTTATCCCAAGCGAATTATTTTTCTACCCTTTTTCTCTTTCCTTCTATCTTCTCTTCCACGATGTTTAAAATAAATTCAACATGTCTTATTAAGAGGACAATCATCTTTTTTCTTCTGGTTTCAATAAATTTGATTTACAATTGTAAAATGACAGATCGTCTAAGTACCTTACCTCGCTTTTCGCCCTCCAGCGGAAAAGAATTAGTGACACTCGCAGCTCATTACTAAAACTTACGACAAAATCTGTCACGAATTATCTTAGAAAGTGGTCCATTGTTCACTTCACATGCGACACGGTAAGTTCCATTGATGGATTTGGTATTATAACAACGACATCTGGTATGTGTCACGATCTTAATTCGATAGTAATAAAGGTTGAAATAAAATGAGCGTATCTCAATCAGTGGGACAGTACGCACTTAGATAATAAGTCACGATTGATCACCCAATACTTCCATATGGTTCGGTCGATCTGAAAAGTTTTACAAGTCAAAGGAGGTAGCGAGTTTATGAGCTCGACACTCTCCTTAAATTTAAGTATTCTCAGGCCTTTCTACTATCACTGTGTAAATAAAATTTTTGGTAACATGAATCCGTTTTATAGTCAACAAAAACATTACATTAACTGATCTAGGTATCCGTGGACTTTAGTTTACCATCTGATCCATCTAATTTTACTGACAATCCAAAGTGTATCCCATCTAGAACTTGTATGTGCTGTTACTGAGACATAATTATCTATATATTAATACGTGAAGCAAAAACTTTGTACCCCTTTTTTACGAAAATTGCGCGGTCGGAGGAGTATGAAATTTCGCACACTTATAGTTTATATAGAGAAGGTTATCCGAATGTTATTTTTTTATTTAATTATATATAAAAACACATTAAATTAATAAAACAAACATTACACACACATCATGTATTTGACAAACACGCATATATACTCTTTTCAAAAATTTCTAAAATGGAAGAGGAGCGGCTGAAATCTGTCAATGCCAATCCAAACTCACAAGCTATCATTTTTAATTTTTCATTGCTTAGGATACAATCCGTGCAGCCTTAATAAAATTATGGTCGAATTTCGACCACTGGGCGACCACTAGTTATCTTTAATTTGTCATGCTAAATGCATAAATTTTATATCAAATATCTATATTAGTGAGGTCATGCGCGTCATGCGCGCATAAACAAGCAGCAGTGATCATAAATGTAAGAACACAGAGGTTAGTAAACCACTAGGGCTGTAACTTGTTTATTTTGAAGTGACGTTACAATAGAACTATTTAATTAAAATTGCTCAAGTTTAAAGTTAATAATGATGCCTTAGTAACTCTGCATATAAGATCTAGATCGGATACACTTTAGATCTTTTAATTTTGACCACACCTTTCTGTTACACGTTGTATAGCATTGTGAATGCAAAATCCAAAATAATATAAATAAGTAAGTAGCTCTACAAAGAAAAAGACAGAAGTTTGCAGTATTTTAAACGGATATTTGAGCTTTCAACTCGCCTGTTGCCAAGTCGTGGTAAGGCCATAGGTGGAAAGGTGTTCACCCGGGACCCTTACACACTAAGGAACTGGCTTTCCTACTTTAACTGTCCGTACACAACAATGCTACTAACTATAATGACAAGGCAAAATATTTAGATAAATTATATTTAGATTCTTAAAGTCGGTAACGAAAAAGCAGCTCTCCGGACGCTGCAGATGTCCATGGCCATGGTGACAACTTCCCATCAGGTGTGCTGCTCGTTCGCCGACTTTTCACTTAAAAAAAATTGTCTTTATAAAAATGACAAAAAAAATGTTAAGCCCGTCAAATCCCGTTTCCTATGACTTGCGCCACAGGCCAAACAGTGCATTATGCCCGCCGCTATCCGCTGCTCTAATATGATAATCTACGTCTCCGTATCAGCTGTATCTATCCTCGTTACGCTGTATTCGCGGTGGGCGGAGGTGAATGTGGTTTCACCTACCAGCAAACTTTCCTTCTCAGTAATTTGTTTATTTGATTAAATACGGATAGCTTAATGTGCTCCTTTTTTAGCATTACTGGAATTGGATTGGAATTAGAAAATATTATAGGTATATTTCCCTGTGTGGTGCCAGGGATAAAGAATTGCACCACCCCATCTCTTCCCGTGGGTGTCGTAAAAGCCGACTATGGGACCATTCTAGAGGATGGGCAGCAGCATCTCTCTGAGGTTAAGTCTCAACTTACTGCGATCGCCAACCCGCCTGCCAAGCGTGGCTATTACGGCAATTACCCCTCATATCCTTGGTGGAGGCCTTTGTCCAGCAGTGGACGTCTTTTGGCTGAGATGAGATGAGATGAGATGATAGGTATATTGAGTAAACCATTATTTTATTAATATTTTTAAATGTTGGGCATTAGAAATGCGTATTCATACATATATGTATAAGTAAGGTTAAATTATGTGACTAAGGAATTGTGTACTTTCTTCAATATTTATTTTGAACTAGAGGCCCCCTCGCGACTTGGTCCGCTTGAAAAAACCCGTATCCCATGATGGACTATTGCAGCGCCACCTACCGGGTCCAATTGTAAATATAAACCATTTTCGAATCCACTTGAACACACACAAAAATTTCATCAAAATCGGTCCAACCGTTTAGAAGGAGTTCAATTACAAACACACGCACAGAAGCTTTATTATAGACTAGCGTGCTCGCGACTTCGTCCGCGTGGAATAGTGACTTTCGGTAGCATTTTTAATTTTTTAGGCTCTTGTTCCCGTTTTGCAACATTTTTTACTGATACTTCGCTCCTATTGGTCGCAGCGTGATGTTATATAGCCTAAAGCCTTCCTCAATAAATGAACTATCCAACACAAAAAGAATTTTTCAATTCAAACCAGTAGTTCCTGAGATTAGCGCGTTCAAACAAACAAACTCTTCAGCTTTATAATATTAAAAATAGATAACGATACGCTCAAAATCTTACGAAAACAAAAAACTATAAACTATCTAAACAATTATTAACTATTGCGATAGGTTATTTATAAAGGACTATTCTGCTTTACGTTTAAAAAATTGCTTATTTTAAAAGATAAATATTATATAAAAACCACTACAGTCACAATTGCTACAATTGGGTCGTAAGGCCGTTTATACCACAAGCTCTTAGTACCACTGATAGCTCAGTTCTATCTCTGAAAGCTTAAGGCCACTTTTCCACCTGCACGAAAACTTCCGCGAGAAATGTCCAATAGTCTGTCCGACAGCAGCTTGCAAGTGTATACTCGGTAGCAAATACTGTCACTTGCAAGCTGCTGTCGGATAGACAGTCGGACATTTCTCGCGGAAGTTTTCCTGCAGGTGGAAATGCGGCCTTACTTTAAGTACCGCTAGACTTAGCAAGCCCATAAACAAGTATTACTAGGCGAAAAAGCTTCAGAAGTAGAGCCACAAAAACCTTGAAAATACGGATGAACCATAACCTCAGTGGTTCTCAACCTTGTTCACAAGGAAGTAACTGTATTGTTACGTACGTCTACTGCAATCACAGTTCCAGGATTTGAAATGTGATCATACTGTGAACAATCTATTTATAGGTTGTGATACAATCTGCTGAACAGACAATCGTCAGACTAAGTGGATTAAGTTTTTTACGCAAGCTCGGTGCGTTGCTCGTTGTGAACTATTGTTAAATGCCATATTTTTAGTGGAGACCGCGTCGCGTCGGCGAACATTGTGCAGGGCGCCCTCAGACTTGGCCGAGTGACGATGATCGCAAGATGGTTGGCAAAAGCTGGATGAGAGTAGCCACGAATAGTGCTCAGTGGCGTACATTTGGAGATGTTTATCCAGAAGTTGACTAATAGGCTGATGATGATGAAGATATATTTTATAATAAAGCCTTTGTTATGTGTAAAGAAAATGCTGTCTTAAGCCTGTACGTATATACATCAAGGCCAGGGACGGCTAAGTAGTTAGTTACGACAAAGCCTAAATAAAAGTACTCAAATCAAACAATTGCGCATTTAAAGCTCCGTTCCACCCCCGGGTCAGGATAGCATACCTGAACAGCAGGTTCTTTCCCGTTATTACCAAATCTAAAAGCATATTTTTAATACTTATAAACAATAATAACGCGAATTTTCGCATTAAAAAATAAAGATAAATAAATAACAAAGCGTATTTACTATTACTAATGTGGTCGCCCAGTGGTTGAAATTCGACCGTAATTTTATTAAGGCTGCACGGATTGTTTCCTATGCAATGAAAAATTTCAAAAAGATAGAACGTGAGTTTGATTTGGCATTGACAGATTTCGGCCGCTCTGCTTCCATTTTTGAAAAACTAGTATATAAGTGTGTGTCAAATACATGGTAGTGTGTGTAATGTTTGTTTTATTGATGTAATGTGTTTTTTTACATAATTTTTTAGAAAAAATATTTACATTCGGATAACCTTCTCTATAAAAACTTTAAGTGTGCGAAATTTCATACTCCTCCGTCCGCGCAATTTTCGTAAAAAAGGAGTACAAAGTTTTTGCTTCACGTATTAATATATAGATTATAAATAATACATTGGCCAATACAAATAAGTAAGTAAGTACTCTTAAACTTGTCGAAGTGGCAATAATAACATAAATATAACAAAATTATTCATTAAACAACGCAACAACATTTTAGTAGGTACTAGTAAATGCGAGTACAATAATATTTTACGCGGAACAAAATAGTCTAACAGTTTTCGTGTAGCTTACAGTTGTACTCGGTAAATAAACTTAGCGTATAAGTTATAACCCCCCGCTACATCGGATGCATGAATTATCCGAGATATAAACATGATTTCACACGATTTTATGGCATACTTACTAGTATGTTTTACACGGAACCGTCGAGGCACTGAGTTAGGGTTGGAACGTGCGTATTCATAACGACGTCTTAGCTTTAGTTAGTAAAATAATAAACTTATAATAAATAAGTAAAAGTGACATAACATTGAAAACCGCCTTTAACTTTGAGAGTTAACAGTCTCATTATTATGGAAATCAATGTACCAACTTGTCATAGGTATGGCAGTGGATAATTATGAGAATATGTTGTATTTAGGGTTATAATTATTTTTATGAGATAAAGGTTGCAATCAGACATAATTATGGTCCGAATGGTGTATAAGCGGATTGAAATAATTGTTACAAATTTAAGTAGTTTTTTTATTCTACTAAGCCGTTGGAATTTTTATTTTATTAAGCCCTTGGAATTCGTCACAAATTTTCTACGGAATTCGTCTCAAATTTTCTACTAGTGGTTAATGACAATCAGGCCGAACGTGAAAGTGAACTTCAACCCGGAATTCTCAGCTACTGTGGAACTAACACCATTTTTAATTGTCGAAACACAGCAAAGTTACTAAACGTTGTTGCTCATTGTTTATGTTAGTATGTAAGGTATGTATCTATGGGCCTGCGTTGCGTAATGACAAATTATATAATAAACAATATAAGTAATGGAACCGTGTTATAAAACATTCCAACAGAGTTATAGCCAGAACCTTAAAAAACTTACTATTGATTTTTTTAAGCTTAAGAATTCTATGAAATTCTTGCCGTCCATCCCGGTCTTACTGTAAAGGTCACTAATAGTAAGTTCTGTCCCAAAAAACCTCAGACCCTGCAGACATATGTGTCGTGAGTATACAAAGTATACTGTAAAAAAGTATTATTTTTAAAAGAATCGGGCCAATCCTAGACTCCATAGCTAACAATAATATCAATAAAATCGACATGTTGTTAACCATACAAGATAACTAAGTCAGAATTAACCTCTACCATAAGAAATAGTGCCTCCAGTCTCCACTATGAATACGCGAGCGATATCGATACAATATATCGTCCAAGGTCACCAACCGGATCGCATGGTGAGAGGCTGAACTATGAACTGCGTTGTCGTACACCATTGTAGTTAGACACTTTGAGGAATGTCATGCTGACACGCCTTTGGGTCAGAGTTGATGTCGAGAGCGGCCTTGCTATTATTTCACTTGTGGAACAAAACATTATTCTTTTGCTGGATTCTGGCTATGGCCTTGTGACGTGATTTTTATAAGCGAGGCAAAAAAATATAATATTATTAGTCACTTTAAGGAATGTCTTGCTGATAAGTTGTGTAGGGTCAGAGTTCTCACAGACTGCCCTTGCTAACATTTCACTCTTGCAACACAAAATAATTGTTCTGTGGGATTATGGCTAGGGCCTTTTGACGTGGCGAGACAGAAAAATGTGGTTAGTCTCTCCAAGGGATGTAATGCTAATATGCTTTTAAGTCGTATCGATATATTAAGTTGATATCGAGTGCGCACTCGCAAGACCGCACTTGCTATCATTTTACTTGTGGAACACTAGATAATTCTTTTGCGAGATTTTGCCTAAAATAGCGCCTTTTGGCGTGATTTCGTTATGCGATCCACTTTGGGGGAACTTGCTATGTCACCTCTAAATGACGGAACACATCAACGCATTTACACATATAACTCCGCGCGTAGGTACATATTTAAACAAACGCAAATATTTTAATATAACAACATGGTGATTTACTATCTTTCTTATACTTTTACTGTAATACTACAACAAAACGACTAATTAGAATTATGATTAAGAGATACTTACGCATACTATAGCCCATAAAACGACTTTAGCCATAGCGTGTCGATTACTGTGAGCTAAATAAGCAATTAACATTAATACCTTTAGTAATGTTCTAACTACGAAAGGTTTTGTTTGAATTGTTAATAAGATTAACTCTATTTCAATAGTTGAACTGCAAATTACAAGTTATTAAACGTGTTTGCTTTGTGCTTGTCGCAATCTTAGGCACTTACCTTACCTAAAATTGAATGATTTATGACTTACCTTATATGCTTTAGTAAAATTTTATTAGGTAAGTTAAAGGTGTACCTAGTATTTCCGGACCATTATGACTTAGGGATCTTCAAGAAACGAGCCTATTCCTTCCTTAAAGGCCGGCAACGCATCTGCGATTCCTTTGGTTTCGCGGGTGTCCATGGGCGGCGGTGATTACTTCCCATCAGGTGACCCACCTGCTCGTTTGCCTCCTTATAATACAAAAAAAAAATTGCACCCGTTTAAATCTACCAGCACGTAGGTTTTAATGTACACAAAAATGTTTTTAAAATTTTAAAAATCATCTGTCTCGCCTCATTTGACCTGAAACAATAAAAACAATCAACCAATAAAAACAAACATCACCATCTTTTTTTTATCACTTTTATCACTACTGCTGGGTCATGAGCCTCCCCTATAGGTGGATAGAAAGAACAGGCCTTAAACCACCACGCGGGCCCAGTGCGAATTGGTGGTTGTTAACGACTGCTTATGCAGCCGGGACCAACGGCTTTACATGCCTTCCGAAGCACGAAGAAGCTCGAGCTGATCATTTTTTGTCACCCATCCGAAGACTGGCCTTAGCGAAAGTAACAACCCACTGCTAGACAAAAGCCTCCATCCCCTTTCTCGTTCTTGGACATCACCTATACTTACTAACTTAACAGGTTCACTGTCCCACAGACACCACATATGGTCCGTAACAATTGATTTAACCACTGTTATAAGTTTTGGACAGTGAACCTGTTAATGTGTTCCGAAGAAATAACTTTTGTTTTCTCTATCAGGTTGTTCTAGTCCGTGGTCACTACGTGTCATATCTGCCGCTGTGCAGTAGGAACGAGCCAGTGTTCCTAGCAGTGTGCACGCCGCTGGCGATGCCGGAGACGCGCGAGTGCGTGGTACACGGCGCCACCAACGTGTTCACCACCGTGCACGCCGTCGACATGAAGATACTGCACATCGACACCAAGTAAGTTGAGTGATGTATCTCTTCTGGCGCCATATTGCTGCTTGCAGATAGTGTCCTAGCAGCCTGAGACGCGCGAGTGCATGATGAATTGCGGCACTAACGTGTAAACGACTGTGACCGCTATTAACATGAAGATACAGCACATCGACACCAAGTAAGTTGAGTGATGCGTCTCCTCTGCCGCTTCACTGCTATCTGCAGCAGGTGTACCTAGTAGTGTGCAAGCTGCTAAGGAAGACGGTGACCATTGAGTAAGTCTTGTATGGCAATGTCAACTTGTTGCCTCCGTGCATGCCGTCGACATGAAGATACTGCACATACACATCAAGTAAGTCGGCTGCTATCTGCAGCCAGTGAGCCTAGTAATGTGCAAGCTGCTAAGGAAGACGGCGACAATCGAGTGCATCTTGTAGGTATGGCAATGTCAACGTGTTCTACATCGTGCATGCCGTCGACTTATAGATGATTCAAAGCAACTCCAAGTCGAATGACATATATCTTTTGTATCAAGGAGCTGAAGTTCTTGGTGGAACACGTCATCATATTACCGGTGATTAACCGCAATGTTGCCTGGTGATAGATATTTTCAAGCTGCCCATTCGTGTCTTTCAAATGACTTGTCTGCAATATGTTTATATAGCAGCTTGGAAGAACAAGGAGAATGCTGCGTGGAGACATCCACACATAATTGTACCCATGGCACAATATAAATGATATATCTCCAAGAACTGTATATCAAAATGTTACAAACAAGTGCCACACGTTATTTAAAGCATCGCCTTGCCGTATAATGTTAGCATTGACGCTGGGCGTCCTCAAGGCTCGCGTCAACAATAAACAATGGTTATTAATGCGTAACCGTCAGTGGCAGTCCGTCAAAGGGCGCAGGTGTATGACAACATCTCTATTGAACCGCTTCATATTCATGAGGGCCTGGTATAATGCGAGCATTAAAACAATGTGCAGCCGTTAAGACGAGATGACACGTGAAACGATTCTTCGACACTTTGTGTAATAAGCACAATAATTTTTGTGGGCATCTGTGGTTTCAATGAGATCCGAAGCACTTTTCCTCAACTTCTTTAGGTGCTACGTTGTGACGATTAAGTTACTTTAATTCATATAATTGAATTTCACAAAGCGACCTCCTTTTTCTCGTCTCTATTTATTTCTCACCTCGATGGCCTGGCGAAGCGCTCGGCTGATATCCGAAGTTCCCATGTATCCAAAGGTTCAACTGTCAGGTGTGTGTTTTAGATATTTCGATGAATAGCCCGAGTTTGTTTGAATTGATAATGTGGTGTACTCAGTTATTGTGCTCAAACCAGTAAATTGAGATCCCACAGAAACTCTGAATATTTCTCATTTTATCAAGAATTCAACCCATTTCATATTTTTCTTTAATAAATAATAAACAACAAACGTTTTTTTTTTTGCTCGTTTTTGCTTGATATGGATAACGCTTGAAATGTTCACAGAATATTGAGTAACATTATTCACTTTAAAAATAAACAATTACATTAAAATAAAATTTGTATTTAAGGGGGGCTCTAAATATTTAAATGGGGCTCCCATACGACAGACATGATTTTTTTGCCGTTTTTATAGATAATGGTGGTGATAATGGTGAACCCTTCGTGCGCGAATCCGACTCGTACTTGGACAATTTTTAATATATCATAAGTTACTCAGCGCTAATGTAGCATTCTAACGGTGAAAGAGTTTTTAAATCGGTCCAGCAAACATACAAAAATACAAAACTTTTCTCTTTATAATATTACCTAGTATGATAAATACTAATAATGTATGGTCTTGAAAGCTGCCACAGTTCATCACCAGCTCAGAAGCTAACTTAGAATACAATGACTGATTTATTACTACCGGTTATGTCGTAGGGCGTGTGCACACGATCCTATTTAAGAGCGTTTACGCCGCACACTAGAGACTAATTAGAGATAGAAAATCAAATTATGCTCAACAAACTATCTGAATGAAGTAATTTAGCATTTTTACGTCACCTAATGAATATCTGACATGTTATGGTTTAGTTAAATATGGCGTTATAGTTAAAAGTGGCCGTAACGTCTTATATAACTAAACCATAACATGTGAGGTGTTCATTAGGTGCCGTAAAAATGCTAAATTACTTCATTAAAATAAAAAATATCATCAATATCATCGTAAATTTTTATCTACCAGAAAAATTGTCTCTGCCCATCATTTTGCAAAACATTGACTATGGGACAACCCCTGAAATAGTAAAAAACAATTTATTTATTTATTTATTTTTTTGTGTTCGGGAGTCTTACAGCAAAATAGTCTAGTAACTAAATAATACACAATAAATATGGCGATGCTAACAACAAGTCTCCACCTATGGATAGAAAAATAAAAACTAAGAACATATTATATCGCTAAATTATTTTAAAAAGGATTAAACACTTAAAAAATTAAATAACACAGTAACTTTTGGTGTGCAGGACAGTTTAGGTAAAGAACTTTTTAGCTACTGTACTCTTCAAAGAAGTGCTGCTGGTGCAAAACAGGTCAAAATCTAAAATAGACTTATTAATTGCAGTAGATGTCCGAGGGAGAAATGAATTTCTCCTATAATTAGTATGCGCTGGCGTCACAAACACCTCGACACGTTGTCTCAAACGCGGCTCATTGCAACGTAAACCAACCTTAGATAACAACTCTGGACTATCTACTGACCCATTGGCTATATTAATGAAATAGCATAAGTCGCTTGCTTGACGGCGCAGATGAAGTGGGAGAAAATGGTAACGCTTACATCGGTGTTCGTAATCTACAGTTCTTTGATGCACTTTAAAGTCTAGATAGCGAAGGAAACGTTTTTGGATACCTTCAATTCGTGATTTATACACCTCATATTGAGGATTCCATATCTGTGAAGCGTATTCAAGATGGCTACGTACGAAGGCACAGTACAAAATTTTAATAGGCTTAATAGTACGGAATTCCGCTGAGGACCTCATAATGAAACCCAAGGCCCTAGATGATTTTTTCACAATATTATCTATGTGCTTGTCAAATAGAAGCTTACTATCATGGATCACGCCTAAGTCCCGAATTTCAGTGCTTTTAGTAATATTCATGTTTTTCAGACAGTAACCTTTATCAATGACAGTAAGCTTCCGTGTGTATGACATGTAGTAGCACTTGCTAACATTGAGGTCCAACCTATTGGCAGAACAAATCAGCTATTCCGTACATTTTGATCGAGTAAGCTATTACTTATTGTATGAATCAATGATAATGGTAAGACCCATCTCACTTCTTCCCATGTTCATTCATATTTGCCGACCTCCTTGGTCGAGTGGTATGTACACCGGTTTTCATGGTGTCGCCATCTCTGAGGTCCCGGGTTCGATCCCCGGTCGGGTCAATTTAGAAATTATTGTTTTTCTAAAATGTCTCGGGTCTGGGTGTTTTCTATGTATAATAAGTATGTATTTAAGTATTTTAAGTATGTTTATCCGTTGTCTAGTAACCATTTAACGAGTTTCATGACGAAACTTCTCTTGGGCTAGATAATTGGTGTGAGTGTAGGAAAGTTTTGTTTTTATTTTTTAGTTAAGCAAAAACAACAAATCCTGTTTGATTCCATCTTATATTCCGTTAGTCATTACGCTCGGCTAAGCTCAGACATCCCTTACATAAAAATGATGACATTAAGATAAATGATGCCTCATCTCACCTCTTGCTATCTTTTAATTTAAGCACATATATAACAAAGCATATTTAAGTTTCCGTCTTATTGAATCCGTTAGTCATACCCCACAAATATGCTGAAGCCATTTAAATTCTTCAAATCTCACCTTGACCTTACAGAAAAGTCAAAAACATTCTTAGAAATTATTTCTCAATGGTACTGCACCGATATTAAACTGGTAGTAGTGTTTACTATCTAAAAGTCATTCGCTTCATAGGCTAGAGAGCCTATATTATTACAAAATCCTATTATCGAAATTCAATGTTTTTTTTTTATTTGAAACCTTTAATTTTTATCTACCAGAATAAAATTTAGGGTAGCCTCTGCCCATCACTTCGCAAAACGTTTAATATGGGACCAACGCTGATTTTTTTTCTTAAATTTTCAGAGTAGGTAAGTCTTTTAAAAAAAATCTTTTAGATAATTTTTTTTTGGTGTATATTTATTGAGTACTAGCGGCCCGCTTGCAACTTTATTCGCGCGCGAACTAAGTAAGTAAAGTTTGAAGTGTTCAGTTAAAATAAAAAACCAATTGGAATATCTAGGACCTCAGATATGTTGAGGCTAAGATCTTTGCCACTCGATCCTAAGCCTGGAGGCTAGGTAAATATAAACATATAAAGATATATATAAACATAATATAATATAAACATATAAAGATATATATAAACATAATATAATATAAACATATAAAGATAAAACAAAAATTACAAAAATAAGGAAGGGATAAAGTATTTTTATTATTTTAATTTTGAGGAACTCGATGGCGCAGTGGTTTACGCGCCCGGCTTGCGAGTGCTGAGGTTAAGCAACTTTCGCAAAGGCCGGTGGATGGGTGACCAAAAATGTATCATCTCGAGCTCCTCCGTGCTTCGGAAGGCACGTTAAGCCGTTGGTCCCGGCTGCATTAGCAGTCGTTAACAACCACCAATCCGCACTGTGCCCGCGTGGTGGTTTATGGCCCGTTCTCCATACCCATCCATAGGGAAGGCTCGTGCCCAAGCAGTGGGGACATAAAATGAGCTGATGATGATGATTATTTTAGTTTTTGCATTCGCAGTGCTACTAGTTTATGTAATGATAACATTTCGCAAGACTTCTTTTTAGGGTTCCGTACCCAAAGGGTAAAACGGGACCCTATTACTAAGACTCCGCTGTCCGTCCGACTGTCTGTCTGTCTGTCCGTCTGTCACGAGGCTGTATCTCATGAACCGTGATAGTTAGACAGTTGAAATTTTCACAGATGATGTTCTGTTGCCGCTATAACAACAAATACTAAAAAACGGAATAAAATAAATATTTAAGGGGGCTCCCATACAACAGACATGATATTTTGTCGTTTTTATAGATATTGGTACGGAACCCTTCGTGCGCGAATCCGACTCGCACTTGGCCGGTTTTTATAATCTTTCGACTGTTATGGTAACTTTGGAGTTTCAACCGAGTTTTTTCCATAATAACTATTTTAATTTCTATCTACCGTACAAATTGTACCCTTACTACTTATAATAAAAAACACTTAGACAGGCTAAAAGCTAAACGCGAAGCCATTAATATTAAGATAATCAATTATGGTAACTTCACGGTGTCGTCCTACTAATACCGCTGACTTGCAAACACAAAGTACTAGAAAAATTCAACGAGTTAATAGGATCTCGGTAGCTTAGCGGTCAGAGCATTGGACCGATAATCCAAGGGTCGTGGGTTCGGTTCCTACTCGAACTTCTTTCGACTGGTTGATTTTTCTAGTTAAAGGACAATGATAAGAAACGTCCCCACCGTCCAACAGATTCGAAACAAGTGTCATTTGAAACATCTGTTAGAATAGAGAACTTTTTACTATGGCGACATATTTTTTTTTATATATTTTATTTTTTATTTTTCACTTACACATTTACTTAGTGTGCAATAAAACGGATTAGAATATGGCGATCTTAATAATGTTTTCATTTAAGGTAACTTTTATTTTACAGTACCTAACATATATTTTTTATTACTTATTATAAATCAACCCAATAGTTTTTGCAACTAACACAGGTACTATAGACTTTTTTGGGTCCCAATGAAAAAGTTGACACGTATCCCATGACTGTTATAGGGTGGGGACGGGGTTCATACAAAATCATTCATAGTCCTTTGATCTTGGGTCGTTCCCAACGATACAGCCCACTCAACGGTCGGTAGTCTCGGAAGCCGCAGCCAGCGTGGGGCAGTAATTGATGACATCATAAACCTCTATCTATCGCTTACCAAATACGGACCTTATCGGAGCCGCATACATCAAGACGGTGACTAATAAACATACACGGTGCCCTTTCACCCGGCTACACGTTTACTGAGTCGGTTGACGTAGTGATAGGTAGTTTTTTTTTACATGCGTAAAGATTACGCTTCGCCGAAATGAAAGGGAAATTGCGCAAGATTGTAAGTAGTATGAGGTAGTGACACCTGCGGTGTTAGACTGGAACTTGAGGAGTGACAGAACAAAACATGATAATTCCATGATGTCTATTTTTTCACAAAAGGTACAAACAACTACTTTGCAGTACGTTTTTTTAATTAAGGGTCCTAATGAAGAATTATTTAAGTTTAAAAACCTATTAATCACGTTTTTTATATATTTTTTAATTTCATATTGTGTACGTATTCTTATGTAAAAAATGGAAATATCATGTACTAATTACGTTCTGATCCGATCCAATGAAAATAACGTGATTTGAACCAAACCGTTTGGAAATGTCATGTTTTGAAAAGTCGGCGTACCAGAAAAGTATGAAACTTATCATGTTTTGTTCCGATTTTGCTTATATAATATTTTTAAACATGGAAATACCATGATCTGCAGCAAACCTTCAACTTCAGAGGCTATTTACTGCATGAATTAGCATGATTTGAACCACACCAGCCTAATGGACGATGTAATTTATGGTTTTCTGTCGAATGTCATGGCAAACTTTTTTTTTTACAAAAAGTGGAATCTTTGTTCTCAATACTCAATACTTTATTACACTCCATAATGTTTACACAATAGGATGGTAGGTTTTTACAATGGATCAATTTTGTAACCTGTCGGGCACAGCATAGCTTTAGTAGGAGCCTGCCACTCATCTAGAAGTACGGGTCAGCAAGTGATTTTTGATTTAAGCAATAATTGAATACAGTCCCCGTGTGGTGCCGGGGATAAAGAATTGCACCACCCCATCTCTTCCCGTGGGTGTCGTAAAAGCCGACTAAGGGACCATTCCAGAGGATGGGCAGCAGCATCTCACTGAGGTTACCCTCAACCTACTGCGATCGCCAACCCGCCTGCCAAGCGTGGCGATTACGGCAAATACCCCTCATATCCTTGGGGGAGGCCTGTGTCCAGCAGTGGACGTCTTTTGGCTGAGATGATGATGATGATGATGAATACAGACCGACCACTTGCCTCCTAACTGTCACCTAGTCAAATTTCAATGAAGTTGTATATTATTTTTTGGCGACGATAACATAGTTCGACAACTACGATATCACTATCTGCCCCACAGCTGGGCATAAAGGCCTTCATTAATTTAGCATTAAAAATCGTTCACGTTCTAACCAATATTATAATGTGTATCATCATCATCATCAGCTAGTGTTGGGGCATGAGCCTTCCATATGGATGGATAGGGAGAACGGGCCATAAACCACCACTCGGCCCCAGTGCGGATTGGATGTTGACGACTGCTATTGCAGCCGGGACCAACTTTGAAAGCTTTACATGCCTTCCGAAGCACGGAGGAGCTCGAGATGATAAATATTTTTTTGGTCATCCATCCGATGACTGGCCTATGCGAAGGTAGCTTAACCTTAGCAATCGCAGCCGGGCGCGTTAACCAATGCGCCATCGAGCTCCTCAAACTAACTAACTCATGTATACTTACGTAAAACCATAAAATTATTAAGAGCGTTTACGCCGCACACTAGCGCCACTAATGAAAGAAAAACATATCACCTCGCATGTTATGGTTTAGTTAAATAAGACGTTACGGCCACTTTTAACTATAACGCCATATTTAACTAAACCATAACATGTCAGGTGTTCATTAGGTGACGTAAAAATGCTAAATTACTTCATTCAGATAGTTTGTTGAGCATAATTTGATTTTCTATCTCTAATTACTAGATATGTTTTTTTTTTTATTGGCGGCGCTAGTGAGCGGCGTAAACGCTCTTAAATTGAATTGAAATCAAATCATCGTTATACCTAATTGACTTAATCATCACGCATCCCAATTTTCGGTGGGGAATCAATTACAAACCCAGGTTATCTATCGAAAAATCTGAAACACACTTTGCTTGACCTGGGAGATGTACCTAGAACCTCCCGATATCGGTGTAGCCGGTTTAGCTTCAATAGCCAACGAGCCATTAAAATAATTGTTGATAACAATTCATAAGTTGCGAAAAAAACCAAACAGATATTTTGATATTGGCAAATCATCATTGTAAAACTAATAGGCACTTATGGCAATTCCACAACAATACATCCAAGGCCAATTATTCAATGTATTTGCGGTTGTATTTGTTGTTTTTTCTTGCTCCTTCACACACCAATAGCCAAGAAATAAGACAAAATGTTAAATATTAATATTAGTAAAGACAAAAAGACGTATATTTACAAATATATTATTTGTAAATATACGTCTCACTGCTGTGATCAGCCCTTCCTACAAAGGGGAGATCGAAAATATAGAGAATTAAAAAAAAACTCCGCACATTTTCAAATAGTTAAGATTTTTGTAAATAAGAACACTCCACCGTAATTATATCAATACGTTTTAACCAAAAAATGAATAACGCGAATTCAGAAACTAAATAAACAAATAATATATATACAGTGCCATCTTGTAATACGTTTAAGAACTAATTTGTCATAAAGTTTTAAATTGTTTTTGTACAGCTGCCTTTCTGGCCTGACCTTTCCAGGACAACTGGGACCAACGGCTTAACGTGCCATCCGAAGCATGCATGGAAGTAATCGAGATAATTTAATACGATCACCGATACAGTGACCCAAAAATAATTTTGAACGAGTAGAGTAATTCAAATGTGTTTTAAATCTATAAAACATGATGTACTTTGACTAATTGTAAAGGAGATCGGTTGTGATTTTCAAATTATTTTTAAATAACTACAGTCGACTGATTGGTAAACGAATAGTTTGAACGAATTAACCTTACACGCAAGACTAACTGCGAAACAGTAGTCTTACAAAATTAAACTAGATGGTACAGTTGGTCGAAATCTGTGAAGTACAGTCGGCACACTAATAGCGAAATGATTAACGATATCTTGACTATATCATAAAAATCAGATTAGGTTATACCGTACTCTAGTTAGGAAGTATAGTGATACAAAAATGTTAACAAAGCGTAAATATACTAAATATACCCACCCTTTAGTTGGTGGCAAATGCTGTGTATACCTGTAATTGGCGAACATATTAGAACTAAGACCTTTGTATCCAGTATCATGAATGTGTAATATGTATTGCTGTTGGTTTACCTCTTAAATAAATAAAAATAAATAAAATTAGTTTTTTTAGTATCTGTTTCAGTATACCGCGGTAAAAAAATATATTAGAAAGTAAGATTATTTTGTATTTTCGTCAAGATATTATTGAGGAGTTTTTAAGAGAAAAAGTTCAAACATATTTACTCAAGAACTGTAATAATTTTAATAAACAACGAATTTAACGCGTTTAACGGGAAAAAAATAATATACAATAGAAAATGTAAATACCACTTAATAACTAGTTATTATTAAAATACCCAATAACATACTATGATAATAATATCATGTCTATAAAGGAACGTAAAAGTTTAGAAGTAAAGTAAGTACTAGGCAATGTAGAACAATAAAAGCGAAGTAGCTTAAAAAACTTATTTTTTATATATAAATAATGATAATGATTAATCAAAGCTTTCGATCTTTAAAAACTGTATTGAGCTTTAATGACTTGGTTTTAATGATGCTGATTGTACTCGCAAGGCCTATTGATTGATTGTGCAGATGACCCCACCAGATTTGTTTGTTTAAGTCAAGTTCAGTTTAATTACATCTATCATTATTATAATTGTCTGTTAAACGACACGTGATATGAGAAGGCCGAATGTATGTTGGGGAGTTGATTTAAATTATTGATCTGTAACTTCCGCCCGCAGCTATGCACATATAGATCCGGTCTTCTACTTTAAAACAGAACACCCACTTGAGGCGGCGTAGGCGCAACCAGGGCGTACGAAAAGTGAGAAAATGACATCGAAACAATGTATACAAAGAAATTCCAAAATAAATCTTTAACTCTTAACTATTTATATAGGAACTATCACTATAGTTTTTCTTTAAGTAATATGTCACAAAGATACTTAAAATGTTTGTAATTACTTATAAGTTATATTATTGTAACAGTTGGTATGCAAAGTGACTAAGATATCTAAAGGTTTTGGGTTCAATTCCCGGGCGGGCTCTTTGTGTTGCGAATTTGTAAGCTACCCTACTCATCAGACGCTGACGCTTACGCTCAGTAACGCTCAATTACGCTTACGTTTACGCGAACACTACACATTGAAAAAAAAACTTTTACGACTCCTTGGAACCACGGCCCCTGTAAAGGATTCAAAATGTCGGATAAAATAATAATAATTTAAAAATAAAACGCAAGTAAATTCGTAAAAATGTTTCATTTCAATTTTATTTTATTTTTTTAACAAAGAGTAGGCAATTGACTGCACTCTACATGATGTTATGCAGAAGCGGAGTCCAGGTTCTAAGACAGCTAGTGTAGATATAGGTTTAAATATGCATAATTTGACTATATTTTTTTTCGTTCATTTACAATATTACAGGCAGTTATTTATAATAACATGAAACTTACAAGCTAAATGTAAATATTACTTACAGGTAACCTTCATTTAATACAACTTCAACTTTTTTGTTTATGGCAACTGGGTCACTTTTAGGTTAGCGACCATTACTGCCAATGACTCCTGAAAACAGCACAGTGTATGGCGTGGTTGACCGGTTATAAAAGCCTTCATTTAATAAAAATAAAAAAGGTTTTTATATAACAAATTAATTACTAAAGACTAGCTGACCCGGCGGACTTCGTACCGCTTTGCCAGTTTCTATAGCAACAAAACAAACAAATTGTATTTCTATTTATTTATCACTAGCTGTCCCGGCAGACCTTGTTCTGCCCTATTTCTTATAAACATAGTCACATTGATTTTTTTATGTTAAATAGCTGCTCCGACAGATTTCGTTCTGGAAAAAGTTATTGACCTGTCGCAGTCTAATAGAAATAAAGTAAGGTATTCCACGAAGCACACCCATAGGTGTGCTTCAAATAACATTTAAAAATAAGAACATTGAAAAACTTTTGTAATATCTAATGTGATGATATTTTTATTGTAAAGCCTACACGATATATTTTGTTTGATTACTTAGCGCTAAAATAAATAAATCTGACCTCTAATCAACTTGAAGGCACACAAACGATAATCTTAACGCGCCTTTGTTTTGTTTTGATTGAAGTCAAATGTTTGACAGCTGGGGACAGAGTGGTTTGTATGGGAAAAGAAAATTGTTGTTTTTGGAACGAAGTTCCTTATCGCGCGTTGTGAAAGGGGGCTAGACGGAAAAAATTCTTACGAAAAGTTGTCACGACACTTTTTGCTATAGTAAGCTATTGTAAGCTGTGCGGCGTCGCATGTTTCTCTGTCTGTCTCTCTCTCTCTCTTATAGAAAGCAAGCCAGATATTTTCATTTCTATTTCGCATTGAACAGTGTGGTGTCGCGACGATTATTTTTGTTGAGTGTATACAGGTTTTTTGTAAATAATAAATAATAAAAAATAATAATAATAATGAATCCTGACAAAAAAAAAATTAAAAAAAAATAAAAATATTACAATTCCTTCACTAATTAATCGAAAGGAACTTCGTTCCATCCGGGTGTCCCTTGACACCTCTCAAGTTTTTTTACTATTTTCCTTGTATTTTTTACGTTTTTTCTCTCCATGAGAACCTTCCTCAGACTTCATCAAACACTACAAAAAACAAATCAGCCAAATCGGTTCAGCCGTTCTCGAGTTTTGCGATTAGCAACACATTTAGCGATTCATTTTTATTTATATAGATATAGTATAAAGATTAAGCAATTTTTTTTCTAATAATAAATATAGCCTATGTTACTCAGCGATAATGTAGCATTCTAATGGTGAAAGAATTTTTTAAATCGGTCCAGTAGTTTTTTGAGTTTATTCGTTACAAACAAAAATACAAAAATACAAAGCTTTCCTCTTTATAATATTAGTATAGATATATAATTTTACTTATCTAAAAGTTTTTATTATGAAGGCCTTTCTTTGCTCAGCAGTGCGACAGTACATAGGCTAATTACTTTAAATACGTCACCACAGCCACGATAACATAGTTGGTAGTGCACCTGACCCATTTTATTAGAAGGTGAGGGTACAAATTTCGCACGAGGACAAAAACAAATTTTACAACTCTTTTCTAAAATATACGTCAGTTATTTTAATGTATGTGTCTGTGTGTCCAGTAGCGAATGGCACTTGGGCTGGGAGCGGAGTTCGCTGCACGGCGTCAGCTGGTACCACCTGCTGCACCCTGACTGCTGCAAGGAGGCGCAGAACAAACATCGGTTGAGTAAGTAGTTTATAACTATAGAGTTTCATTGCTTCTAGTGCGTTAAACCTTGATAAGTAAGTCTGCGAGTGCTCAGTTTGTCAACTTTAGCAACGTCCGGTTATCGGATGGGTGACCAATAATGTATCATCATCTAAATTGTCTCGGGTCATCATCATTTTAGCCAAAAGACGTCCACTGCTGGACAAAGGCCTCCCCCAAGGATATGAGGGGTATTTGCCATAATCGCCACGCTTGGCAGGCGGGTTGGCGATCGCAGTAGGTTGAGGGTAACCTCAGAGAGATGCTGCTGCCCATCCTCTGGAATGGTCCCTAGTCGGCTTTTAAGGCACCCACGGGAAGAGATGGGGTGGCGCAATTCTTTATCCCCGGCACCACCAAGGGGATAATAAGTATGTATTTAAGTATTTTAAGTATATTTATCCGTTGTCTAGTAACCATTTAACGATTTCATAACGAAGCTTCTCTTGGGCTAGATAATTGGTGTGAGTGTAGGAAAGTTTATTTTATTTATTTATTTATCTTGAACTCATCCGAGCCTCAGAAGGCACGTAAAGCCGTTGGTCACGGCTGCATTAGTCGTTAACCACCACCGCACCACTCTGGTCCCAAGTGGTTGTTTCAGACCTGTTCTCCTTGTGGTGTTTTCAACCACAAGGAAGGCTCGTGCTCCAGCAGTGGGGACGAAAAATGAGCTGATAGTGATGATATTACTACAATGAAGTGGTATGATATGACAAAAAAAAACAGTTTCGCGTTCTTAATATCGGTAAGGACTAGTGAGGATAATAAAATGAGGTTAAATTTTTAGTCAGGTAAACAATAAACGTTCCCACGCTGATAATAATCATTCGCCAAACGATTGAAACTAAAAGCGTGAAACACTTTAATGTCTAAGTTATAAAACGTAGCTGCCCAACATTATGCGGTGCGTTGCAAAATATCATCAACAAACAGCACGCGCAGCTACGCGAGATTAAAATATCAACACTTATGATCATCCTTGATAACCTACCACAATACCTTTTAGCTTAGTACACACGCCAGAGAAAGTTGCATGTTGACGTTAGAGCGTGACGCTCGTGTGTGAACGCTTTACCTTACTACGTGAGCGATTAAATCGAGAATCGGGAACTCGACTAACTGTCAAAGCATAGACATACAATTCTAAACTTTATACGTTGGCAGCGCGAAATTCTAAATTTGAAATTTCAAATGCGGACTCGTGACTTTGCGCGACGGGAATTTAGTAGCATGGGTAAATTCAAAATTGGAACACTTTCGAATGGACGGTTTGTTAAGCGTGAAGATGCTTCCCGGGTCGGGTGACAGGTGACAAAGAGATTGCATGTGTGATACCTACGAGGTTGGATAAACCTGTGTCACTGGCTGATTGCTTTTATTTATTTGTCACGTTTCCTATTTCCTAAGTGCACATAAATTAATTGCGAGGGTTACGCCAGTCACTTAATCAATTTCTAACGTATAAAATAAATCTTCGTTACAAATTCATCAGCTACTTATTTGAAAGCTGCGCAAACTATTAATAAAATGTTTTATTTCAAAAACACTTATGAAGATACTATTGTTAATAAGTTAGGCTTAATCAGTATCTATTAAAAATATTAATTTATTTAAAAAAATAAAATAAAAAGTACCGTATCTGTTATCCGTTTTTTTGATTTATTACAATTCACGCGGTAAATTAATTATCACTATTTACATTCGTATCATTATATCATTCGCTTAAGCGGCGCGTAGGCAGAGCACAGTAAACGCTCTCACAAATCAAACCCACTTTAAAGCACACGTACAGACAAAATAACTGCCCGCAGATGAACACACGGGCTGTTAGACCCGAGCACAATCACAGCCGTCGTCAATCTCCTCCTGGCTCTAAAACCAACAGTCGAGAACGAAATCACACAAATAATCATCCAACATTAACCCCCATTACTTGAGCCAACGTATTGCTATGTGAAATGTCAATCCGTAGACTTCATGCAAGGACTTAAGAAATACATTCCGCTGCCAAATGTTTTTCGATAAGTTTGCATATTTGTTGTTGGGTTGGTAACATTGCAAACAAATCGCAACGAAGATGAGCCGCCATTTAAATTATTTTGATAATCGAGTATCTATGTTGGTATGTGTAGTTTATTATTATATTGTTTCCGTAATTTCAAAATAATTTATAATAATAACGAGGCTTGTCATATCGATTTCTGTATCAACATAAATCTTTACCAACTATATATTAATAACTCTAGCTTGTGTCGTAAATTGAATAACTATCCAACGCTTATGCCATAAAGCAGTAACTAATCAATCCTTTTGTGGTGATAATTTAATACCCCTTACTCAACCCATTAAATTAACATTTCATTAAGAGCATTAACATTTTAACCCATTCTTTGCAAATTAACTGTCGTTCGATTGAAAATTATTCGCCCGATGGAATCTGATAAAAAGTAATATCTGTCAGTATCGATTAGAGGTTGGTTTTAATTATCTAGATCGGCATTAGAGATAAGGGCATTGCTGATGCTAATTGTTGGTAGCTAGATATTTTGTTGTGGCAGTGATCTTAGCAAGTAAGGCTGGCCCAAATCATCAAGGCAGGCGATATTTGAATCTCATCGATGATCTCGAAATTAAAAGTGATAATATTTTAAGCATTATTTACAACTAGCGGCCGATCGCGGTTTCACCCGCGTGAATCCCGTTCCCATGGGAATATCTAGATAAAAAGTATCCTATAACTTATTCCAGGTTATAAACTATCTGTATGCCGAATTTCATCCAAATCCATCCATCCGTTGCAGCGTGCAAAAGCAATAAATATACGAACATACATACACACAAACTTTCGCATTTATAATATTAGTAGGATTTGATTATATAGATATATAGATATACAGAGATATATAGATATATAGAGA
Organism: Eudonia lacustrata; assembly: GCA_947562085.1. Classification (NCBI taxonomy): domain Eukaryota; kingdom Metazoa; phylum Arthropoda; class Insecta; order Lepidoptera; family Crambidae; genus Eudonia; species Eudonia lacustrata. The sequence continues at coordinate 5,762,389 of OX387327.1, read as the reverse complement.
TATATAGATATATAACTACATTACATACCGTTCGAGAATTTCGTGTATCAAAAATAAGTTACCAGTGACTTTGAATAAGAGAAGGGAGTATTCATAATTTGATAACATAGCGTGAGAAATAGACACTATAGTCACTATAAGTAACTAATGGCGCAGCGGCTAGCGGGGTTGGATTGCGATCTTGCAAATTGAGGAACTTTTGTTATGACCAAATTAAAACATCTCGAGCTCCTCCATGCTTCGGAAAGAGCGTTAAGCCTTTCGTCCCGGTTCTTGTCCTAAAATGGCAAATATCCGGATTGGGCCAGCGTGCTGGGCTATAGCCCAATTTCTCCATGTGACTCCAAAGGCCAGAACCCAGCAGTGGGACGTTTATGATGGTGATGGTGATTGCGCAATAAAGTGCTTTTGAATCAGTATCACAGTAATATTTATTTCTCCTATATTCATATTTGTTTGATAGCGTAGAATTTATATCGAGACTTATGCACTTGAAAAGAGATGATTCACGCCTGCACATCACACTACTTACCACAAACTGTCAAATTTCCTCAACAGATTTTGAACTTTATCGCTATGGCATACGATTGAACATTTATTGAAGAATTTCTACAGTTTTGGATTGACGTGCGCGTCTGTACATAACCATCTGTATCTCCTCAGGCGCAGTAGTATACAGAATTTATTTTCTTCTATCATACTAATATTATAAAGAGGAAAACTTTGTATTTTTGTATGTATGTTTGTAACGAATAAACTCAAAAACTACTAGACCGATTTAAAAAATTCTTTCGCTTTAATAAAAAAAATGTCGACCCGTGCGAAGCCGGGACACGGGCCGCTAGTATTTTATAAAATCATTTACCTCAACAAGTGATTCTGAATTCTTATAAGAATAATTTTTCTTTAAACCTATAAAAAAAGCTAACCTGCGGTTTAACTTGCCTTCCAAAGCACTATTGCGGTACTTACTTCGTTTTCATTACCGACCTTGCTCTAGATCCTGATGTTTATACCGACGATCCTACGCTCAATATAAACAATTAAACCACTCCGTTCTATACGGATGTACGGCTAATTAAATTGTTTAATTTAATTAGCCGTTATTTAAAATTATGCCGTTATGAAATTATTTTAATTAAATTATAGTCTTTTAAATAAGATAAAGCTAACTGCTTAGCTGGTGAGGATAGGAATAGTCCTCTCAGCATAGGACTATGCCGAAATATTGGCAAATAAAAGTAAGGTAATATCCCGGTATAAACAAAATCCAATATAAGTGTCATACAAAAGCATAAATTGCAATTATGGATATATTCTTAATAATTTTACACAAATTTGCTATACGAACAAATTACAATAAAGATAAGTTCTCAAAAAATGTCTGTTCTCAAATCTATATTTAATACTATAAAGCTGAAGAGTTTGTTTGTTTGAACGCGCTAATCTCAGGAACTACTAGTTCGAAGTGAAAAATTCTTTTTGTGTTGGATAGTCCATTTGTTGAGAAAAGCTTTAGGTTACATAACATCACGCTGCGACCAATAGGAGCGAAGCATCAGTGAAAAATGTTGCAAAAACGAGAACAAGAGCCTAAAAATTAAAAATGCTGCCGAAAATCACTATTCCACGCGGACGAAGTCGCGAGCACAGCTAGTAAAATATATATTGAGGAAACAATGGAGCTTCATCTGACCTGATAACTAATCTTTAACTATACGATAAGGCCGAAGGTAGAAGTGCACTTCACCCAGAATCCTCAACAATACAGGCACTGGTTATCTTATCTCTACTAGGTGTAGGGCATGTGGAGAGGAAACGGAGTCAATGCAGCACCTACTGTGTGACTGCGACTCTCTGGCTAAGAAAATAATGGGACCTGGGGTCGGCATATCCGAAACCGGAGGACTTCAGGCTCTTTGCTCTTAAGGACATTGCCAAACTTAAGGCATCTATCTTTACAGACGAGGAAGAGTGAAAGGATGGGGTTGCACAAAAGATCCCGATGGGTCGAAGTGTTACTGACAGAGGGAAACCTCAGCAGGCCCCACTAAGATAAGATACGATAAGATCTCTACTAGGTACTTACTAAAACACAATATTTTATATATCTTGGAAGTCGAACCTGGACCGTGGCTCTACTTAAAAAGCAAACCTAGACCTTAACCACTAGACCACATAGCCGATTAAAAGTGCGACATAGTCTTGACTTCTATTCCACACTTCCCATAAAATTGCGATAACAATAATCGTATTGACAAATATCGATTTTCAATTCAATCGACAACTGTTAGCTCATAGTTTAATGCGTGCTGCCTAGTCCTACAGCCCTTCCCTAGCTGCTAAGAGCTCACATTAGCTTTTCTAATTTATGTATGGATCTGTTAAACTATGATTATTATGCACCACAACCGCGCAAATCCGTTTACATGCGTTGTAAATTGTTTCGGTAATAGTTCGTGTATTGTATGTTCTAATTTCGGAGTGGTTATCTTTTTCAGCATTACTAACATTGTTGTAATGGCGACAGATTAAGATAAGATGGTTTTGGCTTGTCAGCCCTACTACCAACCAAAGCATAGCCATTGTACCTACCAATATGTAACCCCCGTTGGTAACAAAACCTAAAAATCGATTCTCAGTTTAATCGATAACTGTTAGCTCATAGTTTAATGCGTGCTGCCTAGTCCTGCAGCCCTTCCCTAGCTGCTAAGAGCTCCCATTAGCTTTTCTAATTTATGTATGGAGTTGTTAAACTATGTTTATTATGCGCCACAACCGCGCAGATCCGCTTACTATGCGTTGTAAATTATTAACTGGACGGTCTGCGTCTATATTTCGTACCGTGTGTAGAGGTAACTTGGCAAATCTGTTTCGGATAAAGCGTACATTAAATAACATATTTATAACGCGATATTTATAATACATTCTGCTTAGTTGTCAAGGAATGCTAATGCGGTTGGAGGGTGACTAAAACGTTTTAAGTAGACCAATACTTATATTATAGACTTTCATAAGAATGGTACACAAAATTGAATATCTGTTGGTAGACATTTAGTAGAAAGAACAATATTAATAATTATTAATTTAATATTAATAAATATTAATAAAGAACATTTTTTTAAGGTAACTTAAACTACATTTTACTAATTTAAAAGATTTAAATTTATACAAAACTTATAACAAAGTTTATACTATAATAGCGCATTTAATAAAATGTATATGTTTTCTATTGCTTACCGTTAACCTATGCATTAATTATGTTTTATTTGTGATGGAAAGTGTCCTTTTATGATAGGGCATTTTCCAATATTTTGACGCTACAGGAAAAAATAAATAATACTCTTGCCGGTTCTTCTCAGTACAAGTTCTTCCGCCCAGAGCAAACTTACGAACCGATGGCACAGTTACATTCATAAAAGCTATTTGTAGCCAAAACTGAATAAAAAAATTAAAACTTTGATTTTCTTTTTAAATTTTGTATCTATTAACATTCTGGAAACCTTATTTCTTCCTCTGTGCTTCCGAAGGTACGTAAATCCGTTAGCCCCGGTTGTTGCCAAATTATGTTATTTTACGATAACATAATTTGGCAACCTGCAATATGAAACATTAGAAAAAGATAATTTCTAATAAACAAAATTCCTTTCAAAGCTCTAAATCGATAAAATTACTTAACCAACCGACCATCGATTATTAAAATCGCACCTATTAAAGCGCTATCCTTAATCAATCAGCAAACAAACCTTTTATGACGGACAGAGTCACTTCCATAAAGAGCCTCCGCGAAGCAGCCTATCCATTCCAGGCTCATGTAAATTGCTATCAAAACACGCCTGTCAAACAACACCTGACATTCTCCAAGACAATATCAACCTTCACACGTCACTTTAAAGTGCAAAGTTTAATGTGTATTATTGTTGCTTTAATTTTTCGTTTTTTTAACACTCGATAATCTATTTACTAACAGCAACCAATTACTGATTCACACTAGATTATTGAACAAATGATGGGTTGTTTGCAATATCAATTCTAACAATTGACTTTTTACTGGTGATTTAGATTTTTTGCAAAGTTAGTTAGTTTGAAAAGTTTTAATAGGTTCATAATATTATTGTCATTGGTAGAATGATTTGTATCAAAAGACGCTTTTATTACTAAGATATAGCTCATGTTTGATTTTAATCCTTGGACTTGGTTGAACTTTATTACAAATTCTTCAGATAATTAATGGAATCAGGCGTTATTTTGCGGAAATCCATATTACAAAAAAAATGTAATTTAAATAATATGTAGTGTTAATTCCGCTAACTCACTCGTTTATACAGCTTGGATGCAGTACGCATGCACCGCCCTCCCGCCCGCAAAAAGTATGCACATGCAGGAGAAACAATGCGTGCAAGCGAAAATGCACACCAACACCGATACCCGACACGTGTTTCGCCCCTCCACGGGGCATCCTCAGGAGCTGTTGACTGGTCGAGAGCTGCGCACCGACTGTTACGGCTACGCAGCTCCCGGCCCCTTTTATAAAGCGCCATCGTTTGACATTTGTGACGTACTACCCGCGACAATACGTAATAATGGGGATGGAACTTATGACCAAACAAATTTAGTTCCATCCCGTAGTACGTCACAAATGTCAAACGATGGCGCTTTATAAAAGGGGCCGGGAGCTGCGTAGCCGTAACAGTCGGTGCGCAGCTCTCGACCAGTCAACAGCTCCTGAGGATGCCCCGTGGAGGGGCGAAACACGTGTCGGGTATCGGTGTTGGTGTGCATTTTCGCTTGCACGCATTGTTTCTCCTGCATGTGCATACTTTTTGCGGGCGGGAGGGCGGTGCATGCGTACTGCATCCAAGCTGTATAAACGAGTGAGTTAGCGGAATTAACACTACATATTATTTAAATTACATTTTTTTTTCAAATTCTTCAGTCAAGTCAAATCAGTCAAATATTCTTTATTCAAATAAACCTTAAAAAGGTCCTTTTGAATTGGCCAAAAATTTTTTTACCTACTACCCATTCAGGACGTCTATTTTTTAGCTGTGGAGAAGAATGGGCGCAAGAAACTCCACAGCTTTAATTTAATATGTAACGCCATTTACAAAACTATAAGAACTTCAAAAGAACTATCACTCGTAAGATTCTCAATATGAATACCAAAGATATCTAAAACGTTTTTAGTAAGTGGCTCTCTCTCTCTTTCTCTATGGTTTGTCTTCAGACTACCAGACTCGTTGTAAAAAAACAAAATTTAAATATAAAAAAATATTGCGCTTCGTTCGTAAAGTTATAGGTTTAAATATCACTGAATAAATAATATCTACTACTACGAAATTTAAGAAATTTTTTAGTGGTGTCCAAGTCATTTCTCATGCACAAACGAAGACTAAACTTCGGCTTTATCTTTCGCGTTCCATTGTTATCAAAGAACTTAGTAAAATGTATCATACCTTCTTTATACCCGACGTTTCGAGCGAGTTACACCTAATTATACCACAGATTACTTAATAGTTCATCGATCTTATCGTCTTACTTACCATCAACTTAGATGTAGATCAAGAAAATGCTCAGTAAGTTAAGCTATGCTAACTAGAACTCTTTTGAAATCCAATAAGGTTGTAATATCTACATATTGTTATTAAGATTATGGTTATATATAATTTAACGCAAATTTTGTAACGAACAAATTACAATTTGATTACATATTGTTTCCTAGTAACCCAGTCGGAGCAAGAGCGGTCCTGCATCGCACTCCTGCGGCTGCAGACCAGGTGCGGCCAGTTCCTGTGGGTCCATACGGTGCTCCAGCTGAAAGACAACCTGGAGAACTCGCAGAGACCCGTCATCGTGTGCACCAACCAGGTCCTCAGGTGAGTGTCTCACTTGTTACAATAAAACAGGGAAACGAAAACAAATTTCCTAGCGGTAGTGTGTTTGCCAAAAAGGCCACGACCGCACGCGTCTTGCTTTGTGACGCGTTTTGATTTCTCGTTCATCACGTTGTTTCTATCACCGTTGACTATGACTCATCACCAGCTCGTTTTATGTCCCCACTGCTGGGGCACGAGCCTTCCTTATGGATGGATGGGAGCACGGGCCATAAACCACCACGCGGGCCCAGTGCGGATTGGTGGTTGTTAACGACTGCTAATGCAGCCGAGACCTACCGCTTCACGTGCCTTCCAAAGCACGGAGGAGCTAAGATGAAAAATATTTGGTCACCCATCCGATGACCGGATGGCCGGACCGGACCACAATGAAGTAGAAATCCGCCCGCCGCGTCGTAACAAGTCGCGCTCGTCGCAGAAGCGTAGGATTCTGACTAGAATCTGAATGGTTACCGCCCTAATACTTACCGGGTTGTGTTCCGGGTGCCGAATCCGAGTTTTATTCACCAATTCGATTACGTTAACGAAAACTTATAACATAATTAATAAATTATTAAATAATTAAATAAATTTATAACAAGCTTCCCAATGACATTAAAGAAACCCAATCAATGATCACATTCAAAAAACTTTTGAAACATTACATAAGTTCAAATAAACAAATTTATAATAATAAATAGGTATAACCTCCTACTTTCTTTATCTGAAGTCGGTTAAAAAGTTTTAATAAATAAACTAACCATCATTTGTATTTATTTATATATGCGTTTTTGTCTTTAATTTAATTTAAAATAATAACAAATCAAAATAGTACCTAATTAAAACAAAATAAGTAAGTTTTAACCCTTAAAATAAAGCCCTTATTTACCTTAAATATCAAAATCTAATTTAAAAAATACAAAAAGATTAATGAATTAGTCTCAAAGTCATAATAAATTATCGTAAGCAAGCCACATCTAGCGGGGCGCTGAGCGTAGTTTGTTTATACATCAATGTTTTGTTATCACTGCGCCCGATGCCTGAGGCTCGTGTACTTGTTGTGACAAGGTTTTTAAAACTACCGTCCATAAGTACGTATCTCTAAAATATGTATTTTTTGTTTGTTAATTGTGTAGTTCTCATGTAAGTGAATTAATGTATAATTCTTAATGAGAATAAATGTCATAAACCTTAAAACGATAATTTGTATGGCAAAATTTTTACTCTCCTCGCTTGTCACTAGGGGATGCTGTTTCAATGCCTTTCGCCTTTGTTAACAAGTGATCGAATGTGATGATCTCCTCAGGTGCTGTTTATAAACTCGCATCAGGCACACAGAATGTCCCTATGTGCTGTCAACGCTGTTATGGGACGGCTCAAACTTAGCAGTGGGACTTAGCTGATATTATGTTAAGAAACTAGAAACCGATTAATTTACAAATTACTTAAACAAAAATCCCATACATAATATTTAAAACAACAACATATTGTTAAAATATTTCTCTAGTCGCTGTCAAACTTAATCAATTCCATTCAATTATAAACATTCTAACAAATTATTCGGCCTTTGCATACTAATAGGTAAATTTATAGCGTTCATTTTGCCGTGTTCTCGCCTACAATGTGCCTTAAAACCCAACTGATGGCATTTACCAACAAATGCAAATTTTATTGGTGATAGATCGTTCTGATAACGGACGGGTGTAGGAACTATTCAGTGTGGAAATTCATAGTTCGCAGGTCGCTGCCGTAGGTTGACAGTTAATCGTTAATTACTGAAGCTAATATTATGAGCAACGACATTTTGGTGTTTATAAAATACAGTGCAAAAATTAAATGGGTAGGGTAGGCATTTAATTTGTCACTGTATTTTATAAATATTTAATTTAGGTTAAGTGTAGCAATTAGCACATAAAAAAAATTACTACAGCGTCGTGTTATCAAATTTGTGTTATTTCATCTGTAAAGACATTTTGGTGGTTTTAACTACTCTCAGTGACTTTTTGGCGGGAATGAAGAGTCACGTCTGCGGTATTGTTTTATTTTAAAAAATTTGTGTTATGTCGAATGTTAATATGAAATAATGGTGGATTATTAACCGTTAAGTGTTCGTGCTCAGTGGTGTGCAGTTGGAGAGGCCTATGTCCAGCAGTGGACTAGTATAGGCTGATGATGATAATGATAATGGTTTTAAGCAGTAGGTATGTAGGTAAAAATTTAAAAAAACAAAATTCAAAATCATTTATTCAGTTTAGGCTACAAATAGCTCTTATGAACGTCATTATGCCATCGGTTCGTAAGTCTACTCTGGGCGGGAGATCTTGTACTGAGAAGAACCGGCAAGAAACTCAGCAAGTGTCAAGCTCTTTTCTCCCTTACAGCAGCGTCAAAAATATTGGAAAATGCCCTATCATAAAAGGACACTTTCCATCACAAATAAAAACACAAAATATAAAGGACAATTACACATGTTAAAAAAAAAACAAAAGTTATAATATAATAATATCTAAATTTGAAAATAACCTTAGCCATCGTTTTGAAGTAAAGTAACTAGTAGGTACTTATATGCGACTCTACTGTTTTTTTTGAAAGAGTTTGCTGATTACTTACCTCAGACGGCATTGTCAGCTTTACCGGGCTCTTTTGGGGGCGGCGAGAAACTTAAAGGGTTTCTCAAGCCGTGTCAAACGAATCACCTTCGGAGGTTTTCTAGAGGGAACGGCATCACGCACTAGTGTGTGTCCCCGTGCCCTACTTGATTCTCCGTGGGGCTCGGATCGGATCGGGCGACTCTACTCGCATTTATAAACAGTTCACGTGTGAGCAATGGACTTTGAAATGGGTTAAAAACTAAAGGAGTATAAAGTTGAATATACTTACGACATTTTACACTAGTAAATACTAGTAAATGAATAAGTTGCCAAAACACAATCTGCATTATATGCGAAGACACGAAACCAATTTTCATTTTCCTCTCATAACATAACTGCATCTTCGATAAATTGTTGAACAATTTAAAGCTCAAACGTGCTCAAAACTTGTTACTGCTTTACGTCACCACACTTTCTATTTTAATGGTAAGTACTATAAGTAATAGCAGAAAACCAGTCGATAATCGCGAACAATTGAGACATCAGCCTGTGGAGACTCTCCGGCGCTTATCCCCAACCCCGAGTTCCCAAGCCGGCAATTATGATTACGACTTTAATAAAGCCTCGCCCAAACAGAGGCGGAGGCGGTAGCGGTGACGCTCTGCCCGCCCGCCCGATCCTCAAAATACCAATACACCTTCACATGATACACTCCCCATCCGATCCTTAAAATGCCACTACACATTCACAAATACACCAAACATGCACACTTGCTTATGCTCAAGGCACCGTACTCATAAAACAAGAGTAGGTACGAAGCAGTCTTGGGCAAAAAGTAATCAGATTAATGATTAAGGATTACGATTACAATGTGTAATCTTCAATCATGATTACAGATTACAGAAATTCATCAAAAATGTAATCATATCGGTGATTAATGATTATCAATCTGTAATCGTAATCTTGATTACTTTTATGATTGATTAATAAAACCAACAGTCGGAGCGTTAAAAATAAAAGAACACATTGTATAGCAATAAATCATCTTTATTTTTTTATCAGTCTTATACACTGTGCTTTTAGGATAATTATTTTACGCAAAAAATCTACTGGATTGGCACTATCAGAATGTTATTTATGATGTGCGATTCAAATTAGATTTCAATAGCACCCTCTTTTCAAACATTTCATCTGAAAGTCTGTGTGATTTTGGTGAATTGGTCATTGTTGCATATGAGAAAAGCCTTTCAACTGGACCCGATGACGGTATAGGTGTATTATATTTCTTAAAAACATTTTTTTTTTTAGGATATCTATTTAACATGGATATATCTTTATCTTGATCCGCAAAATAATGAGAAATAATGACATATGCCTTAGATCGTTGGACTTGGTGAATATTTCCTGTTGAATCAGTCTCTATGAATCAGTGTAAAACTCGAAATAACTTTCTTCAAATCTATTATTTGGGGTATCTTGAAAAGTTTCAGGTGCTTCATGAATTTCCTTGATAACAGCTCCCTTGAAAACTGATTTGATTCTGGGATGATATTCTATATTTATACAAGCCATCCATTTGTCCTTGAACTTGGGATAAGAAATTGCAGCAACTACCGCATTTTGAGCAACCTTCGAGGAGACATCAAAAAACTCAGAAAATCGCGTTTCCACACTTTCCAACTACTTTTCTGCCAACTTTTTGCAAAAAACAAGTGATTCTCTGTTGAGTTTTTGCATTTTTTTTCGCAGTAATTTATAGTACAATAAAGTCAACCACTCAATTTCTAGATGCATACAAATTGTGATAATTAATGGCAACTCAATAAAATATAAATTACCTATATTGATTAATTCCTAAACCATAATTCATATAAACTTAGTTAAGAATAATCATGTAATCTAGATTACTGACTACTGTAATCAAGATTAAAGATTACATTTTCAATCTTGATTAAAAGTAATCACGATTACTTTAATCTGATTAAAAGTAATCATGATTACTTTCAATCAGATTAATCTGATTAAAAAAGTAGTTGATTACGCCCATCTCTGGTACGAAGACCCCGATCCTAAAAATACCACTTCACATTCACATGTTAGACAAAACATGCACACTTGTATAGGCCCAAGACACCGTACTCGTATAACAAGAATCTGAAGAGCCACCAGAACCACCTCCACGACTCGGCCAACCCGAGCCGAGGTCCGAAGCCTTTAGAGGCGCCCTCGGGTCATTTTGCTCCCAATCCGATCCGAAATCTTCATAAAACCCAGTAGGGAACGGGGACACGGTTGTGTTTACCATTCCCCTAGACACCCTCTGACGGTGTTACGATCACACGGCTTGAGGAACCCTTTATGTCTTTCGCCACCCCCGATGTCCGGCAATGTCCGGTGGAGATGTAAAGACCAGAAGCACACAAATAACATAGAAAAATAAGTGTTAAATAAATTAAATAAAGCAAAACACCCACTGCTTGGAATGAAAGGTGATGGATGAATGTGTGGAATGAGGAATAAAAGTACTAGAAGCATAAACGATAGAAATTGATTGAAAGAGAAATAAAGTAATAAAAAAGGCTCCGATCCTGTTGGAGGAAGTAGTAAGAAAAAACAAAAAAAAAAAGACCAGAGCCAACAGCGACCTCTCTAAAAAGGGCGTAGCGACTAACCGCCGTGATATCACGTGTCCTGAGTGTCACCACCACCACCAGACCATTGATAAGAGCAGCGGCGAAGAGCGAGGCGAGAGATCACGACCTGCCCGTGCTTATTTGCAATAAATCATATACTGAAACCAACCACCAATCCGCACTGGTGGTTTATGGCCCGTTCTCACTGTCCATCCATAGGGAAGGCTCGTGCCCCAGCAGTGGGGACTTTAAATGAGCTGGTGATACTACCACATCTGACCGCGACCGTGCCCGCGACCGCAGACCGCAGACCGCCTCTGTTGGGGCGAGGCTTTATACTAGTAACGTCATTACGAATTAACCCACAATTTGCTTTATTTTATGAGGAATTTCGTTGCCGACACGAACATGTTTGAGATTCTCTCGCAGTTGAAGCGTTTAGATAGAATTATGAAGAAGCAACGATTATCGGTTTAATTTAAACGGCGACTTTGTGACTTTGTGTTGTCAATAAATTTTTAAAGCGTTGTTTCTTGAGGTCGGTGGCTTCGGCGCTTTCTTTGTAGCGATCGTTAATGTTAAGCTAACCTAGATAAAGGCATTTAGATAGTACCCGGATGGGTCACCAAAGTTTTGTTACCGATTTTCGGTAGCACGGCCGTTGAGTGTTTCTATTCTGTTTATCTTTCTCATCAATTCAATTTCATTTTAAATAAAACCTTATTTGTAAGTGCACATAGCAAGAGAAAAATAAATATTTATTCGATCTATAGTAACATTGAAAACAATAAAACACAAAAATATTTATGACGGCGATAAGGCTGATCAACCCAGTATTTTATAGCAGCTCAATACTACATCAGCTCATTTTCAGTTGCAGCTATATAATAGCTAACGAACTTAACTGAAAAAGGTTACATTTTGATATGAGAACGACAATAATTACCAAACCTTACTTTACTAACTTACATAAGTCAAACAATACTTTCACAACCTCATTTGCGTAAACCGAAATCACACAAAATGTTTATTGATAACGTTTAATGCCGCCATTGCCGGCCAACCACGCCCGTCACCGGCCGGCCAAATATCGGCAATCTCAAAGCACAACTCAACTAATTGGCTCTAAGCGAGACTATTAAGTTCCGATAATGTTACAGCGAGCGAGGGACTTTGAAAAATTACCGCCATAACTTAAGTCGGTCACTTACTTCCCTATTGAGATATCAATATTAGATGACTGCTCGTTGGACGTGCGAGAGCGTAAACATCGCCCTTACCATCGGTCCCAGTTTTCCTATTAAACTCGGAATTAACTTTGCGCAGTGCCTTACAAATAAACAAAGAATAAGCTCCGAATAGTTATTCCGTGTTTTGTCTCTTTTACTCTAATTTGAAATGACGTTTACATGACAGGAACAAAACACGAAATAACTATTCGGGCCTTATTCTTTGTTTATTTGTAAGGCGCTATGTCTATAAAAGTTATTGTATTCTAAAGTTTACGCGAACACTACACATAGAAATTAAACTACTATTTTTACGGATCTACTTGCGTTTATTTTGTAGTACATTAATTTTATTTAATGTTTATCCTGACGTTTCGAACCGTTTGCAGGTTCCGTGGTCACAGGGTGACTGAGGCGGTTGGTCGTCTCATAATTAGTTGGTAGCTTGTATACCCTCGTTTTCTATAAAAGTTAGTAAAAAAAAAGTTCTATTCTTACAAACAACAAGTCATCATCAATTCTTACAAACTGTTTTATCTATTTCGGACGTACAGACGCCTGCACATCAACCTATCCAAAACTGACAAATTTCTTCAATAAATGTTCAACCATATGCCATATATATAAAGTTCAAAGTCTATTGAGAAAATTTGACAGTTTGTGGTAGTATGATATGCAGGCGTGTGTACGTTGTTGTTAATAATACATACTTATTCAGTTAAGATTTATTTTTGATGTGTAACATCTTTCCTCTCGCTTTCTTGCAATTTGTGAGAGTGATTTCGTGAAATGGGACGGAAGTGCGTAACAGGAAGTCGGGGAAGCGCGCGAGCGCGCGCCATTTGATATGATGAATGAGCGCGTGGTGGTAGAGTTGGTCGTCGGATGGTACCAACCAATCGGGGAAGCCCGCGCCATTTGATTTGACGAATGAGCGCGCGGTATTTACTCTTAGTGTTTCTCATCTATTCAACTAAGGTAATCGGTGTCAGAGATTTTCAAGCCTTTCATTTCTCCTCATGTGCTTGCATGATTGAACGGCTGCAAACTCATGGTAGCTAAGAACAAAGGCTGAACGTCACCCTTTCAGAGCCCTCCTAGACAAGTGGCATAACGTTAATAGAATAAAAATTAACAAGAATGATTTGTTGTATGGGATTATCATAAACGTCATTTATACGTATCGTCGACTAATGTCAATCCCGTACAATAATAATTCTATTTAATTTCTATTCTATTAGCGTTTTGCCATTTGTCTAGGGGGCCAGCACATGGTAACTTATCTTTTTGCGATCGTACGTCCCAATATGATATACCTACTAGGTATTACACTTAAATTGTACATCATTCCAGCCTTCGTTCAATTCAATATGAACGAAGAGTTCTTATTTATTTTCGATTGATTTTGATTGATTTTTCATATCATTACAGAGTTTACTCTGTAATGATATTGAAATAAGAACACCAATTTCTTGCCTTTCGCTCACATTATCTGGATGTGTGTTCCAAAAGATATTAAACTCCTTACTGATACCACGTTCGTGTGATATAATTATTGACAGCAGGTCACCGTTTTTGTGTTATTATTTTAAAAAATCCTTTTTTTAAACTCGCACCATAATCGCTCCACAGCCATCCCAACCGGCACCGTAGTAATCCCCAACGAATAAATATTGTAAGGGGGTGATTTATTGAGCTATGGCGGAGTCCAGCCGATCGGCCGCTATCGACCGACTGCGCCCGCATACCGCCATTGTACCAGTCCAGAACGGTGTTTAACAAGCACCGGCTTGATCGATGGCAACTTACTCCCAACCATATTTTATAGGTGAAAACTTGGCAAAGTTTTACAGCCGTCAAAGTATTTTCTGTAGTATCGGAGAGCTACGGTCCATCCGATTTATCATTGTTGGCATCGTGTTAGCGTTGAACGAATGAGGTGCTTGTATTCACTTGTTTTACCGATCATCACAAAGAATGAGTTTAAACAGTAATTAGATTGCAAGTTCTTCTGAAGTTCATTTGTTTCTTCGATATTAAACTCTCATAAAATAACTGGTCCACTGTCTCGCACGCTAATAACCCCACATACCTACCAACTATTGATTTACCAATGTTCTGTTTTAATAAGTAACTTAAGAATATTCATATTTTATTTATATGGTCGGGGTCAAATGGAGACTGAGGGGAAATACTAGAAAACCACATTAGTACCTCTACATATCTATGTTTTTTATTTCAACACTCTTTCGAAATAAACAAGTCTTTCTGAATAATTATAATTTGCTTCCTTTAGTTATTGACGTCATAGTGATTTTACCATGAGCCTCAGTCCGAACAGCAATTTGATAAGTGTGACGTTAAAGTCTATTTAAACCTCCAGAACAATAACTAAAGCTAATTTAAACTTCAGAAATGACAGTGACATTAGTTTTTCTGAGTAGGTACAGACAAAATTAATGTTACGGTAGCTCAATTAGAAAAGTTATTGTAATTGTCTTGTTTGTCGAAAAAATGGCTTGGTCACCCGAAGCAAGTCGTCTTTTCCATTGCTATTTTAATTTTCTATTATAAATGTAACATTGGAGGCCTTTGTCCAGCAGTGGACGTCTTTTGGCTGAGATGAGATGATGATGAAATGTAACATTGCTATTGCAAAATCACAATACCTTATAACAAGCTTACAATACACTAACTTCAACGCCTCAAAGCGAATGAAAATATTTATCCCAATCATTTCGGAACTCGCTCAAATCACGTGGCAACAGCTGTTAGTTCCAACACTTTAATTCCAGGTGTTAACAATCTTATTATGGTGACTAACAATATCATAACGAGTTTTCATCAAGCTGAATGACGGCGGACAATTCATATTAATCTGCGGTAAGATATAAGATAAGATCTAAATTAATTTGAATGCGCGAGTGGGTGACAGTGGAACTGACCCAGCTATCGGGCAAAGGGCGGTCGGCCCTTAGGCACTAAGCTTTTGTAAGACAGTTGGTCTAATTTAGAAGCGGTTGGTGCTTTTTCTGATATACCTACTATAGGACTGTAGCTTGTTTCAATATGTTGAACTGCTGTTACTCGTTTAATAGTTATAAGATTTTTAAAATTACTGCAACTTGACCAAGGTTGGTATCTCTCTCATTAACCTTCGATCCATTCAACCAAAACATTATTTATCTTGACAAATTTTTTTAATGCTTTTTTCTCATTTTATTCGCAAGCCATTAAGTTTTATGTCCTTGGTCGGTGGAGGTGTTGGCCGTCTAAATAATTTGTAAGTTACATAGGTAGGTAGGTATCGTCTTTTATTTTAATCGTGCGTTACGTTTTACGCAAATGATTTTTACACTTACCACTACCACTGATCAAACAGAGTACAGTATATTATTAGTTTCGCACTCCTCGTTTTATTTTATTATATATTATTCATTTTGTTTATTTTTTTTTCTTTTTATCTTACTGTCTGCCTTTAGTGTATACTAAGTAAGTATTTGCGTATTTTTTATAAATGCTTTTCTTTCTTTCTGCTTTTTTTCTTCTTTCTTTCAATAATATGTAGCCCTGTAGTAACAATTAAACCCGGGACCTCTAGTTTAGTAAACGTTGGTATAACCGCGAAACAACCTCTTATGTAAGTAAGCCCGAAAACAAAAACAATTACTTACTTACATAAAATTAGATAGAACAGGGAATAATACTCGCACTATGCACTCTGTTTGCACCAACCTCGGAGGCAAGCTCGCCTGCATTGTCCGGGGGATTGCGTAATTTGTCACCTCCGATGCGCTTGCGCAACACGCCTTGTGTACCGCTGACAAATGTCTACCCTTTAATAATAAGCGGATAACTGCGTTATTATACTACGAGTACCAAAGCTCACACATTTTGTTAATGCTCTTGTTAACCTTAAACTGCGTACTTACTTATAACATAAGTTATACTTATTAGGTAAGTTATATTTTCCTAAGTTTTAGTCATTATCTCTATTCGTTTGCCCTGATCCCAGTCTTATTTGGGTTTGGCGCAATATATTTTCTTCTCCTCGATCAGACGTCATTATACTTACTTACATTTACTACACAGACTAAGTACTTATCCATCTTTTCTACGGTCTCCATTCCCCACATAGTCTTCATCACCTGTCTCGTCATATGCTGATCGTCTATCTTCAAGACATTTGTTTAAATTTATTAGTGTCCAAACGAGCAGGCGGGTCGCCTGATGATGAGCGGTCGGTCACCCATAGACATCAGCAACATCAAATGTTGTTATTACGTTGCCGACCTGAATGAAACCTCCATTGCCTACTTGTAGTATGGTTTAATAATTATTTTAAGCAATTTCCACAATCCCAGCAGCTTTCTACGCGTCAGCCGTTCGACAAGGAAATAACTAATACCTTGTGAGGCAGCCCGCCCGCCGCGCCAGTCGAACTGTGCAATACATTGTCGTCCGTCTTATCTAAACGGACAAATAGAATTATTTAAGCGCAGGCCATGGCATAAACAATGACAGAAGTTAATATGCTGATTCAGTTGGTATTAACTTCTAAGTACTGGGAGTAGCGATTAATCGGAACAGTTGGTATGAATTTTTTTACGTAACATTGTCAATCGATCAGTTAAAAGCATGGCCAATGATACTGTTTGCTAATGAGCCCAAGATTTTGCGTGAAAAGGAACGCACCCGATTAAAAACTGTTGACAGTGTACCAATTACATTACATTTATACCTTTGCTTATGTTTTTAACACCTCGTCTAATGTGATGTGATATGCAATAAATAAATAAATAAATTAGGTACCTAGGTAGATATAGACTATTAACTAACACTAAATAAGGAGCTAAATTGGGAGTTTGATGGCGCAATGGTTAACGCGCCCGGTCTGCGAGTACATCGGATGGGTGACCAAAAATTTATCATCTCGAGCTTCGCCATGCTTCGGGAGGCACGTAAAGCCGTTGGTCCCGGCTGCATTAGCACTCGTTAACAACCACCGATTCGCACTGGGTCTGAGTGATGGTTTATGGTCCTTTCTCCCTATGCATCCATAGGGATGGGCCCCAACAGTGGGGAAATAAAAAAATGAGCTGATGATGATGAACTAACACTACAGTCTCCACTGAACAATAGGTACCTAACTGTCTCCTTTTGACCACCACGAACTCCGCATAGAGTTCGAAAAGTCAAGTCAGTAAACAATCCCAAAACGAGTAGATCCGTAGAGTTCCATCTGGCTCAAAACTGATCCAGTCTCATTTTTGTTAATTGATAGCAGATAGAGACAATTAAGATTCTTACAAAGATTTACTTTAGACTATGTTTTCGAATACCGGACCAGTGCACGGTGGTACAAGCGCCCTACAAGCGCGGTCATTAATACCTTAGTTTGTAAAATGGATTTTTTCTGAAGGGATAATAATTAAAAATGCTTCATAAATTTATATTAATGCTTTTTTTACCTAATTTAATACATAATATACAAAATATATATGCAATATGTACTGTTTCTATATAAATTTAAATATCAATATTTAAGATTTATTATCCCTTGTTCGAAAATACATCTGATAATGATATTAACGCTATTCATGCAGGGGCTGTAATTATATATGTATTTTTTAATATATTATATATAATAAAAAGCAAGAAAAAGAAAACAATTTATTTACTATCGTAATCATAACCACAACCAAATTAAAATAATCACAACTAACCTAATTTCAACTTAAACTAAATTCGTAATAAATCTAAAACTTGCCTTGATGACGCTTTTTTTCTTTCGAGGAAGTTTCCGAATACTAGTAATAAATGGGTCTGAGCTGAGTAAAAGTCTATGAAGTAAGTCCGTATTCATAACTATTCGCGACATTTTTCTAGTGTGATCTCGCCTGAAGGCCTTATAATGTTTATTATTAGATTTTGCTGCCTCTTCGGATAATTCCCCGATAGATACTAGAGCATACTTGGCCACTTCAACACCATGGATGAGGACTTTGTGAACGGAAGCTGGGAGATTATACCATGGATATTCTTGAATTAAAAGTCGCGCGGCTTCTACAGCTTATTCCTTAAATTTATTCGAATCAATATAAAACCCGAGAACAAGGCTTGTAAAATTATAGAACAACGATCAATCAAATCTTTATTTAAGCCTGTAATTTCAGCTGAAACTGCAGAAATAGAAAAAAAAATTCGTGCCGTGTTTCCATCGTTCGATGTCCCGCTTCCGCCACTTCGTGGTTTGTATACTATTAAACCTAGTCTAGCCTAGTCTTAGCCTAGTCTCTAGTTTCTAATATCTAGATTATCCACCTCATCCAGTGAAGCTAGAATAGTTTTCAACATGTGTTGGTGTTTCTGAGGAATACTTCCAGCTACGGCAGACCAAATTTCAAAGAAATGCATCCTTGAAAAAGTACATTTAATCAAAGTACCTGAAAAGAAAATTTAAATATTTTACGTATATTTCATAGATTGTACTACATCTGAGCCTAGCAACCAAAGTCGCAAAAAGACGCAAAAAAATTCTTTATATTTTCAAAATAGACAGTTCAACCTTTAATTTAAGGTATGTGAGAGTATTCGACTATAGTGGCAATTAGTTATAAGTCTATGTTAAGTCAACTATAAGATAAACATTTGGTAGAAATCCTTTGTCGCGTAGAACGTAAAAACACGTCATAATAAGTCAAATAAAAATAAAAATAAATACTAAATAGTATATATATAATAGTAAGAACATATCTTGATCTTGGAAATCCATGTCACAACCACCACTCAAAAACAATGCAATTCTGCAAAATCACCGTTACACAAACAATATTTACTAATGAGATAATGATAACGCGAGTGCAACGTGATTGTGTTCACTTCGGAGGTAGAAAAATAAGTGATAATTAGGTAATATGGGTGACATATTTATATTTTTGGGTATCTTGTTTATCGGTTAATCGTTGTAAATAATTAAAGTGGGGGTAGTACACAATGGATTTTTTGCATTATGACCTATGGCGGTACCACCGTGCAGTGGTAAGTATACGTATATTCGTATGTATTTTTAGTCGAAACAGATAAAATATCAAAATTAAAAAATATAAGTACCTAGATAAGTGGGTAGGTATGTAAAAATAGCAAATCAAAATATTATTATTATTATTCATTTTCCCTCGACTTCCTTTTGGTCTCAGGATAGCGATAATAATAATCCTTTTGTGCACACTTCTATTTATTTTTTATAGTGAAAATCTATGCAGAGTTCAAAATTTAGCTTTTGAAGCTATCAGCATTTCTGTGACACTTTGATTAATAAAAACACTATTAATGAAAAAAATTCCACGAGCAGGATTTGAACCTGCACCCTTCTGACATACCGGGTCAGGTGCTCTCCCAATTGAGCTATCGTGGTTCTAACCAGCCCGCCGAAATTATTCAACACTATTTACTTTTTACTTTGAAAGCCAAAGGCGCCCATTCAATGTCAACAACTACCGTCATTAACTAATTAATTAATTTTTAACATTTGTGTTTTTGTAATTTGTTCGATACAAAATTTGTGTTAAAAATTATATAAACAAAACAAAAACATTTTACTTTGATTAATAAGTATTAATCGGCTGCACCTCAGCTTACATAAAGCCTCCTTGTTCCGCCCTAGTTATAAACCGAGCAGTTTTTAATATTTTCCAGTCCGCTCGTTATGCATAAGTTAATGGAATAAGTTGCGGCCAATTTGTGCGTCCGCGCCGATCGTATAAATCACGCGGGACGTGACGTAGGCGGGCGGCGGACATGTTGACAATTTGTTGTCGTCCACTGTGTACATTTGTGTGGATTGAATGTTATGATGAAATTGTGATTGCGATTATTTCAATTGGAAATACCTTCCTTCTTTTGTTTTCAGTAGGTTATGCTAGAAAACTCTGTAACTACCTACTACGTACTACGTTTTTAATTTGATATTACTCAAAAGGTTGAAAAAGTTTTCCATATAGAGAGGGTTCGTGCAAAAAAAATATTGCTTTCGGTATCATACTTGGTCTGGTTGGTGGTACGGCTTGTTTCTCCGCCTGGCTAGCCACCACCATCTTATCTAAATATTTTGCCATTATAATATTTAGCATTGTTTTGCATTTTAGCATTGTTGTGTTCCGGCAGCTAGAGATAAGATAGCCAGTGCCTCAGTAGTTGAGGATTCCGGGTGCACTTCCATCTTCGGCCATAACATCACTTAACATCACGTAGTTACAAACCCGGGCGATGTAGCGAAAAATCCGATGGTTAGGCTGAGTCAATTGAATCATGGATGATCGGATATTCGCAAAATATACCTATAAAGTAAATCGCATATGTGGCTCCTATTGGCTACAAATTATTCTGAAGCTTTTAATGCAGCTGTGTTTACATCAGGGTGTTGCTATCCAATGCTTTTAAATGTTCGTAAGTACCCAATGTGAATGCTAAAACGATTTGTCGCCCAACATACATCTAAACTTTGGAGAAGGTAAGCTCGCGTCTAAAATTCTTAACTTGATTTTTTGTAAATGGTTTGCACTAGCACCTACAAAAGATTTAAAGACCACTAGGTACATCTGTCAAAACGATATTTAAGTAAATATTTATAAAATACATTGAAAAAATTAAACGCCTACCCGACCCAGCAAGGAATCGAACCTGGGTCTTCCGCAATCCAGGCGGCTGCACTGACCGCTATGCTACCGGAAAGGCTATTTAAGTACATGTACACATTTTCGAAAGAAATACGGGTTTTTTTTATAACCTATCGCAAGCACCAATCTTTTATAAGTACCTAGGTTCTTTTTTAAGTTGGGCCAACACTCTATAGTCACCTTGTGTTAAGAAAATTGAATTTCATTGAATTTATACTGAGTTTAGTCTCCTTTCAAATCTTAAAAATTGTCACTATATTTTTGTAAGCCCCTAATCACATGTTGTGCCTACCTCACATTTAAATATGTCCATATCAGCATGTCGATAATATAGGCTGTCATATAAGACAACATCGACTAGAAACTTTGGCCTTTGACCTCATCGCCAGTTCTATCATAACCGCGCCTCAACTTTAACTGTAAGACAAATGAACAGTCAGTTTGCACATTTTTGATCGTTTTTCTTTTTTTAAGATTCGTAATAATAATATAGTGTAAGGGTTATCCTCATTTAATTTGAATAATTGTAGGTTCAAAGAAACGGCATAAATAATTTCCATGAAAGAAAATGTAGCTATTTTATTGCTTTCAAGTAATACATTGCCAATGTCAAACCTAGGCATGAAAAAGAGTTTAATGTGTTTAAGGCGACAAACAATAAATATCATACGTTTTGATACGAGCGTTTGCGCCCCGTACCATAAGAAAAACTGTTATTTTTTCCTTCAAATTAAAACTACAAATTATTTAAAAAAAATGAACTACAATTTTAAAGTGTGTGTTAAGACTAATCTACTAAGAAAATTTTGATGCTTAAATCGGTCTGGTTAGCCTGTAAAATGTGAATCTATGTTTTAAAAGAGGTTGCTTTGATATTTTTTTCTCTGTTATAAAAGTTGAAAAATCGTGTTTCTGAAACTAACAAAATGAAGTCAATTAAATGAAAAATCATGTCATCAAATATCACTTGCATATGTTTTGTAATTGTTGAGAAAAATCAAGATCCCCGCCACGTAAATTACCAATGCGTCGTCTTAACATACCTTCAGAACCTAACCTTTACTAGAAAAAATCAACTCATCTCTAGGTACGACACGTGAGGTTAACGAAATCAAAACAATGTACTCTATTGAAGTATCTAGTAGGTCGTAGATGATCGCTTTGTTACGTAAAATTTGCTTTGAAGGATCTAAGGTAAATGGTGTAATCAAATAGCGCTTTAGTTTAATTTGTAGCTAAGACTTTTGCCTGCGTCTGTACAAAGTCCAGACTGAGTCCAACTATGTGACATTTCCCTGCTTCCACTATCTAAAGGTTGACTCAAACCGCCGCTAGCTACAAAGGTCATTCCCAGTGTTAATACAACGGAAACCGGGCTCCAGCTAGTAAAGTGAGATCTTTAGAACTAAACATTTACCTACTACGACTAAGTATAATTGTTTAGAATTTTTGTTTGATGCCTGTAAAATCGTCATTATGCAAATTATTATTTTTTTAATATATGTTACGGGCCTTGATCTTACCTGATGTAAAATGATGATAAGGCCAATGATGGAAGCGCACTTCACCCGGGAACCTCAACTATTGAGGCACTGGCTATCTTATCTCTAGCTGCCGGAACTAAGGTTGCCAGATGTCCGGGATTTCCGGGATTGTCCCGGAATTTTACGTATTGTCCCGTGTCCAGTAATTCGATCTATTGTCCCGGATTCTGAAAAAATTAAATAATTAAAAAAAAATAACAAAATATGACACGGCAGGCGGTCATATAATAGTAAAAGTACCTATACATTTGAAAAATAAAATGTATTTTCCTAATAAATATAAAATTAAATATTCCTTAGTTTATATTTATATTTTTTTTTTACATAATCATAGCCATAGCCACGGCCCGACATGGAATTGTCCCGGACTCGGTAAGTTCCGATCTGGCAACCTTAGCCGGAACACAACAATGCTACAAACATTGATGTTATGGCGACATATTTAGATAAGATGGTACCATGCCAGGCCAGCCAGGCGGACTAACAACCCCTACCACCAACCAAACCGAGTACACAAACCCCCCGCTGGGAATCGAACCCGGGACCTCTGGGTCTAAACCGGTGATCTTAGCCATTAAACCAAAGAGACGGTAAATGGTTTGAATTGAAAAAAATACCTTTAAAAGATACACAGACTTATCATATAAAAGCTGACAATGTCGTGCGTAATTTTTAAAGCAATTTTTGAAAAGCATCAACGCTGTTAGTATATACCTACTTACTACTACTACTAAGAGACCACTTCATACGACTTCCATAATTCTTTTTAGCTAGAAAAATAGCTAAAATAACATCAAAGTCACATAATCACACTAATATTATAAATGCAAAAGTTTGTGTGTATGTATGTGTGTATATTTGTTACTTCTTCACGCTGCAACGGACGAATGGATTTGGAGGAATTTCGGCATACAGATAGTTTATTACCTGGATTAAAACATAGGATATTTTTTATCCCGACATTCCCACAGGAACGGGAACCACGCGGGTGAAATTGCGAGCGGCCGCTAGTAATTTATAAATTTTACTGCGTTTACAGAATTCTGAGCCAAATTACTTATTTTTAAAACCTAAGGCAGTGTGTTTATATAAATTCACTTAACGAAACCTGCATTGTAATGTAGGTATTACATGGACACGTGGACTATAAGGCATGTGCTTTCGCTGTAGTGCCTTTTAAAATAAAATTAATGACTGAAACCACACATAATCATTGCAGATGGTGCTTAACATAAATATTAGATTTTAGGGTTCTCCCAGTTCGATTCACTAATGGACGAAGCGTGTAACAATGTCTCGCTGATGTGCAATTTTATCCGGCTCTCATTCTCAAAAACAGGTTCTAATTGTTTTTGTTATTCAATGAATCTATGATTACCTACATTTAAATGCACTGCAAGCTTGATCATATATAATTAAACTGCATAAAACTCGCCATTTAAAATAGGTCAATTTGAATCAATTATGTAGGTAGTATTTACATTCATATTTTTTATTTCTTTCTCTTGAAGTATTTTCTTCACTAACAACAATGGCTGTAATTGCGACATAAATACCAACCAATACCTACGATACGCCTTATACGAGAATATGCACGAGAAAAAGATTTTGACAGATTTTTTAAAAGATTTGACGACCTCCTTGGTCGAGTGGTTTGTACACCGGTTTTCATGGTGTCGCCATCTCTGAGGTCCCGGTTTCGATCCCCGGTCGGGTCAATTGAGAAATTATTGTTTTTCTAAATTGTCTCGGGTCTGGGTGTTTCCTATGTATAATAAGTATGTATTTAAGTATTTTAAGTATGTTTATCCGTTGTCTAGTAACCATATAACGAGTTTCATAACGAAAGCTTCGTTTCTCTTGGGCTAGATAATTGGTGTGAGTGTAGGAAAATTTAAATTTATTTTTTTATTTTTGTTTATACTTATACATAAATATTTGTGATTTTATAAGTTTTCGCTAGTCATATTTACTAAATGCTGAATAGTGTGACACTGTTTCACACACTATTAGATCACGAGAAAACAGTATTATCTTATGGAATAACTTTGTTGTTCCTAGATAGAGTAGGTATATACTATCTCTTCTGTGCTAATAACATGAAATCTGACTTCTTTCCATTGTCAACAGCGAACAAGAAGCAGCTGTTATGAAAGCTAACCCTTGGCTGTACCACTACTACGCAGTGCAATCCAAACTGCATTACGGCTTAGCGTACGAAGCAGCTTCCAGAATGTATGGGCCACCAGCCTCAGAAATCCCGGTTTACCCAGCGATGCAGTACCCGGCGCCACCCGTCTGCGTCAACGGGACCCAGCCTGTGATGATGCCGAATTCTGGACTCCAACCTCACATACCACATGTTCCTCCACATTTGGCGCCCATGCATTACGCCTATGAAAGAACGGATAATGGACCAGTAGATTATTCTGTACCGCTACAAGAAAACAGGTACCAATAGAATTTATTTATTACCAGAACTAACCTTAGCGGAATTATGTACTTCGAGTAAAGTTCTTTCTAAAGTATTCGCCAGTTAGGGATGCGGCAAAACAGGTTCTTTAGGCCCGGAATTTTACTTCCCATGTTAATTTCATAACAAAGCTTGTCTTCTTGTGTCCGTTAAATCTTTCTGGACCTCAATTACACAAAATCATTGAAAAACCGCATGTTTAACATTAGTTTCTTGTTCCAGGTACCACACTATTCGGGTAGAGGATACGAGAATTCAACCTAACGCGAAACGGAAAGCAAAAAGTACAGAAGAGAAGCCCAACACACCTGTTCCAAACATGTCTCCTCGTTGCACACCTTCCACAGTCACCTCGGGAGACACCTTAGTAGCAGTGCAAGCTGGGTCCATCACAAGCAGACGACCAGGCTCAAAGAACTTCAACATTAGCGAGACAGAAATGATTGACCAATGGAATCCAAGTCCTACGTGGTCAGAATCAGCCTTACAGAAGGTTCCCGACGTCTGCCACCAAGACTTGAGCCCATACGTGACAACTACACCACCAACACCGTCTGGAACGCCTTCAGCTTACACGCACAACTGTAGTCATACCTTCGTGTTCGACTGGTCTCCAGAGCAATATGTTCCTCATACTAACAATAGAAGTAACACAGTAACCACAGAAAGTTCCTATCAGCAGACGTGGAATAGAAGTCAGAGGCCATCTTTCGCCTTGACAACAGAAGGCTCAATAGACGAGAATTGTAATCCTAATAGACTAAGTTTACCTATGAGGGTCAGTAATCCACCGCCAGCGTATAACGCGACAAGAGATGGAGAAATTCTTAGAAGACAAATCGGTAAGTGGATTCGAGTAGTTTTTATACTTACCTACACGTTGCAGCAGTGGATGGTTTAGACTTCATCATCATCATCATCATCTCAGCCAAAGACGTCCACTGCTGGACAAAGGCCTCCCCCAAGGATATGAGGGGTATTTGCATTTGTATTTGTTTAGACTTACAAGTATTCAAATAAATATCGCTCGTTATAAAAGTATCTACTTAATGACTTTTCATTTCCTAGTTGTTTTTTAAGAAAGGTTTATTTCTACCGATTTTTAGGGTTCTTTAATAGTACTTTCTTGGATTAGCAGTACCTACCGTACTGCTAAACCAAGAACCCTTGAAATTTCTTCAAGCCCGCCTGTCTACCACAGCTATTTTACAAACCATTCAGGATGCCAACAGAAAGCAAAATTTCGCCGAAATTAAAAAAGATGCCAACAAAATTACCAAATTTAGTTGATTTTATTAGCTACACGTTTACAATTTATTGCATTTCTCTAATTCACTGGTTCGGATTCAGCTAGCGTAATTGAATTTTCTAATTACCTACTTATAAATTAAACCATCTGTGATTCCTTTGGTTTTGCGGGTGTCCATGGGCGGCGGTGATTGCTTCCCATCAGGTGACCTGCCTGCTCGTTTGCCTCCTTCTAATATAAAAAAAAACCAGCTTCAATTCAATTTCTTGAAAAATGCCTTTCGCTACGATTTAGCCAGTGTCTAGTTTTAGGGCAGGTTATTAGTGTTTTGACATTGTCCGTAACTCTGCTTAAGACTTTAATAGGCGTTGTGCTTGTACAAGAGACAAAATGTCTAACACTGAGACCCAAAAAAACCAACTTGTTCTAGAGAGAATGAAAGTTTGTGATAACTACCTACTAAAGGTCTTGACCTTCAATCAATATCATCCTCGCTAAAGACACTCAAGCAGATATGAATGTCCCAAGTTATTTTTCCTTCTTGTTTCAGATCGTCCGCACCCAGACTCACCGGACGCCAAAAAGCCTGCATTATAACAACGATAGCATAATTTTAGAATTTACTCATTAAATACTTAGTTAAATAATTGTTACCTTGTAATAATAAATTTTATTTAAAGAAAAGCTCTGGAACTCCTGTGATCTTTGTGTTGATAAGTTTATGTAAAGTATTAGATAGATTGTATAGTTTTATTGGTAAATTTGTACAAACAATATATTTTTTAAGTAAAAGCATTTTAAAAGTCACATTTAATGTGATTTAAATTGTTCACGTTTCATGTATATAAATAGAGGCATAGGATTTTTTTAATACTTCATGAAGCTACCTGACGCTTAATAAAAATACTGGATAAGCCCTAAAAAGCGGTACCTAAAAAAAAGGTATGACACAGATAAATTGGGACAGTCGGCAGCAGATCAACCTACCCAAATCTGTCAAATTTCTCCATTTAATATTGATCCTTATAACTAAACAATAAAGTTCAAAATTGATTGTAGAAATTTGACAGTTTTGGGTAGGTTGATCTGCCGCCGTGTGTACTAAGTATAATACGAGATACTTTATATTATGAAGATACTAACTGATACTTACAAAGTGCAAAAAATTAGGACCACAATTATGTTTTAAAGGTTACCTTAAAAAAAAAGTTTAATACGGTCAGCGTCAAATAAATCGAGAAAAGAAACTTTGGGAGGCAAGTTTTATATTGTAGCTGTGCTTTATCTTTTACTTGCTTACGTAGTTGGAGATCTTACATTCATTTATATATTACTAAAGATTTTTTGCGATATCAGTATTTTTGGACTTGTATAACTTTAATATGAGCAATATTTAAACTTCTAGCAGTTTAAAAAAACATGTGTTCACGATTCCGTCCAGCGCAAGGATTGTTTTATTTACCCTATCTTTCCATTATGTAAATACGAAAACTGTTATCTTGTTTTGTTGATCATTGTGCTCTAAGAGATAGTAATACGTTATTGTACAAATTTCACTATGTATAAGTATTATGAAAAGAAATAGGAAGCCCTGGCTAATACTATTTAGAATTAATTTATGAATGCTACTTTGTTGATGGAGTTTCGAAAAATAAAAATATTAGAAGAAAACAATTTGTACCTTATTTTTAATCCCTGTAATTTAAACCAAATATATGCACTCAGGTTAAGCTGGTTGGTTACGTACGATTAAAGAAGGTAGGTAAGTAAAATTCAAAAATAATATTAGCAATGAATTATTTTATTTTGTCAAATACATCCAATATCAAATCATTCTCAATTACTCTTATTATTACTATTTACATTTTCGATACTATAACCTATCGTAGTTCAACATTTGCTGTGAATAGCTAACATTCTGGTCTTAACCGCATGTTTCTCAAAAGACATAAGTCTCTCGCGGTATTCTTTCTGCCGTACGCAGTAGACAAATCATACAATCTAAGTATCAGTCCAATGTTAAAGCTATCAGGAAGAGCTTTTATCAGTGTGGGCACGAGTTCACTCGGCATTTTCTGCAATACAACTTGAGCTCTATCTTGTCCACATTGCACTACATACACCAGAAATTCCAAAATGAAATGGGTCTGTGGCGTGACGTCACCATTCCTTCCAGCCAGTTGCGAAAATGATTTGTACAATGTATCGAGGGCAGACTGCAATGGTTCCCTCATCTGAATGCCAGAAATAGACTGACCCTGGGAATAATACATGCTGCCATCAGAAGTATTGTCATTAAGCCTTCTTGCTTTACTTGAAGAGCCCATTGTATCTAAGTCTTCCGAGTCGTCATGACGGCGTTTACGAACATTAAGAGCCTTGCTATTTGAATTACTATGTTCAAGAGCAGCATAGATGCAGTACACTGCCAATTTTGCTAGTATAGCTGATTGGGGTTCGACAATCTCTTCACATAACTTAGCATTATACAAGTACTGAGGCAGGACATGTAACAATAAAGCTTCAGTGCATTTCTCAATATCCAAATGAAACATGGCAAGAACAATGTCCACAGATCTGTCAAGGTCTTCTTGATATCTGAATTTGAGTGTTTCTTTTACCAAATAAGTAACAAACCATACTGGCCTTGTTGTATTCAAAAGACTTTCTACAACATGAGTTGCATCAATATGAAGGTATCCTCTCGATTTTATATCTTCCCAAACAGTTTGCAGCTGTTCCAGTATTGGCTGACTGGAAATTATATTGTGGGATAGAGCCGCAACCTTGGCTTTAGGTACAGATGCAGGATGAATATCATACTGCATTTTTCTTATAATCTGAGACATCAAAATTGCTCTTTCTTTAAAATTATCTATTTGTGTCATCTCAACTTCTGTCGGAGGTGTAAGGAACTGCTGAACCATGTTAATAGGTTTTAAAAATGCGTCTTGATGTACAACATTGATATATGAACACAACCAAACTGAGGCACAAACTGCCAATGATGCCATTTTCTGCCTCAACGAATCTAACATACGTTTGACATCTGCAGCAGTAAGAGACCCTTGTTCCCATGCAAATAATATCTCCTTCACTGCTCCACTTACATTTATTGCTAGATCATGTGGTTTCATATTTGTATTTTTAAAGTCAAAATCTGGTGCACTAAGGTGATGAATTAAAATATCGACCAATTGTTGATCACATTTTACTAGAATTTGGTCTGGGGATTTGTGCACTCCTTTGTGCACCATACATTCTCTAACCCAAATTTCAAAGAATGAATCTCCATTTTCTTCTAAAACTGCATCAGCACCATAATCCTGTACTATTGAGCATAAAATCAAGAATGATATATCAAAGATGAAAACTTTCGATTGAGAAGCACCCTTTTCACTGGCAGATAGTAGTGCAAATTCATTAAATTTAATAAGTCTTGAAACTAGCAGCTTTAATTTTCCTTCAACTGTAGCAACTGCCAAGATAGTATCCAGGGTGGCTCCTCCAACTATCTGGCAAAGCATTGTATACAGCGATTCTTGTGTTTTATAAAAATCCCCTCCCATCGTTTTTAAAATACCAGTCAATGTAGGCTCAGCTCGAGTTATAAAAGTCGGGACAGAGCCTTGAAGGCCAGTAGGTTCTAGTTTCTGTAGTTTAACATCTTTATTTTCTCGTTTCTGATTGAAGTGTGCAAGGTGACTCTCAGAGAGCACATTTAATTTCACTAAAGGCTCAATCAAAGATATCACACTGTTGCAAGA
Source organism: Eudonia lacustrata (assembly GCA_947562085.1). NCBI lineage: Eukaryota > Metazoa > Arthropoda > Insecta > Lepidoptera > Crambidae > Eudonia > Eudonia lacustrata. The sequence goes on along the minus strand of OX387327.1, from coordinate 5,732,352 downwards.
ATTCTTTGTATCAACAACGTCCAAAAGAGGTGTGGATTGCAACAGCAGCTCAAAAGCTTCAACAAGTTCTACAGAGCATTCATTTTCTTTATTAGTAGTGCCACACAAATTATGAAGGTAATGCATAACCTGAGGGATTTTAAGGAAGGTGAAGGCAGCCCAAAGAGCTTGTTTTGTGGCATCCTTGCTTGAGTCATTCAATGAGACAAAACATGCTCTAATCAGTTCACAGTAAAGTCTAGACAAAGAGTAGCCTTTGATTCTTTGCACCATTAACAATTGACTAGAGAGTTGTTGAAGATCAGCACTCGGGTTGGCCAAAACATGGATAGCTATTAGAGCTTGTAAGCAATGAGTTACTTTCTCTGGATTGTTATTTAGTGGTGCAATTTTATCAATATCCATATTACAAATCCTTTGCAACGTTTCATGTATAGCCACCGGAGCCTTGAATTGTGTGTTCATCATCATAAATGCGGTGATTTCTTGGCTTTTCTTTGTGATCTCGTTGTATTCATCAGGATCATTTTGTTTAGCAAAATAAAACATTGCAAGAAGAAAATCAGTGTTGACAATTGAGTTGAGAACTGAAGTAGATTTTTCTAAAATTTCTTGACTCTGAATAGGGTTAGATGATGGGTACTTGCTAAGAGAGTAATGATACACTTGTAAGAGCCACAGTATAATGGAAAAAACCGAGAAAGCTAGTACCTCTTCTTCCATTTTGCCCCTACAAGTTATGCTGTCCAGAAAGCCCTCGAGGAACTCTAGTAATGCAATAATGCAGTGAGGTTTGTGAAATGAGTCGAACTTGGCGATTCTTTGAAGCACTGCCGCGTAAGAAACCAGGTGTGATGCCAAAGAATGCTTCAAGTACGATATCACCAGTTGGTTAGCGCCACAGCCGACCATTGCTTGTTGGAGTATACAATCAGCGAGGTTATAAAGGTCTCCACTTACGCCTCTGGGCAGGATCGTCTTTATGTTTATGCCCCATTGGATGTCCGTCCACCGTTCACGCCAAGCTTTCAGGATCAATGCTTTTAGTGAGCTTGTCTTGCTAGTAATCTTCGAGGCGTCCATCGTCAACATTACCATCAAGAAGTTTCGAAGAGGTTGCACACCTTTGTCTTATTAAGAATTCAAATTATTATGCTTTATACTATTACATTCAGAAAGTTGTTACACATTTTATAGATAAAACAATGCACTAATAAAAATTGTTTTAATGAAAATACAAGTTGACGTGACGTTATTTGCCAGGTTGTTTGTTTTCTACACTACATAGACAGCATCTCTACCAAACTGTCAGAATGGTCATCCCTGATTGGTAAAAAGTATAATATTACTGATTTAGCGAACAACGAAAACAAACAGAATGAACTTGGTTTAGTGCGTTTAGTTCCAATAGGGTAATATTAGTTTATTTTTTTATTTACGTAATAGTGTGAAACCTGATTTAATTATAAAACATTAATTTTGTTGTTCTATTTTTTGTTATTTTCCTGAATACAAATTGCATAATATATAAAATGATGTTGGCTGCAAAATAATGACTCTTTAATTAAAGAATATTAAAACGCATAACGTCAATGTCACAGGCACAAGTCAGTAAAAAGTCACATCCGCATGGTTTGTTTACAAACTTTTAGAGCAAGTACTACCTGTATTAAAATAACAATTACAAAATGAGTTTTAAAAATTATAAAGATAAAATTGATGAAGGGGATACAGTGATTTTGTACCTTAGTAACAATTTATATGCATTAGAAGTACAGCGCGAAATTAAAAACAAAAAAGGCGACTTGGTGGAAAATGTATTTCAAACACCTTACGGTGCTCTGAAGGTTAAAAACCTTATTGGCACTGATTTTGGTAGCCGGGTACGTAAGATCTTAACCAAAATATTACTAAACTTATATAGATTTGATATTATAAATTATTAATAGATGTAAACATTCTTCCATTGAGGTTATAATTAGGGATGGGCCGAAATTCGTTATACATTCGGTTTAACCGAACTTCGGCAGCTTGAACCGAACTTCGTCATTCGGCCGAATTTCGGTTAAAATGCCGAACATTCTGCACTAAAATATACTTGCACTATCATAATAGAAATTAATGAAAAAAACATATCTGTAGTAACAGTGAAATAAAATAAGTCTGATATACTCATAGTCATTTATTTGAATTAGAAAAAGTAATCATACGTGATAAACAAAAAACTTAAATTGGTCTTTTTAACTACCAGTCTCAAAAATCTTTGGTTACTTAAGAGCAGTAAAAATTTGTTTTTTGATTAAGTAAGAAAGATTTCTAAGGCTGGTTTGGTTAGTAAGAAGAGCGGTTTAATTTTGTGTTTTGTTTGATTAATCACGAGCGATCGATCAGAAGAGCGGTTTAATTTTGTATAGATAAGAAATACAAAATTAAACCGCTCTTCTTACTAACTAAACCAGCCTTAGAAATCTTTCTTACTTAATCAAAAAACAAAATTTTACTGCTCTTCTCAACAAGTCTTAGAAATATCTCTTACTTAATCAAAAAACAAAAATTAAACTACCTTTCATAACAATAATAACCAACCATTAGAAATCTCTCTTACCTAGTCAAAACACAATGAAGCTGGAAGATCTTCATAATGAGTTTTAGAAATCTTTGCATAGGTAGGTACATAACTTAATAAAAATACTAAATTATATTGGTCTCCTTAATAGTTGGTCTAAAAAAATCTTTACAAGATCTGTAACAAAAATTAAATAAACTTTGCATTCTTCTGACACACATCTTAATAAGGTTCATTCGTAAATTGAATTAGAAAAAAAGGAATACTCCTATCTAACGTTGTGCAAGTGCGGACGGGGCACATCTAGCAATATTTGCAGCAAGTGCAGTGCGTAAACAAGTCACAACACGAAAAAGCGCGGCGAAATTGAACCGAACTTCGGCCGAATTTTTCATTTTTACCGAATGTTCGGCCGAAGTTCGTATTCGGTTCAAACCACATTCGGCCCATCCCTAGTTTTAATGCATTTTCATTTAATTTTACTTACTTACTCCGCTGGCTCAGTGACCCGTAGTGGATCTTGGCCTCCAATCTTCCCTACTTAATTAATTTCATTCAATTTTGATACTTTCTATTTTCTTTATTTTCTGTGTTTGAATAAATCTATTTTCATAATTTATCTACGACTAGCTAAACTTTAATTTATTAATTGAACATAAATAATAATCTTGTCTGCTTACTATACAGTAATGGTACGGTGCTGTTATGATCTTACATATTTTTAATTATATTAGCAGTAGAATAAGATTAGATATTAATTTCCTCTCAAAACGTTGTCGTGCCCAATCCGGGCCCATAACGTTCTATCTAACTAATATTGTAACAACTCATGTATACTTATTGAGAGCAATAAATGATTGAATTGGATTGAATTGAATTGATATAAATAAAACCTATCTATATTTACATTTTAAAAATATTGGTGTGTGATGAACATATTTTCTTGTATGCTTTTGTGTGTTATACTTTTCTTCATTATATTATGTCATAATTATCTATAAATAAAATCTATCAATTTACTTTTTTAATACAAAATTAGGTGGATCTCTCCAAAGGATGGTGCCACATATTACAACCTACACCGGAGCTGTGGTCACTGACACTGCCACATCGAACTCAGATTATCTACACACCTGATATTAGTATGATTATACTGCAACTGGATTTGGTGCCTGGAAGTGTAGTTATTGAAGCAGGTATTTTGATTATTTAATCAATTATTGTCACACAAATAATAAACAATGCATGTAGATCCTTAATTTAATAATTAATTAATCCCTTCAAAGTGTTTAATTAATATGTTTTGAATAACAAATAAAACCTTTATTTTTCACGAACACTTCTACAATATTAACACGTTGATCTCCACACAACCCAGTCACAAAATAAATTCAATTGTTTGTCGGTAAGGTGCTTACGTCTTTTGGCTGAGATGGTGATGATGGTGATGAAGGTGCTTAAGGTGTTTTAATTTTTAGACAACTTTGTCCAATAAGCTCATTATAATAACCTAAATAAATAGCATTTAATAAAAAAAATTATAATAAAATATTATAATTTCTGACTAGTTTGTTAGTAAGAAGAGTCAATTGACTCGTATGTTGTTCAGTTAGTCATTAATCCCATTGCATAGCATTTCATACATTGCCTATTACTTTCTTAGTGTTAAGCTCAGTGTCAATATGTTAACAGGCTCAGCATTTTGAACTACATGTTAAGGCATTAAAGTCAAAATTATATTATTCAATATATTAACTGAGTCTTATCTTCACATACTTTGTTTCATTTTTTGTTAATGTATATTAATAATAAATAAAATATGTCAAAATAAAATCTATGATCATCATCATCATCATCAGTCTATGGACTATAGCCTATCTATGGCCTATGTTCAGCATTGGACTAGTAGTCCAATGCTGAACATAGGCCTCTCCAAGTGCATGCCACTAAGCAAGATCCGCGGCTAATCTCATCCAGCTCTTGCCAGCCACCTAGCAAAGATCGTCGTTCCACCTAGTCTGTGGGCGTTCTACACTACGTTTGCCGATACGCGGTCTCCACTCAAGAACTCGTTTACCCCACCGGTTATCGATTCTGCGGCTAATATGGCTGGCCCACTGCCACTTTAGCTTGCTAATCTTGTGGGCTATGTCTATGATGTTCCTTAATAAATTATGTTTCTTCAAGGTACTGGCAGTGGATCATTGACTCATGCGCTGGTCCGACGAGTGAAGCCTCACGGCCATGTTTATACATTTGACTTCCATGAGCACAGAGCTAAACTTGCGAAAGAAGAGTTTGAAGAGCACGGCATCTCAGATTTTGTCACAGTAAGTGATCTTATTTCTTATTAACTTATTATATACTTACCATATAATACCTATATTTTTTTTATTAAATCTCAACCCATTTTTTCATTGTTGTTAAATTAGAATAATACTTAATAAAAAATAAAATATTTTTTTATATCTGTCTATAATGTTTTGTGTATGTAAATGATGAATTTCTTTCGAAATATTATTTAATGATAAACCAATCTGTTTGGTTTGCCCGCACAGTCACTAGCACATTTAGCTGTGATCAAACTGCCGCAATACCGGTCCAAGAATGGCTGACCGAATCTTGATCTCTTACTCATCCGTGTTTTGGAAACTACGTTATGACGATGGTCCGAGTTGTTGCCTCACCACTTTGGGGCTTGTAACCTGATCCTAACTGTGGAGGTGGTAGCCAAGACTTCTCTTTCATCATCATCATCATCAACAACAGCCTGTATTAGCCCACTGCTGGACATAGGCCTCTCTAAGTGCACGCCAACTGAGCACGATCCAATCATAGACCATCATCATCATTATTTAGTGCCATCTTCATGTTGGAGCTTGGATGTATACACAAAACTTCTTTCAGCCCAATGTAGCATATTTTAACTGACGACAGCTTAGTTCAATTTATGGAATGACAGTGGTAGCTAACCAGAGTTCTCTTGGACCATCATTATCATCAGCCTATATTAGTCCACTGCTGGACATAGGTCTCTCCAAGTGCACGACACAGCACAATCTGATCTTTGACCATGCTGCATTATAGGATAGGTATACCTCATCATCATCAGCCTATATTAGTCCACTGCTGGACATCCCAAGTAGCATTTTATTCTCTTTAAAAGGCCACATTTATTTCACTGGTGGTCTCTTAGCATTTACAGAGGTCACACTTGGTTCATCGGCTGCAATAAAGTGAACATGTCCACCTATACCTGTATAAGGCATGTATAGGGGTGTAAATGTGGCCTATTATGTAACTATTGGCGTTTTGTCAGGACAACATTACTCTTCTAGCCAGCTTTCATTTTCAAAGCTGAACAAGAGCGGTTTAAGAGAAGTAAAATTCGGCATAAGCTGTTCAGAGGTTCACATATACGGTGTTAGATTGCTGGCATTATAATATAACACATGTGAACATTATTGCAGCCCAAAGCTGTTATATATAACCTTTTATGAAGCGCTATTCAGTTGTTAGTGTTAGCAGGTCTAGTTTGTGATATATTAATCAGCTAATAAATTATTCTGTAAAAGAAGCGTTTAATGAGTTCACATGTACATGAAAGGTATTTACACGCACCACTATTGATATCTAGTAGCACTGATAGCAGTTTATTTGTTTACGAGGACCACACTGTTATCCTCTATTGGTACACATGTGAACCTTTCTAGAGCTGACGTCATTACAATGGTACACGCGTGAAACTTTAAAGAGATCACAACACTAATTTTGAGTTATAATGGTTCACTGTAGATTTTAGATTGTGGAGACAATGACCACCATTTTCACTTTTAATAACCTATAATATTTCTATATTAATTTATGATTTTGTCACTTAACACGGAATTTTCGTTATTAATTTTATGGTTGATGTTTAAATACAAAACCATACAACGATTTAAATGCCAATAAAACAAAAATATGAAATATTGCTTTGTTTGTATCTGCTTATTTCGATATATTTATTTGATAAAAAGGCATATAGCCGAGGCGCGTGAAAATTTTAACTATAAATATGTATGTACTTTACAATAAATTTACATTACCCCGTAATATTAACACAATATCATATATAAACACAGTGTACTTACCAGTAACAATAAATCACATCAAAATGGCTGTTAGACACGATTCGACGATGGCCATGGCCGTAAGCTATCACAAATTAATATTTATTAAAAAATGTGGTACCAAAGTGATTATTTGAGGAAAAAGCGGCCTTATAGTTTGGTTTTAGGTACACTTGTGGTTTGGGTTTTGGATAATCGGCTGTATAATTGTTCACTTGTTACTTATTATAACTCACTTGTGTCTGTATGAATAACCACACGGAATCTAATATAGTGCCGTTAATCAGCTTTAAAACCACAGTTCTCTCTTTAAACTACCATTAAAGATCTACTATACTGCTACCGTGAACCTTTTGTACACTCAAAGCTGAAAAATTTGTGCCCAAATGGGTGGTACAAGTGCTGTATAGCATGCTATACAGCTCTTGTGCAGCTCACATAGACAGCTTAAAGAATAAATGTGTACCGTAAGTCTACCGCTATAGAACCCCCAATGCTACTTGGGATAGGTCTCTCCAAGTGCACGACACTGAGCACGATCCAATCTTAGACCATCATCATCATTATTTAGTGCTATCTTCATGCTGAAGCTTGGAAATCAGTATACTTACACAAAACTTCTTTCAGTCCCATGTAGCATATTTTCTCTGACGATTGCTAAGTCTAGTCCAAGGAATGACGATGGTAGCCAACTCTATTCTCTTTGACTATTATTATGGTCATTATCAGCCTATAGTAGTCCACTGCTGGACATAGGTCTCTCCAAGTGCTCAGCTGTACTGAGCACTATCTGATCTTTGACCATACTGCATAATAGGATTGGCAAACTTTTTTAACACGTTGAACGCCATGTGAAAAATCGAGTATTTCCATACAGACCACGGGGCTCACCGGTGAGCCTTCCCTTACTGTTCCATTCAAGCCATAGTGGTCACCTGTAAGCCGCGTGTAAGGTTTAACGAAAACGCTATCCACAAACCAAATATTGCAGCTATCAAACAAAACGCGCATGGAAGTGAGCCGCGTGGCTCTTTAGCCTAACCGGACGGCGTGGTTTTCCAATCCAATAGAAACTTGTAGGTTTTTCAAAGTTATTGTGAAGACGCTAGAGTTGTTCTTAATTGCGTCAATTGTTATAGGCACAACATAGAGACGTACTGGAGCATGGTTTTGGTGAGGAACTGAATGAGAAAGCCGACGCAGTGTTCCTGGACTTGCCGAGTCCTTGGGCGGGCGTGCCTCATGCTGTCAGCGCTATAAAGCAGCAAGGTAAGTCTTTGAACTCACAATTAAAACATTACTGATTATAGTAAAAACGAAGATAGCCACCACGTAATGACATTTTCACCCGTCTTTAGCTCCCACCTGCCTACAGAGTTGCTACACTGATGTAGTGCCGATTTAGTCGATTTGTCGATTAGTATAGGGTTCCGGGACGTCCCAGGTCTACAAACAACGAATTTTCGATCATATTTTTTGTTATCGGTTTTCTAAAGGTGTTCGCATAAAGTCGAGGAGGGTCGGGAGGAGGGACTCCGCTCTTAGACACCTTGGACGGTCTTCGGTCTCTTGCAACCAGTCGCATGCGCCCACTTTGTTCAGCGCTGCTTATATTTTTTTGCGAATTAGAAGCCCTAAAGACTTTGTCAGCGGACGCTTGAATAAATGCTGTCACGGCGCGGCGTTTGATCCAATTTGTTTGTGAGAGAGTTGGTTGATGAACTCAGACGACCTTTTCGGCGTTACCGGTTTCTTTTGGAGGCAGCGAGTAACTTAAGGGATGCCCCTTTCCCTACGTTTAATCAACACTGGCCACGCTCCCGTAATGTTATGTCACGTCAGCTGTTTGATAAAGTCTTAACATTAGCTTAGAAGTTAAGGATTTCGGGGGAAGTGTGCTTTCAGCTTCAGCTCACTCAATATCTGTTGCGATGAAAGAAAAGTGTTTCCCTTTGAACAATAAAGAAAAATAAGAGTCCATCGGACTTAATTAAGTAAGTTACTTAGCTAAGTAAACGACTAGACAGATAGGCTATACTAAGTACCTCTGGAGGGCGCTTCCTGTGGGTACGAGATGAGCCAGCGTGAGATTAATCAGATTGCCATTGATAAAATCTATTGGTAATCAGCAAGGTGAAAGTTCTAACCATCACACATGGCTCTTTGCTACAAATCGCGCTAATGCTCACTACCAAGTACCAAGATAAGAAATCGTTTGTACATTCGCTTGACACTTTTACTCCAAATTGGACACTATGCGCACGGAATAAGAACTAAGTATATGTGCCACACACAATCTACATTTGACTGTACGCATAAAGCAGGAAACGAGGCAGATCCAAATCGACAGTTGATAACGATCTGATTATCGGTGTCGATTATTCAGATCCACTTGTAAGTTATTCGATTCTATTCATTAGTTTAGTATCGAACTAGATGCCGCATTCAAAATCGACTCATTGATTCGAAAGTTGTGTGCAAGGTTGTCACTTATCTGCAAACTTCGCAAAAATTCCATAGAAGTTGGTTCCTAGGGGATGGGACCTTCATTATTAATGACCGAGCATATTTATTATTAAGCAATAAAGAATTATTATTATTATTATTATTATTTTTATTTTAAAGAACAACTACTTATATCTGATGGTTTTAAAATACAAAGCATTGAAAGCTTCAGGTTAACGTATCTGATATTTTCTATGTAGAAACCTAGCTTTTTTAAGGCAGGCATACACACTCCTTTCTAAGACAGAAACGAAAACGTTCCAAATATAAAAATTATAAAACCTTTTTTTTTCAACGGAAAAAGCAATTCAAAATAAAGCGTTTGCAAGAGTTCGTGCGCGCGCGCGTGTGTGTGTGTGTGTGTGTGTGTGTGTGTGCGTGCGTGCGTGCGTGCGTGCGTGCGTGTGTGTGTGCGTGCGTGCGTGCGTGCGTGCGTGCGTGCGTGCGTGCGTGCGTGCGTGCGTGCGTTTGTTTTAGTTAATCTGTTTAAACTCTGTAGGCCTTATAGTTCTTGAAGTTTCATGATCAAGTCCATACGCAATTGATATTTAGCTTTTATATCTACATGTAAGCACAACCATCTAAGTATACCTCGTAAGAATCAATTGCATTCCCTTAAGTTGGTTGCCAGCCCTGTTCATTTGGCTAATTGGTAAATGGTAGTAGTTATAACTAAGTGGTAGATAGAGATCGCACTGATCGTGTCTAGTGCCGACAAACGACGCATTGACAACCGTTAGTTATCCTTGAAAGTGCTTTTAGGAGCCCTATAGTGGCTGGAGCAGGTATCAATTTTGTGAAATTGATAGAATCGCTATTTAGCGTTTAGGCGCTCCGCAGGCAGAGATACCTTGATTGAGAGTTGCTTGTTGTCGTATTGCGGCAACAAGCAACTCTCAATTAGTTTTTTTTTTAAAGGGTTTGCTGATTAGTCATTACCACTGGGCATTTACAGCCTCACCGGGTTTTTTTGGGGGCGGCGAGAAACTTAAAGGGTTCCTCAAGCCGTGTGAAACGAATCACCGTCAGAGGTTTTCTAGAGGAAGCATCACGCACTAGTGCGTGTCCCCGTGCCCTACTAGATTTCCCGAGGGGTCGGATCGACCCGAGGGCGCCTCTGAAGGGTCGGATCGACCCGAGGGCGCCTCTGAAGGCTCGGACCTCGGCTCGAATTGACCGGGTCGTGTGGGGTGGGGAGAAGCGCCCAGGTACATGTCTGTATCTGGTAAAGAGCGCGTGTGAACCAGCTCTTCGTACCCTTGTTCTACGAGTACGGTGTCTTAGGCCTAAACTAGTGTGCATGTTCAGTGTATTCTGTAAATGTGTAGTGGCATTTAGAGGATCGGGCGGGGTCTCAACTAGCTGTTTCCATATACATAAAGGAACTGCGCAAACAGCAACTTTAGACTGATGCGAGTTTCAATGATCGACAACAGTTTTCAGTTAATGCAATTGATGACAGAATAGAATCAGCTTCAAATTGCCGCAACTAGCAAATGTCAAAGCACTAGTTGTATCAGTAGCTGGTTTCTTGCGGGCTGGTTAACTGGCGAACATTGACTATGAATTTAATAAAACATTTCTTTGGGATCGCGGCATCTAGGCCTTTTTGTTGCTGCAACTGACAACCTTACGAAAACTTTTAAAAATGTAATAGTTTGTGCAACCAAAGTGGCTCTATCTGCGGAACAGACAGGCAGGCTACTTATAAACTATTATGGCATTTGAATACTGTATTAAGCATACACAGGTGATTGCTTATGGCGGTCCTGGGTCATCCTGGCGGCACTACAGCACATACATAAAAAAAACCTCTGCCCAGCTACGAAAAGCTTGACAAAGGAAGGAGAGAACCACTAAAAACCCTAGTACCATCATTTTACTGGCATAACTAGGACCACGTCAATTTTTTTATATAGTAACAATGACAAATGTCTTCGTTCTACCTGCTAAAATCTACTTAAAAGCTTTAAAGGACAAATGCATTAAATGTTTATATAATTTTTAACGCAAATTTTGTTGCGAACAATGTCAGAAATGGAATGTCAGAAGGGTGCAGGTTCAAACCCTGCTCGTGGAAATTTTTTCAACATTTGTGTTTTTGACAAATGCATTGTTATGTAGGATTCTTAGATATATGAAAAGACTAAGACTCCGTAATTTTATATAATTTTACTATTGCTTGTACCTACTTTAGAAATACTATTTATTCCGCGGTATAATGGCGTCTTTCAATGTGTCATTTATGTTGTGAACACCATATAATAACTATGATTTTGTGTTGCATAGTCAAACATGACGTGTAAGTATGCTAGCGAAATATACGATTATTCTCACATACATATATTTTTGTATATGGGATCGATATGTAATTACGATGACTGGAATATTTTGCTCAGCAATGCATATTAACATATACTAGTGGTTGGCCAGTGGTCGAAATTCGACCGTAATTTTATTAAGGCTGCACGAATTGTATCCTAAGAATTAAAAAGGATAGAATGTGAGTTTGGATTGGTATTGACAGATTTCGGCCGCTCTTCCATTTTTGAAATTTTTGAAAAGAGTTTATATGCGTGTTTGTCAAATACATGGTAGTGTGTGTATTGTTTGTTTTATTGATTTAATGTATTTTTATGCATAATTTAAAGAAAATATTAACATTCTTTACTCCTTCTCTATATAACCTATAAGTGTGCGAAATTTCATACTCCTCCGTCCGCGCAATTTTCGTAAAAAGGAGTACAAAGTTTTTGCTTCACGTATTAATATATAGATAACTAGCTTTTGTTCGCGGCTTTACTGGCGTGGGCAAATTATGTTTGTTCTGTTTCTTCACACCGTGTAGGAATCAGTAAACGCGTGATGTTTGGCGCGCGATTACCATACATACTTTCTACCCCTATTTTACCTCTCTAGGGGAGGTTTTTCGAAAAATGCTAAACCACATCGTTCTTTATTTTTGTTGAAAAATCTAAAGATCTATTAAAATATTTGATATTGATAGGTTTTACTTTAAAAATAACGAGTTCTCCAAAAAAGCCTTCTTTCCTTTTTTACTCATTTAAAGAAAATAAACAAAATTCCAACAAAAAAAAATACAAAAAAAAATCCTGAGACATGTCATTCTTTAAACGTTTTCAAAAACACAAATACCAATTTTCACGTATTTTACTCCAAAACTAACGGACTTTCATACAAACTTTCACCCCCTATTTGACCCCCTTAGGGTGTGATTTCCGTAAAATTCTTTCGTAGTGGCTGGTTACGTCACTCAATTAACCTACAGTCCAAATTTTATCTAATTAGCTTCAGCGGTTTAGGCTCGGCAATGATGAGTCAGTCAGTCAGGACAAGTCATTATAGATGTTGAGTCTTCTTGTAAATTTACAACATAGATAGTAAGTACACGTTTATAGTATCATGAAGTTATTGCACCTATAAATTGTTATTACGATGTACCCACATGTGTATGTGATGTAGTTTTATTCACAATTAGATACCTTGTAGGTACTACCACATAATAAGCAGACCCAATAGGTAAGATTCTATATATTCTATATAGATTTAAAGAAATAAAGATTGAAATAAAAATAGTAGAAAGAATAGAACTTAAGCCTATAACAGACGGGCATCCCACCCGCAGTAGTATAAAAGAGGAAGTATGAAAGAGTAGTATCAAGAATGAAAGTATGAGAGGCATGACAGATAGAACTGGTATGAAAGAGAAAAATTAAAAAAGAATAGGCTCCGATTCTGTTGGAGGTGTTAGATTAAAAAAAAAATAGGTAAGATTCATACAAAAGCGCTCACGCAACCCGCAACGCACACAATGTAAATCAAGACATGTACCAAAAAGTTTGGACAATCGTTCCTTTGCCGAACTGACCGTATGTGGAATGCGCTTCCCGCACACGTGTTTCCCTCCTCTTTCTCTCCCGGGTTATTTAAGCGGGGCGTGAAAAAGCATTTATGCAGGCCGCCATAGTGTGAGCGTTCGGCATAGCGTGGTAGCGCTGTGATGAACGCTTTCACTTCTTGGGCTTCACTGGCTGCTTTCCATCAGGCAGGGTGAGGCCATTTTAGCGTGCAACAATAAAAAATAAAAAATAAAACAATGTAAGTACATTAGATAACTTCCCACGGATACGGAATCTCCCAACAGCTGCTCTCGGAATGTTGCGAGCTGTTGTGAGACTACGTGTATATATCCCATCGTGCACAAAGAAATTTGGTGGCTCGTTTCTTTGTCGCACCTCCAAAAGATGGAATAGTCTACCGGCACACGTTTTCCCTCCTTCCTGTAATAGTCCTCCAAAAGAGGCGTGAAGAAGCACCTTGTGGGCCGGCAGAGTGAGGTTAACTGATGCTACGTTTGTTCTCACGCTGCACCAGCTATCTTCGCGTATAGACTCCATTTCCACTTAACATCAGGTGGGATGGAGTCATTTGCCGAGCTATCTATTAAAAAAAAGAAAAAAAAGTTCCATGCTGATCTTGGAGTCCCATGCTGGTCTGGGAGTCCCATGCTAGTCTGGGACGTGAAAATAACGTATCAGCTGCCTAACTTCCTGTGCGTGTCGTAAGAGCCGACTAAGGGACTAGGGTTCCGAGATGATCGAACATCAGGCTCAGGCGGTCGGCTAGCATCCTGCCTGCCACTAATGTTTTCTATTCCAGCTCGGAACTCTACTTTGAACCTATTCTCACCCCATAGTGTTTTTTTTTTCTTCTTTTTTTCTCGATCTTTCTTTGAAGGCATGGTATTGTTATTAATGTTATTTTTATTATTTAACCAATTGTAATGATTTTGTCTGTGCTTTTAATGATGATAATTATTGTTGTTTTTATGTTTCAATTATTTTATTTTGTGTTGTGTGCTGTATTTTAAATTCAGTTCCATATTGTTATGCCCGAATTGGGTCATGTATGATACTACAATTTAATATTTGTAACACCCTGTCAAACTACATGAGAAACAATAAATTTATGATTTATGATTTGATTATGCTAAATGTGTCGTCGAGGTGACGCCGTGACAATGACGAGTTTACTCAAAATTAGTGTTTTTGATGCTCTTCTACTATGAAATAGATATGAGCGCCGATGGGTAAAAGGCCGGCGGCGGCGCGTCGACTTTTTTGGGTCGGCGGCGGCGGCGCCGTCGGCGGCGTGACCTTCAAATGCTTTTTTAAAATTTATTGACAGGAAATAATAAAAATAGATAGTTTATCGATCAGAAATACGATCAGAGAGTACGACACGTGAGTTCGACATAACTTTTGTCTTCTCCATGTTCATTTTAAGACCCACTCGTTGAGAGACTCTGTTGAGGTCACCGAGCATTGCGCCGAGGTCTTCCAGGGTCTCAGCCATGATGACCTCTATTGTCAGCAAACCGAAGGTGAGTGATGTATACGCTGATGACGTTGATGCCGAGTCCTTTCCAGAACAGAAGCTTGAAAACATCTTCCAGTGCAGCAGTGAACAGTTTCGGAGATATCACATCTCCCTGTCTCACTCCTCGCTGCAACTGGATAGCTTTCGAGTTATGGTCTTGAAGACGGACTGACATAGTAACGCTTTCATACAAACACCTCAACACTTCGATGTACACACGGCGGCAGATCAACCTACCCAAAACTGTCACATTTCTACAATCAATTTTGAACTTTATTGTTTGGTTATAAGGATCAATATTCGTTGGAGAAATTTGACAGATTTGGGTAGGTTGATCTGCCGCCGACTGTACCGGTAGTCAATTTGGCACCGCTGGAGAGACTGTAGCACGGCCCATGTTTCAATCGAATCGAATGCTTTTTCGTAGTCCACAAACGCTAAGCAAAGAGGCTGGTTATACTCTTCGGTCTTCTGTATAACCTGCCGCAGCGTATGTATGTGGTCTATGGTGCTGAAGCCTTTTCGGAAACCGGGTTGTTTTTGAGCTGTTTGAGAGCCATACAAATCTCGTATAGGATGATGTCCGGGATGTCTTCGGTATAGTGCCGGGTTAACTTAGCTCTAGGGTCTTTAGCTTTGTACAGGTGATCGTGTGGATGTGTAAAGCTGTCCATAGAACTTCTCGACCTCTCTCATAACATCAGACCTGGTCGTGACAGTTCTGCCGTCATCGGTTTTCAGCGTCGTCAGTTGGCACTGCCCAATACCCAGATCTCTTGCGAACACTTTTGAGCCTTTGTTCCGCTCAATCGCCTCTTTAATACGGTTAGTATTAAATCGGCGCGTTTCGCGAGTCATAGACTTTGAGATCTGCCTATTTAGTCGCCGAAACTGAGACGCATCACCTGAGGAAAGCAGAACCATTGCGCGCCGCTCTTCCATTAGTTTTAGGGTATGGTCTGAGAACTTTTAAGTTCCTTTTGCACGGTGGGTTTTAAAGAACTTGGACCCAACTATTTGGACAGTTTCCACAAACCTGTTGCTGTAATCGTCCACATTTTCGCAATCATTTAGGCACTCGAAGCGATTCTGCAATTCGAGCTGAAAGCTTTCGGGGTTTTGGATTTGGATGGGTGCAGGACGGGGCGTAGACCCTACTAATCGACGTCTTTCCAGCTTTACGTTGATATTCAATGTGCCTCTTACCAACCGGTGATTGCTGCCAGTTTTAAACGAATTGATCACAGTGACATCATTGAATATTTGCTTCCTCGTCGACATAATACGTAGCTTCCACCTCATCGTCAGGGTGTCGTAGTAGGAGCATAAACCTGTATGACCTTCAACGAATACCGTTTGGTTATTCTGAGTATAAGGTACGCTACCCTAGGCGACACACTCCCGGTCTCGACAACGTTGCTCACGAGGGACTTGAGGACGATGAACCCGACACCATCTTGGGACAGTTGTTAGCCCTCCCGGAAGTATAGCAAGTTACCGGATTTGAGGATTATCGAGTCCTCCCCCTCTCTTCGGACTTCAGATAATCCAACTATGTCCCACCGTATCTTGCTCAATTCTTCCTCCAGTTCGTAAATCTTCTCGTCAGTCCGCAATATACGCGTGCTAAATGTTGCCAGGGCCAGAGTTCGTTGTTGGCGGTAGCCAGGTCTCTGCCGAAGATCCTTAGCACCCCCTGCCCCGTCGCTGCCTTGGCCGCTACCGTAGCTAGGGCGAGCGGGGCCAACGGGGACTAGGGGTCGGTTTTTGCTTGTGTGCATATTATGGGGGGTATTTGCCGTAATCGCCACGCTTGGCAGGCTTGGCAGTAGGTTGAAGGTAACCTCAAGAGAGATGCTGCTGCCCATCCTCTGGAATGGTCCCTTAGTCGCCTTTTACGACACCCACGGGTTAAGATGGGGTGGTGCAATTCTTTATTCCCGGCACCACACAGGGGCCGTTCAGTTTCACAGTAATCTGATTCATTGTCGGCGCGCCGTTGCCTTTTCGCGGCGGCGTCGGCGCGGGGGAATTGGCGGCGGCGGCGGCGCGCCGGCGCGGCGCTCATATCTACTATGAAATAAAAATGTAAATATGAATAAATGTATATTTAACGCCTCGGTCGCCCGATACCCGAAGGTTCCGGGTTCAATTCCCAGGTCGGGCAAAATGTGTTTCGGATTTATTCGGTGCATAGCCCGGGTTTATGATCACTGGCCCATCCTGTGGAAGAAAATTGCTAAAAATAAAAAAAAATAAAAAAAACCTGCATTTGGCCAGCGTGGCGATTTACCCATCAATTATAGCGATAACTTGATTTCAATGATGGAGGCCTTTGCCCAGCAGTGGGATAGTTGTAGGCTGGTTACTTACTTACTTACCTACTTATTATATTTAACTAGCGGCCCGTCCCGGCTTCGCACGGGTGGACATTTCTTTTTTTAATACAGCCTATGTTACTCAGCGCTAATATAGCATTCTAATGGTGAAAGAATTTTTTAAATCGGTCCAGTAGTTTTTGAGTTTATTCGTAGCAAACATACAAAAATACAAAGCTTTCCTCTTATATGACAATGATTAATAATTTTGTGTCTTTATTGCCCAATATTTTTTTAAATTGACTTACTTTTTTGTTCGCGGAATTGTCCTTTTGTTTCATTGTAGCTTTGAAGGGACTTGATTTTTTTTTATTTTTAATGTCTGCTATATTCAGCTAGTGAAACAAACACATTACTCTACAATTTTTATAGTGTTACAATGAATAGATGCTAAGAAAATTAAGAAAAACGTTAGTATGAAAAATAAAATTTATAAAAAACTTCATACAAAATGCCAATTTCATAGGTAAGGACCTAATATTGAATTGAGCCTAAATTGCACTATCTAGTCCTATGACTCTTCATTACACACTACACCAACATCAAATTAACTTTTAGTTGGGCTTGTTTTATGTTCGCCTTGCTTGCAACCACCCATCCTGTGTCTTAGACCCTAACAACAATGTTAGTAGCATTAGCATTGAGTTTCACAGTTAAGGATAAGGCATGCCTGCACATCAACGTACCATAAACTATCAAATATCCTCAATAGACTTTGAACTCTATGCCCAATGTATAAGGTTGAAAACGTATTGAGAAATTTGACAGTTTTGGATAGGTTGATGTGCAGGCGTCTGTACTTAGCTCTCTTTGGAACTCCATATTTATCAAGGATTCCATGTAAAGTTTGCTTTCTCCTTTAGCCTTATCGCCACTTACCATCAGATCAGGTGAAAGCGGAAATATTCCCAGTGTGAAATAAAAAAGTAAAAAAATACATTACATTTTTTACTTGTCTGAAAAGTTGTATATGAACTTTATTACAGTGTTAAAGACAGTTGGTACTTAATACGTATAGGTATATTCTTTCCTACGTTATTGATAGTGATAACCCATGAATTCTGAACGGCATTTGTTTTATTGTACAAAATAATGTTTAAAAAACGCCGACACGCCTTTACCAATCAGTATAACAACAATACAGACGTATCCAACACAATACGCTACATTTCGTAGGTTTATAACCTTGCTTCTTTCATGTCAGCGCTCATCCAAATATGTCCTATTAATAAATGGGCCGGCCTATGCCTTATGACAACAATAGTCGCAACAAATGTATGAGATATGTGTTCTTATTGTGGGCTACGGTTAGAATTGAGCTATTATTTGTAACTTTAGTGTTTGGAAAGTTTGGAGATAAAACATCATTTTGTTAGAAGTAACAACAGAAAGACCAAAGTAGGATAGCTATTGGTATGACTGAAAAGAGAATCCTTGATAAGATGACTAAATGGCAGGAATGGAAGAAGAAAATAGGTACGCAAAAAATAATATTATTATAATAAAAAAAAAACAATAGAACCAGGTGTTTGATTTTAAAAGCTCATTTTGTGAGAAGTGACAACAGAAAGACCAAAGTAGGATAGCTATTGGTATGACTAAAAAGAGAATCCTTGATAAGATGACTAAATGGCAGGAATGGAAGAAGAGCATAGGTACGTAAAAAATAATATTATAATAATAAAAGAAAATACCCAATAGAACCAGATGTTTGATTTTAAAAGAGGTTTCAAAGCACCTTTATTTTTTTTCATAAAGACTTCTTCGTCTAAGTATAGGACCTTTTCGCAATGAAACGGCAACAAACATAACAATTGATTTACTATTGTTTATTTTTTGGACAGCAAGCAGCCAACATGTATAGTTAAGTTAGTGACGTGCTGAAAAGAGGTTAAATACTTTTTTGTTTCACAAAAACTACTTAAGTTTAAATAAAGAACCTTCGCAATGAAACCTTTACCACCGTAGGTACTTAATGTACATCACACTCACATAATAACCCCGCAACCGTAGTCACCGCCAACTAATGTGCCGCTTCAACTCCGCGACATATCTTGGCGGGAACAAAACCTCGGCGGTGGTCCTCGCCTCCTCTGTGACAGCCAGCCTCAGCCCGGACGGGCGTTATCTGCCACGTTGAAAAATTGCCCGCTTTGTGGTTCCACCAGAGGCCATGCGCTAGAAAGCCCCTTGTCAAATTTCAAACTGGATAGTGGAAAGGAATTGTTTTGCGTGCGATTTAATTTTGCTATTTCTAAGTATTTAGTGTCGCATGGAACTGGTATATAAAGGAGAGAAGTATTACACTGAGAAAAGAAATACTTCTTCCTAAAATATAGTAAGCGGCGATCGGAAATACGTTACCTTTTTTCTAGTTTCTATAATTGTCCTAGTAATTTTATTAACCGACTTCAAAAAGGAGGAGGTCTTCAATTCGGCGTTTGTTTGTATGTTTTATTTATTTTCGTTCGTATGTATGTATGTATGTTAAATTATTAAATGTATGTATGTATGTCCACGCGCATATCTCCGTCATCTATGCACCGATTTGGATGATTTTGTAATACAAGAGCTTATTTTGCTGCTGACTGCTGCTGTCAAAGTTTTAAACACCCTGCTACTAACACTGGTTGTCTGGAAGAAATCGCTTGAAAGCGATGAGACCGCCAAATTGTAACTTTGTTTTTTTTTTGTTCATGTTTATGTTATAGTGTTGCAATAAAAGTATTATCTATCTAACACTAACATATTTTAAATCCTATTTTATATTTTTTTATTATGGAACGCAAATGTTTAAAGTTAAGTTAAGTTTGTAGGAGTATAATTTATTTTTATTTTTATTTATGGATACGTTACAGAAAACAGTTAAAAAAGTAGTAGAACTTTTATGTAAAACTTATACACAAAACTATTACCTAAAAGCTACAATGGTGCCATAAGTCTGTGAAAGTTTATTCTACAACTTACTATGTAGATGTTTATATTATAATTTTATTTTTAGTATAGCCAACCTTCAGTTTAAATGTCTGCTAAAAGTACTTGTACTTGCTGACCCAATCGACCTATGGGCATCTCCGACGGTTGCGTCTATCTGGCATCTTAACGAAGCAGTTAATTTGATTAGAGCTTACACTGTCCCCACTGAATAGTGTACATTATTTTGCAGCTTGTACAGCTAATCTAAGAACTACGCAGGCTTAAATTATATGGTCTTTTTGGTTTCGATTGCATATGGACAACATTGAGGATTTAATGGTGGAATTACAAAATGTTGCATGTGTTGCCATGTACACATCGGTAGCCGAATGGAGAGATCCTCGTTTTGAATGAGAAAAATCGTGGTTCGATCCCCATACACACTATACTTGTTAGTTTATCGAGATGGGTTAACAGAATTGTTATGAATGTGTTAATAGCACATTTCAATATAACAATTATCTGCAAAACAAATATTTTTCGTTCTCATCTGACTTACATATTATCACGTGAGATTGAGGTTAATTTTTTTTTATATACCTAATAGCGTTTAAAGGCTAATGCTTATAATCGATAATTTAGACACATAAATGTTAGGGTCAATTTTTAGAGAGTGGAACCACTTGTCGAACAAACCAGGCCGATTGGTTTGCATTTATCGCTCCTTATGTGCATATATGCGGATACATAAATAGTACATTGTCGGAGACGTCTGCACGGGCAGTTGCCCCAGTCCCAGTCGTAGTCGGGTCGCGGAGGTGGATACCAACATCCTTCTACACTCCCCGCTTACTCCAAGATGGAGAGGCGGCCTTCTTGCACGGGAGCCACGCACAGTGAAGTGTCCGCAGCTACCTCCGCGGCAGACCGCAAAATACTGTCAAACAGTGCTCGTGGATCCGCTCCAGCGGAAGACGGTTTTAGTGGGCGACTGCGAAGTCAACAAGGTCGGGAAAAGGTTGGGAACCACTGCTATATACCCATCACTGTACAACCAACCCATGGGTTGCGAATTTCGAATTTCCTCCAGGCAAAAAAGAACATGCTACTTATATATTATATAGTACATAGTCGATCAATTATTAGTAGTAAATTATTGATCGAAGTACATGCTGCATCCAAGCTTGATTAACAAATAAGCAGGTGGAGTTAATATAACATGATAAAAAAATTGCATATTTCTGTGCCATGGATTTTTTTAACGTTAAGTAACGTTTTATTCCATTTATTATCATAGTGTAGAGGTCAATTTTGAATCTGCAATTAACAACACTTATTGCAGTGTTTCAATCATTTTAAAATAAACGATATATATGTTTACGTCAGCCATTACTAGGTAAAGGTTTTACGTTAAACCGTGGCCTTATTGCCGAGTTAAAATATCGACTGTCATTAAGTTTACGCCATCGAAGGTTTAGTCGGCTCGTTGAACTGTGGAGTTAAATATGGTGTAAGTTTTAATTTAATTTGTCTCGGAACGTTTGGATGAGTTATGGCAGGCAATTTATATAAATGCTTGTTTCAATTAGAAACTTCTTATGTGGTTGTTTTTGAAGGTGCTTGGTGTTGTCGTGATTGGTGCGTGTATGAGGTAAGCTTAACGCTCTGTTATGGTGTTAACTCTATAGGTAACTGTTACAGCGTGTTGTAGAGATGTGCCAACTCGAAATAAACGTGACTCGAGTTAACTCGAGTTAAAATTCGCGTAACTTGAGTTGAACTCGAGTTAATTAAATCGAGTTGACTGGCTGAAAATGAGTGAATGGTTTGTTTTGCTTATACCAAGTAAATTGCTCAGCTTCGCAACAATATATAAATTTAAACAGATTTGTAATTACGATGTTTAAGGACAATTATTATAATTATTTAAAGAAGGCATTTAATAAAAAAATGAATTATTTGTATGTATTTATGTAATTTTGTGAGTTAGTAAATCGAGTTGACACAACACAACTTTAGCGTGTTGTAATTGATCATGGCTTTTCAATCTTTACTTGTGTAAGTTTCCACCGAATTTTTGTACCTATAGGTTTAGGAACTTCACCTTTTCTTAAGGGATCATGTTTAGATGATCATCTTATCAGCCAGGATCCCCGGTCCGATCCGAAACCTTCGGAGAATCTAGTAGGGCACGGGGACGCGCACTTTTAAGTGTGCGATGCCGTTCCCTCTAGAAAACCTTTGAAGGTGATTCGTTTCAACCCGGCTTGAGGTACCCTTTACGTACCTCGCCGCCCCAAAAAAAGCCCGGTGACGCTGAAAATGCCGTTCGAGGCAATAAGCAATCTCTCTCAAAAAAAAAACAGCCTGGATCCTGGTTTATCCAATGGTTGTTTAACAAGCCACCGTTGTTGTTGTTTCGGTTTGGATATTACACCTTCAACATCTAAAGTTTTTTCTGCCGCCTAGGAAAAGTATTTAGAGCTTAATGCGTATGCTGTCCTCGAATTTTATAAATACTTAAGTTATATTCTCACCGATTATTATTTTTATTGTTATTGGTTATGGCAGAATAATAGAGGCTGCGGGTCCCCGTGCAGCCACTGAGTCGTAGACCTTTTTGTCTTAACGTCAAGTTATGTTGGTCAAAGAGTAGGTACATAGAAGAAATGATAAATTTATTAGTACTCGATACTGTATTTTAGACTAAAGCTAGAGTGTATTTGTGTCTAGGTATCCAAAAATACCTACTAACTAAACTCGGTGACATCTAGTGATGTGTATTCTTGTAACTTTATCGGTTATTC
Organism: Eudonia lacustrata; assembly: GCA_947562085.1. Taxonomy (NCBI): domain Eukaryota; kingdom Metazoa; phylum Arthropoda; class Insecta; order Lepidoptera; family Crambidae; genus Eudonia; species Eudonia lacustrata. The sequence continues at coordinate 5,709,668 of OX387327.1, read as the reverse complement.
CCATTTTAAAGTCATTCATTAGAATTGTAAAATGTTTGGATCAATTTAAGAAATAATATTAATAGAAACAAACTTTCGGTAATAAAGCAAGACCTTAATAAATTATGCATTGATTGCCCTCATAAAACTTTAATCTCTCTGCAGATCTAATTAGACCACTTCTAAGTATTTATAATAAGTTAAACAAAACTATCAAAATCAATGCAGTTACGTAGGTCGGTTTTATGTAACGAGTGGAGCTGCATATTTGATATTTTTGAATTTTGCGTTCACAATGCTATATATAGTTACAAGATAAAATCAACCAGCCTCAGGAAGGTCGAGTGGGATTCGAACCCACGACCTTTGGATAACCGGTCCAGTGCTCTGACCGCTGAGCTACTGAGGCCCCAGAGCAAAGCAAAGTCAGAATTATATGTACCCCTTGCAGGGGAACGAACCCTGATCCTCTGGTTGTGGAACAGATGCTGGTACAGGACCCTAACCACTGAACAACAGGGATGGTTATTTTACATTCATAATGTTATAGTTTAATTAGATCGATTTATCGCCCCCGAAACCCCCTGCACACAAAATTTCATGAAAATCATTGGAGCCGTTTCCGAGATTCAGATTATAAATATATTATATACAAGAATGGCTCGTTTCGGGGAATTGGACATCTGGAGAATTGGACGTTCGAGAAATGGACATTCTTGGAATTGGACGAAATAGACAGACTGGACGTTTGGAGAATTGGACCTGGATGACCGGACCCGTTTAAAAGTGTTAGATAGATTTACGCCAGAAAAGAAAGAAACAGTTGAAAAAGCGACTGCCCACCTGCTGCGTCACCACTTGTAAAAAAAGTGTTATATTTCAGCTGTCCCATATCATCAACATTTCATACCTAATCGCGATTGACCGCCAAGGTCTACGAACAGTCATTAACGCCCAACCTTTTTCTTTTAACAACTGACACATTTATTTTCTTGAAACGAACGATACAGATCAAGGAACGACCAACGCCTTTCAGTCAGTCATATTTTTGACACACAAACCTTAGGGCTCCAATCAAATACCTTGTATTCCGATTTCGATCTAATATCCTTGTTGCTTTTACCGACATGTTATACAAGAAATAGTTGTGTGACATAACCTGTCCCCTTAGGCGTCAATCGGACAATAAAATTTGACCAACATAACTTGACAGTTGAACTAAAAGCGTAACGTCTCTATTGTGAAATTAATACAGTTGATTATAGCACATCCATTTTTTTCATGTTAGCTCAGCTTTAATTGCTGATCACGCGAAAGGCAATGTTATAAATGTAGCCGACGATACAATATCACAAATGAATGTAGTCCTTAATGCTATAGTAGAGAAGGCAGAAAATTTAATTAGACTGATTTAAGCTGGTATTAAAGGTTTGCACGCTGTTGTGCTACTAAATCAAATCCTAGTCAATTAAGATAAAGCTCATAGAACGACAGCTATGGACAATAGAGCATATGACTAATACTGCGTTTTGTTTGGCTAACTGAATCACAATAGGGACCAGCTCCACTGAATAGAATACCCATTAATATTGGATCATATCAATAATGTTGGCCAACTCTGCAATGCAACTGTCTGCGGGCACGTAATAAAATCATTGCACATGCGTAAACGTTCTCTTGTCTTATGATAAATTAGTTATCTATGATTTATATTTGTTGTTAGTTAGCTCTTGTGCTTAGTTATTTCATTAGCAGAGTCGCTTTTATGACGTAAGACGCTACAAAAATGTTGACCTTGTTCATTTTAAACTTTCTTTGAACTATTTGTAATGTCAACCATGGTGACATCTCCTCTCGTATGCTATTGTATATGTGGAATGGCCCGAGCGCATCCACCGTTCTATGGCTTTTGGCTTATTTAAAATATAATATTGGTGAGTCATTAGGTAATATTAGTGTTTATTATTACAATAACTTTACCTAGAACTTAGACTTAGGAATAAGTCTGATTTATAAAGCTTAGGTTGTTATGGGGCTGACAGAATATGATTATATCTCTAAATTAATGAAATGATACAGATTGAGTAATCTAAATGATGTGTTTGTTTTGTAAATGATGTTTAGGGTATTTTTTCTACTATTATAATTATTTTATTAAATAGCTAGACTAGCTATCCTAATGGTAACTTATGCTGACGCATTAGGAATTACGGATCTATGGTAGATAAATACCTAGGGATGTTTTCCACGCGATGTTCGATTCTTGAAGTAAGTACTTACAATTCATTTGTCAAATCACACCTAATTGAATTGTGGGTAAGTGCAACTAAAACTAGGCTGAAAGAGCTACAAATACTCCAAAACAAAGTTGTAAAAGTTTTATTTAATTATGATTACCTAACTAGTACTGATAAAATTTACATGGAAATTAAACTAATGAATATTAACCAACTATACACATATACAATGTTATTTTTAGTTTATACGAAACCTGAAAACTGTTTGTTCAGAATCAGTAATAGAATCTACTTCAATATTTTTTAAATAATATTACAAAATCTCAATTATAGTATACCCTACTAAAAAGACACAACCGGACAGCACAAAAAGCTTGTAACTTCGTGAGTTTTCAAGATATTACTTTAATTTTTTTTGTACTGATTCTTTAATTGAAAATATTTGACCCGTGTTTCGGTTTTCGTATAAACTAAAAATAAGGTATAAACTAATAATAAACTAATAACAAAACAAGTACGATCTAAAAAGATCCGCACACAGATAAAATTGACAAGATCCCATGAATTACCTAGATACTCAGTTAGGAGAGTTAATAAGTTGGTTATCCCTAAATCTAAAACAAACTATGGTAAAAAAAGCTTTATAATAAATTACCAAATTATGTAAAGGGCGCAGAATCCAGCAGTATGTTTAAAAAGAGATTAAAACAATACATTTAGACCAGATGATTTAGACTAAAATATCAAATAAATACTGACTGCATCGCCACCTACCATCTGGACAACACATTTATAAAATACCTAGGGTCATTTCGCCTGTTCGCGTCCATTTAGTGCAGTTGGCAAGTTTGAAGGAGAAAATAAAAATGTCCCAGCACTAATTTCAATGAAAAATTTATGTAATGTGTTCATTATATAGTCTATTTTAAGGTTAACTTTTAGGTTTGTTCGAAACATCTTGAGTTTTTTTTTGAAATAGACAAACATCAGAATTAGGCGTTTTACCCAGTTTGCGTCCACAAAATCCAGATTGCGTCCACCCCTGGACCATTTCGCGTCCACCAGTTTAGAAAAGGAATGTAGGGGTAATATTTTTAAGATAATGTAGAGAAAGATTGGATTTTAACAATTTCTTTATTTAAGAATATAGTTATTTAAAAATCAACATTATTATCATTAATAAATCACTTTAAAGAATATAAAAATACCTATTTATTCTTCTCAACATTGATTAAACTTAAAATTAAAAAACAAAGTATGTAGGTAGTAGGTAAATATTAATTCCACCTGTTTATGTCAACAATAATCAGTTCTGTCAATTTTACCCTAAAATCACGAGGAATATTATTAAAATTATTACTAAAGATCAGCCTTGATTAATAATAAGTTTTTGGCTATATTATAGCAACAAAACAATACAATAATTGTTGTCTAATCCTACTACTAAAATTAATGTTGAATCAAAATAATTACGAGACGAGGTATGATTTATTATAGCCTTAGAATTTTAATTAATTACATGACGTCTATGCGGACGCAAAGTGGAAGTTTTATAAATTCGGTGTAGTAATTCGCGTCCACCTTATTTTAACTGTTAACTATAGAAAAATAAGCAAATTCATAATTAATATTATTCCTTTTTTCATTATCAAAGTCTAGAAACAGCTATGTAACCTAAAATTCACATAAAACAATACAAGACTTAATGTCAAACGCGCCGCTGGACACTATTTTTTTCTTAAAATACCGCGGGTCCGCGCTCTCTTGTTGAACAGCCGAGACAAACTATTTTTTCTAAATAGGATTGGTTGGGCGCACGGAACTTTTGTCTATGTGTGCGTGTCTCTTATACATTGAGGTATTGGCGGTAATGACTTTTCGTTTTATTGGTGTGTTAGTATACTTATTTTCGAGAATGTTCAAAGGGCGATCCGTAAAATGGACGCGAATTGGGCGATGGACGCGAACAGGCGAAATGACCCTATATTATTTTTTGAGAAAGAGTATTCTCATAAGTGACTGTTTGTCTTAACCTATATATATAAAAACCAATTGCTTTTTGTTTGTATCGACCTCCTTGGTCGAGTGGTTTGTACACCGGTTTTCATGGTGTCGCCATCTCTGAGGTCCCAGGTTCGATCCCCGGTCGGGTCAATTTAGAAATTATTGTTTTTCTAAATTGTCTCGGGGTCTGGGTGTTTTCTATGTATAATAAGTATTATTTTAAGCATGTTTATCTGTTGTCTAGTAACCATTTAACAAGTTTCTCTTGGGCTTATTTATTATTTATTGTATCGGTAAGACTCGAAAATGGCTGGACCTATTTGGATATTTTTGATTTTGAAATATTTGTGGAAGTTCAGGGAAGGTTTAAACGGTGAGAAACATAAATAATAAGTAACGGAAAACAGTAAAAACGACAATTTAATTTTCCAATACAAAATGATTTGTTTGTTTTGTTGACATGGAAACTATCAAAGCGGTACGAAGTCCGCCGGGTCGGCTAGTGAATAAAATTTTATTAACCTAAAAAAAATCGTTCTCAAGGCTATCAATTTAAATATTAGTAAAACTGCAGTTAAAATTTTTCATAATCGTTATTTTTATGTATTCGCTTCACTCGCGCTATCTATGTTTGTCCGAGTCGTTTCACACAACAGCGAAGGATCTAAATAATTTATTCATACCGTTTTCATAGTTTCTGTTGGCGCATAAATCACAACGTAAATGTAACATTCAATAGGATTTAGATACTAATAAATAATGTATTATCGGCAGTTAGCATTCCGTCCAACTGTGCCGATGTGTATCATTGAGAATTTTATTTTTAATCTGGCTTCAATTAGTTGACACTCGCTAGATTAATTGAGTGAAATCCGGACAGCGTAAAAGATAAGCCGATTAAATCAATACTATTAATTTCGTTGATAAACATTTGATTTGTTGAGCGCAGTATTGATATGCTGCCTCTTTTGAGTTATGCTACGTTAAGCAAATGTTTACGATAAGAGAAATTGTATTCTACGAAGTGTAAATATAGTATATTTTGATGAGGTTTTTTTAAATGTTGTTTACGTTACATCGCTTTCGTTTTTTAACAGAACCGAAATTACTGAGTGGCTTCGAAAAGGAAAGTGTTAGAATTGTATAGTGTTCTGTGAATGAATGTAAAGGAATGATTCAATATACGTTTAATAAGTAAGTAAATAAGTAAGTAATCATTTATTCAGTGCTTCCAATACATAAACATTACAATAGGTTTCTTATATCTAAGGTATAGTGAGAAACAACTGAAAGGGCTGACCAGCTCAGCTCATGTTGTAACTTGTAGCCACAACGCTGATTTTCAGCTGGACCCCAAAAAAATTTTCATCAATCAATTCAATCAATCAATTTTAATGTCATCATAACAGAAAGTACTAGTCGTTTTTATACGGATAGGTTGGCAAATGACGCTCTATCTGATGTTAAGAAGCAGAGTGCAGATGCGAGGACAATTACGGGAGCGGGAATGTGCCTCACTAGCTTCACAAGTTTTCTTCGTCGTCAGACGATCGCAGGTTGTATGCTGCGTGTAACTGATCACCGTTAGTAAAGGATTCCTTACACTGATTACAAGAAACGTCTATAACTCATTGTAGAATGGCATCCCAGTCTATTGTCTGTGCAAAGGTCATACTAACATTATGCCAAGAATTTTGCTCAGTCCAATCTCTACCGATGTTGTTATCCCTTTAATTGGTTTAGATTGCAGTGTCTGTGATGGATGCATAGGCCTTTACTGCTCTATTAGATACGTAACTGTATGTTAAAGGTTTGCATTTATGCAATTATATACACTCGCATAAGATAGCCAGAGTAGGGGTTCCAGATGAAGTGCGTTTCCACCTTTGGCGTTATCATCACGTAACATCAGGTTTGATTAAAGCCAAGTGCTTTCTTATGTGTTAAAAAATTTAAATGTGACAAATATATCGCGGCCCAATACGACGTCGACGCTGAAAAGTTGGCGCCTTTCATCGGAAAGTAGATGAAGAGTGCCGTCGAGAGCGACGCTTTGATCCAAACAAAGGACAAGGGAACGTTCAAACTGGAATCCAAATCGTCCGCATTCAAGAAACCGGCCGCCGCTGCGGCGAAACCGAAGAACGAGGAGTGAGAAGCTCTTAACATGATGATACTAGGGCAAAAAGATAATGGAAGGTTTTTGGTATTTCGCTTGGTAGTGGTGTAGCTCTTAACCGCAAGGAATTCAAAAAAATACACGCAATTGTCAATGAAAGGTAGTGTAGTTCGCAAACTTCACAATTTTCAATGAAGCTTTGCAAACATCAAAATATAGAAGAATTGTTTCATATAAAGTCCATTCCTCGTTGCGCAACTTGTTTCGATTTGTGGTACTGCAAACATTTAAGTTTCTGATTGCGATTGATATTTTCTTCAGTTACATTTCATACATTTTCTGCGTTAGTTTTAGTTTTTGTTTATTTATTTATTAATTTATTTAAACTATTGCAACATACATTACATGGCGGACTTAATGCCTGAGGCATGTTTATCCCTTTACCTCATTATATCGTAATATTTTTATTAATCCTACTAATATTATAAACGCGAAAGTTTGTAAATATGGATGGATGTTTGTTACTCTTTCACGTAAAAACTATTGAATGGATTTGGATGAAATTCGGCATACAGATAGTTTATAACTTGGATTAACACATAGGATAGTTTTTATCCCGATATTCCCACGGGAACGGGAACCACGCGGGTGAAACCGCGAGCGGCCGCTAGTTTAAAATAAAATTACTGATGTGCGTTTCGGTTAGGCCCAATTGTCTCAAGTCTCATTCTTCATCTAGAAAGTCATTGTCATACCGACCTTCTATTAAAAGCCTTAATTATTAAATGTACGCAACGAACAATTGTCATACCTTACGTTATAAACCATTACCTAATGGCCTAATAGATACGTAGATAGCCGCTATTAATTACACTACATACACTTTGGAATATAGCTCTCTGAAACTGGTCTTGAATGTGGATCAACGTACAATGTCGACGGAGTTACCTAACTTGCGGAGTATAGCGACCAAATTCCTTAGAGGTTACTAATCGGCGACTGTTGGTAGGCTCGGGTCAGACGGTTGTTTACTTGATATATATCAGGGTACTCGAGTTTACTACGAAAAGCTGGATGGAGGGAGGGGGAGCCTTACCTACCCTAAAATAACCTAGTATCATCCTTTCTCTGTTACGGGGATGAGTGGAGGACCACAAAAGGCAAGCTCGGAGGTATCTTTAGATGCCTTAGGCCCTTCGCACACGAGTCGTAAGCGTAGTCGTATCGTAAGCGTATCGTTACGACGCAACGCGTACGAGACCTGCAGCTCTTCGCACACGAGTCGTAAGCGTAGTCGTATCGTAAGCGTATTGTTCTACAAACGAATCGTCGAGTAGACGTATCGTTTTCTAAGATCTAAGTACCAGATGTCACTTTTTCAGTCATATTGAAATTAAAAGTCGTGAATAGTTTAAAAACAAATCGGTTAAATTTTTTAGAGAAATTAAACGTAGTTAACGTAGACAATTTTCAATTTGTTGCCAAGTCGTAAAGCAAATGACATATGAATGAAATAAATAGGTACCTACACAATAATATTGGCAAATAGTTCCATTTTCAAAATTTGAACTTATTTTTTTTATTATATCGTTTACAAGTGACCAATTCCAAAAACTTTCAATACTGTGAGAGCTAATGCTATGAACAGTAAATTTTTTACGCTTGCTTTTTTACGCCAGTACGCTACGACCTACGACTATCATAATGATAATAGACATCTCCTACGATTCGCTGCAGCACCGCTGCGTGTACCGACTTGTTTGAACATGTACGCGCTCGTATTGCTTTCGTTCTGCGCGCGTATTACGATACGCTTACGATACGAATACGACGCCGTGTGCGAAGGCTCTTACTGTTTCAGTTCTAGTTTAATATGTTATTCGATTACGTTAACGAAAACTAGAATTTGGCGGCTAGTGAGGCGCTGAACGTTCCATGCTATGCATGCAGTGAAGCAGCGCCTCTTGGTAATAAATGAGAAATGTTTAAATGTTGTTAAAGAAATTGCAACTTCCTCGTATGGTATTTGATTTCGATCTTTTACAATTTCTCCCAACGCCAACCAAGAATATAAAAAAAATATTTTATATATATTTTTATATCTGTGATAATAATTGTAACTAGTGTACAAATAAATTAAACTAGGTACATTCCCGTCATAATATTACAGCTCTATCTATTAAACATTTTATCGAAATTATATTTCTAATTTTAATTAAAACACATTTTAGGCATGCCATCACTTATTTGATTGTAGAGTAAATAATGTAGACACGAGACTTGACATTAACAGCGCCCGTTCTCAGACATATTTTAGGGAACGTAATGACCCCGAGCGTTTAAGCTGTTAGGTTTCGTCAGATTTGGCTAATTGATGATCTAGAATTCTAGATGGTGTAGCAGATAACGTTAAGGCTAAGTAGGTTCTTGTTACTGAGCTTTGGCAATCGTTACACTTTTACCACCTCTCTGATCTTTCAAGAGAACGTACTGTGAGTAGTTTGGTTGGTGAAAGGGGTTGCTCTAAATGAGTTTGACTAGCTACCACCATCTTAGGTTGTCGCCATAGCAACATTCTTAACAGTATTGTTGTGTTCCGCCTGTTAGAAGTACTAGTAAGATAGCCAGTATCTGAGTGGTTAAGAATAACGGGTGAAGTGCGCTTCTATCTCCAAACACTTACCATTATGTGAAATAAAAACCATATTCTCCCCAAATGTGAATAGAAAACAAAATAAGATTTCGTAATAATTGTTACCAGTTCTTTCGACCAACACAACTATTAACTGTCGAGAGTTCGTTAATAAACCATCAAATCATATCATAACCTCCTTGTGCATGAAATGAAACGAAGTCTCTTACTAGGGAGTAAGAGACTTCAGATCTTCAATTGTTAATCCACAAGAAGGGTCTTGTGGATTAACAATTGAAGATCTGAGCGTGTTTTCTACCATTCGATTACGTTAACGAGCATCACTATAAAAACATCACACTAGAGACGAGATGAGTTGCTATATGGTGAATCTAACTCAAGGTGGAAGAATAAAGACGCATTGAGCGAAGGAAGAAGTCGTGACTACTTAACATCCGAGAGTGGCCTGGCATTACCACTGTCGACTGTTACGTCTCGCTATTGACAAGAAAAAATATACGAAGTTAACAGCCAACCTTCAAGAGTGAAGATGCACAAGAAGAAGAGAAAATCAAACTCGCTCTCAGCACAGCACTCTACGAATGATTGTTACTATCACCTCTGACCCGTTAGCTGTCGGAACTAGTTATCACGCAACCACGCTTGCGCTCTGTGCGACTTCCGTGGTCAAGCTTAATTCCAGCGGTAGGACATTCATGTTTGTCAAATGTCCTTAAAGTTACTAGCTTAGTAATAAAACAAATATAACGACTGCCGTTGTGACGTGTGCGCTGGTATGGCATGCGGGCGCGGCGAGTCAAGGCGAGGGGTCACCAAGAGAAAGGCAGCCCTGATGTCTGTATTATCTCTGTAACGTACCTATTAAATCGTCTCATTGATAAGAACTATTTGTTCTCAAGTATGAGACCTTTTTATTCAGCAGGGAGACGTATAAGACCGAAGGATACTTACTTCAGACTCGTTACCCACCGACCGATATACGTTGACGTTTCTTGAAAAAGCTCTGACAACGAGCGGCTGGGTGCGTCCGAGTTGCGAATTATGATCTTACAAGTTAAGCTCATCTTTCAAAACAGTTTTTACCAATAGTGAAAGAATCCACAGGTCTAGTGGTTAAACCACCGGTGTCAACCCAGAAGTCCCGGGAATTAAAATATCATCATTATCAATGTTTATATAATTTTTAACGCAAATTTTGTTGCAAACAAATTACAAAAACACAAATGTTGAAAAAATTTCCACAAGCAGCATTTGAACCCGCATCCTTCTGACATACCGGGTCAGGTGCTCTCCCAATTGAGCTATCGTGGTTCTAACCAGCCCGCCGAAATTATTCAACACTATTTACTTTTTACTTTGAAAGCCAAAGGCGCCCATTCAATGTCAACAACTACCGTCATTAACATCTGATCATAATATTTTTACAAATACTAAAGATCAGTTAAGAAGTAGGCAAGCTATTTATAAATGTTTATATAATTTTTAACGCAAATTTTGTTGCGAACAAATTACAAAAACACAAATGTTGTAAAAATTTCCACGAGCAGGATTTGAACCCGCACCCTTCTGACATACCGGGTCAGGTGCTCTCCCAATTGAGCTATCGTGGTTCTAACCATAACCATTTTTTATATCATTATCAAATCAAAGTTGAGTATCATTTGGAATTCATTTAATCTTCGGTCACTTTGGCAGTAAGGGTTTCGTCTGATTCCACTATGTTATCTCAGCCTGCCATTGTTATTATCGTGTTTCGACATCAGTTAGATATAATAGCCAGTTCCTCGATGCTTAAGGTTTCCAGTTATAGTGTGTTTCTGTCTTCAACCTTACTTAATTAACACCAAATACTGTTTTCTCTTTGATATGTAACAATATCTGTGCCAATGCCAACGAAGTCCGAACCAATTTCTCAGCGGCCGCATGAGTCCAACGTAACACCATTAATTGAATGTTGTACATTTGTCCGATACCTCTTAGATAGTAGTAGCATTGAGTAATCTTTAATTATACATTTTATTAGCAGAAAATGACCGCTTGCAAATTAATTGTTTTTGACTTAAGATCCATATCTGTTATCTAACAGCATCTTGTTTGCTGTCTCTTGCGTTTGCTCTGTTTGGACAATTATATGGTATAGCGAATTGATATTTCAAATTTGATTTGCGCCTCTAGCTAAAATTAAATTACTTGATAATAAATGCTTCCTCTCGAATACGCATCGGTGGCCTAGTGATAAAGTTCTTGGCTAAATACGCCCTCCTAAGATCAATTCCTTGGACGAGCTAAGTGTGTTTCATATTTTTATAGCAAATCCAGGGTTTGTCACCAACACACGATTGGCAAGCGTGGTGATTAAGCCAATTACCATCAATTGTAGCGATGACTTGATTTTAATTAAGGCCTTTGAAGGCCCAGCAGTGGGACAGTGTTACTTGCTTACAACTAAATAAAAACTTCTTCCATTTTAGACAAAATAAATATTAACCCCCTTACAAATAAACAGAGAATAAGCTCCGAACAGTTATTCCCTGTTTTGTTTCTGTCATGTAAACGTCATTTTCAAATTAGAGTAAAAGAGACAACAACAAGTATTTATGAACAATATATTTTATAATAAAGGCATACATTAAGACAAAGTAATCCAAGGCACCGTAATATTACACTAATATTCCATTACATATTACTTATTAAAGTTTCTCAGAACAATAATAAAATGCCTACGGGCTCATTACAAGTGCTTTTAAAATGTCAGAGTTCAGATATAATATCCGCTAAATTGTTTTTGATATTAAATTTAGTTAGAAATAGCCGACATTGTTTCCCATGGCTTTTAAGGAAATTGTCAGTTTTGAAATATTAATCCATTAACTTTGGCTCATTGATTGACAAGAAAATAAGATTTAATGGGGACATATTTTACGTGCCTGCGTTGGGTTAGCTCGTAAGTGTTATTATCCCTACTAATTAATATTGTAAATTGGTTTATTATTCTTTACCTGCGTTAAAACGGAGTAACGGATTAACGTAATTTTAGCTCGGACATAATTTGACTAACTTCGTATAAATAGCCTAACTATGGTGTATTGAATACATCTCTTTTTATTAAGAAACAATGTCATAGAACAAACTAAATTAAAAACAATTTACAGTACTAAATGAAATAACAAAAGGTATAAAAAAATTTGTTATCGTATTTACTTCTGTTAATACATATAAGTTTTTGTAGATCTATAAGTAGATACAATGAATGAATAAAGGAAGTCAAAAAAGATTTTCAAATAGTCATCGTATTTTGCAGAAACTTTTATGACAGACCTTATTAAACACACACCTCTTTGGCAAAATTATGTTTCAAAGGCAAAATAGCCTTTGTAAACATAATTTTCCAAAGTTAAGCGGCGGTTATCAACACCAATTATCCAATTGTCAGCATAATTTTCTAATTTAACACCAATAACAATTAAAGGTTAGCCATCGTAATAACTAAATCATGCCAAATTACTATTAGCTAACGCTCGCAACCGGATACTTACTGTAGTTCAAAAAATAATAAATCAGTTTTTAATCAAACTTCATTAGTGGTGTTATTTGTATTTTGTGATCGGGTGGGTTAGTCACGTTGAAATGATTTAGTTTCAATATGCGCAGACGCGGTAAACGGTGCAGTCTGACTAATAATTTATACTTACTTGCCTTAGTTTATTGTTTAGCTTTTGCTTGCGGTTTTGCCTTAACAGATTAAATGACAAAGAATATGTGTAAAGCCCTCCGAAGATTGCGATTGCGATTGCTAAGGTTAAGCAAATTTTTCAAAAGCCGGTCATTGGATGGGTGATCAAAAATGTATCATCTCAAGCTCCTCCGTGCTTAGGAAGACACGTAAAGCCGTTGGTTGGTCCCACCCGGCTACATTAGCAGTCGTTGACAACCACCAATCCGCACTGGGCCCGCGTTGTGGTTTGTGGTTTGATTTCCCCACATGCTACATATGGAAAAGCCTTAGTCCACGTGTAGAACATTTTTAAGCTGATAATGATATGAAATAACCGTCTTATGTAATAAAATTGGCGCTGCTATCCACTGCCCAATGCTTTTGGGTTTGGTGTCTTCCTTTTCTTTTCCTATCAGAAAGTCAATACCATCAAAGAGTCGATTTTCTCTTCTGTCATCAGATGAATATGATCAACAATCATATTCATCGCTCTTGTGATTGATCCTTGCTTATTACATTTAAATACCCCACAGATCATAGGTGAAACAGGTGTGAAATGGGTACAATATTTTGATTACTATACAAGGGCTTTGGTCGCAAAAAGATAATAGTTTCGTTAAAGGTTTGTCATAATATATATTATTATATGCCTATACTTGTATTTACTAGTGATTATAAGTATGTCATTTGGTCTTAACTTATTTATTACTTATGTAATAAACTAGGTGCTTTTGCATGTCTCATTTTATGGAGACCGTATGTAGGTAAACATTGAGTTATGGACTTGGTTTGCGCTCAAAGATTCCGGACTACGAGTTTGCCTTGATTGTCGATTGTGACCTATATGGGTCGATTCTAGTTGTGCTTCTAATGACGTAGGCGATTTATTTTTGTTATATTCATAAATATAATATTGTTTGTACATTGTTATCTGTTTGTATGTATGTTGTGCAACAAAGAATATAATGTTTTTACACAGTACTGTAGATTGTGAAATTTTCTATAATATGATTATACCAATGTAATATGGGTTTTTCAAAAACCTATCTCAGGTACCGGGTACTTCATCGATTCACACCACGGCTGCTTCGCACCACGGTGTGAATCGCAGAAGGACGCTTTTTGAATTGGGTGTTTCGAACCACGGCTCATACCATGGCATGAATCGGCGAATGTCTTTGTTGGACTTCTTCTTCAGAAGGGCTCCTATTAGCTTCGTTGATTCGGACCACTACCAAAATAAATATGATTAGTCTCTCACATAACTTAATCATTAATTAAATTGTTAAACTAGACGTAAGGATTCCCTTGTGAAAGATAAATAAATGTATTTATTTGTAAGTATTATTAAATGTTTTAGCGAGATATAACTTATATGTTTAAAGGAGCACAGTTTGAAAGACGCTAGAACAAGTTGAAGTAAGTTAAAGCATATTATTGCAGCAACTCCTGAAGTTTCTTTAAGAAAAGGATGTAAGTAATGCTATGTTGCTCTACTACTGCGGAGTTTAGCTGTGGAGAAGAATGGGTGCAAGAAACTCCACTTAATAAGTATGAAATATAATAGGAAAGCTTTATCGTAAATTCTGATATAGAATAGTAAAAGTATATTATATGAAAATTTGAAAAACGCTTACTTACAGGAGTTTTTATTATGAACTGTTAATGCGATGCAGCTCAAAATACAATTTCCCAAGCTTTGCGAATAACTCTAAGATAATAGCCGAGTTAAAGTTTTGAGCCTATATGGCGTGTTGTAGCGCATTCTCGGCTCTTCGCCCGCGGCCTGCTCTTGTTCGGAAACATTACCCGTATTAATTGACTACATAAATGATTTTAATGCGATCCATTTGTTTATGTGATTTTGGATTGCTAGCCTTTCTCTTGAATAATTAACCTGTGGTTCGCTTCACTTTTTTAAATTAATTTCCTACGTACTTTTGAGACAATCATAAAAATTTTAATGACAGTTGTAAAATTGCATACAATATACTTAGATGTAAACAAAAAACGACGGGTTGCACTCCGGGAGTGCCGGCAGAAGTGAAAACTTGAATATTAACTTGTGCATTTTTGATATTTTGGGAATAATTTTGCACGAATTGCTTCAATTATCAGTATAAAAGTACTATCATTTATGTGGTAGAATACAATATTTATTTATTGCGCTATCGTACACAAACATGACAATTTATTCGCGCAAGCGCCCTGCGCCGCCTAAACGAAACAGCAGGCATATATTTTCGCCGCGCCGTAGAAAGAGAGAGGGATACTTCCTCTCCTACGCCGCGCCGGTACTCTCCATCCGTCTTAGGAATTTTCGATCAGGTCACGTGTCCTGACGCGAATTTAACATTTTTTACCCATTACAAAAAAAGTGTACAACGCCGCTAAAGAAGTTTTCACTTCAAAAATACGTTGCGTGGCCTGGTAGATTTTGAATAGCCAGATCATATGGTCACTTTTAAATTTTACTAGGTATACAAGGTGCTTGTGTTACATGTTGTGTATAGCGGAAATAGATTGCTGCAACAAATGCATTTCAAAAATTTGACATGGTAGCCAATGTTCAAATTCAAATTCAAATTCAAAAATCATTTATTCAGTTTAGGCTACAAGTAGCTCTTATGAATGTCGCTATGCCAACGGTTCGTAAGTCTACTCTGGGCGGGAGATCTTGCACTGAGAAGAACCGGCAAGAAACTCAGCAAGTGTCCAGCTCTTTTCTCCCTTACAGCGTCAAAAAAAATAAAAATTGGAAAATGCCCTATCATAGCAGGACACTTTCCATTACAAATAAACACAAAAAATATAGAAGACAACTATAACATGTAAAAAAACAAAACAAATAAACAAATCTAATATATCAAATTTACATCTGGTATAAGTTAAATTTCCACAATGTCATACAGTACCACTACAGTACTCTAATAAAAGTCAAAAATTGTTTAAGAAAAACAAAGTCAAACTATAGTAATTAATACTAACAATGAGATAAGATATGCAAGAGCAGACCAGCCTCCACAGGCGGCACCCGTTCACGAGTATGACATATGAATCAGCCATCGCTTCGCTCAACCATATTTTAGGGAACGTAACGACCCGACGCACACGCCACCACCGCAGAGACAATAAAGAGAGCATGACACACTCAAGATACTTTAAATAAAAACTTAATGATCTATTTAACGCTGTTTGTTATCTGTAGGACACTGTTCAAAACTATCATATCAGTATAAAAATTATATAAATTAATTTTATTATGTATATTGATACAAATAGAGTATAATGTGTTTTTTATTACAACCAGGCTGTTTTATCATCCAATTATTCTTTGACTTTAATAATAACCTTTTATAGAAAAGTGTAACTACTTACAATGTGAAATAACATGTGCAGGCGAGCAGACTAAGATGACCACACATTCTTATCATTAAAATAATCATCAATTTTATAGTAACCTTTTTTCATTAGACCTTGTTTTATTTCTGTCTTAAACTTGTGTAATGGCAATTCTGTTAGAGTGAAAGGCACTTTATTGTATATTTTTATACATTTCCCAACAAATGAATTACCAACTTTATTGAGTCTAAGTTTTGGAACAGCAAGTTTGTTTTTGTTTCTTGTGTTAAAATTATGGGTATTACTTTTTTTTTCGAATTTATCTAAGTTTTTATAAACATAAATGATATTTTCATAAATATACTGTGAAGCTACAGTTAAAATATTAATCTGCTTAAATAACTCTCTCAGCGTATCACGGGGCTTAAGGCTATAAATAGCTCGAATGGCTCTTTTCTGTAAAACAAAAATGGTTTCAATGTCAGCCGCTGAGCCCCACAATAAAATACCATACGACATGACGCTGTGAAAGTAACTAAAGTAAACCAATCTTGCCGTTTCTACATCAGTAAGTGACCTCATTTTTCTAACCGCATAGGCAGCTGAGCTAAGTCTTCCTGCCAGGGCAGCAATATGAGAACCCCATTGTAATTTATGATCTAAGGTAATACCCAGGAAAACTGTCGAGTTAACTATTTCAACTATTTCATCGTTCATAGTGATACTGGTATTAACCTGCTTCACATTGGGCATCGTGAATTTCACACATTTAGTTTTTTTTGCATTAAGCAGCAAGTTATTAGTGGTAAACCAATGTAATATTTGAGAGAGAGTATTACTTACGTCGTCAAATATTGCTCTATGTCTATCAACTTTAAAAATCAATGAGGTGTCATCAGCAAATAATACTATCTCACAAAGATCTTCGGTGTAGTAAGGTAGATCATTTACATAAATGAGAAATAAAAGAGGTCCTAATATTGAACCCTGGGGCACCCCCATAAGTAACGGGGCGCCAGAAGAATCAGTACCGTTAATATTAACTTTTTGAACTCTGCCAGTGAGGTATGATTTCAATAAGGTAAGTGAGTTGTCTGAGACACCATAATGTTCCATTTTTAATAATAAAGTATCGTGATCGACACAGTCGAAAGCTTTCGATAAATCACAGAAGATACCTATCGCATCCTGTTTCTGCTCCCATGCATCGAAAATATGCTTAATGAGTGCAACTCCCGCGTCGGTTGTATTTCTACCTTTAGTGAAACCGAATTGTTTGTTATGAAGTAACTGGTTATCTGTAAAATGTGACAGCAATTGATTAAAAATAACTTTTTCAAAAATTTTACTAAGAGCCGGTAGTATGGATATAGGCCGAAAATTAGATGGGTCACTTTTATCGCCTGTTTTAAATAACGGTATAATTTTACTGTACTTCATTAAATCTGGAAATACACATTCATCAACGCATTTATTAAATATTATTGCTAAATTAGACGCGATAGAAGATATTATAGATTTTAATATATCAGTGGAGATACCCCAAAGATCCTCAGTCTTTTTTATATTAAGTTCTCTAAAAGCTTTTATTATTATATCAGAATCAATATAGTGAAAATTGAATGGAATATTACATATTTTTACACTAGACACAAGAAGAGACTGGGCAAGATGTTTACAAGAATTTAATTTATTTGATGTAATGAGTGGAATATTTGAGAAAAATGTTTCAAATGCGCCTGCCACTTCCGTATCACCATTGATGTAAGCATTATCGACTTTGAGTTCAAGTATACGATCACGAGACCTTACTTTACAAGTTTCTTTATTAATGACGTTCCAAGTGGCTTTTATTTTATTTTTTGAATTCACAATCTTTGCCCGAATGTAGTTGGCCTTTGCTATGGAACAAACTTTTTTGAACATTTTTGAATAATTTTTAACATATTCAATTACACTTGGATCCTTAGAGTTTGCCTTTATGTCATATAATTGATACAATCTATTTCTACTCCTGTAGATGCCAGCTGTGGCCCAATCACTGAATTTAGTTTTAGACTTATCTACTTTGATTAATTTTTGAGTAAAGTTGTTATTAAACTCTTTTTTGATTATTTCGAATAGATTGTCGTATAAGATGTTCGCTTTGTCATTGTTACATGGTATTTGTAACACTTTATCATTAACATTCTTCTTAAATCTGTCTAATCGATTAGTGGTCACTGGCCTGTATAAAATATTCATTGAAAGACATTCATATTGGTGCTCAAATCTAACTATCTGACCACTGTGATCAGAATTTATAAAATTTATTATTGATTTCTCAATATCATTACAATTAGAAAAAATATTATCTAAACAGGTAGCTGATGTGGCTGTAACTCTTGTAGGTTCATCAAAAAGATTTTGCAAGTTAAACGATTTGAAAAGATTAAGAAACCTTACCGAGTTCTGTGAGTCATCTAAAATATTTATATTAAAGTCGCCACATACAACTATCCTCTTTTTACAATTGCATACCTTTTGCAAGGTTTCTTCCATAATGGACTCAAAATACACACAAACAATAACATACTGCTCGAGCTCCGCACATGATAGTTCAATATTTCGTTCAACTGAGAGAGATACTATGTCTTTACGCTCCTTTGATTGTAATGTATCGTTAATTAATATCAGTGACCCACCTCTTATAGCAGACTCTCTTGTGAACGAACTAATGACTTTATAATTATCAATGCTTACTAACAGTTCGCATTGTTTTAACCAGTGCTCGGTTAAGCATAATACATGTACATTTTTTTCATTTATATATAATTCTAATTCTAATTCTTTTCCAGAAAAGCCCTGAATGTTTTGATGTATAATGTTTATAAAGGTGGACATTTCATTTGTCTTAATATTTAAGTCGCAAGAGTTTTCCTCTATTGTCTGAGTGATCAATTTAAATTATTGTAAACGGATTGATTTGGAACAGATTCCAATGTACAATTTACAATGTCAATATTCTGCCCAATAGGGGCAGATAGGCTAGCCAAATTTTTGGCTGAGTATTCAATATAATATGATAGCGATAATGCTATCTGTCTCTTAAGATATTTATTAAGATAAAATTTATCTTTTGTCAAATATAATTTATTATCTAAATACTTATTTAGGTCAATTAAATGGAATTTATTCTTATTATTAAAAGTCAGAGTATGTAATGTCATATTTATTTTATGCCTTATATTGTTTTCAGTCTGTGGCAAGCTTTGGCTATAAGGAAGTGTGAACAAAACAACATTTTTAACATTTAATGAATACAATAAATCAAAACATTTTAACAGTTCAGTCTTGTCCATACTTCCCCTGTGTCCCACTAAAACCAATAGTGTGGTTTTTTCATTGAATTTGTAATTCATAATTTTTCTAATAATATCATGATAAGTTAAACCAGGCGTACAATAATTAGTAACAGTTTGTCCCAAATATGTACTTAATAATTGGCCCATGGATTTCCCAAGTTCATCACTAAACATGATAGTCTCAGATTTTACAATGTTATTCTGAGTGGAGGAACTATTGGTATTTTTACATTGCTTTTTATTTGATACAGATGAAGGACTTTGGTGATGATGATGAGTGAACAAGGACTCACATACTGACTGAGGGCTGCTAGATGAGCTATTTTGGTCTGACTGGTCACAATTAGACTGAATGAGGCACTTTAAAGCAAGCATGTGTTCCTCGCACTCATTTTTAGCACTATTATACTTATTCGTCATTAATTCTAAGGATTTGTGAAGGTTACAAATCTCAATTTCCATTTTCCTTATGTCACTGTCATATTCGGTAATATTATTTTCTAATAATAATGAATACATATCAAGTTCATCGCCAAGTTGCCTTCTCTCTTTAATATACATAATTTTTTTGTACATACATTTTTGCCTCTTAATAAGTTTTTTAGTTTTGGCTATATACTTATTAATTTTAACATACTTTTTAAATTTGTTTCTACTGCACTGAACAATCCCCACTTCAGTATTTAAATTTAAGGTTTTTATAGTGTCATCACTTGTCAGATCAATTGTTACAATGGGTTCCGATATTTGTGCAGTAGAAACCAGGCTGGGCGCACTACCGACTAACTCATCAAACAAGCTGTGGCTATGGGAAGTCATGGTGTCACGTTTCTCCGCCTCCAGGGTGGTAATGTGGCGGTGGGCTTCTTGCAGCTCCTGCTCCAGGACCGACATGCGCTTGAGGCCCTGCCCATACTCGTCACTGCATTCCCTGAACCCAACCAGTATGCTATGCAACTTGTCCCGCTCATCTACTACTAACCTATGCTCAGTGTGCAGCTCAGCCATTTGTTTTTTCAAAACATCATATTTATTTAACGAATCCAATAGTTCCATCTCATTGTCATCTCTTTCCCTATGCAATTGTTCAACCAACCCCTTGGAAACCTCTAATTCCTTCAAAGCCAAGTCGAGTTTTCTCAATGTAACATCGAGCTTACTCTCTTCTTGGCGAGCTGAGGTCATGCTACGCGTAGTGATCGGCATTTTAGTTAATTAGAAAAAAAAAAAACAAAAGATAAAGATAAACACCAAAAAGTTGTTCGAACAAAGTATGAGAGGTTATAAAGTAAATTACAAAGTAACCTCAACGCGAAAGTGATCAAATATCACTTTAAATATATAAAAAGAACGGTATTGTCTAATGATTATTATAATTAAATGTAAAATTCACCACACAATGCTATTTAAAAGAGATGACAAAGATTGACAATAACAAAAAAATGCAGTGTCATTGACTGCTCGTCGGCCGGTACGTACAATACCTGCAATTCACTAATTCACACACAATACACAGTTTTATGCACAGATTATTACGCAAAAACACTTAGAATATACTTAAATTTTGTTTCGTGATGAATTTTGGGACCAAATATAAGATTAAATAATAAAATTAGTAAATAAATTCGAGACAAAATGCAATCAGCTGTTAGCCGTAGTGTTGCCACAGAGGAAAAAAAAGTTCATAATCAAAAATAGTTCGAGTTAGTTAGGAAAAAATAGTTCATTCAAATGTTCATAATGAACGTAGTTGTCAGGGACCTTTTCGAGCTGCAAGGAACTATCAGTATTGAAAAGGCTGCGTGGAATAGAGCATATTAGCGTCGTCTTTTGTCGGAGGTCAAGATCCACTTCGGGTTGCTAAGACAGCTGAATAAGTAAGTAAATAATGTTCATTTGAAAAAGCAATCGCCCAAGCCGCGAAAGGTCATTGGCTGGGGTCAATTTATTTGAGGCAAATCGTAAATTTTCTCATTTTGAAGCTGTACATGTTACACCAATTTCGTAATCACTTTCATTCTCGTTAATCGAGAAGACAAGACCCCGTTACGCCACTATACAAACAAATTGTGCGCCAGATCAATCTCCGTTCCTGTTGATGGGAATGTTGCGATACGCTCCTTTATTGTGTCGCTCTGGTTCGATAAGTATCAGCTGATTTGATTGTGAGTCTTATCTGTCACAGAGTCACAGCCGGTCTGGCCTAATGTCGTCTTTGTTTGGGTTCCGTATGCTGTGCACATGCTAGAGGATGTTTAGCTATATGAATTTAAGAATACAGATGCAGGTTTAACCGTCGAAGAAATAACGAAGTTTCATGTTAGTCAGTGGGTGATTAGAACATTTTATATGGGTCCTCGTTGATCAGGCAGGAGGCACTGCATGGAAAAAAAAGTTATTGTGACAATACGCTTCACCTCGATTCTGGACAAGATTCAAGTCGTATTTAGGCAGCAGACCAGAAATAGGTAGAATAAGTAAGGAAAGTTTCTAGCCGAAAAATATTTTTGATTTCATCATCATCATCATCATCTCAGCCAAAAGACGTCCACTGCTGGACAAAGGCCTCTTCCAAGGATTTTTGATTTGATTCAAAATAAATAATTTTTCAAATGTTAAAACAATTTCAAAAGTAACTATAGATCTCATTAAGTCTTTAATAGTGTTTTCCTTCAGTAAGATTGCACACAAATCCTGACCAAAGTACCATCTTAATTACTATACAAAGTGGTCCTTATACGGCTAATTGTCTCAAGTATTGGATGCCTCATAGTGGTACCATTTCGATTGACTTAATTTCTATGGCCACCGATGAATGCATTAGGCCGTCGCTTAAACCACATTTCGAACTATAGTTTCCCATTGAACTGTTGCTACAGTCTATTAAATAAGTTTATATCTGTCCTGGGTTAACTAAAGTTGTTTGAATTAAAGATTCGAATTAGTGCTTTATTCTGAATTCAATGAGATTCGAAGACCTTGGATATAGTGAGTCTTGGGAGAAACAAAGTTGCAATGACTTAGCGTCGATCGGGTTTACTTTTAAATCGATGGTAAAGTTGGTAAATAAGGTTCATTTTAGTGTTGAGGGATAATGTTAAATAAATTAGCACGGGTCATCGGGTTACTGGCTTGGAATCCTACATTTAGGATTCTGAGATTTCACAAATTTCTAATTTTATGTTTTCAAAATTGTTTTTGGTATTGAAATATTATTATTCTTTGTTACCATCTCAAGATTGAGGGTTGTAATGACCATAATGAGTCAATGAGTGGACCGTTGCGATATATCATTATTCACCAGCGCAGTGGCATCCACTGTTAGACTTACATAATAATACTTAATCCAATATTTTCTTTATACACCCCCGTATCCGGAGCGCGTGTCTAACGTCGCATAATAACACGTCCGCTCGCGTCCACGGCCGTCGCGCGTCTAATCAATTGGCGCGCGTGATGTCTTCATCAGCCGCCCGGGGGCGTAACGCCCAGCGCGCGCGCACCTAACCCCGCCAGCCCGATGCGCTGGAGCCGTTCCATAGAAATTGTGGGAGGCAGAGCATTTGCATTGTCGATGTCTAGCGTTATTATTTTATTCGGCGAATGGGAAACGCTGGCAGGTTTACTCTTGAAACTAATTGTACAACCTGTGTTCGTGTTTCTTATACTTTGAAAGTTATACTAATCCCTGTGGTTCGTAGAGTTCTTAGAATAACAATTGAGGCGATATCGTAACGTAAACAATGAACCCCCCTCATCCTACTGCGTTAATCGTACACTAAATCGTTGACCCTAAGCCTAATACCTTAGTTGTTTTACCTGTGTGATACATAAAAATACTTTGCTTACTTACATATTATACCGAAACACATCTATGCTGGTCACTGCTGCTTGGTGTTGCTTAGTAGCACTTTTGTCATTTTAGTAGGTGAAGAGTTTTCATTTGTGAAATTATAAAGTGGCAACGTGTAAATAGGGGTACTTCATCGATTCACACCACGACTGGTTCGCACCATAGTTGCCTACTTGCGGGATCTTAATTGGAATTTAATTTACTAAAAAAATGTAATTTAAATAATATGTAGTGTTAATTCCGCTAACTCAGCGAGTTAGCGGAATTAACACTACATATTATTTAAATTACATTTTTTTGTACTATGGATTTCCGCAAAATAACGCCTGATTCCATTAATTATCTTAATTTTCTAAGTTAATTTTGTGAACACATTAAGGCTACTTTAACCCCACTGACCTTCTTCGAAGAGTTCAGGAACGCGCTCCGCCAATGTTCCCCACGTCTGTGCTTCAGCAACCACTTGCACAAACCATCACCAGGACACAGTCTCTGAAGATTATGCCGGGTGGAACTCGATAACAGCACAATCACCAAAGTTACGTGAAACGGCTTTAATTAAGAAAAGAACCATTCTGAAAATAAAATATTTTTATATATGTATTTACATTTACATAATACATACTTGTCACGTATATAGGGTTATATAATCCTTTATACGTGCTCTTACAAGACCTCTTATAAAGATGGGCATAAAACCTGTTTCTAAATGTATGTGTGCCTAACCTGTCTGTAACTTAGACACGTTGTTTATTAACTCCTTTAAAAATGCCATGCAACTCCTTAACCGCATTAATGAAGGCGCAAACCAAACCAACATCTCCATCTCCATCGGTGTGCCACAAAGTTGCCAGCGAGCCAGCTCTAAGCACGCATGCGATTTATTTAGCAATTGAAAGTGGCCACTTAAAGGAATCACAGTGCGGGAACGCAACAAATCCAACAAATTGAACAGGATCGGCAATTACCGAAGACAATGCGTGCGTGAGAGCGGCGCCGGCGCACGCAGCCCGCGAATTAGACTCGTTTGTGGGGCCCGGGGTAATTAGGGAACTGTTCTCACGCCAGACTACAGGTGGTGGGTTTAAGGGCGAGAAAGTATTTGCTAGTACAACTGAGACTTCTGAATGTTCAATTGTTTTAAGGCTTTCGAGAAAATTCATGTTAAGGGACTGCGGACTTTTTTGGGGTCGAAAAGTTATGGAACTGTGTTCACGCCAAACTACAGGTGGTGGGTTTAATGGCGAGAAAGTATTTGTTAGTACAACTGAGACTCCTGAATGGTTAATTGTTTAGGTCTTAGATAAAGACAGGCGGACTTTTTTGGGGTTAGAGAAGTTAGGGATTGTTCCCACGCCAGGCTACAGGTGGTGGGTTTAGGGGCGGGTAAGTATTTGCTAGTACACCTGATACTCCTGAATGTTTAATTGTTTAGGGTTCAAGGACTAAGTAAGGACTATTTGATGGCTGTGAATAAAACAGAATCAGAACAAGCTTTCTAGTAAAAATAATGTTTAGAGACTGTTAATAAGGGCGGACATTTTTGGGGTTAAAGAAGTTAGGGATTGTTGGATTGAATAAGGAATATTCATAGACTGCGAACAAAACAGAATCAGGACAAGCTTTATCTGGGGTTGAGGAATCGTTCTCACGGATCATACAGAGGATGTTTTCATTGAGACTAGAGTATTTAAGGATTGTTTCTGCGCCAGCCTATGGGTGATAGGTTTAAGGGCGATGAATTATTTGCTAATTCAATCATGTCTCCTGAATGTTTAAAGACTGCGAATCTAGGTGGACTTTTTGGGGTTAGAAGAGTTAGGGATTGTTGTTACGCCACCTTTTTCTTGTTCTTCTTCTTCTTCAGCCTATCGCCACAAAATGCTGAGAGTAGGCCTCTCCCTTTACACGCCATCTCTCTCTGTTGGTAGCCATCCCAAACCGTTCTTTCCAGCGACTCTATCTATATCGTATCTCCATTGCATCGTTACGCCACCAACGTAAGAACAATCCCTAACTTGGCCTACAGGCCTAGAGAATTAAATACAAGTATCAGAGAATGAGAATATTCACAGAATACGAACAGAACAGACCCAGGTCAGTTTTCTTGTCATCAATTTTATTTTGGAGCTGCGGTAGGCTTCGGGGCGAAAAGAAAGTATTTGCTAGTACAACCACCTGAAGGTTCATATTATGCTTAGGCTTCGAAAAAAAGAAATTTTCGTAGACTAAAGGCTAATTTCTCAGCGGTCTGATGGCCCGATCCGAACACTTTGGAAAATCTAGTAGGACACGGGGACACGCACTAGTGCGCGATGCCGTTCCCTCTAAACCGTGATTTGTAGACGATTTAAATTAGCCGAATCACTAGTTCTAAGTCTTTGGTCCATGTTGTTGTTAATAATAGCTAGATTAGGTGGTTATGAATAAATGCTATATATTTCTATTTCTTTTTTCTATTTCGCTACCATACCTATAGCTGTTTTTCTAAATTGTTTCGGGTCTGGGTGTTTCCTATGTATAATAAGTATATATTTAAGTATATTAAGTATGTTTATCCGTTGTCTAGTTAACCATTTCCCAAATTTTCTTAAGGAAGCTTTTCTTTGGTGTGAGTGTGGGAAACATTTATTTTATTTATTTATAATCAAGGTTCAGACTGTCTCAACTCCAGATTCACTTCTATAGATGGTGGTAACTTGGTAAATTGATAGCCGCAGCATTCATAGTACTGAATTGCATACACTAGTTATGCAATTCAGTACTATGAATGCTACACCATTTACTTCAACCAAATAACTTCTAACGCTCCTGGCATCTTTAGGCGTTCAGTGAAGTCTTAGACATGTACCGCAGTTCACAGATACTTTTCAATACTTTAGTCTGGCAATCTCAAACATAGATCAAATAGGTCGAACTTTCCCACAGTTCTCATTACATGGGCTCCAGACTAAGTTGATGTCTAATTAACTATTAATTTCACTACATAGTATAAAACAAAGTCGCTTCCCGCTGTCCCTATGTAATGTATGTTTATAATTTAGTAAAGAAACACTGATAATTTTAGAGGTTTCACATTTTTTGCGCTTACATTGCAAACGCTGGCTGAACCCTACGAGATAGTTCAAAATAATGTACTTACTACAGTATTGTACACTTTAAAAAGGTCTACAAAAAAGTCCGCGATGGTATATGTAACCCCACAATAATCATTTTTTATCCTTTACTTTTTAAGAGAACTAATGGCTTATTTATGAAGCGATTTTAAGCAATACAGCATTAATCCTTATCCAATTTTTAATATAAGTAGATCAATATGGCCCTTTACAGCATGTAATTTAAATGAATATTTTCGAAGATATTACAGATTTAAAATGCAGGGACATAGCGGTTGCGTGTATCAGCATCGCACCCGTGCGAAGCCGGGGCGGGTCGCTAGTATTCTAAATAACTGAAACTATTCCATTGAAGAAGGTGAAGGTTCTTGCCGCAGCCTCAGGAGTCATCATCATCATCATCATCTCAGCCAAAAGACGTCCACTGCTGGACAAAGGCCTCCCCCAAGGATCTCCACAACGAGTAACACACTTTATTTGTTCGCCTTTGAACTGACAATTAAAGATATGGCGATCCATCTTTACGTATCTTTCCAGTTGATTGACGCGATTTATTCAAGTATGTATTAGCTTAAGTTATTTATAACGAAATTGATACTTTTAATTGCTTACTAAGAACATTTTATTAACCGCGTTACAAATAGCGTTTAATGTAGATACATGCAGCATATTGACTCAATCTTGTTTATGTTATATTATGTATGTTAATTAAATTGTAGTCTAATTCTCTAAACAGTTCATAATCGATAGACTTAATAAATCGATTAACTGTCTACACACCGGTGTGTCTGGCCGGAATAAATCATAAGACACTGAAGTCTTACATTAAGAGTAAATATCACAAAATGGAGCACAAATAAATTTGAATACCGAACGCGTACTTAAATCAACATAGCGGCGCGTAAACGCAACTGCGCCGATGCCGATGCGAATACGAATTCAGAGTATCGTCGAATAAATCGAGTCGAAGAACGAGTGGTGAATCGATTCAGCCCGCACGTTTTTAATAAGGCATCTATTAAATTGACAAACGTGTGAATGAGTTTTATTGCCTTATGCGTTTAGTGGGAAGGCGAGAGGCATTGGCACGTCCCTTAATGATTTACTGAAAGTGCGCACTTAACGGAGCATTTGCGTACAAACATCTGCGGCGCGTAGTTAAAATGTTTGTACACGATAGTTTAATGACAACGGGAACTGTCGATGCACGCTATTGGACAAGTTTATAACCGCCAGTGTTGCCAACTTGACGGATTTCCCGTCACCTAGCGGATTGGGATGAGGTTAATACGGAAAAATTGTTAGTCTAACGGATTTTCTAACGAAATGGCAGTAAAAAAATTAAGTACTATTTTTTAGGTATTTTAGAAGATTTTGTCTGCAATTTGTAAGGCGCCATCTTAGTTACGACGTTAAACAAAGTCAAGTCGTCAGTCATTATTCCGTGCAGTTTTTATAGTAGGTAAACTATAATAAAGTATTACTTACTTTGTTTAGTTTTAGATCTAAGACTGGATACTTAAATGTTTTAGTGTGACTTCGCTTTTTTGCGATCTGACGGGATTCTGACGGAATAGTGACTGATGACGACTTTTTTTAACGTCATTTCAAAAATATAGTTAGCCACACTGATAAGCGTTCGAGCGGAATCGATTGTTGAATGTTCGACACGATATTGACGATCGGCCGTTGATGAAAGAGTTGTCGACTCGAGACACGGCGGGGTTGGTTGGTGCCGTGTAGTACTGAAATGTCGATTTAAACATTTGTCTTGGTCGAACAACGCTTAACTGCGCGCAACACAAGCGTTAACACTTTCGCTTAGTGCTAGAAACTATTTTAGATCAATGTTGTTACGTTTTGAGTACTCGTTATGGTTATTGCTACAAATATCAAGTTCGAATCTCCGTTTAAGTTTATTTATCCATCTTTGTTGGGTAAGACATGGTAAATCTTGATAATAGACTTGTAATCAGATATAGATTACTGAAAACTGTGTACGTTTTTGCTGGTTATATTGCATCGCTCAGATCATACAATTTAAAACCAACAAAAACATATAATATGTTACATTAGTTAAATACTTATCTTTTAACTATATTAAATGCATTACCTACTAGAAAAGATTCAAATATTATTACTAACTACTTGTAATACTTTTAGTTATTGGCGATGATGGCTGATGGTTAATATGGCTGATGAGTATGACATATAAAATGTATTTATTTAATCATTATTCCTAATTACAATAAATAAATAAATACAAATTATAAGCCTTATAAAATCGCATATATTCAAAGTAAGTATATGCTAAAGTTAAATCGCATTCTTCTAAATTTCACACGTTTTTTTTCTAACGTTACATGTATAATAATTAATACAATAAAAGCACAGTTACTTTACTTAATAGAACTACATCGAACAATTATATTCACTTAGAACGTGATATAAAGTGACGCTTCCATACACGCCAAGTCAATTACGGTAACACGTGAACTCTACACTCAGATTTATTGTTTAATGAGTTATAATGGCAGTAGACAAATAAATAAGCTCAATCGGTGCCATAAATTAAGCGGCATATAAAGTAAATTCTACTAATTACAGCGTAGTCTGTGGCCGGCAACACGCACGCTGTACGATGCGTACGTAAATGGGTGTACAAGCGGCGTTGGCGCAGACTGTCACTTTGGCCATAATAAATACTTACCAGTGGTCGCCCGTTAGTCGAAATACGACAGTAATTCACCAAATATTCAACATTATTATTATTTATACCATTACTAATATTTTTTTCTTTCTGCGTTCCTTTTTCATGGTTATGTACTTTAATTACTTATGCCTCTTTCTTTCTTTCCACTTTATCTCAGATACCTTTCAAGCGACCTTCCTTGAAGGCAGCAACAGGAGCGTAACTCGCGCATCATGTAAAAACGCTACGAACATAAAAACTAAACTGTCGATAAAGCTATAACGTACTCTATTATTACTCGCGTTTATTTAACAATTTGGTTTTATTCTGATCCTATTTGGTTAATAAAAATACGCGAGCATATCCGTAAAAGTAAGTAGTTTCATTACAATGTGTAGGGTTCGCGCAAACTTTAGAAAACAATATTATGTTATATTGTTATTGTTTTGGCAACCGGCTTAGATAAAATGATTGTAGCTAGTCAAGCGGACTTTAGACGAGCACTACCACCAACCAAACCGCGTAAAATATCAACCCTATACCCTAACCCAATAAATGTTAACCACACTCTCACCAATTATCTAGCCCCAAGAAAAGCTTCCATAAGAAACTCGATAAATGGTTAACTGGACAACAGATAAACATACTTAATATACTTAAATACATACTTATTGTACATAGAAAACACCCAGACCCGAAACAATTTAGAAAAACAGGAATTTCTAAATTGATCCGACCGGGGATCGAACCCGGGACCTCAGAGATGGCGACACTATGAAAACCGTGTGCTAGCCACTCGACCAAGGAGGTCGTCTAATTAATGGTGGTTTGACATTTGTATGACATTTGTATGTTTGCTTTCTATTTATCTCTTATCCCAACATTTCGTTGTATAACAGTTGCCAACGCCTATCCTCCAATTGGGGGTGGACCACGACCTCAGCTCGCCCGATGCACAGTTCACAACCATTAGATCCGTCCCGATTGTTGCCCAGCTAAGTAGACCGCCGAACCAATACTGATGATGCCCACCCGATTTCCAGAAATAAATTGCACAGTATTTATAATGTAAAAGCGTCGAGAGATCCGGCCCGCCGATTGCCGTTCCCGTATCACTTGTAAAATACTTTATTGCACCGCACTCGCTCGTATTTGGAATGGCCGATTCGATTTTATTCCTTTGCTCTTAATGTTGTTTAGAAATATAAGCTGTAATGTTGTCGTATAAAGTTGTTTTGTATTACAACTGTGTTTGGTTGCTGCTTTTGTAAATCACGTCTAAGAACCTGAATATATTCGTAGTAATGAATATACCATAGGATGTTATAGTTAATGTTATCCGAAATGTTATAGTAGGTATTGATCTTGTCTAGATTAGCTAAATTGGTTTTTCACAAATTAACAAAGTTGTTGGATTCTTCACTTAAAAACATACTTAGTAAAAACTTCAGGATCTACAATGTACTCTCAATATCATCTACACCAGCAACAAATTACATGATCAATAGATATTTCTACCAGTGGACAAACCTTCTGGGCGAAGTCTGTAGTTGCGTCGGGGTTATTTATAGCAGTGCCTCCCCGTAAGTCTATCTGCATCGGCGTGCGCTATGGAGCTATCGCGGGACCCACCATCTGCTGGGCTTAAACAAGTGCACATAGGGTTCTGTCGCATTTAATGAAATGGAATCAAATTGAAGTCATATAAACTGCGTAAACAGCGAACGCCTTCTATTAACTCTCACAAAATTACATATCATGATGATTGACTTTTGCCCAGAATCTGATTGGATTCACCCTAATACCTACTTCTGTCAAAAAGCAGCACTGTTTTGCATTGCCGTGTTCAAGCAGAAGTGTAGAAGATCTAGTGAAATTACAGGGTAAGCAGGCATAAGAACTGCTCATTTGCTGGTTCATTCATAAAATGCGCTTGCAGATTACTTCTAGTAAGTCTGTCTGCACAGGTTTGCGCTATTGAGCTACCACCATCTGCTGGGCTTAAACAAGTGTACATAGGGTTCTTTCGCATTTCATGAAATGTAATCAAATCAAAGTCACATACCTACTTGGTAAAATTTTACCCAGAGTCCCATAAACTACACACTCTGCGATCGCCTTCCAGAAGGTCTCATAAAGTCACATATCTGATAGTTGTATTCTGGACAGAATCCGACTGATTATTATGCATATTTCTGCTGCCTGACAGCATTGTTTTGCATTGCTGTTCCGGTAGAGGATCAAGTGAAGTAACGGGACATAGAGGTATCAGAACTGAAGCATTAAGTTCGATAACGCATGCGTAGTCCATAGCGATATCTTTGGTATTGCGAACGTCCACGGAATTTGGTGATCGCTTTTCATTGGGCAGGCCTTAGACTCGTTTACCGCCTCAATAATATAAACTTCACAACCTGCAGATAACTTTCATTATATCTATCTGTATTGAGGTG
This sequence comes from Eudonia lacustrata, assembly GCA_947562085.1. NCBI lineage: Eukaryota > Metazoa > Arthropoda > Insecta > Lepidoptera > Crambidae > Eudonia > Eudonia lacustrata. The sequence continues at coordinate 5,678,161 of OX387327.1, read as the reverse complement.
TGCAATGGAGCTATATCAAAACCAAAAAGATAAATATAGCTTGTGAATGCAAAATAACATTCTTAAATTATTATTAAACCTCTCCAATTTCACCGCAACAACTCGTTTAAACATTATTAAACAACAAAGTTCGAAGAGCACATATTTTTTTATATAGTTAATTTTTATTGGTCGTTACGGATAGTGTGCACCATCCCAGAGCTAATGATCCACTGATTAACAATATTCGGGATAGATAGCAGTGAGTTACTCGGGGGGAGGCGGGGCGGCGATGTCAGATTGCGCTCGCGCCGATTTATGTTAACCCCGCCGTATTAACTGATATCAACCACTAAATATGCCATTATTATATGCGAAACAAATAATGTTCGCTCACAACCATTGTTTATGTCTGAGAATGGAATTTGTGAGAGATGATCTGGACTGGACTGTTGTTTCGGATGTTATGATCATTAGTGGCTAGATAATGACTTTGTGTTCTATTTTGATAATGTTAGATCTACTTTTGCTGCGAAAAATATTGTTTGTGATATTCTTTACGTTTGCAGTTTTATTATTTTATTTTAGTTATGTATAGTGGATGTTGATTTAACAATGATTTATTTATTATACAAAGCATGTTTTGTAAATTGTGAAACAGTCATTATCAAGGAATACAAGTCTACGGACCTGGTTCACAACTAATTGTAGACAATAATCTGTGATAAATGACAATGTGATGTGATAATTTGAAATTAAGAAAATTATTTAATATGACAGAATTATTTAAAACACGGACATAAAGATATACTTTTTTAAACAAAGAGAATCTAATCGAGATTAATGATAATGATAACTAAAACAAAAAAAAGCTTCAATCTCCTTGATTCCATTTCACAACCGTAAGAGACTGCATCGCAATAGTTAACATTGTATATAAACAAAAAAGCCGCCACATTCTAATACCCAGCATTTATTTAGAATAAAAGTTCCTTGAAAGTTTCTACCTTCTTAATCAACAGGTTTGCCCAACCAGGAAATCTCCCCGAATAACGTATCTGAAGCATTACGCATTCAGCAATTACGCTGCGTCCGAGCAGAATCTGTCGTATCACGCATGTCCTTTGTTAAAACGGAATGAAGCCAATTTATAAATTCGTCTGCGACACGAGCGTCATTAATTATGTTGCTGGCTGGGTGGCTAAGAAAAACTTTGCTCCACTCATTTCTGTATCATTACCATCGTGCGCTGTCCCTTTTCCCCTTTCCAAGATTTCTGGGAATGCTTCCAAATCTTGCATTATAGATTCAAGCTTTACTTCGACAAACTGAGCTGTGTCGTCATAATTGTAAGGATCATTTTTCTGTGAATCTTCTTTAAAGTTATGTCCTTTGTTGTTAAGCTGGATATAGAGTTGTCCTGCTCCTTTGTTTCGCCAGGCAGCCTCCCCGGCGTTAATGGTGTTATCTTTACCCCGAACGCAGCACCTCTCCGTATATCCTTTTATCTTGTCCACTCTGTTGGCGGTTGGATTTCCTTTTTTTATTCATTTGCTAATTTCGAAAATGAGAAGGCGCTCGCGATCACATCGCCCGTGATCGTAGATTTAGGCGCTGGCATTAATAAAATTAACGAATGCTTTTTAAATTAATTGAGCGCGTCGTACTGGGAACTGTTATCGTGTATCTGATAGTGCAGATACCTTCCAGGTATGGCTCGTTTACTGTCCGCCGTAGTCCACAGCTTTCTACGAGGATGTTATGGGTCATTACGCGGTCATAATGTTAAGTTTTTATATGTTTTAATAGGGATGTTGACAAACATAAACGTTGATTCTAAAACATCGAAATTACAAATGAGATCATGTAAAAGCTCATTTGTGCTCTATTTTTAATTGTGTGCTTGGCATGATTTACAATTTGATCTTTAGATTTTGTTACCATTCTTGTGTACACATTAAGGCTTTGCTATATTGAGTATTGAAAAATTTACTATTTATTAAATTAATTAATTGACAAAACACGAACACAATATAAAACTTGTAGCACTTGGACAGGAGATTGAGATAGCTCTTGCCGGGTTTTTAGCTTTTAACAAGTTTAAGATCTCTACCGTGAGGTAGGTGTATCAAAATCAATGTGTCAGGGATATAGCATTTAAAAAAACTTGGTGTAGTTTTGTCTATCGAAAACCACTTACGCGTCGTCGTGCGTTAGTTACAAAGTAACTACAGTTCTTAGTAGGTACAGCAACTTTTTCAAACTCACAATGTTCAAATGCAATATGGCTATTCACTAAAGTCAATATAATCTACTCCAATATTACAACGACATAATATTTACTTAGTTTCGTCTTTATACTACATTTTACTTAAAGCGTTTACCAACCACGGTTTTTCCTAGTCTCCGATGTTAACCACGTTAACATTTACAAATTGGATAGGTCAAACGAACTGTGCCACCGATTAGTTTCGTTAACATTTTATTAAATGAATCACTCAATGGTATCGAGAAAAGGTCTGATCCCGTAAGCTATGTAACCTTTGGCGCATACAAACTTAGAGGCACAACGTTAGTAATACCACATGCGGGCCACATGACAGCACAATCCCGATGTTTCCCAGGATTGTTTACATTAAATTACCACATTCGTTGGAGGTGGTATTTCATAATAATCGCAGGGTTGCCATGGTTTGTCTTTATGGATGGTGTGGCTGAAAAGTTGGGTTGGGAAGCTTTTGGAACCGGGGACGGCCCCGAATGCCACCTTCCTGCTTACGTACTTTACTTACGTATTTTGTTTTTATAAGGAATACTTTTAAAAAAATAGTCTTTACACTATTACTGTTATAATTTGACTGTAACTTTCATTTTACTTTATTTGACATTGGTTTTATATCATTAAATTTGTGAAATTTTTAGAAGTGGACAATTCATTGGCAAAAAAATTCTAGATGAGTTGTATGCAGCTATCTACTTAGTATGCTCGCTTTCTTGTTTAGTTTATTTTTATTTTATATTTCATAGCAAGGAAATTCTTGGTCTTCATCTTACTCGTTGGTAAGCGACGATAGGATTTTTTGGAAAGTAGTTGCTGTTTCTTATTGCCTTTTCAGCGTAACCGAACTTATTGTGGGCGGCGACAAACTCAAATAGTTCCTCAAGCCGCGCCGCGCCGCCGTGTGATCAAAACATCCTCAGAGAGTTTTTAGAGAGGATGGCATCAAGCAGGAGTATCCCTCCTCCTCCTTTATTAAATTCTTCAAGGCGTTCGAATCGGATTGGAAACGATAGGGCTGAAGGAAGGCTAAACAGTCCAACGCGTTAGCAGCATTTTCGCTCACAGCCACTGCAAGATTTTGTGGCCGACAACAATGTCTTTCAGTACTAGACCACAGCCCCGCTACATATGACTTTCAAGTTTATACCCCCCCACCAACCGTTAGGTCATAAAGTTAGGTGTCAGACATCCTTGTGCAAACACAAGGAACCATCTGCGTCAGGTCATAACGCCAGATCAGGACGCGCTGAAGCGCATTCTTCATCCGGTACTTTTAAGACTAGTGTCTCGAGCGAGTTGCCCCGTGGACACGTATAGTCCACTACCTAATATCCAGATAGGTTACCGGAGCTGTAAGCTCGCTCACTTCTCGTTGCATTAAGAGTACAACTCGCTAGTTTCCACTGCTCGGGTCGTCAACTCTTAAGTCGACTACCAAATGTCCTCTTTGGTGGCGGAGTTGTAAGCCCACTCACTTCTCAGTACACCAGTCCAGGCACCTCGTAAGTTCCACAATCCTACGCGGCTGACTTAACCGGAGACATTGCATCTAGCGGGCGCCTCTAATAGTCATCTGGAATAGTACCGGAGGTGTTGGAAACCTACTCAATGAAAACCACCGAGCAGAATAACCAACTATGGACAACTCACGTGCCCCGCAAATCCTTTCGCTTCAGGGCCCCACCAAGACCGCTACACGGACCTGCTCGCTGCACACGAAATGGAAGCCTGGCCAGACCTCAACCAGACGGACGAATATTCCCACTTCTACAGCTTACCACATAGCCACCACGAGTCCAACCCATGTCCGGGCCCTACCGGAGACGCCCGCGAAGGCATAACCGGCAGGGGGCTCAGGATCCGGACTCCCGTGGTACCCTTTTTAAAGACAGCCGGACCCGTAGTTCCAACTGCCCATGCCCTACCTATCAGGGTCAGTAGATAAAAACAACTACCACTAGACCACAGTGGAGGTTAAATAAATGCTATCACTATACGTTCAATATTTAGTAGCTCTAAGTTTAGCGAAGGGATGACCCTACACGGCGCGCGCCCCGGGCGTGGGCGGCCCCGGCCACCCCGGTGACGACGCCCCGTCAGCCGCGCCGGCGCACTCTTGACAGTCGGGGACGTGCATTGCTATTATTTTATAGAACATCTCTTGTTTTCTTTTTTTATTTGCACAGCTTGCATTCGGCCAGTATTGAGTTATCATTAGTTCGAAAGCGTTCGGTACATATACGTACTCGATCGCCTTTTATTTTGGAGAAAAGGTTGAATGTTCGCTGTGTTTTCTAAAACAAGCTGAGGCAAAAGTAACAACCACCCTATGGGAAGACGCTATAATTTTTGCAAATGGCGTCAAATGTCAAATCGGTTTTGACGTATTTGAAGTAAACAGATGTACAATACATGTCGACAAGCCATGAATCGCTATACTCCCCAAGAACGCGGAATAATTATAACCGACATATAACGACATATAACCGCCTAATCTCTCATTTTGGCGATTTGCACTGGCCGCCAAGATCGCCTGATTTGACCGTACCAGACTTCTTTATGTGGGGGTTTTTGAAGTCTCGTGCTTACGTGAACAAGCCTCAGACTCTGAAAGCCCTAACAGACAACATCCGACACGAATGCGTGAACCTATTGCCTGAAGTTCTGGCAAAAGTGATGGGAAAATGCCATAAAAAGGACTCGTATGGTCATAAAAAATTACAGCCAAAGAACATCGGATAATTACTTTTGCCTCACCCTGTAGATGAAACTATCCTATTGTGACTAAAGATGATAATTAATAAAGTACAGCACTGAGAATACTTTGGTTTTTCGTTTTTGATAAATACTGATTAATAATAAGAGTCTAAGCATAATTCTGTTAGAATGTCAGTCTAGCATCATTTTTCCACACATTATGTCATGTCAGTCAGTCAGCCAGTCAGCTTAACTAAAAACGCTCCATCACGTATTTTATAAAATACCTAGTATTTAGGTACGTAAAACTTTTTCTCGCGTAAAGAAAAGACTTCAACGCGTCACTAGCAAAATACATAAATAAAATTGAAATTGGAAAGTCTTTTTGTACAGAAAACATTGATTAGAACAAAAAAAAATTATCCATCAGTACCTGCGGTCACCGCTCCCGAGGGTGACTTTAATGTGAAGTTGCAAAGTATTATAGATTATTACATTGACTGATGACTATTATAATTTTCTTGTATTTTTTTCATAAATTAAATAATTTTAATTCCTAAGCTTGCTAATTATGTCGCTTCATAAGATATTGTTTGTTACTGATACATAGGTACAATGTTTCAGCTCTAACTTTGTATTATTTCCAATAAAAGTTTGCAAGGACAGATTAGGATCTGAACTAATCGCTGTTGGATGTCTTGAGTTTAATAAATATTTAAGAGTCAACTAAACATGGATGCAATACTCAATGAATATGCCTATATTAATAGAATTGATTCAACCTCTTATGGTGTTATTACGACACGGTTGTAACGGAAGGTGCGTAAGAGAATTATGTTATTATTATTATATATTATTAAAAACAATTATGAAAAGAAGAAACTAAATCAAGAAACATGTCAAACCAAAGATCAACAAAAGAAGAAACAAAGGAACGTTGACAGCTTGGTAGAAAATATTCATCATCAGTTCATTTTATGTCCCCACTACTGGGGCACAAGCCTTCCCTAGTGACGGATAGGGAGAACGGGCCATAAATCACCACGCGGGCCCAGTGCGGATTGGCGGTTGTTAACGACTGCTAATGCAGCCGGGACCAGAGCGGCTTTACGTGCCTTCCGAAGCACGGAGGAGCTCGAGATCATAAATGTTTGATCGGTGATCGGCCTATGCGAAAGTTGCTTAACCTCAGCACTCGCAGACCGGGCGCGTTGACCACTGCGCCATCGAGCTCCTCAGGTCTCAGGCACTCGAGGTAGAAAATATAAATGTATTTAAAAGGTTTACTCTGTAATACTCATCATGGACTTCTTGGCGGGAAAGTGAAGAGTCATGTCTGCGGTTTTGTTTTATTTTCTAAAATTTGTGTTATGTCGAATATTAATGTGAAATAATGGTGGATATGTGTTCGTGAGTGTGCATGAGTGTTGGCAAATGAAACAAAAAAACAGTGCAACGGCACTTTTCAAATTCTCTCAAGAAGTCCGACGCGTGAGGACTTAATAAAGCCCCACATCTTTACTGAGCTACTCGAGGGGTTGGGGGGTATATCATTTCTCACTTTTCATTTCTAATATCATTCATCATCATCATAAAGGAAATATTGTCTATTTATGTATTACTTGTAAGAAAAAATACTTGACACTGGCTAAATGTGCTAATCGCACAAAGCTATCAACTAAAAATAATAATACACATACTTGTAGTGATGACATGATTTCAATGAACGAGGCCTTTGCCCAGCACAGGCATAGGCTATTTACTTTTACTCTTACTCTGTAACAACGATACTAAAGAGTTTTGCGACTTTCGTTGCGTACCGTACCAATAAACATGTCAAAAGACATCGCAAATTGATGTCGATATGTCGGCCCGGTTCATACAATGTCGCCAGCCGCCCCGATTACTCACTACCAGCTATTAACACTTTATACGGCAACTGAGATTCCACGGCGGGATCAGTTAATGGCGTCTTAAAACATAAATTTAGGTCAAAGTAAATTACAACATGGGATACTTACATTGTCTCGATTTCGCTACTTGAGGTGATTACTTTCACTAATCATGGTTAGCGCTAATCATATTTGATTAATAAAGACTGTCTGTTTCAATTTCATAGCATTGATATTTTAAATATGTGTGTGGGAATGGTATGAATCCGAATGAATAAAATAATAATAATAATAATCTTTTTTATCTTTGATTTTGAATTTACCCCACACCATATACAAACAACACACCACATCCTGTAATTACTTGGTTTGTACCCGTAATTATAGAGAAAACCGGCTTCTAGCTGAGAAAAACAAAACACACATACAATAATAATAATAATCTTTATTTGCATAAAAACATGGTATCAGTTACAGTTTACTGTTAGCCAGTCAGTTACAGTTTAGTAGTTATGTTATGTTAATTAGGTATACAAAAGAAAAAAAGAAAAAAAAAAGGAAACAGTATTGAGAGCTTCTGCTTTCTAAACTAGACTGCTGCTGCTTTCTAGACTTTAGTCGGCAGCGATTCCTCCTACTTTTAAAGAGCTTAATCTAATATTCTATATTGTACATACCTAGACTTAACTATATAAGTAATGGTAAATTAGTTGTAAGAGGTATGTAATTTACTACAGTATTATTATGTCTAGCTTGCAATGTTTTAAGATTGGACTTATTAATAAAGATAAACAATAGATATAGATGTGGTATATGTATGTGTGTGTGCGTGTGCGTGTGCATGTGTGTGTGTGTTTATTATTTAAAGTTTTATTTTATAGTTGTATTTTTAATATAAATTTTTAAATGAAAGGTTTATCCTTGGTTGTGATGTGTATTCGAGTATGTAAGAACGGACAGACAAATGAATAGAGGGACGTATGGCGATTTTGAAAAACGACGAACGACGATAACGTGCTAAAATAATTATTAGTTTTGGTTATTTACGAATATACAACGTACGAAACTTCCTGGTTTGATTCGCTCATTCCACGTAAGTATTATTTATCGTTTTAAATAAGATTCAGTGCAAACCGGAATAATCAATCAACTTCTACACTAGGCGAATATAAAAAAAATACTGTATTCAATTTAGATAAAATTAATTAAACCTATTCGTTTTGATATTAAATTATTTGTTAAACCATGTTTTGTAGTTTAATTATATGATAATATATGTAGATCGATGGAGATGCAGGAGCTCGATGGCGCAGTGGTTAACGCGCCCGGTCTGCGAGTGTCGAGGTTAAGCAACTTTCGAAAGAGCCATTCATCGGATGGTGACCAATAGTTTATCATCTCGAGTTCATCCGTGCTTCGGAAGGCACGTAAAACCGTTGGTCCCGGCTGTATTAGCAGTCGTTAACAACCACCAATTCGCAAAAAGGAGCAGAAGAGATATCATTATCAGCTCATTTTATTTCCCCACTGCTGAGGCACGAGCCTTCCCTATGGATGGATAGAAAGAACGTGCCATAAACTACCGATAGGGACATAAAATGAGCTGATGTTGATGATGATAATAATTTGTAGATATATGAGTCAGAGCTAAGAACTCAATCGAGTTGTACGATATGATCGTACACCGTACAGGTACGTTCGAATTCAGTAATGAAACGTATCTCTGTCGCAATGTAAATGAGATATCAACAGCCTCATCGGCACAATATGGCCGCCCTCATTAGCCCTGAGCGCATGTGATTTCACCGCTTTATCGCCGCTAATGCATCAACGGCTTGTCCGGTGTTGTTAGTGACGCGACAGGGCTATTGTGATGGGCTGTGTCGCGTAGTGACGTGGCCGAATCTATCGATAAATGTCTCATAGGGGTTCTGTCAAATCTATCGATACTTGTTAAAGTATCAGCAGTCGGTTTTGAACGATTTGGCCTCCCTCATAGCCGTGAGCGCATGTGATTTCACCGCTTTATCGCCGCTAATTCATCAACGGTCTGTCCGGTGTTGTTAGTGACGCGACAGGGCTATTGTGATGGGCTGTGTCGCGTAGTGACGTGGCCGAATCTATCAATGAATGTATCGCAGGGATTCTGCCAAATGTGATCTATTGCGGCTTACGCGTTAGGGGTGCGATATTGGAATATAGCCACTCTTTTCATCTTCTTTCACCCTTACAAATATAGATCTTATGTTCGTTACTATGCTATCGGTTCATCAAACTAGGGTAGAAGATTTTGGACTGACACGAAAAGGAAAGAAATCTAGCAAAGCTAATTGACGCATTTCTTTTTGAGTTTTTAAAAATATATTACACTATACTTTTTAAACTACTATGATCACTAACAGTACTTGCAACAGCACTATTGCATGCCTTTAAATATTTACCTGCCCTAAATTTTTACTTTTTATTTTCAAGTGCTAATTGCTGCACTGAAGCTAAATTAAATATTTATAAAATTTACAAAATACAGTGAAAAAATTAAACGCCTACCCGACCCAGCCAGGAATCGAACCTGGGTCTTCCGCAATCCGGGCGGCTGCACTGACCGCTATGCTACCGGGAAGGCTGACGTAGAGACTCTAAAAATTACAAAAGCAGTGACAGAATTCAGCGTCTTTTCGCCGTAGGGTAGGCGGGTAGGCGTTTAATTTTTTCACTGTATTTTGTAAATTTTATAAATATTTACCTGCCCTAACTTTTAATCGGTTATCGATAGTCTGCCGCCATCACTAGCCATTGTTAGTGAATGGGATACTTATGGCACAAAGCCTTGTTACGTAACGATTCGTTAAATAGTTTCAAAATCTATCGAGTGCGATAGACCCTCGACACGATAGATGCCTCACTCGATGTGATCCGATATCGGACTCTCGAGTACTTGAAGTACTTTAATAAATAAATACTTGTCCTTGGAATAACATGCCTGTGCAAGGTTGACTGTATTTCTAATGTCTTTATACAAGATGTTAAAGTTGAAGAACCGAAGGTTTTAAAGGTATGAAATGCTGCTTCGCGCTAAGCTAGTGATGCCTACCCTAAAGAAACCTCTAAGGTTTGAAGGCTTTATTTAAGACTACGAAAGCGCATTCACAAATATCTAAAGAGTCTAATGTCTGATTTCACCATTGACTCCTAAGTTTTAGGTGACCCCTAAGCCATTTTAGGTGACGGTTTTGCTCCAACAACTGTCACCTAACATGGCTTAGGGGTACCTAAAGCTTAGGGGTCAATTGTGAAAATGGTCATAACACACATATCTCATAGGTACAAATTTTGATGGTGTATTCAAAATTCAAAAACTTTTATTCAAAATCATTTTTTTTTTTACTTGCGTTTATTTTACATATTATTTTATACAAATGTTTCAAACGCTTTACTCCTATCCCCGTTACCATGAACCCTGTGTCCTTTCGATGTGTAGTAAGCGAAGACACTATAGACAACGATAACTAATATATATTTCGGCGTCATCCGAATATTGCGCAAAACATTGTGGCGTTTACCCAAACTCGATGTTGGTTCGGTATTTATAGTCCATGGAACAATAGCGTTAGTCATCTGCTCGGGTGGCTGCGCGGGTCAGGGCACAGGAATGCTGGCTAATTGACAGATAGGTAGCTATCAGCCCGGCTGCCTTACTGGAGGTGACGTGATTTTTGGTTGAACACTGTTTTAGCAGCTAGATCTTAAACTGGGCGGTCGTAAACTGGGGCGTTGTTCTTCTAAATAACAGTTGAAGAATAATTAGGTTGCATAAAAGTTTTTCTTTTTATAATAGGTTGATGGCGAGGTTTTTATTTCTTGAAGAGTAGGAACACTGTTTTTGTAGCTAGGAATGGTCCTAAACTGGTCGATCAACGGAGTCATTCTTCTATCTAATAAATAAAAAATACTTACGTTGTACAAAAGTTTGTCTTTTTTTAAGACAAGTAATTTTTTTTTATTGAGGAGTAGGCAAATGTGTTTTCCCTACTTGATGTTAAGCACAAGCGTAGTCCAGGTGCTTCTTATGTCTACCTGATCTTGTTACTCGCTGTGCCCACAACTTCATCTGCATAGAGTTAAGATTCTGCGTCATGAAGTAGGTACAATTAACAGCACATGAGGAGATAGAGCAATAGAAGACCTCCACGTAGACCTTATGCGGGTTGATCGCTTACATAGTATCTGTGTGCAGAAAGCTAAGTGCTTAAGCCGACAGGAGTTTAAAACATTTTACCAACATTCTGGCACTAACAGTACGACTCATCCATTACATTGTGCAGCTAACATCGGGGTTATTAGGTTCGAATTAGACTTCGTTGCTGACCGTACAAATGAATCGTCCTGGGATAGCGGCCATGACTCGCAGTTAAGGACAATTCAAACATTGACCTTTCCTAACAATTTAGTCGCGCAGAAACCACTATGTCTATCCCGATTAACTGTAAGGATGGAAACAGCTTGTCCGAGACATTTGTCTCCGACCCTACACGCGGCAGTGGTATAATAATTGTCAGCACAATAAGGGAGTATTGGCGTTTCTGCCACTTTTAACATAGTGTTAGTGATTAATTCACAAGTACTCACCGGCAATTACTAGAAAGGAGGGAACGATAAATATTGTCTAGTAAATATGAGAGAAGTACCACATCCAAAATGGCTACATTTATAAAATACAGTGAAAAAGTTAAATGCCTACCCGACCCAGCCAGGAATCGAACCTGGGTCTTCCGCAATCCGGGCGGCTGCACTGACCATTATGCTACCGGGAAGGCTGAGACGTAAGCACTGAAATTTTTACACTGCTTTTTAATTTTTGAGTGCATTTAGCGACACAGTGCCATCTATGGTTATTGCAACCGATGGCTATGCAGATTCATCTTTATAGATGAAATACCACAAATTTGATAACACAACGCTATAGTAAATTTTACTTTTTATTTTTAAATGCTAATTGCTGCACTGAAGCTGAATTAAATATTTATAAAATACAGTGAAAAAATTAAATGCTTTGATTTTGATATTTATCAAAAGACAACCTAAACAGTGGCAAAGGAGATAAAGCAACATTGCTTTATATATTTCTTGAACCGATTCGAAGGCCTCCGAGAATCTAGTAGAGGTCGCTCACTCACCCCTGAGGATTGTTCGGTCGTAGTGAGAAAGTTTCTCGTCACTCCTAAAACCTGGTTAAGCTGTAAAAGCCATAAAAAACCAATAGCAATCCAATTCCAGAAAAAATATTTACATTCATTTACAATATAATAATTTAATACTAAACATAATAATAGACAAAAATAAAACCATGATGTGCCTGAACTAGGATTATCCTGTTTTCAGGCAAAAATAGAAAAAAAAAAGTTCTAACAAAACTATCATATCTTATCACATGCAAAAATACAATTCTATTCTAAGTAGCTAAATAAATAACAAATAAATATTAATTATGAACAAAAAACATTGTACAACAAGTTTTAAAAAGAAAATGAAAATCATATTATATAGGGTGTTTGGTAATACCTGTAAAATCCCGAATATGGCAGATAGAGCACAGGTCGAAGAACCCCGGAAAATAACAAACATACCAGAAAAGAACCATATGGCCGAGATATTAAGGTTGTTTGTTACTAAGTAAAATTGTAAAGTGACAACCCTAGGTCCAGCTGATACATTGTTCTTGTTCGTCAACCTCATGATCCAAACAAAACAGAAGTTAAAACATGTCAGGGTTGAACAAATATAATGTAATAAATTAAATTTGATTTTTTGTATGGAAAAGTAAATCTTCATAAATATGATTTTGCATATAACCACGGTGATATTTATACTTGGTTGCATGGCTATGTTTCGGGATTATACATATTTACGAAACACCCTGTATATAAACTAGAGATGAAACGGCTAGTTGTTTGGCCGGATACCGGATATCCGGCGAGCTGTAAGGCCGGATGGCCGGATATCCGGCGGAGAGTAAGTAAATGCTTTGAGGCAAGTTGTGACATGTTTAGCGTCGTGCCGTGATAGGCCGGATACCGGATAGATACCGGATATCCGTTTCATCTATAATATAAACTTTCCTGGTACACTTAAATATACTGTACTCACTCTCTCTTCTCATCAAGATGTGTAAGCTTATAATATTGTTGCACATCATCATCATCATCATCTCAGCCAAAAGACGTACAAGTACGTATTGTTGCACATACTTATGTAATTTTAAAATTAGAAATATGAGTATATTTCCAGCTTTAAAATTACATATTCAACACGAGAGTTCGTAGTTACAGAATGTAACTTGCTTATAAGTTGTAAGAGTGTTGAAAAATTTCCACGAGCTGAATTCGAACCCGCACCCCATGACATACCGGATGGTGAACTACCAACTATACTACCGTGGCTCTGTCCAACCCGCCGAAAGTAATTAATTCTTTTACCTATCACTCGTAAATTTTTTGTATGTAACAATGCTTTTTGAAATTGTAATTTGTTCGCAACAAAATTAGCGTACAATTTTAAATAACCATATTAATTATTCTTTATAAGTATTTGACTGTACGCTAAATAAATAAATAAATAAGTTGTTGTATCCGTTGGTCTCATTATTTCCCAACGCCCAGCTCTGTATGCCAGCTAACAGCTCAATATTCCGATGAGTCCGCTCCCACGACGTGACTGTCGGTGCATTAAGATACGACAATACATATTTTGCCACCTACTACACCAGGAGAGTACACACATTGCGATCTTTAATGAGGGTGAGCATTCGTTGGTAGACTTTTGGGACATTTGTCAATGTACTGGTAGGTGATTTAATAAACTGCATTTGTTTTGGGAAAATTGTTTTGATCATATTTGTAAAGAGGTCGTGTCGTGTATCTGACAGCTGTTTCATGACAAATAAACTATTAAAATAATTATAGCGTGACGAGTCAATAAAACAAGATCCTGTTGTGCTAATATTGAGATGTTACATTATTATATCGCTTGTTATAAAAAGAGCATGTATGAAGAAAATAATAACAGTAGATTAAACGAAAAAAGTATGTAAGCAAGTGTTTTGCGATAAAAATTGCAAAACAAAAATAGATTTAAAAATGTTTGACTTTGTTTATTCCCAAATTATTTGAAAACTTTCGTGTTCAACCTGTTACTTAAGAAGTTGATTTATAACTCCGGCGCCTTATTCTTTGGCTTAGACAAAGCAATAAAAGAAAACAAAAAGCTAGTTACTGTATAATATTGAAAAAAAACATTAAGAGAATCTTCGTATGTAAAGAAGCTCGCGGTCTTCGAACTCAATATAAAAAAGGTCGAGCACCATACAATAGTCTCCCAAAGTGTTGATATATTTACTACTGCAACTAGTGATTACTAACAATATCATTGACTTGATAAAACTAGTCTTTAGCCTATAAAAACAGCGTCTCATGGCGACCCCACGCGTAATAGCTTCATTACCTACCCAAGTAAGTTTTATGCTAATAGGCCGCTATATCAAACTGGCACGCGATACGATTTAAAAATGGAGTCGCAGTCAACATTAGAACAGTAGGCACACGTTCTTACACAAAAATTGTAAGAAAAAACTAATGAATGAAAAATATCCAGAGTTTATGTATTGTGTTTTGTATAATTTCATTGATTCAGATAAATCTTACTACCTGTTTCGCACTTTATGACTCTGTTTTACCATCATATAAGTTATACCCGTGTAGAATGTCGCCTCTTGAGAATGGACTTATTAGTCGACATTACAAAGGGGTTAATTATTTTGCCCTTATCTCTTTCTGTCATCTTATCTTAGTATATCATCAATCTATGACTTCATCAGTTCTCACACCTTGCTACTATAAAATACATAGCCAGACAAGTTCTGTCCGTAGATATCATAAGATTTTAAATAATAAAATATGTGTTTGATATGCATTTCTAATCTTTATCGAACGCGGTGTCTGTTTTATTGTTAATTTTATCTTCATAAGCTAATGACAAAAAGCAAAATAATGATGGTAGTAACAAAATAATTTTCTAAATACACCTTGATATTTTTTCTTTATAATTTCCTTTTTCTTTTTTAAGCTATACACACTGCAATTATTACTACACTATGATGGGCGGTTGCTCTCCCGCGGAGCTTCGCCGTCATACCGAACGCAACTAACGTAGTGACTGACGGCCGCTGTCCTTAGATAAGATCCGGATAGCCAGCCGGCCACATAAAAGACGATATGTCGTTTCAAACTTGTAAAAATCTTTAAACGGTATCGCGCTAACAAAAGTACCCGATCTTGACTATTGACTGTTCGGGCTAGGTGTAGTCCCATCGCGCTTTTCGCGTTTGGTTAAGTTTCACTTCCGCGTTCCATGTTCAATAAAACTGCTTGTAGTTAAAATTATAGAAATGAATCAGAGTTGGTTAGTTTTGAATTTAGCCTTAAGTAAAAGTATAATAATTTTCTATTTCAGTAGTATGGTTTGATTGAATTTTATGTGTTACTTTAATTTTAGCGTCTAAACTTACGAGTATGTTGTATAAAAGCCCATTTGTTTATATTATGTTCTGTAATATACACCGTTATTTGTTATTGGTTTTGGAGGTGGGTAGAACAACTTTCCCTAAGAAACATAGGTCATTCTATACAAAGCCTCTATTGACCGAGCATGGTTTGTATGGGAAAATTAAAAAATATCTCGTTTTTTGACCTATGTTTCTTGGGGAAAGTTGTTCAGTTTCATAGTCTGATCTACCCACCTACGGGTCCAAAACCAATAAAAAATAACAGTGTATATTACGCTGTTATTTTACTCCGTCTTCCGCTTCGCCTACGAATACCTGTGAAAATGCTACACATTTGCTACACACACATGCCCGGGAACATTGTATTTGACCGGGCAGCCTTTAGCATACTATATTCATCCAACTGTTGTTGAACTAAAAATCCTGATCCGTGATTCTGTTTTAACAAATGACAAACAAACATACCTTCATATTTATAATTTACAATTTTATTTAAAATTTCAAAACAGACCAATATAATAATGGTCAACGGTCACACACTGCCCGTGTGCCTATCGCACGGGATTTGAGTACATCTGTCGACATGCACGTCCGTGACGTCAGCCGAGCGGACCCGCGCGTCAAACATAGTCTACATCACAGGACGCTATCAGAATATGCTTTTGTTAATCTGTCTGATGATAACGGATTGGGGAAATGGAGTTCAGTCGCTTGTAGTATGTTTAGTTGTTCTTAAAATTACATTATTTTTTGTTTTTATTAACCGCTCCTGTGGTCTCCGATCTTATACTCTGAGTTTCCTGGTTTGATTCCTAGCGCAGAGTTAGTACTAGATTTAGTTGATGGTGGTATTTTAAGTAGAAGCATTGTGGTTATCTGATTGTTTGAAAAAAAATGTAGATGATTTTTCTCTTATTATTTTATCTTATATCACTTATATCTTCAAATGAGATGATATCCACGTGCTTCCCGTTTACCTTTATAAATGAATTATATACATAGTTAAACACAGTAGTATAAAAGATTCAGTTAAACCCAGTAATTTTTTTTTATTACATTATAAGGTAAATATATAATTTGGAAAACAGAAACTAAAGTTAAGAAGAGATTATTATTATTTTTATTATGGTTCTCAGTAGCTCAGCAGTCAGAGCATTGGACCAGTTATCCAAAGGTCGTGGGTTCGATTCCCACTCGACCCTTCTTAGACTGAGTTGTACTGTACTTTTTTCTAGTAGAATTTTATCTTGTACTTACTTATATTTATTTAGTGCAAAATTCTAAATAATAAAAATAAGAGATTGTTCGCTGCTCTGGTTAACGAACAATATATTACTTTCCTAAATATCACTGTATCAAAGCTCCTTCTCAACAGGCGGTCGCTTCTGCTCGTTCTCTCCTTGCATCGAGCAAGTGCAGCGCACCTGCATCGCACTGCAGCAGCACGGCTTCCAAGAGTTAGCGACGATGGAGGTGCTGCAGACGGAGTTAAAGGTCACCAGGCGAACGATCCCGGTCAGGGACTTATCGTTCCTCAGACACAAGGTAAGCTACAAGCAATTCACACAAACACAACACCAGCTTACTTTATGTACCCACTGCTGGGGCAGGAGCCTTCCATATGGATGGAAAGATCACAGGGAGAACGGGCCACGCAAGTTTAGCGTGAATTGGCGGTTGTTAACGACTGCTGATGCAGCCGGGTCTAACGGATTTACTTCTCTTCGGAAGCACGGAAATATTCGGAGTTTGAAAAGCGACCGACAGCCAGATCGACCTAGTAAAGCTAAAAGGTTTCAAGAGCTAAAAGTGCTGCAAGCAGAATTGAAGGTCACTAAGGTAACTATCCCAGTCAGAAACTTGTCAGTCCTGAGACACAGGGTAAGCCAACAGCATAATTGGTGGTGGGAGAACTGATAGCCAGGTTGACCGCGCTCAGTTGGGGGCTTCCAAGAGCTGCTCTAGACGTAGTTGACGATCACTAAGTGAACGGTCCCGGTCAGAAACTTGCCGTTTTTTAGATCTATCTACTTATTGTTGTCAGCATTCATAAAAAATACTACATAAACGATATTTTACATTACTTTTATGTTGGTATATGTAGAGTCTATATAATGGGTCCTTACCTATGAAATTGACGTTTTTTTCTCACTTATTATTAGATGTATTACTTCTATAAGTCATTACCGGTTGTTAATATTATTATACACCTTTAATTAGGACTATGTTACTTAGGCTCTAGTAATAACAATTATTATTAATTTTGAGTCTTTATCGCCCAATTTTTTTTAAAAATTTACTTCTTTTTTTGTTCGCGGAATTGACCTTTTGTTTTATTGTAACTTTGAAGGGACTTGTTTTGTTTTCTTTTTAATGTCTGCTATATTTAGCTAGTAAAACAAACACACTACTCTAAAATTTTTATGGTGTTAACATAAATAGATGATAAAAAAATAAAAAAAACGTTAGTAGGAAAAATATAATTTTATAAAAAATCTTCATACAAAACGTCAATTTCATAGGTAAGGACCTAATACATAGAAATGTTATCGTCTACATATATCTAGTGGGATCTCAACCATATGAAACCGCACACACGTAGTTACACGTAAGAGGCTTTATTTATCAGCCCTAACTGCTCCAGATTGCGGGAACTCAAGTGACCTCTCATAGCCCACATTACTCAGGCTAGTCGCAAACACATTCGCCAAGTAATTTACGTTCTCTCCGCGCTCCGGCAAACGAGTTGATAATTGACAGCGGGCAGGTCAAACGGCGTGTAAGTGCGATCTTGGTGAATTTGTGATGTTATAAATATAATTTGATGTGTTAGCGAACTAACTATGCCTAATTTATCGTTTAATATGGGCAAATACCGCCTCTGCAGTCTAGTTACAACAGTCTTCTAGACCCAGACGGTTCGAAGATTTTTTTTTCTGAAGATTTGAATTCTGGCTTTCGAGTTAAGTGGAATGACCAGCGCGGTCTCAGATCTAAAGATCCCAGCTTTGTTTTCTAGCTGAGAGTATATAGTGTACTCGATGTGGTTGGCGGTAAGGCTTGTTCGTCAAAGGCTAGGCTTGCTAACAGCTTATCTATATGAAGTTACAACAACATTAATAGCTGCATTGTTGTGTTTCGTTTGAGATAAGATTTCCAGTTTCTCATTGGTTGAGGATTTCGGGTGAATTTATCTAGTTAAGTGTTTATCGGTGTAATCAGTACATAGTATAAAACAAAGTAGCTTCCCGCTGTCTGTCTGTCCCTATGTATGTATGCTTAGATCTTTAAAACTACGCAACGGATTTTGATGCGATTTTTTTAATAGATAGAGTGATTCAAGAGGTAGGTTTATATGTATAAATACATGCATAATATACTTAGTAGAGAAATACTGATAATGATAAATAAATAGAAATATGACTTGTTTGTTTTGTTGTCATAGAATCTGTCAAAGCGATACGAAGTCCGCCGGGTCAGCTAGTTATTTATATTACGATCAGAAACATTGTAAAGAACATAGTTTTGTGCAACATATTGTTAATAATGGTTAAATAAATCTGTTGAAAAGAAAAAAATACTATCAATTCCTATTTATATACTATAAAGTAAACTAGAGACAATCGGGTCCCAGGCAAAGGTCTCCTAACCACATCATTTGTACCTAATTACCTGATGGGAACCATTTTATAGAGAGCTAACTGATTTGATCCGTTTATGACGTAAGATTTTCACCACTTTCAGAGGTTTCATCTCATCTTTCAAAGGTTATTCAGCTGCTTGCATAAAAAGGTCTCGAATGTTGTTTTATTATTATTTATGTTGTGGCAAAATACCTCTCGCCTATGGCGGTTAAGTCCGGCAATAGCACAATCGGCCGGAGTCAGGGCACGAGGGAGGGTTATTATTATTATTATTATTATTTTATTATTCATAATTCGGATAACAGAGATTCATAAATTGATAGTGAACATATACCTATATTAGTATACATACATTGACTATGCACAGTTATTTTCAAAAATTAAAGTCCCAAATGTCAAAGAACATGTCAATTATTACATTAAAATTTAAATATTATTATATTACAATTTGATAAAGACAAAGTGTTAAAAAAAATCCACGAGTGGGATACGAACCCGCACCCCATGACATGCCGGGTCGGGTGCACTACCAACTATGCTATCGTGGCTCAACCCAACTCGCCAAAATAAACTCTCAAAAAATAAATAAATCAACACTCTTACTCTGTAAACCAAAGGAGCCCTATTCAATGTCGACAACTACGTCATCAACATCCGATCTTAATATTTTTACAAATATTGAAAGATCAGTTAAGAATTAGGCAAGCTATATTTATGATTATTTACATATAATTTTACGTAAATATTATTGCGAATAAACAACAACAATATTTGCGTAAAATTCTAGGTAAATAATCATATTTATTATATTAGCAACATGTCAACATTTAATTAACTAATTTGATACACGGACTCAGTCTGGGGATGTATCAGGGCGGATACCCAATGTCTTTATAAGACACTGTCAGGTCTGGTCACCATCCCACATTGGGCCACCATCTCAGCGTGGTAGTAAATGGATCGATCTTCCCATGTGCTATTTGTTCATGTGAGAAAGCTCATTCCCTGATTCCAGTAGTGGAACGTTATTGGCTTATTTACTACCATTATCATCATTTACACTTTTAAACATTCGCGTTTCATTACAAATATTGAAACTTAATGTGGAGAAATTTTCTTTTTCTTCTAATATATTCTTATCCTTATTCTAATTCCTGACGACGTTCCAACCCTGTTGCACCGGTTTAACATCGTCATTATCATCAGCCTTCCTGGATCCACTGCTGACCATAGAACTTTAACAATTAATTATTCAAATTAAATAAGCTTTACATAACATACATACCTACATACATACTCTCACGTCTTTCTCAACACCAATAACATTTTTGAGTTAACTCGCCGTCAGTAACAGCGACGCCACATTTAGCACAATCAAACTAGGGCTCCGAGGTGGAATAGAAAACGTCAGTAATAAGGTGCTACCGATCGTCTAATTTGCAAGCATCTTGAAACCCTTAGTCTACCGGCTCTTACAGCATACACGAGATTATTTTTTTTATATTTTACGCGTAAACACAGTGCCTTGATCTCACCCGATGTAAAGTGATGATAAGGCCAATGGTTGAAGCGCACTTCACCCAGGAACCTCAACTAGTGAGGCACTAGCTATCTTATCTCTAGCTGCCGGAACACAACAATGCTACAAACATTGATGTTATGGCGACATATTTAGATAAGATGGTGGTAGCTAGCCAGGCGGACTAACAAGCCCTACCACCAACCAAACCGAGTACACAAACATGTACCCCCCGCTGGGAATCGAACCCGGGACCTCTGGGTCTAAACCGGTAGTCTTAGCCACTAGACCACAGAGCGGTTGAAATTAGGCAGATTATATATTATTTTTACTAGCATGGGATCTTTACATAAAAAGGTGCAATATCAAAGCTCCAATAGGATAGTTTCAATCGAACTGTGCACACGTCCGCACGTCGGCTATGAATAGGGCGTCGGGTATAAACGAGCGCGGATACGGATATAGGGCTGATGCAACGGATAATTGGGCATTTACGGATATGTGAGCCTCCTTACGGATGTGTGATGCGCCCGAACGCGATGCGTGAATGCCCTCATACATCTCAACCGGTGGTGGGCTGACGTAGATTGAAGTTGGACCTTTATATCAATGGGAGACCGAACTCCACCGGCAATTGTATTATGTATTAACAACTTTGAGTCTTATTTCTTTCCCTGTAAAGTTTATGGAGATGTGCGAGAATAGTGAACGCGAAATCGGCCATGAATTGTGATTAGTGAGCGTGTTTCGAATTAAATTGGCTCACTTTGATACATCGCTTCTCGATTGATATAAATTGTTTTTTGATCGATTTATTTTATGTAGTTTTCAATTTAAATTACATAAATATTATATTAGCGAAGAAATAACTTTTAGGTAATTAGATTAGAGTTTTTTTATCTATAACATAACGAGTTAAATTTTCTTATACTTACCCTGTTCTTGTTTAGAAGACCTGAAAAGTAGATTGCATAAAAAATTTAAGTGGTCTTTAACTTTATTAGAATTGTGGTTGCTACTTAGCTTTTGCATCATCTGAAACAAGATTAGATTTTGAATGAATTATTGCGTCGCTCTCTTTTTCGCTCCGTATCTCGATAAGGGGTGTAGTGTAAACAATATCAAATATAGTACCTTATTCATTATGACAGTTTCGTATATTAATTCTACATTTTGTCTGCTCAATATTGTTTGTCAGTTATGAACTCTATGTGTGATGTAGCAGAGTTTATATTGATACGGTATGGATAGGTAATGCAGTATCGGCGACGTATCGGTCCGCGATGGGTGCGTCTCGCCGACGACGGACTAGCGACGCGCCGTTTGTCGCGAGTAGTCACGTTCTGCGAACGGTGGCAGAGATGAGACGTGATTGGACAGTCTCTTGTCGATGTCGCCAGATCCTCTTCAAAAAACAGTTTTCAAGAACTACTCGAACTTTATCTCGATTTCGTTTCTTCTTAGACTTTTTTCGTTTTGCTTAACAGAAATTTACGGAGTATGCTAGTGAATACGCTTATTTTATAGATAATTTTAACTAAATTCTCGTTAACATGTCGATGAAATGTCACACAATGTTGATAGCCTCCTGGAGTACACAGGAAGACATTTTCGCAATTTGTTATTTATCTCAAGATGACGTCTTGTCATGTATACAGGGTAATTTGAAAAAACATCAACAACCTCGCACGACTAGATAGCTGACATCATAGACAACAACATTTTGTTCTACGAGTTTTATCATAACTCAATACATTAATTAAAAATTATTTTCCAAGCTTTTATCGTACCGTCGTCGTGACAATTTGTAAGTCGATGTTCCATTCACATACGAAAAGGCGACGCGCGCGACGCTCGCGATGCGATGCGCACAGCGATAGAAACATTCAGACGTAAAATTAAATTGATAATTATTTTTGTATGAAAGTAAAATGTGTCAAATTATCAAAAGTCGTAAACAAAATTCAAAAAATTCAAAATTCAAAATCATTTATTCAGTTTAGGCTACAAATAGCTCTTATGAACGTCATTTTAAGCCATCGGTTCGTAAGTCTATCTACTCTGGGCGGGAGATCTTGTACTGAGAAGAACCGGCAAGAAACTCAGCAAATGTCCAGCTCTTTTCTCCCTTACAGCGTCATAAATATTGGAAAAAGCCCTATCATAAAGGACACTTTCCATCACAAATAAAAACACAAAATGTAAAGGACAATCACAACATGTAAAAAAACACAAAAAATAAAAAATAACTAAATAAAATATTTAAGTCAGCAAAAACATAATTTACCAGTTTAATTTTTTACAATATCATACAGTATTAGTAAAAGTCAAAAAAAACTATAGTTAATAATAATAAAAATAAAACTAATTGTAATGTTCAATGCAACGCTATTTTGTTATCTGCAGGACACTATTTATAAGTAGTATTATGTATATGTTTTTTATTATAGCCAGGCTGTTTTATCTTCTAAATATTCTTTGACTGTATAATAACCTTTTTTTAATAAAGAAGACTTTACATGTTTTTTAAACTTATCTAAAGGTAAAACTAGTACAGTATTTGGTATTTTATTGTAATAGTGTATACCTTGCCCCAAGAAAAACCAAGCACCTTCTGTAACCTGAACAGTGGCATTGCAAGTTTTGACTTATTTCTAGTATTAAAATTGTGTACATCACTGTGTTTAGCAAATGAATTGATATTACAACGTACAAGAACTATACAATTATAAATAAATTGAGACGCCACTGTCAAGACATCAATTTCTTTAAAAAGATTTCTTAAAGAAGTTCGTGAACCTAGTCTATAGATTGTTCTTACTGCTCGTTTCTGTAAAATGAATATAGTTTCAATATCAGCCGCTGTTCCCCACAGTAAGAGGCCATACGACATGACACTATGAAAATAACTAAAGTAAACTGTTCTAGCAGTTTCAACGTCTGTTAACTGCCTTATTTTTCTAATGGCATAAGCAGCAGAACTGAGTTTGCCGGCCAATTTCGAAATGTGAGGATTTCATTGAAGTTTTGAGTCAAGGGTTATACCTAAGAAAACTGTTGAGTCTACCAAATCTAATCGATCACCGTTTATTCTAATATCAGTTGGTTCATTTTTGACATTTGGTAATTTAAAATTAATACATTTTGTTTTTTTAGCATTAAGCTGCAAATTATTAATAGTAAACCAACTGAGTACATCAGAGAGTGCTTTGTTTACATCGTCGTAATTATTCTTACACCTACTTACATTAAAAATGAGTGAAGTATCATCTGCAAATAATACGATTTCACAGAAGTTCTCTACAAAGAATGGCAAGTCATTAATATAAATCAAAAACAGAAAAAGACCAAGAATGGACCCTTGTGGAACTCCCATTTTTACATGAGAACCAGATGATTTAGTTCCATTAATATCGACAGTTTGTGTTCGAGAGCTAAGATACGACTGAATTAAATTTAGTGCGAAATCTTTGAGACCGTAGTAATTTAGCTTCATCACCAGAGTTTTGTGCTCAACGCAATCGAAAGCCTTAGACAAGTCGCAAAACACTCCAAGGGCGTTTTGAGACTTCTCCCAGGCATCAAATATATGTTTTAATAGAGCAACACCTGCATCAGTAGTAGAACGACCCTTTGTAAATCCATATTGTTTATTATGTAAAAGGTTGTTTATGTTAAAATACGACATCAACTGTTCCAATATAACTTTTTCATAAATTTTGCTTAGAGTTGGTAGTATTGAAATGGGTCGATAGTTACTGGGGTCTTCTTTGTTTCCCGATTTAAACAAAGGTATGACCTTACTAAACTTCATAAGATCGGGAAAGATACCTTTATTCACACAGTTATTAAAAATTTCAGCAAGATATGGTGCAATAGAATGTATAATATTCTTAATTACTTTTATAGAGATGCCCCACAAATCACTTGTGTTTTTCATTTTAAGTGATTTAAATGTTTTTATAATATCCATTGAATCAATATATTTAAATTGAAAAGAAACATTACATTTTGGTACATATTTTTGGAGTAATGCTTGTGCAGCTTCTGGTGATGAATCCAAATTTGAGGTTGTCAGCACAGGTATATTTACAAAAAAATCATCAAAAATATTAGCAATATGTGAATCTGAATTGACTAAGTTGTCGTTTACTTTTAAAGTGAAAGTATTATCCCGTGGTTTAAATTTACCTGTTTCACGGTTTATAATGTCCCAAGTGGCTTTAATTTTATTGTTGGACTTTTTAATTTTTTCTTTAATATAATTAGATTTTGCTACTATACATATTTTCTTAAATATTTTCGAATAATTCTTTACATATTCCGTAAAATTAGAATTTTGGTTATATTGTTTTAGACTATATAAATCATACAATTTATTTCTACTTTTATATATACCAGTCGTGGCCCAGTCACAGAACTTAAGTTTATGAGTTATTTTGATTGTTCTTTGTGTAAACACTTGGTCATATTCAGTCTTTATGAAGTTAAAAAGATTAGTATATAATACATCTGGATCATCTTGTCCAAATGGCAATGCATTAATTTTACTCGATATATTATTTTTAAAACGCTCTACTCGCTCTTTTGTAACTGGTTTACAGTTCACTATTTTTGGCTCATCCTTAACATTAAAATCATAGGTCACCTTTAAACCGCAATGGTCAGACGTAAGCTTACTAATGACTGACTTAGAAACAGGGTCATAGTCTGTAAAAACATTATCAAGACAAGTGGCTGAATGTGAAGTTATTCTAGTGGGTTCGAGAAATAGATTAATGAGATTAAAACATTTAAACAAGGCAACAAGACGAACACTCATTGAAGTGCTTTCTAGAATATTTATATTAAAATCGCCACATACAAAAACAAATTTATTTTTTAATTTTAATTTTCTTAGTACGTCTTCCATTACAGATTCGAAAATACCGAAATTGCCCGATGGGGGTCGGTATACACACACTATTACAAAGCTATTAAACTCCACACATGATAGCTCAATATTACGCTCCACTGATAAGCCTACAATATCGTTGCGATCTTTATATTTTATATTACTTCTTACTAGTATTAAAGAACCACCGTGAATAGCTGAGCTTCGCACGTACGCGCTTGCTAATTGGAAATTATTTACATAGAATGATGTGTCATGACTTCTTAGCCAATGCTCAGTTAAACAAAATATATGAATTGCCTGACTTTTTGCAAATAATTCTAACTAAGTCGTTGCCAGCCAAACCTTGAATATTTTGATGTATAATAGTAATTAATGAGGACTTGGCTTTTGTCTTAGACCTCAGTTTAAACATGAGGTTGTTGTTACCTTATTACTAGTTGTAGATGTTGCATTAGTAGAACTACTAATGGTTACGTTGTTATGACGTAAAGACTTAGTTATACTATTTATAACTGTATCCTGTATATTGTAAGCTAACAATTTAGCTATTTGGGTCCTACATTTCGTAGAAAGATACATAGTATCTGACGTCAAACTAAAGCTATTAATAAATTTATTTATATCAA
Source organism: Eudonia lacustrata (assembly GCA_947562085.1). NCBI lineage: Eukaryota > Metazoa > Arthropoda > Insecta > Lepidoptera > Crambidae > Eudonia > Eudonia lacustrata. The sequence continues at coordinate 5,652,069 of OX387327.1, read as the reverse complement.
AATATAAAATAGTGTCACTATGACGACAAATCAAATTAAACAATAATAAATTTAATTCATAAATGCGCTTATTTTGTTCCCAGGTCAAATTGGTACAATAGGGTTTTCCCTAATAGGGTTTTGCGCTAATTATTATCCTGCAATTTGTTTCTGATTGCAGTTTTATCAAAATATTAAAACTATTTATGATGTCACGTTTCTTCGTTTGTGAGCTGTCACCACATAACACAATAATATTAGTGGAACTATTCAATGAATCCTGTGATATTTTGTTTACTATAGCATTCAACGACTGACCTGGAGTACAAATATTGGTCATTGAGTGGATAATATTTCTATTTATAGGCAACCCTAAGCCTTGACCCAGTTTATCAGAGTACATAACTGTTTTCTTTACTAATTTTGTAACATTAGGTTTAAGTATTTTTTGAGGAGAGGCCGATGAAGGACCGGGAACCAAAACAGACAAGTTTTGTGTGTTCATCTGAATATTTGAGTCAAGTGATAAAGACTCTTTGTGTAGGTTAATTTCATTATTAATTAATGAGTTGTACCGATCAGCATTGTACTTGCACAGATCAACTAACTCTGTGGCTGATTGGATATGTTCTTCAATCTGTTTCTGTGATATTGAGTATTTTTAGTCATTATATCAAGAGACTCATGTAACCTTTGGATGTCAGTTTGTAATTGCTTAGTGTCCCGGTCATACATTTGCCTACTTTCCATTAACTTACTATTATATATATCTAAGGAATCCATAAGGCTAATACGCTCCTTTCTGAGAGCAATATTTTTATAAAAACAGTTATTTTTTTTAATCAATTTCTCAGTTTTCTTTATAAACTTATTAATTTTTACATATTTTTTAATTTTAGTTTTGCTGATTTTATTTATTTTGTTGTTGTTTTGAGATTGCTGTAATGAAATTCCACCAGGTGATGCTATAAGTTCTTCAAATAAGGACTGAGTATGATCCACTTCATGCTGCTTCTGCAACTCAACTAATTGGGATATCTGGTGGTTTGCCGCACTGAGGTCCCTTTCCAACTCGGTGATGCGGTTGAGTGCCCTTTCATAGGTGTTATGCTGCTGCTCAAAATTGGAGATGACATGTTGCAGTTGGTCACGCTGGTGGAGCACATCCTGGTGTTGCATGTGCAGTTGGGCTAACTCATTCTTAAACTGTGAATTTCTGTCTATTATGGATTTTATTTCCATTTCACTGTCATCCCTTTCTTTTAGCAGCTGATTGCAGGATTCCTTGGATACTCGTAGCTCCTCAAGTGCCTTTCTGAGCTTTAGTTCAGTACTTTGAGTAGCAGCCTTACGGGTCAGCATTGTGAAGTTGGTTTTATAAACACCTGAAAATTAAAGAAGTATATATTAAGATATATTAAGACTTAGGTGTTGCAAGTTAGGTTTATCTAACTTCTATTTAATTTCAATGTGCAGCAATTAAGATTATTTAAAAATGAGATTTTAATTATAATAGGTATGTGGGGGGTAGATGTGTCACACAAAAGTTTGTTGTTTAAAATTAGAGTTTTTTATTGTAATTGCAAGTTATTACTAGATAATCTAGAAATGAAATTAATTAAGTTATAAGCTTCAAATAAGCAGTCACGTTCTGGTTGTAATGTGTCGAAGTGTATGAATGTCTGTGGCAAAACAAAGTCACCATCAACTTCACTTCCACATATAGTCAAGTCAAGAGAGGTTAACCAAGCCAAATCGTATTTGAGGTGTGACGATACTCACAATATGTGAGATTTGTAAAGTAATGAATATGAGTAGTATTGTTGTTAAATAGAACAAAAACATGTACCTAGTAACAGTATTTAGAAATAAGTTTTTCTCAATGTCAATGGTAATAATTTAAATTCAAAGTGTCTAATAACAATTATTGTTTTATTCTTACCCTATTCTTGGTATAGTGGAATATTAAATTTTAATACTATAATACTGAAATGCCAAAATTACTTTTGCAGTTTAGATGCAAATCCTTTGATTTGATTACAAAGTAGAAAAATAACAATTCATTGGCCTAGTACATTGACACATACAATTTGAATGAAGTGTTTAGTTAAGATTTACACTTATGTTACTAGTATTTATAATAAATGGAATGAAAACAATACTCCCCCGGTTTATGTTGCAACAGTCCACGGCAAAAGTAGTTATTTTAACAACTTTTTGTAAAATTTGTTATAACAGTCAGCTGGCGATGACAGTTGGAAAATTACATTAGCACATAATTTAAAAACTACACAATATTAGTCAGAAAAAACACTAGTAGATGATATTTGTCACTTAATTTAATCACTAATTACAAATTTAATCATAAATAAGCATAAAAGACAATTTTTAACAAATTTTTAATAGGAGCTTTATAATTCGACTACTTAACCGGACAGTGTTGCCAGTGTCATTTTTCAAATGTTGTTATTTATGATGTTAGCTGCCTAGTCTTGCGAGGTTGTTGATGTTTTACAAATAACCCTGTATATTTCTTACACTGTCTCCTCTAAGCGTATTCTATTATGACTCAATGATAACTATGTTTTGCTGCTTCGAAAGCAATCAATCAACGTCCCAAAACAATCAAAATTCTTGAATGTTGCTTTTGGTGACCTAGCTGGTCCAGTTAAAGATCCTGAGTTTGAAATTTGGCTTTGTAAAAATATTTGTATCATAAACACACATTTACATCAGAGCTATAACTTGATCTCACTGAAGATCAGCTCTAGCTGCGTAAAGGCACAATAATACTGGGACTAACACCTATTCCAAACTTTATTACTGTCTTGTCATTTTCTTGCGATTTTAAAAACAAATATTTATTCTGTCTCCCAAACCGTTCGTTACATGACTAAACGCTTCATCGATGAACTTTGCACGATGCATCCCTAACAACAATAGCTGCGGCATCCGTGGGAAAATCTGCGGAGCTTTTTAAAATGTAGCTAAGCTAAGAGCTAGCCTCGGTATGCCCATGCTCATATATTAAGACTCCATTATAAGATTGTGTTAGCCGAAGCTTACCTTAAAAGTGGCTTGCCTATTTCGGCTTACTGATACATTGATTTCTAACATGATTAAGTATTGTTTCGAGCCACGTTATCTGGTGCGGTATAAATTATGAGTTGCAATATTGGTCTGGATTACGCTGCGGTCGCTTCGGCGCTTGCGCAATTATTTTGGAACGATTGTGTCTCGTTTCCGGAGATTTATTTATTTGGTTTGGCGGTAACTGTTTTATGACGACATTAGGGCAGCGTGCAATGTGTTAAAATAGCATTTGTGTATTGTTTGTATTGAAATTGAACTAGCTTTGATTATTCAAATTGTTATTAAGAACGGGAGTATAAATATTTTCGGTAATTAACGACGTAAATTAAATAATTTATTTTTGAGATTTTAACAACCGATTAAGCGTCGATATAACATATCGATATTGTTTCTATATAATATATCGATGCTATATAAATATATTATTGTTGATGTTAAAATTGTTAATGAACTTATGAACCGTTGATGAAAAAATTAAAACAATAGTAAATTGATATTTTCCAATCAAAAAAGTTTTCATCAATTTTATATATTAAAATAACAATTATCCGTATGAATTACATATAATACGGTAACCGATATAATTAAAAGTTAAAACCATTTATGATTAATCATCTAAATTGAAAATATTTCTAAGGCTTTCGAAACCAAACCTCAATTGACTCGCCTAAATACGTAACTAACTACCTATTTATTTATCTTTCACCTATCTTCTGGTGTTCATTTCTCGCTTCTAATGGAAGTAATATATTTATGGGAACACAGTATGACCCACGGCTTGTTTACGAAGTAAGCCTTCAGAAACTGATGATTCAGAATATTCAGATTAAATGGGGTCTTCCATTTTGTATTTATGTACTAGTTAACATATTTCGCAACTTAAATATCTATTTTCGCGTTATGAATAAGTTATCTATAAGAAAATCTGGTTCTGTGATTTCATTCATTTGTTTTGTTTGAAGAAGTATTTTTTATATTAAGTATGTCTGTTATTTTAATTATCATTACTTTTTTATGTAACACATCCCGTGGTCACGATGGAAATTTAACATATGTTGTCTTTGTGTATATCTAGTCCTTTTAATCCGTCATCTGCTGTGAATACTGACACAATAGAATTTTAATTGTTCGAAGCACTGATCAGTATCAGTGCTCGCCGCATATGAGCGGTTAAGGAACCTACTTGTCTAACATCATTATTGTTTGACTTTTTAGTTCCTGATATTGTTTTTTCAATAGATACGTGAGTGATACTTTATAAGTATTAAAATAATTTAATAGATTATAGGTATTTGTACGTATTCGTCGTTATGCGTATTAGTCTTCTCACATTTTTTATCCTTATGCGAATAGGTCTTTGTACGTATTCGTCGTTATGCGTATTGGTCGTCACACATTATTGATCCTTATGCGAATAGGTCTTTGTACGTATTGGTCGTTATGCGTATTGGTCGACATGCGTTGTGGTCATAATGCGTTTTTGGTCCATATACGAGTAAACGTATAAAATCAGTTACCAATATATTTTTTTATTCCATAATCTAACTGTCAAAAATTTATTATAGTCCCAAACCACATTAAAAGTAGGTACGTTAAATCAAACAAGCTAAAGGATTTCATAAATTTTACAGATACGTAATCTCGAATTATTTTTGTGAAAAGACATAAATGAATTATATAAATGCCCCTGAAAAAGGATCCCTGAACCTTAGCCCCTAGATAGCCGTGTTTAGTGCGCGCCACAGCCGCAAATCATACCGGCTAATAGCCTGTCATCGTGGCAATGTATCCGCGTATACGGGGAGCTTTATGACGGCTGTCTGTAGCATGCTTCACGTGAATGGAAAAAGGGCTTTGAGAAACTTTTTGTACCTTAGCGGAGATGTTGATGTACGCGGAATTCGCTGATTGTACTAAGACTTGATACAATGGCAATATTGGAACGCGATATCGAGATTTGCGACGCTGATTTTGCGGCGAGTACGCGCTCTCACTGTGAATGGTTGCTGCTGAAGCATACTATCATAAAGAAAGCTAATAATGACGCTTAAACAAAAATTTACAATATCGTTATAGCACCAAGTTTCGTTAAGAAACACAGTATGAAAACCTTGAAATAATTATAATATACTAGCTGTGCTCGCGACTTCGTCCGCGTGGAATAGTGACTTTCGGCAGCATTTTTAATTTTTTAGGCTCTTTTCCCGTTTTTGCAACATTTTTCACTGATGCTTCGCTCCTATTGGTCGCAGCGTGATGTTATATAGCCTAAAGCCTTCCTCGATAAATGGACTATCCAACACAAAAAGAATTATTCAATTCGAACCAGTAGTTCCTGAGATTAGCGCGTTCAAACAAACAAACAAACAAACAAATAAACAAACAAACTCTTCAGCTTTATATGTTAGTATAGATTTTTCTTTAATAATAATAATTTTGCATTTGTGTCTAAAGTATTACGCCCACGATCTATTGAACGCAAAAAACATTTTCTAGTACGAGTAGTACGAGTATTGTGACACAGGTTGATGCGATTGTGTTTTTTTAATTATTTACTTGTTTTAGGAATCGACCGTCCAGGGAGTCGGAATTACGAATGTTGCATAACTTGCAAAATCGCAATACGAACGATTACTTTCATTGTTTCTTAAAATCTATACTAAAACTAGCCGTGGTCCTTTGAACTCCATCTGCCTTACCCCATCTCCAAATCAAAAACAGAAAGCCGGTTATCTCCAAGAGTGACCTCCACAATTATGTACGAGTATGATTTATCTGTGCGTACGCAGCTGCGCCGCAAGAGAGCACAGTGAAACACTAGTTCGGTACGTCTGAAATGCGTAATAACTAAACCACATGTCACCTGTTCGAGGCTAACGAAGAATCGAAGTCACAGACTTCAATCACTATACACAATTTAAAAAGTAATATTAAACAAAATAAATAAATAATTATTATGTGGTATAGTGAGTAAGACTACCGATACCGGTGTAATAAGAGGCTTTGTATGGGAAAGTCAAAAAAGGGTCTCGTTATGTTTCTTGGGAGAAGTTGTTCGGTTTCATGGTCTGATCAGCCCGCCTGCAGGATTGAAGCGTTCAAAAAGTGACAGTGTATGATAGCCTTTATCAGCAATGTTCAAACAATATTTATGTTGCGTTAAACAATTCATTAAATTCTTATTTAGAATAGCTTGAGTTTGGCATGCTCTCATTATTGTCATTGGGTCGTTACATTCCCTAAGATATGGTTGAGTGAAGCGATGGCCGATTCATATGTCATACTCGTGAACGGGCGGGTGCTGCCTGTGGAGGCTGGTCTGCTCTTGCTTACTTATCTTATTTTTATTATTTTATACTCGTATACTTTAACTTTGTTTTTCTTAGACAATTTTTTATTTATATTAGTACACACGGCGGCTGATCAACCTACCCAAAACTGTCAAATTTCTATAATAAATTTTGAACTTTATTGTTTGGATATAAGGATCAATATTAATTGAAGAAATTTGACAGATTTGGGTAGGTTGATCTGCTGCCGACTGTACTGTATGACATTGTAAAAATTTAAATTGAACCTGATGTAATTTTTGCAAACTTAGATATTTTTTTTGTTTTATTGGATTTTTTTTTATATGTTGTGATTGTCCTTTATTTTTTGTGTGTTTTTTTGTGATGGAAAGTGTCCTTTTATGATCAGGCATTTCCTAATATTTTTGACGCTGTAAGGGAGAAAAGAGCTTGACACTTGCTGAGTTTTCTGCCGGTTCTGCTCAGTACAGGGTCTCCCGCCCAGAGTAGATTTACGAACCGATGGCATAATGACGTTCATAAAAGCTATTTGTAGCCTAAACTGAATAAATGATTTTGAATTTTGAATTTAATAGATATACAGTTACAAACTCCAATGTGGCTTGGCAGCTGAAAAAAAATCGAGGGAAGTAATTACCTAGTCAGAAGCACCTCGTAATCACTTAATTAATTAATCACCTCATATTAAGTTAGGCTTTACGTGCCTTTGAAGCACAACTAAGTTACACCGGCTCAGACAAAAAAAAACAGACAACATAAATGTCATTTCGTATAGATTGAAGAATGCCCCATTGTCAATTTGCAAACAAAATCATAATAAATAAATTTAAATCATGTAGATGTTAACAATGTTGATATCATCATCATCATCATCATCTCAGCCAAAAGACGTCCACTGCTGGACAAAGGCCTCCCCCAAGGATCTCCACAACGACCGGTTTTGTGCTGCTCGCATCCAGCGGCTTCCCGCGACCTTCACCAGATCGTCGGTCCACCTTGTTGGAGGCCTGCCCACACTGCGCTTTCCGGTACGTGGTCGCCACTCCAGGACTATCCCGCCCCAGCGGCCATCAGTCCTGCGAGCAATGTGACCTGCCCACTGCCACTTGAGCTTAGCAACTCTTCGGGCGATGTCGGTTACCTTTGTTCTTCTGCGGATCTCCTCAATTCTGATTCGATCACGCAGAGAAACCCCGAGCATAGCCCTCTCCATTGCTCTTTGAGTGACCTTGAGCCTTTTTACGAGGCCCATAGTGAGCGACCACGTCTCAGTCCCGTATGTCATCACTGGCAACACACACTGGTCAAAGACTTTCGTCTTGAGACACTGCGGTATATCGGACGAGAAGATATTTCGAAGCTTACCGAACGCTGCCCAGCCTAATTGGATTCGACGATTGACCTCTTTGCTGAAGTTGGACCTACCTAGCTGGACCGTTTGTCCCAGGTAAACATAATTGTCCACAACTTCAAGGGCAGAGTCCCCAACCTTCAGAGGAGTGGGTACGACACGTGAGTTCGACATAACTGTTGATAATACTTGACTATATCGTTTGCAATTGCAAAACAAATATTGAGTTGATTTCCACAATACGACCGTAGTTACCCTACCGTACGTGCATCAACTGCGCCCGCGTTCCCACATTGCTTACCGAAATGACTGATCGACAGACGGACCACCTTTGTTGTAACATATAGCCGCGATCGCCGCTAAATATGGCGCATAAGAAGTCAAAACAATGCTATTTGTCATAATAATCATGGACGCTGGATGCGTGCAATCAACGGTTTGTCTAACAATAACGCTTCTAATGATTTATATTCCTATACTGCTCCAAATATGACCGGTTCGTAACATGACAGTGGGGCAAAATAAATCATAGCAACGAATAATGATAACTCGAGTAGGTTTGTTTGTTCGATTTTGGAATCACGACTTTCAGATGACAGAACCATATGTGACTCGTACACTGTCGTTCGAATCATGTTATCTTTGCGAAAGTCTTCTTTACCCTTCTGCGTCATAAGGAGGGTTATGTTTTTAGTTGCGTGTTTTCAACAGAAGTGCTGTTTTTGACTAAAGAGTTACGAGTGCCGACACTATCCCACTCGTATTCAATTCCGCGGAGACTATTTGAGCGCAGTAAATTCTCGAACGGTATATAGGTACTAAATAAACAATTTTGCGAAAATATAATGCGACACTCATTAATTCATTATATTGGCTGGCAAGAGCTGGATGAGAGTAGCCGCGGATCGTGTTCGGTGGGCGTGCAGTTGTAGAGGCCTATGTCCAGCAGTGGACTAGTATAGGCTGATGATGGTGATATTTCAGTGTATTTTTAATAACAAGACCACCGTTGAAATTCAATTATGACAACCCAGGAGTAGTTCTGCAAGCTTATTTCCTTTTAGCTCTTTTTAAAAAAAAAGGAAAATGTTAAAAAACCCAAGTCTCAATCTCAAATGTAGGATACAAACTAGAGTTAAGTACCTAGTACCAACCCGTTAATAGATCAACAAATCCACGCAACAACATAATAGTCACTAAAAGTAAATTTAAAACGTAACAACAGAGTAACCCACCAATTGTTTATCATCTGCATCGTCATCCCAAAATGACCTGCGGGTACCCGATGACCCCACGGAAAGAGTACAAGATTCAATATCTACAGATTGCCCGATAAACTGGACGGACTCTATCGGCCTGTCGGACGCAACGAACGAACATCATGTTGTCATTCCTGGGAATTGAGAGAGAAAAAAAACCACCGCTATAGGTGATTTGGAGCAATTGTAACTGTACGATTCGCTACCTCCTAAGCCACGTCGCTAGTCTTAAGCTTCACCAATGACGACATTTGCAAGTTAACTTCAGAGTCAACGACCAAGAGTGCCTAGTTTTTTGTATGTATCATTTTTTTCCATTTTGTGTGTAATCATACTAATATTAATATTAGGTATAAAGAGGAAAGCTTCGTATTTTTGTATGTTTGCAACGAATAAACTCAAAAACTACTGGACCGATTTAAAAAAAATCTTTCACCATTAGAATGCTACATTAGCGCTGAGTAACAGGCTATATTAAAAAGAAATGTCTACCCGTGCGAAGCCGGGACTGGTCGCTAGCGTCTTATAAAACTATTGCAGGTACCTGCACTATACCTGTGAAATATGTGTAACAACTATATTATTAATTCACTTGTGTTGCGTCCTGTATTAAACATTTTCATTTATATGTCAGTTTGGAGGTCCGTTCTCTAGTAAAATTTAAGCAATTTACCTATTCTTAAACCCTTCGAGAATAAAACGACAATTGTCATAGATGCTATAACATCGTAGGAATCATTTTTAAAAAGCAAACACAATACTAAAATAGTTTAAACTCAAACAAAGTAGTGTCTTAAACACATAAAGCCTGGTCGTATCCCGCGTGCATCCAACGATACGATCTAATCGCGGCATCGACGCAGCCGACACGAGTGTCGGACACCTGCGCAACTCCGCGGACATCATAATACTCGTCGTTCACGGCCGTTACACTGCTGCGTGTTTTTTTTACTGTTCAAACGAGTAAAGGAACTCCTACATATCGAAGCTGTCTTTAAAATTCGAGGTAACAAGAAAAATTAAGCGTTATCGAAATTAATTTCTTCGATGGTTCAGGATTCATGTTAAACTGCGCTTTCAACTTCGGCCGTAATTTCAGACACCATCAGACCTTCATAGCTAAGCATTTTTGAACACAAATGAGTGCATGCAGGTACAGCATATGAACACTTTTACACTCATGTACACAAGCAAAATCATTTACGTAAACTACAATGATCTAATCACACATCGACTTACTCGTTGCTCACGGTCGAAACACTGCAATGCTATGTCCTCCTACATCGAAATTGTCTTTATAATTTAGAGCAAATATTATAACAGAATTTAGCATTATTGAAATTAATTTCCTCGTTGGTTCAGAAATACTGTAGAATTGCACTTCCACTAAATCTTATATCGTAGCAAGTACGTACTAGTTACTAGATCCGATCTAAACTCCTCGGTGAATCTAGTGGGGAACGGGGACGCTAACATGATGACATTCCCCCTAGAAACCCTCTAAAGGTGTTTTAATCACACAGCTTGAGGAACCCTTTAAGTCTCTCGACGCCCCCAAAAAGTCCGGTGACGCTGTAAACAGCAAACTCTCCCAAAAAGGGTAAGTTCACACGGCGGCAAATCAACCTACCCAAAACTGTCAAATTTCTACAATCAATTTTGAACTTCAACGTTTGGTTATAAGGATCAATATTCATTGGAGAAATTTAACAGGTTTGGATAGGTTGATCTGCCGCCGCGTGTACTACTCAAATCCCACCAACAATCCAATGTTAGGAAACAATAAACAACTAACAATAAACAGTTAACAATAAACTTTTCACGTCCAAACAAATGCATACAATTTGCCAATCCTTTTGATTGTAACGCCTTATCTGGAGCAGTGTAACGCGTCGCAAGCGTGTCGCAACGAGTGATCGAGCGTCGACAGCCGTGGCGAAAGATGCGCGCGCGCCGTGAAATTGCCCGTTACGGGGTACACACCATTTGAAAGCTCGGAATCGGCCACAGTAATGGTGTACCTCATATGTTACGGAAATAATTAGACACTCGTCAAAGTAAGATTTACTGGGCTACAACAGTTGTTGGATGGTACGTTTGATAGTTATGATTATATTGTAAAGAATTTAGGCAATGCTAGATTTTAAAAAATACAAAACAAGCAGCATAAATGCCATTTTTTTACAACATAAAACGGGCTACAGTAAAATTCTGCCAGATTTAAAATATGTTGCCTAGAATATAAATGCCATTTTCTAAAATATATATGCTGTCGACTCTCTTCCTGTAAGTATGTGGAAAACAGCAGTAAAGTTGTGACTAGAATTCTATGGTCTTATTTAATTTTGCCGAATGTTTGAGCGCTTTCAGGGACGCAGTTATTGAGCTTTGGTCTTTACACTTACTTCTTACTTAATTATTAATTGTATTTCTATACATTCATTTTCATTGCTAAATCAAAAGTTATAAATTAAAACAGTAGTATTACAATTACATTTCAGACAACTACAAGACAAAAGATGAAAACGTATACGAACATAACGTACTATCTATAGTTAAGTTTAGATTCTAAACATCTATAAACCAGTAAAACATGAAACACTGTACGATCAAAACCAATAAACGGCAATATCTCGAACACCGGAGATTACTACTCACAACTCCCCGCCTTGCGAATCAATAACTTAAGCTGCTATCTCACACGATCGCTTCCAACGCCCTTAACGCCAACCTTTACATTATCACCTCAAATTGTCTCGTCTAACATGTATAACCTTTGCAGCGCAGCTATCCTTGCCACAGATAATATCATTATCCGCAGATATCGAAACGCTCTATATAACACCATCTCTAGCCGCATTCGAGTCTGACAAAGCTTTACCGTTAGCAATACGATCTATAAATCCGCACCTTGACAAAATAATAGGCGAAACGATATTTCTACGCTATTAACGCCCAACAAGATATATAGGATCTCCCCCAATCAGATACCTTAATACAACCTGCTCGCTTGTAATAGAAATTTCCAAGGCGCACTTTATACTTCCAATTTCATTAGAGGATGTTTTAATGACTGCGCTGGCGCAATAAAATTCTGTTAGCCTATAATCGTGTTGTCAGTGTAAATAACTGGAGTTAAAAACGGTGTGTTCGATTAACAATACTGTCATGTTGCGTGCGGTGTCGTGGTGTGGAGTCATTAATCATTGGCCGTTGACAGAGCTGGTGGTAATGTAGCAGCTCAACTAGCGTAGGAGAGGAAATATCAATTTAAATGGTCATGCTTAATATCAGTTTCTAGTTAGTGACCAAGGTTAACGGTACCAAAACATAATAAGCTTTTGAACTGCTTTTTTACAGGTTTATTCTGACTTTACACTAATTTCAGAAAACTGCAATTCTGATGGTGTTACATTCACACGGCAAGAGGTACCCTCCGCCGCCAAAAATGTATGGTCTGGGGATGCTGTAAAGGCCGTCTGAGGGCAACAGCAATACGTCTTCAAAAATATTGTACTAGTTTTTTTTGTCATTTGATCACATGAATAACGGTAGGTAGTCTAAATCACTATGGCATGGTACAACTTTTGTACTAAAGGAGAGAATACTATTAGAGCTGAAATTTAAACCGCTCTAGTAGCTTCCTTGCTTCTGATGTAGGTAATTTCGTTAATAATTGACATGGCAGATGCTATTTGCTAATACGCTTTGATAGCGCGATTCAGTTAGAATACAAACCGCGCCATCTAGTAAGAACTATCTGAACTAAACTTATCATATTTACATGTGTCTTCAACACTCTTCGTGTGTAACCAGGAGGGAAATTCTCGTTTTCATAACATTATATCACCTCTTTGATTAGCTCGTTCACACGGACATACAAATCAGTAACCGGAATGTTAACTCTCATCGAAACATTATCTTCATTAACGCATTTGATTGAATCCGAGTGTTTATATATCGCGTTATGACTTCGACGTTTATATCTGACTTATTTATTCGCAATCGTTATTTGTGAAATATAGATTCTGTTTAACCACGCGATCGACTCCGAGTCATAATTGAGTGTTAAAAATATATTGCACTTCTCGTGTCTCCCGGATTAACTTTGAATAAGAAAAACGTTTACACTTTTGTTAATAATTCGGATCAATAAGACACTCACGTAACGTTCGATTTATTGATTCATCTGAAGATAATAAATAAATAAATAAATAAATAAATTTTCCTACACTCACACCAATTACTTATCTAGCCCAAGAGAAGCTTCGTTATGAAACTCGTTATATGGTTACTAGGCAACGGATAAACATACTTAAAATACTTAAATACAAACTTATTATACAGAGAAAACACCCAGACCCAAGACAATTTAGAAAAACAATAATTTCTAAATTGACCCGACCGGGGATCGAACCCGGGACCTCAGAGATGGCGACACCATGAAAACCGGTGTACAAACCACTCGACCAAGGAGGTCGTCAAAGACTTGTAACATTTTATTTGTTGTGATGTACCAACGTGATTAAAATGTTCAATATTTTTTTTGTGTTTCATGCCGGTTCTTCTCAGTACAAACAAAATCTCCCGAAGTAAACCTATTAACCGACAGCGTACGTAGTGACCTGATCTCGCCAGCAGTCATCATCACCAGCTCAATTATGTCCTCACTGCTGGGGCACGAGCCTTCCCTATGGATGGAAAGGGAGAAAGGGCCATAAACCACCACGCGGGCCCAGTGCGGATTGGTGGTTGTTAACAACTGCTAATGTAGACTGCACTAACGGCTTAGCGTGCCTTCCGAAGCACGGAGGAGCTCGAGATGATACATATTTGGTCACCCATCCGGCGACCGGCCTTTGCGAAAGTTGCTTCACTTCAGCAATCTCAGACCGGGCGCGATGACCACTGAGCCATTTGAGCTCGTCCATGACTTTGACAAATGTGTAAAACATATTTTATGATTGTTACATTAAAAAAACTACAAGCTTTGTTTTTTTTCTTTTAGTTGATGGCTTCGTGCGATTAGCACATTTAGCCAGTGTCAAAGTAATTTTTCTTACAAGTAATACATAAATATACAAATCCTTCCAGTAGGTACATAATGATGATGAATGATAAATAGAAATGAGAAGAGAGAAATGATATACCCCCCAACCCCTCGAGTATCTCAGTAAAGATGTGGGGCTTTACTAAGTCCTCGGGCGTACTTCTTGAGAGAATTTGAAAAGTGACGTTGCACTGTTTTGTTTCATTTGCCAACACTCATGCACACTCACGAACACTAATTACACTAATGCACACTCACGAACACGAACATTAAATAATGGTGGATTATTAACCGTTAAGGTTAATAATCCACCATTATTTAATATTAATACTCGACATAACACAAATTTTAGAAAATTAAACAAAACCGCAGACATCACTCTTCACTTTCCCGCCAAGAAGCCCAAGCTTTGTTGCATTTAGTTCTTATTAATTAGTCAATGTTACTAAACCGATAAAGTTTTACATACACAATCAATAACCAGTAGTTCGATTGACTGCCACCGATTTGAGATTGGCGCGTCACGTATACTGCACCACAGATACAAACGTTGATTTCAAAATGATCCCGGTTGTGCAAATGACGAACGGCTCAGTTCGTGCATGGGCCCGCACGTTGTTTATTCACGCCGCCTTTAGTAAGTGATTGCGGCTTCACCAGACGAGCGATTATAGTCGGAATTTGAATAATAATAAAAACTTTTTTTTAATATGTAGCTAACACCGTGTGAGTTGAGTGGCCTTTTTCTTACCGGTTCATGATGAGGCCCGAAGGTGGAATCGCACTTCACCCGAATTCTCAACTACTGGTCGCAATGGGCTTCAGTGTATGCATGCCAGGGCTAAGAGCGACTCCGGGTTATATGGAAATATCCTCCTCTTCCTTCGTTCGTCTAGCCACTTAAAGCTCGACAAGGGGAGGGGAGATATTATCATCATCATCATCATCATCAGCTCATTTTATGTCCCCAGCTGAGGCACGAACCTTCCCTAAACCACGCGGGCCCAGTGCGGATTAGTGGTTATTAACGACTGCTTATGCAGCCGGGACCAACGGTTTTACGTGGCTTCCGAAGCACGGAGGAGCTCGAGATTGTCACCCATCTGATGACTTGCTGACTTGCTGAATGATTGACTTGATGCCTTGGCGAAAGTTGCTTAACACCAGCACTCGCAGACCGGGCACGTTAACCACTGCGCCATAGAACTCCTCTAGAGCTCCCTTCTACCCACTAAAAATCTAGTGCACACGGCGGCAGATCAACAAACAAAAGGCAAAATTTCTACAATCAATTTTGAACTTTATGCTTTGGTTATAAGGACAGGGAAGGCCTGTAATCACATATGAGCAAGCACTAAGGCCGACCATCTAAAGAACCACCTAGTAATTCGTAATATGGCTCGTCTGCCTGCCCTCATAGACTCAATTCACCAATCTGATTTACAAGTAACGCCATCAGAATGAAATATGGCGATGCGCGCCGTTGCCCAATGCTGCATCATCCGCGATTTAGTACTTATTTCAACTGGGCTTGAGCTATTTAAGATGACACGTTTAGTCTCGTTAATAAGCTGATGAAATAGCTCTTTGTACGAACACAAAATCGTGGACACATTTCATTTGCCTTAAGGGTGGGCCGACCAAAAAATGCCAAAAATGCAGTTACGGTTAAGTAAATATAATTGAAAATACTATCGTATTAAATGAACAAAATATATATTTAGTATCATAGGGAACGTGTTTACAATTTGTCAGAACCATAAATTCATATCACGCTATAGTTTTTCTACAATATCATTTAAAGTTGGGCAAAGATCATGAAAACGAGTGGCGGCGTTTAGTAGATTTCTTATAGTTTATCTAAATTATTGTACCTCTGATTTTGTCTAAACAATCATCAATGGATAAGCTACAAATTGCTAGACTACATTTTTGATTCATCAAGTGGTTATTTAAATAATATTTTTTTATTAAGCACCTTATATTCCCCATACAAAATTAGTATGGCCGCGCGGCATTAAATAAATATGGACGACGACATTTCAAATAAAACATATGACACTTGTCACTTACGGACGGCGCACCCTTAATTGTTGGCAGAAGTAAAACTTTTAATTAGATCAAGCTAACTTAAAAATTGCATTCAGTTTAGATAGATAAATAGATAAACACTTTAATGTTAATTCTGTAGGTTTAGTTTTTAACATTAACTTTTGTTAAAGATACTTATTATGTTTTGGCTGGCAATGATATGGCAGTGATGCCAGATCACAGTGGTATCTAATGTGCAACAAAAACACATATGGTTTGATTGACGATTTATTTAAGTTATTGATGCTATACCTAGGCATCTAGTTATGAAGAATATGAAGATTTCAGTTTCCATGAACGTACTTGCTCATAATAGAACGCTTTGGAAAAGTTATAAAAAAATAAAGCGGGACTTAAACCTTTGAAACCCAGTATGTTATTGGGTGCCTTCTAACATACCGGATCAGGTACATGTGGATGTATCGACTCTTTAAGGAATTGTTATTTTTTCGAATATTTATGTATTCCTACCCATATTTAAGCGCCTTTACTAACGATCGAAACCAACGTTTTTCGTAAGCTCATTCGTTTATAATCTACGATCGTACGTCACGTGGTCGGATAGAGTCGTCAGTCGCATGTAGTGCAGCGCTAGCCAATAAATTAGCCCGCGCGGAGTGTTCCCACGGACACCATCAAGATTGGCTGAGCCTGCGCCTGCGCCCCGTGCCAACGAAACGGGGACACTGCGACGGACGCGACGCTTTATTTCTCCGCTCTGTTTCTCCGGTCGATTTATTTTCCCGCTTTACTCCGCGCGCTATTTTGTTGCGTTTTGTTAGCTGTCAGTCGCTCACACTCGCGCGCCGGCGATTTATGAGCGGCACACATTGTGGTGGTGCTAGCTGAAACATGCGAATTTGTAACGAGATTTGTATTATATTATGTTGATTTAACGCTTGGACGTTTTTGCTAAAACAATTGTTAGCACAATTTTTTTTAAAGTTGTGACAGTATTTCCAATGTTACTAACATACTAACAGAGCTAGTAAAGTTCTCGGTCTTATTAGTAATTTTCAAGCATCAAATTTATTGATTGGGTGTGCCCATCGAAAACTTTAGTATTGATAATACTGTTTGAAAAAGTTCAACAGTAGGCTTCATACAGTTTATTTTATTAATAATGGAACGCGAAAGAATTAGAAGAATTGAATTTTGTTCCACGCACACTGGAAGGCTTAGAAAATGAGAAGGATAATATGAATTTAACTTCAGACAACAACCATAACGTCATCATTAAACCCGCTTACATCTGAATAATGGAATTGGCAATTCTAATAATTCGTTAATAAGAGGTTTAATTGTATTTATGGGACGCCTGTACGCATCGCTTTATTAAACTTCGCCTCTGAGGCGCGTGTTTTCTTCGCATTCGAATACATTACGCCTAAGAGCTTGCGCTTGCGCAGACTTTGTTCTTAATGTACAGTAAATCATACGAGAATTACCTTCCTGACATTCTGTTTGTCATACTTTCAATATCGGAACACGATAAATGCTTGATCATAGACAACATTTTATACAATACTTAGTAATTAACAAGAGATGTCCAAGACTAAGAATGTTACACAATCATCAAAAATACCTGTTACCTAAATATAATAATATATATGGTGCTAGACTTCATTCATATGTACTACCTAAAATAATTAACGATATGCCAGAAGAAGTCAGAATAAAATATCTAAGTGGTAAATATATAAAAAATGTCATAAAAACTTACTTTAAATCTAGTGAATTAAGCTTCATTTTGTAAGAAAAAATTGTACTGATTTCTATATAACTTCTTTGAACTCCCCATCGGCACACAAACCACTCTGGTTTTGCCAATGATGGGTCTTGCATGAACCAATATTATATTTTTTGTTAATTCAATAAATTTAAAAAAAAAAAGTTATGCCTACCAAAGAGGTTGACATTATTTAGTCTGACTTTGCATTGCCTTTTATCTCATTTGAAAATAGTTAGTCTGTATAATATCGAAAATATTTTGTTTGTATATTTTATTGGTTGTCTAAGTCACACTTCTGTTACGGTATGGTAATATAGTATTGACAAGATAATACCACTAAGCGTTTCTATAAATAATTAAAATGCAAAACTGGCAGCCACACTGTCTACCAATCTCAGACTGTGCATTCTGACCCAACCTTCACATTACAATTCGCATTCCACTGGCGTTACAAGCGAAGCAAACGGACAATACTTCACCTTGAGCCAATTATAATTAATTAATTGAATAAATACGATTAAGCACTACATCCGTAATTGTGATTGATAGTCTGTCCGTAAGTAAACAATAGTTCGGCCCCTGGATTGAAGTTCTTGATACTTTTCAATCACGACCGTGATATGGAAAGGAGCAGTGAACGGTTATTTTATACATGCATTGTTGATAACTTGTAAAGCGGAATAACTGAACTATATACAGCCATCACCACAGAAAAGATATACTAACAAATTGAAGCCATTTATGGTCTGCTAATATGTAAATTTATAAAATGAAAATTTGGTCTTGTTCCTCGGTTTGTATTACAAAGTAGTGGTTTGGTTAGTACACACACACACACGAACGTTGGTTTTTGCTGCAACCGTCCAGGGTTCATATATTACGTTCGTTGTCCACATTTTAAAGGAACAGGCGATGAATAATTTCAAGAGCACGCTAGGCGAGAGAATCGAGAAACAAGTGACTGCATTTTATTTTAATAAAACGCCTTTGAGGCGAACTAAAGCAAGTTTTGCGAATAAAATAAGTAACAAGACAACTTGTAGAGAAACTTGTGTCTGAACTTGAAAATTGGAATTCTGAATTGAAATGCACTTGGAATAAGGTGTTTGACACTGTTAATAATAAATTTTAAGCAATGGTATAATAAAATAAATAACAATTTTTCTAGTAATCTCTATAAGTAAGTAGTTAAGTACTTACATCTATCAAACCCCCTAAACAATCATTCGATTCCGTCCTAAATGTTTATTAGAAATCGATTTTTTATGTTATATTAGAATTGTTTAAAAGACTTTTAATCTCTTTTAAGGACTACTGTTGTTTAGTTGTAACCCCGTCTTGATTAATCTGTGGATATAGCTTTGGAGCACGATGATAGTTTATATTGCGATGTGTCATTTTAAATTTAAAAGTAAATTACAAGATATTGCATTCTATGTTACCACAATAAAATGAGCTTATCTAGCATACGGCGACGAACTATTAGGCATAGTCGAATAGAAGTTTAAACTTTATATTAATTGTATATATGTAGGTATATATTGTACGTTTTATAATATATTATTCTCATTTCTAAATTGTTGTCTTCACCCTATTGCACCTACCTTGTTATTTCTGCACCACCCTATGGTTGACTGGTAGAGAATGCCTCAGGCATTAAGTCCGCCATGTAATATATGTTGCAAAGTTTTAAAATAAAATAAATAAATATTGACCTCGCCTCTACTACTCTGTAAAGTGATAAAATAAGCTCGCTAGCTTACCAGCAAAGCAGATTCAAATAGGAGCTCTAACATTATGTTTAAGAAAACATAGGTACCTCTAGACATAAGATTTAGTAAAGTGAATGCAGCTACGACAGTAGCGACTGACTCTGCCTGATCCATATTGTTTGTGTCGCAGACAATTTACCTAAAAAGTAAAATGTTATTTTTAAATTTTACCAGATTATTTGATAACACATTTTTATTGTAGCATTTCATTTTGAACAGTGCTGGCAATCCAGTAAAGTTCACAGTGTTAGTAATCTGTTTGTAAATATTCGCCTTGAATTGCTAGCAAAAAAAACGTAGACAAAGTTTTATTTAATTTTTTCGCTATCCAAGTGTACATGTTCGACCAATCTATGTTGGTATTAGACAAGTCTTAAACTATAAGGAATAGAAAAATAAGCTCTTAGAAGACACACCGTCGATAAGTAAAGCTTTATTCATTTCATTCATTAATATTTAATGTTTAATGTTAAAATGTATAGTATTAAATAAGCCTATACTCCCTCTGTTTGCTATGCCCTTGCGGGGCGCTACATTGTTTATTTTAACACCTTTTGTACCTATTTATTTAATTACTATGAACGCCAATGTGGCATGCAATAAATAATTTTGAATTTGAATTTTATTCAAAAAATTTCATAGTTAGTCTCATCCATCATATAATAAAAAATACTGCTATAATACTTAAGTTATTAATGAAACGGCTACCTATTGAAACAATTGAAACAATTGTATATACAAGAGGTATATACAATTGTTACAATAGCCGAACAGACTTTATCCGTGTATTAGGAAATTGAGCATTATCCAAATATTCCGGTTTGCAAGCTGTACCGCGACGTAGTTGCTGTAGGTAGCTTGTGACCCGAAAAGCGCTACGTCAGTTCGTGACCCGCCCTGACCCCGATCTAGTAACTCTGTACCCATTGTCTCTGGCTTACGGCTTGCCCCAAACCATAGACTAAGACGGTTGGATTGGAATACTGCGCACACCACACATTGTATAATCATAAAATGTAATTAAATTGTAATTAGTTGTAAAACAGTTTGGTGGCCGAATAGCTAACCGCTCGGTTTGATAACCGGAGGTACTGAGTTCAATTCCCAACTCAGACAAATAATGATTAGGATTTTTCGATGCACAGCCTGGGTTTGTGATCATCAACCCGCCTTTGGCAAGCGTGGTGGTACAGCCAATGCCTATCAGTTCTAGTAATAACTTGACAGTTTTTTCATAAATAAACTAAAGATAAAAGATTAAGACTGAAATAGTTTTACAG
Organism: Eudonia lacustrata; assembly: GCA_947562085.1. NCBI lineage: Eukaryota > Metazoa > Arthropoda > Insecta > Lepidoptera > Crambidae > Eudonia > Eudonia lacustrata. The sequence continues at coordinate 5,631,151 of OX387327.1, read as the reverse complement.
TAGGTAACACAAAAACTGCTTTACTTCCTATTTTCCTAGTTTATTCCCATCCGGGACCCCGGTTTGTTCACCAGGGTGACGAATGGGGGAAAAAAGTTTCATTTCTCACACCGTCACTAAGAGGTGAACGGATGAAACTTTTTCAAATTAAAAAAAGTTTCATACCGACAGTTTCTACAGTTTTGTGTAAATCTTTTGCTGTCAGTTAATTATTTTTATTCATCATCATCATCATCTCAGCCAAAAGACGTCCACTGCTGGACAAAGGCCTCCCCCAAGGATATGAGGGGTATTTGCCATAATCGCTACGCTTGGCAGGCGGGTTGGCGATCGCAGTAGGTTGAGGGTAACCTCAGAGAGATGCTGCTGCCCATCCTCTGGAATGGTCCCTTAGTCGGCTTTTACGACACCCGCGGGAAGAGATGGGGTGGTGCAATTGTTTATCCCCGGCACCACACAGGGACCACTTATTTTTATTGGTTTACTTTAATATACATGAATCTTTTTCAATTACCTTTTTGTACTGTTGTGTGTTAAAGTAGTAAATGAAATGATTGAATAATTTTAAACTATTTATACTAATATTAGCACCTAGACAAAATGCGTAATATATAATAAAATATTTTTGTTTATATTTTTGTTATTCAAGCTCAAAACAGCATTTATTATAACAGCGAGATAAGGCATAGTCCGCAGAAATCCTTTGCCTTGCGTTAGGGAATATATGATAGCGTTATCTGACGGATAAAGCTGGTATCTGTAATTGAAATGTGCGCATTGACAGGTCAGGCGTGTGCCACAGTTGCATAACATCCTTTGTGATCGACAATTTCACTTTTCCAAGCATCTAGTTTGGTAACATCCAATAGGCTATTAAATATCCGGTTCGGGATACGACGGGCAGACATTGTGTGACAAATGTCTGTCGATTCTGTGTCATCAGAGAGAATAGGGTATTTAACTACCTATGTAGGTACCGTAGATAATTTTATAGGTACTTTTAGTACTTTGTATTTTAAAAAGTCAAGGTTTTTATTATTTGAGGCTACGGTTTACACTATATGTACAATTATGGTTATTTATAATTTAACGCAAATAACAAATAAAACAAACAAAATTCAATTAAAAAAGTTTTATTTTTGGTAGAAACTTTATTGGCCTTTGTGTTATATTTTTGTGTACTGTAATTTGAGCTATTATATGCTGTATGTTTCTCATAATGCAAAATAAAAATATAAAAAAAAGTGTTAAAAAATCCACGAGCGGGTTCGAACCCGCACCCTATGATATACCGAGTCAGGTGCACTACCATCTATGCTATCTGGCTCTGTTCAACCCGTCGAAATTTGTCAACACTATCTACTCTTACTTTGTAAGAGAAATTTTCAATGTATTTTGAATATGGAATTTGCAAATAGTTTTTATTTTTTAAAGTCTTTCATTTGTTTTAAATAAAACGTTACGCAGACTTTTTGGAATGTATCCCTCAGAGGTTTAGGCCGGCCCTACTTTGGATGTGTTTTACGGACACGATGTGTACGGACACCTCGCACACGAGGTACACGTACGAGTAGCTCGCACGAGGTACCATAGTAGCCGGAAGATCGGGATGTATTCCATTTTTTAATCTCTAGTATCGTGCGTATCGCCATTCGTACTTAAACCCATCCAAAGTGCGGCTGACCTTATCTTTGCATACGGACGAATAGTTTCCTAATTTAAATTTTAAAACAAATGACAACGAACAAAAGACAGAAGACAAAAGACGATAAGTTGCACATTCGTTGCTCAACGGCAAAGCTCATTTGGACGCCATTGTCTCAGGGTGGGCCGGCCAGATTAATAATTGTCGATTTCAAGCCGATTGCCCTGAAGGATGATCTATATCGATTAACGATTAATCTGATTGATTGCGCGTGCCACGGTCAAATGTCGTTGTGATTCTTTTGCGTCAATGATACAGTTCTCAGTCGTGATTGGTCATTTTAACAACTTGTAAACAAAAGACTTTTCAGAAAGCACCACATAGGGAAAAAAAAATAACTTTCATATCTTAAAGTAATATTTTTTATTACATATTGCAATAATTTTACTTGTCAATCAACGCCAACAACCATCTCCAATGAAGAAGAAAATACCTTTCCAAAAATAAACAATACAATTTCTAGATACTAATCATTTTAATAAAATATATTATTCAAGATCACAATACTGTTACTTATCAATTCGCAACAACCATCTCCTCTAAAGGAAAAAAAAAGATTGTCCATTCTATAATAAACAATACAGATGTCTTTTAATAAAAGCGAAAAAAATTGATACTAAAACCACGGAACAATATTATTATGAGATTGATGTTCCCAAATCGTGATAGCACGGTCATGGAAACAACAAGTTCGTTTTCACGGTGTATTGGTACTCTTTGGACGGCGTTTTGTTGCGGGTTAACTCGTTCATTGAAGAGTTCGGAGGGAAGAGGCTGTGGCCAGTGGTGCGTGCAGGTCGCAGCACGACCGAGCTACCGATTGGTGACTGGGTGTTTGTCCAATGGTTCCGACACTTAATAACTTTTGTAAGACGTATCTGCAGGACATGATAAAAGTTGAAAATGAGAAGTAGAAGTACCTATAGGTACGTAGTGACTATTGTGTATTCAGGATGTTTAAACGTATACCCATGTTAACATGTCTATATAAATCAACAACGTCAGAAAATAGAAATTGTAAAAAAAAAATCGACTTTCCATACTAACTCGATCAGCTGATGGTCACCCATTTTGTAGCTCATTTTGTATGTAGAGTCGAAATTTTTTTTTTTACAATTTCCATTTTTCGACCTTGGCATAGTATTTATATAGACATGTTAACATGGGTACGTTTCGGGAATATACACATATTACCAAACACGTGTAGGTACAACTGCTGATAAAGGCCTGCATGATTCAAATTAAATCGTCGCTACATTGATAAGTATTGACTAAATTACCACGCTCTTCAATTAATGATAGTTGCTGATCACTTTGCATAAGAAAATCTCTAACGAAATCTGCGTCAAATATTAAACGAGTACGACCATAACCATATGGAGCTCGATGACGCAGTCGTTAACCCGCCCGGTTTGCGATTGCTGAGGTTAAGCAACTTTCGCAAAGGCCAGTCATCGGATGGGTGACCATAAATTTATCATCTCGAGCTCCTCCGTGTTTCAGAAGGCACGTAAAGCCGTTGGTCCCGGCTGCATCAGCAGTCGTTTACAACCACCAATCCGCACTGGGCCCGCGTGTTGGTTTTAGGCCCGTTTTCCCTATCCATCCAGGGAATCTGATGATGATGATAATCATAATCTGTATAATTATTTCTAACACGCCCACCAATTGTCCAAGGAATGATCGCCAATATTTTACCAAACCATATTTAACTTTTCCAAAAAAAACAAGCAACTCTACAATTTTGAATTGATTCAGTTTAGTTACATTCCAAAAAATATTTACTTTCAATTATATTGTATTATTATTTAATGTATTGTACTACTAACTGATATGGATTAAGTTATCTGAAATAAATGGTTTTATTATTATTATTATTGAATCCCATAACCTTATACAAAACAACGTTGCTTCAGTGCAAAATTACTTTTTTTCATATATATTATTTGCTATACTATATTTTATATTTATAAATATAAGCTTAAATAAACCAATTTTAAACGTTCGTGTCGGCAACATTGGCCAAGCGCCCGTCTCGCCGACCCCTGACACGGAAGCTAAAGAATCATGACCCAACAAAAAATCGCCACAAAGGACGCGTGACTCGAGTTGAGCCGTTCACAACCCCTGAGATAATGCTACGTGCTTTCCACCGGAAGATTCGTCGCGGCCAAACCTGTATGGCAAATAGATTAAGTTAAGATAAAAGCATAAAAAGGGGAGTTGACAACAAAAATAATTATTTCCAAAACATAGAGCGTATAAATGGAATGACAGTTCTCTAAAACATTAACCTATTTTTTATTTGACCTTAGCATTTAAATTTATAACCTAAAAAGTTATTATTGAACATTCAACTGACGGAAAAAGGTGACGTCATAGTCTGTCATTCATTCCCATACAATTTCTATTAAAAAAAAGTCGTTTTTACAGTTGCTAAAAGTTGCTCTATTCTACCATCACCTATTCTAAATAAATAGGAATATTTTATTAAAATTATAATATAACCCTATTTTCCTTATCGAGTACTATTATTTAAAAATGTTGTTATAATTGATTGGTTATAATAACAATAAATGTATATAAAAGTCGAGTAACTGTATTTTACTTCTAAACAAAGTAAAAATTTTCCTGAGTTTCATTGTTTCTTAATAATTAAAACACAATAACACTACATAAGGAGAATATTTGCAAATTAATCAAATGTTGAAAAAACAACTGCAGCAGTAATTTTTTCGTCGAAACAGTGAGATTCCAAGACTAAATAACGAGTAAAACAAACGAATCTTACAAATTAGTTCCGAAAAGTTATAATAGATGGCGCTGGGTGTACATAATCTGAATCGCGCTATCACTTCGTCTTGCGGTGTCCATACATACACCCGAGCGGAGCGGTTTTGTTAACTTTGCGCAGAGGCAATATCGTAACCAATGAGGTTAATCCGAGGTGCGATTATTGCTAGTTGAAAACTTTACCAATACCCCGCCGTGTGGACGTGAAATACCGTCCGCTATGGCAATTTTTGAACGGCCGTAAAGGCCTGATTAGTCCCTAAAAATTCGCCCTTTTTACCAGAAACTTTTTACTTTTGCGTCAGAAGAAGGGTTGTTTTTTGAGTGTATATATGTATGTCTACTTCTTTGGCACGCCCTACTTAGTATTTATAAATACATTAAATATTGATTGATATTTGTCGCAGACGGGGACAATCATCAACCAAGCGGCCGTGGCTAGCTCAATTAAATCCGCACTCTTTGGTTGGTTGGTGATTGTCCCCGCCTGCGACAACTATCAATACCTATTCAATGTATACTCATATACTCATTTATTATAGATTTTATTATTTATGTATAGGTATCGCACAAGGAAGTATTTCACGTTGCATTCAACATTGCTTATGAGCGTTTACGCCGCACACTAGCGCCACTAATGAAAGAAAAAACATATCTAGTAAAAATGCTAAATCACTTCATTCAAATAGTTTGTTGAGCATAATTTGATTTTCTATCTCTAATTACTAGATATGTTTTTTCTTTCATTAGTGGCGCTAGTGTGCGGCGTAAACGCTCTTAAATTGAATTCTGGGATCGTAGAGCTTGTTTTTTTTCTTTTCAGTTATTTTTATGTTAGTCCGGTTTTTTAGTACTAAGTAATGCTACGGAGAACGGCAACACTATCGCGGTATCGCGAACATTTTCCGAAGTCGGGTCAAGCAATAAGTAGTCACATTTCAGAACACGGTCAAAAATGTAATTATTGCTTGTCGTGAAAACGGCAAATGTTCGCTATAGCGCGATAGTGTGGCCGTAGTAAGGAATACATACAGTATTGAAGGTTTAAAATAAAAAGACGTTGCGTTGTTGTCATCATTAACTTTGTCGTAAACTAATTTCAGACAAGACGTTATGTATCCTCGGAGGGGCAATTATTTCCACAAATCTTTTTCATTTGTTCCAATTCTAAAGCCCGTTCCGGATGTCACAAATTATATGAGTCTGTGTCAACAGTAATTATCTAAATTTAACGATTTTTTTTCATGGTACGCAAACACTATGAGATGACTTAATATGTATTGTATATCATTATGTTGGTATGTTAGCAATGTTAGCATAGTTGTTTGAAAATTATCAAGCAAGGCATTTGGTACTATATTTTTTATTTGCAACTTTTTTGTCTTTATAATGTTTACTTATAAATAGCTTGAGGATTACGTCATTTCTATATACTTTAAAATAAAAACAATGTAACTGTTATAAGTATATTAATATTGTGTGTGATCGATCATGCAATACCAAACTTAACCTTAATCTTTAGTATTTACAGTTTAATAATCACAAAGTATCAAGTGTGCGTAACAAAAAGGATTGTAAAACGAACAAATTGGAGCTCAATATGATATTGTCATGAGTTGACGTGGTGAAAGCGGGCTTATTGCGACGATACGAGTGATAATCGATCGAATGCGTATAATCGCATTATCGGTGCACGGGGGGTCTGCTCGTCCAGCGAGCTCCCTTAGGCTCGACTCGCACTTCTTTTTTTCTCACCTGGGAAGCTAGGCCCTGTTTTAGGGAAATTTGATAGTTTGTGGTATATAGTCTGACTAGTGGACCCGGAGGACTTCGTACCGCTTTAACAGTTTCCATCAAGTGATTAAATTCTCTTTGGTTTCCATGACAACAAAATAAACAAATCATTTTTTATTGGAAAATGAAATGGTCGTTTTTAGTATATTTATAGTGTGATTCCCGTGGGAATATCGGAATAAAAACTATCCTATGTGTTAATCCAGGTTATAAACTATATGTATGCCGAATTTCATGAACGAAGTGAAGAAGCAACAAATAAACGAACATACACACAAACTTTCGCATTTATAATATTAGTGTGATGTACAGGCGAGTTGTTGTTATGGCGAAATTCTCAAAATGATAGTTTTGAATATTTAACGCAAATTATGTTCCTTGTTCGCAACAAAATCACAATTTGGGTTTGATCCTGCTTGTGGATTTTTCCAATCAAGTAATGATGATGTTGATGTCAGCAGTACTATCGACCTATCTGCTTTACATAAGTGCAAAATAAAAAAGTAACAGATGTTTTTCTATAAAGTTAGACAAAGAAGTTATCGGTTTTTTTTGAGGCCATAGTATTTCTCAGTGCTCCGGGCCGTCGCCGTTAAATGATCCCCGGGCCCGGGAGTCTAAAACCGGTGGTTTAAGTATCTACTAAACCACAGAGGTAAATTAAACACGTAATTCTTTCCAGTAACATTGTAACTATGGAGATAATGATTCGGTTGTCAAAAGTAGCAAATTACAGAATCTCGTCATAACACAAAGTCTACGCGTTGTAATCGCTGGTTTTATCGATGTTCTTGTAAGGTAATTAATTGTTTAATGTTGAAGCATATTTGGTTTAACCTGCAGTGGTTAGGGTTGCCAACCATACATCAAAATAACGTATCCTACGTGATTTTCCATCCCCATACTTTATTCTTTTTAATAAAAATAAAGTATGGAAAATACTTTATTTTCGACTAATGCGTGCGTTTGAACGGAATATTCCTGTTGACTTAATTTCTGAACTAATGAATGATACTTAGACTCAGGTGAAGTGAAACGAAACGTTGCGCTTAAATAAATAAATTTGGAAAGTACTTAATTTTTTCTTCAAAACATTTTTTTATACTAGTTAGTGATAGATTTACTTTAATTTCCTGAAAAATAGCTGGCAACCCTAAGTGGTACTGACCTGCTTTCTATTTGGACTACCTGTGCTGTCCAGTACCACATAATAAAGCGTCATTCGATATATTTTTATTTAGGAAGACAGAAAGAAAATATAATAACGCATTAACCTTTTTACCGCCAACAACTTCTATAGAAGTTCGAGATTTTCGTGCCGTCCACGCCAGCACTTCTATAGAAGTTCTTCTTTGTTAAAATACATTTCTACGTTGGCGTACAGCGGGACATCGCGTGCAGGATAGTTGGGCGGTGAAAAGGTAAATAAAACTTGTGGTTTCTTTTATAGCTTACGTGTAAGCACAGTGCCTACATAAATAAATAAACTTTCCTACACTTACACCAATTATCTAGCCCAAGAAAAGCTTCGTTACGAAACTCGTTATATGGTTGCTAGACAACGGATAAACATACTTAAAATACTTAAATACATACTTATTCATAATAGAATACATAGAAAACACCCAGACCCGAGACAATTTAGAAAAACAATAATTTCTAAATTGACTCGAACGGGGATCGAACCCGGGACCTCAGAGATGGCGACTTCATGAAAACCGGTGTACAAACCACTCGACCAAGGAGGTCGTCTACATCTCACTTGATAGTCCAATTTTACATAACACTAGTATTTACACACGTTTTTATTGGTTAATATTGTGCTCCCAACCAAAAACCACCTAATCTTATCTCACCTTAACAGTATCGCATTTGAAAGTCCAAGTAAATCATTATTTATCTGATCGGTCGGAGATCAAGTACCACTTGATTACGTATAATTATCGCAATTAATCATATGCCAAACCTTTAGGGCCAACGCACACAGTTAAGTCAAAGATTGTTCACATTTTACTCACTGAAAATGACAATTACATTGCACATTTGAAAGAAGTCGACTTGCCACCATAGATAGCGAAAAGCAAGAACTATTTTCAAGGTATCCTGCCGTGTCTCAAAACACTTTTCGTCAAAGGACAAACCCGGTCTTCATACAAACTGGGGCCTGCATGTTATGGGCTAGAAATTAGTCACAAAATAGAACATATGAAAAGGTTACATTTGCCCAATTTCCACATCAATCGGCTTTGGCCAAATATCTTAAAATCGTGTATGAAGATATTGGAGGTTATGTCTTAATTGTTGCTATTATTACACGAAGAATGGTATTTGTATATTATTTTTTGATTTCATGCATTTATAGTAGGTACGTGTGATGTTATCGAACTTGGCGGCTGCAATGGTAGGTATGTACGTACTTGGCAGTATGAGCAATGCGCAAACTGGGTGCATAACTGCGCAGCGGTTTCATGCTCGCTAAGCAGCAGCATCGCAGCAGAGCAGGTTGCACTGCTGCTTATATTATGAGCGCGTGCGCTTGACCCGAATACGAGCATTGTTTTAAAAAGATAAGTAGCGATAATACTCATCGATGTGAATGTGTCGAAAGTGAATTATTTTTATAAGATTCAAGCAACTTGACCAGTCGTGCATGCCCTGTGAACGCGTGCACAATTATAGTCTCTATTCTCAGGCACTAAGCGGTTATATAAATGTCTAATTGTCAAAATGATTTGATGAAAAATTGTCTAGGAAGGTCATCGAGGTACCTATACGTACTACATAATACCTCAATGAGATAGGTATAGGATAAGTTTGGTAAAATAAAAGAGCATTCATGATGTTTAATTAATTATTAGTAATAACATATCCTGAATATGATTTTGCTGTAAAACTGTTGATAATATTGTCAGTAGTTTCATTTAGAAAGCCTTAAGATGTACATGTTAAATGAAAATCACATAATCTATTATTTATTTGAGGTAGGTACATAATAATTGTACATGTAATAACTGACGCATTGACAGTGTGATTCGGTTTCTTTCTTTTCTTCGACATCCAACCACAACACATCTTCTTTCTGTTTCAACGGGTCTACTATAATCGGGCAAGCGGGGCAAGACTATTGTGGCTGCAGAAGGAAGAGGTACCCGTTGCACATGTTGAGGTTGAAGTGTTGGCAAAGATTCTTGAGGAGGAACACCTTGAGAAGCTGGTTCATTCAGGAAGTGAAGAAGCACCGGATGTAGAAGGGCCTGATTGAATATGGCGAGATGCCCTATTTGCTCTCATCCAGCAGGCTTCATACACAATGCTGGTAGCGCCTACCTAAAAAGAAATATACTTAAGTAAATTTTTTCTAAAAGAGTGATTGATCCATGGTAGTCTCTAGACTATTATCCACTAGGATAAGGTGCGTGCTCTCATGCCTCTCATGCGTGAAGGCACTCACCTCTTGACCTTTTTAATTTTTGTGTGGTCACTAGCTCAGCGGTAAGGAAAAACATCATGAGGAAACCTGTAGTTGTTAATTCTGGATGTGTAGTTATGATCCAATCTGTCTGGTTGTCCATTCTACGGGTTACGAAGGTCAGATGGCAGTCACAAAAATGTAAAAACCAGAACAGATATACAATTTCTGTCACAACAATACATACAATCCATCACAGAATCCAAATTCAATCACCAGAACAATATCTCATGCTCATGTAAATTCCTATTTGCATCTTGTCTACCCCTGGCTTACTAGACCATGTACGTACACACACCCATATCTAACTGTGTATGTTGACATGACCGCTGCAAATAATAATCAACTCTTAGAGGCATATACTACTTTAGGAATCACACCTATACCTAAATGGTTATAATAATAATGGTAAATAATAATAATAATAAAAGGGTTGTACTTACAGTATGTGGTAAGATCCATTATCTGACAACATTGTATATTATACGCTCTTGCTGTGATCCAGTTCTTAAAACATGGGAACAAAGTCTTCGCAGAAGCGAACATCCGCATAGAATGCATACATGACGGTGTCCCACAGGAGAAGCGTCTGGTCTATTTTCAGGAAAGCCTGCACTGGCCCGATTCCAGCAAGCTTGGCAAATAGAATCATTTTCATTTACCTGCAAGTTAGAAATAATTTTAAGAATTAAATTCAACTGCAATGCATAGAGAAATATTTAACTGTATTAACAGTTCATTACAGTAAATAGTATTGATTATGAATGTTTAGCGTATTTCCTAGGGTCATTTTAAAATTGTCCATCAGTTTAATGAGCCTAACATGACTATGCAGTATGCACTCTAGTTAACAAAATGTTGTACACATATTTCAAATGAAAATAGTAATAGTACGAGTACCGAATAAAGACCGCATACCTACTCTAGGTGTAATTAAATTAAAACAATGGGAAATACGAAATACATTGATAAAAATGACAACCAAGCAGGTACTTACTGCGCACAAAGGTCAATATGAGTGATGATATCCAGTATCCAGTGCAGTGTTCGTTCAAGCAAACGGTCAGCTAGGAAGCAATCAAAGTCGGAGTCAGGTATTCGAGCACAATAATTGTTACTATTGTTAGTCCCAGGAGAAAACAAAAAGAACATTAGGAAATACGAAAAGCGAATGACAATAACACAACATCACAAAAGACATAGACTAGACAAACAAATAGAAATAGACATTATCAATATGGCTGCTTCCCATTATCGATATTGATTGAACAATCGATTATTGATCGATCTTATTAGGATCTTTCTAACTGATGATGAAGTAAGATAAAGTGGATAATTATTAAGATATTTATTTCGTTTCATAAATGTTTTTAGTTTTTTAATGGATAGTTAAAAGATACTGAAGTAATGTTGCATTTCGTTTAATCTCTTCATATCGATTTTTGCTAATCGATAAACTAAATACATCATTACGAAAATAACATCTGTTGGCCATTGCCAACGTCGCTGTTATTTACAGAGGTTAATCAGGTAAAATTTACGATTTTTTTGGTATATGATTTATTCACCAACATTCAGGCCCAAAACCGGACTTCTCCTTTCACTTCCCAAAAAACTAATAGCAGAGTTTCATTTCCCAAATGAATCTTTAGCAAATTTTCGTTTCTATCTAAACCATTCTCGAATCCACTTGACACACACTTGACACACAGAAAATTTTATCCAAATCGGTCCAGCCGTTTAGAAGGAGTTCAATAACATACACACGCACATGTAAAGGTTAACACATTAGCATATCCCTTGTATTTTGTTTGCTATTAAACTCTTTGATCAATGCTGTGTACAATATGTAATTGGGATATCGATATATCAGGTAATTTACCACACGTTTAATGTAATAATGTATTGGTCTATATTCTGTATTTTGTACCTTAGAAAATATAATAATTCATTGTCAATTACAAACAAATCTTCTATCAAAATGGTCTCGTTTGCATTGACCCTTAGTTAAATAATTGTAAAAATGGTGTGAGCCCTCCATTCATTATAACACCTTGTTAACTGTATGAGTTATGTGATACTATCAACATAGTGATAAAGTGAGATCATAACATTTTTATGCCTATAATTTGTAATTGATTAACTTATCATTGGATTTTGAAACATTGGATTTTGAAATTGCGGATTTTTGTGATGGTGTCGATCCCAAGGTTTATTTTTGCTATTGAATTAATGATATCTCTTTTTTTAAATTAGGTACTTAGTAAAAGCTAGCGTAGGTTCGTTATTCGCCTGAGGCAGTTGTATTATTTATTGTGTTATAATTTTCGATGCAGCATTTTCAATAATTAAAAGACGATAAATATGGATTCTCTTTGAACTTTTCTCGGAATCATAATGACAGGTCATAAAATACCGTATTAGTTGTTGTTAAAGCAAACTTTTTACATTAAAAAATATATCATCATCATCATCGTCAGCCATATGACGCCCACTGCTGGGCATAGGCCTCAAGGATCGCCACAACGACTAGCAATACAAGTAATTAAATAATTCAATTTAAATACTTATATTATATGAATTTGCAAAATTAAACAAGTCAGTAAATAAATAGCTCAATAGCCTATGACTGTCCCACTGCTGGGCAAAGGCCTCCATCATTGAAATCGAGTCATCACTACAGTTGATGGGTAATGGCTAGATCACCAAGCTTGCCAAGCAGCTTAGTGATAATCACAAACCTGGGCTAATGCATCGATTACACCGAAACACCTTTTCCTGACCTGGGAATCGAACCCAGGGCAATCAGGTATCAATTACCTATATAAATTTCTCGTACCTCACACGGAACTATGTTAGTCACCGAGCCTCCTCACCCGGAACCTCTTGCCGCTTAATCTCGAAACAAAAAGCTATTAACATTTTTGTTATGACGAAAAACTTACTAAGTACCGAGCACTTACTTTGTACCCCCACAGCGAATCGACTCGGGTCCTCGGAGTCCGAGAGGGGCGTTCTGTCGCCATGACAACAGTGTTATTAGCATTATTGTGTTTTGATATTTAAGTAGTGTAGATAATAAGATCCTTGCATCTAGACCAAGGGTGGCCAACCCGAGGCCCGCCGAGCGTCATCTTGTGGCCCGCGGAGCAGAGTCCCCAAAAATTAACTTTTGTTCAACAAAACCACGAATATCTTCTATTTCATGTTTAGAATCAATACAAACATATTACTGATGTTTACCTGGAAAACTGTTTACGTGTAGCAACAACCTCAGTCGATATCAACATTGATGCAGTTAGTTCTGCCAAACAAAGTCAGACATCTCATTAACATATTTTGTAAATAAAAGTAACTAACAAATGTGTGTTTTATTCTCACATTTTCATTTCCAACTACTTAAAGTTTGGTAGTGCGGCCCGGTGCCATATCCTTTTTCCGAAATTTGGCCCAGCTGCCGAAAAGGTTGGCCACCCTTGATCTAGACACAGCTTCTGCTTCACATCAGATAGATAGAGCAGATCCATTTGCCTAACCTTCTATAAAAAAAGTTAATTCAGTCAACAGTCATTCAGTAGTTGAGAACCTTAGGCTGTATCTTATTTTACATCAGAACGCAAAACGCTTACTCGTTATCTATAAAAAAATAAAAAACAATAATTTATACAACTGGCATGCAAGTAGGTACAATGATTGCCATGTGTGCTATGTGAAATTACCCAAAACTTTAAGTAAATACACAAACAAGTTTATTCCTCGTAAGAGTGTTGCAATTTTAAGTAATCGTAACTTGAATATTGATGTGTATTTTTTGTTTTTAACATTTTAAACGCCGTATCAAGTTACAGTCGTGGTTACCACGTCCTTAGCTCTCTTAAGGTTAAGTTTAAGTTGAGGTTAAGTAACCGATTGATTGATTTGACTTTTGAAATTAGCGTGTCATAAATTTATAATGTACCTATAAGCTTATTTACTTACAAAAAATTGTTATGGTTTAATGTGACCAATGAAAGTTTCTGATTGATGTAGATATAATAGATAGTAAAAGGCATTGAAAAGTTATTGAGGGAACATGTATTTTAAATTCACTAAAATAATACCTAGTAACAAAAGATCCGTAGAAGAACAAAGGTCACCGACATAGCCTGAAAAGTTGCTATAAGCTCAAGTGGCTATGGGCAGGACACATCCGGTGGGATAGAACAGTTCTCGATTGGCGACCGTACACTGGAAGACGCAGTGTAGGCCGGCATCCAACAAGGTGGACTGACGATCTGGTGAAGGTGCGGGAAGCCGCTAGATGCGAAGCAGCACAAATCCGGTTGTGGAGATCCTTGGGGGAGGTCTTTGTCCAGCCAGTGGACGTGTTTTGACTGAAATGGTGATGATGAAAACAACAGAAACGTTTTTCGCTAACGAGCATTGAAGCAGCGCTTTCTGGTGACAAATGAGTCGAGTTAAAATTTTGCCATACAAATTCTCTTTATCGTGATCGAATGACAGGTAAAGCTACTATAGGCAGAAGAATAAAAAAGTCATAAGTAAGTCACACTCGTCGCGTGTCAAATGAGCGATGACCGCGGCTCCGAGATGGCAGATACGCGTCAACTGCGTAACCCAACAACCCGTTGTCGGCTCGTGCGGAATTTGACATCGGTAACGCGTTCCAAGGAAGATTGATTCCATGTCATCGGGCTAATTACTAATTCGAGTAGCAACGGTATAGAAATGGTTTTGGTATATTTTTTATAGATTCAATAACGTTACGGATTTGTACAGGCGTATTAGATATTTACTTACTAATTTATTTTTGTGTTACACCTGACCCGGTATGTCAGAGGGTGCTAGTTTGAATCCTGCTCGAGGAATATTTATTCAACACTTTTTTTGTTCGTATCAAAATTTGCGTATAATGGTATTTCCAAAATTATTTAAATATGTTTTGTTTTCTGTTAGTAGTTGTGGAAAATAATTAAAAAACATTTTTATTATAATTATATGATTTATTCACACTCTAAACTGCTATTATTTTGTTAGGTAAACCTTATTCTAACATACCTATAAGACTACAAAACATTCTACTTAATAAGAACGCAGCGCAGTACTTGAAACAAATCAGTTTTGGAGTATTTGTCTATGCACCTTTCTGTGTTAGTCCTTAAACAGTTTACAACGCGTTATCTCCGCTAATGACTACGTAAGTATTCCGAGATGCTGTGATTCTGTTAAATGACTAACACTTTAAAAATAGATAGGTACTTTAATATTCAAAATCATTCATCGCGTTTCACAACCCAAAATATGTTATGGCACATTAAAAAGGTTCTTATGCTGGAACGTCGAAATGAGCGATCGCTTTCGCGAGATGAAGGCTATGAAGCCGTCAACAACGGTAGCAAAGGTGGGTGCGACAACGGAACCGTCCGCTCGACTACTACAAACTGCGTGGTCAACCGTGAAATTAATTAATTGTCGCTTCTCATGTGCCAGGTGTTGCGTACATTTTTTATTAATAGATGCCCATTTGTTTAACGCACACACACACACACGCACGCACGCACGCACGCACGCACGCACGCACGCACGCACGCACATACACACACACATCACGTCACGTGCTCTGAAAATAATCCTTGGTGCTTCTCTACGCTAGACAATATTATGCTTAACGGGGTCCTATTCATGTAATATTATAATTTAAAGTATTTGAACCTAGTCGAATATCGTTTTTGATTTTGA
Source organism: Eudonia lacustrata (assembly GCA_947562085.1). Taxonomy (NCBI): domain Eukaryota; kingdom Metazoa; phylum Arthropoda; class Insecta; order Lepidoptera; family Crambidae; genus Eudonia; species Eudonia lacustrata. The sequence goes on along the minus strand of OX387327.1, from coordinate 5,615,651 downwards.
ATCGATTTTCGCTTAATTGAGACCATGCTAAGACTGAGGTCAGGAATCTGTTTCCGATTTGTCGTCGTACCTTTATTTATAGGTATTGGTAACGTACAAAATACTTTCTCGCAATTAAAATACCCATAATTAGCCCAGCTTGGTAGGTTATGGCTCGTTTTCAACATGTGCTATTTTAAAACACACTAACAAAAACACAATAACACTACATAAGGGGAATATTTGCAAATTAATCAAATGTTGAAAAAACAACTTCAGCAGTAATTCTTTCGTCAAAACAGTGAGATTCCAAAACTAAATAGCGAGTGAAACGAACGAATTTTATATATTAGTTCCGAAAACTTATAATAGATGGCGCTGGGTGTACATAATCTGAATCGCGCTATCACTTCGTCTTGCGGTGTCCATACATACACCCGAGCGGAGCGGTTTTGTTAACTTTGCGCAGAGGCAATATCGTAACCAATGAGGTTAATCCGAGGTGCGATTATTGCTAGTTGAAAACTTTACCAATACCCCGCCGTGTGGACGTGAAATACCGTCCGCTATGGCAATTTTTGAACGGCCGTAAAGGCCTGATTAGTCCCTAAAAATTCGCCCTTTTTACCCGACTGCGTCAGAAGAAGAGTTGTTTTTCGAGTGTATGTATTGTATGTATGTCTTTCTTTGGCACGCCTTACTTAGTATTTATAAATACATTGAATATTGATAGTTGTCGCACACGGGGACAATCATCAACCAAGCGGCCACGGCTAGCTCAATTAAATCCGCACTCTCTTTGGTTGGTAGGTGATTGTCCACTCTTTTTTTTTATATATTAGGAGGCAAACAAGCAGGAACAAGCAAAAGGAAATATTTCACGTTGCATTTAACCGTTTAGTCGCATAATGCCTTATTCGCAAAATGCCTACCATGTCTCAAAAGGACTAATTCTCGAAAGGACTAATTCTCAAAAGGACTGATTCGCAGAATGCCTAATTCTCAAAAGGACTAACACTTGATTATCATAGATAATAATACTAATGAACGTTAGATGCATGAAAATAAAAAACTTGCATTATTAAGTAATTTTGGTTTAATGTCAAAACAAATCAACGATCATAAATAAAATTTGTATCTTTTTATTCAAAGACAATAATTAAACTCTCAAAAATTACATGAAACATGTATTTTAAATTCACTAAAATAATACCTAGTAACAAAAGATATGTAGAAGAACTAAGGCCACCGACATAGCCTGAAGAGTTGCTATAAGCTCAAGTGGCTGTGGGCAGGACACATCCGGTGGGATAGAACAGTTCTCGATTGGCGACCGCACACTGGAAGACGCAGTGTAGGCCGGCCCCCAACAAGGTGGACCGACGATCTGGTGAAGGTGCAGGAAGCCGCTAGATGCGAGCAGCACAAATCCGGTTGTGGAGATCCTTGGGGGAGGTCTTTGTCCAGCCAGTGGACGTGTTTTGACTGAAATGATGATGATGAAAACAACAGAAACGTTTTTCGCTAACGAGCATTGAAGCAGCGCTTTCTGGTGACAAATGAGTCGAGTTAAAATTTTGCCATACAAATTCTCTTTATCGTGATCGAATGACAGGTAAAGCTACTATAGGCAGAAGAATAAAAAAGTCATAAGTAAGTCACACTCGTCGCGTGTCAAATGTGCGATGACCGCGACTCCGAGATGGCAGATACGCGTCAACTGCGTAACCCAACAACCCGTTGTCGGCTCGTGCGGAATTTGACATCGGTAACGCGTTCCAAGGAAGATTGATTCCATGTCATCGGGCTAATTACTAATTCGAGTAGCAACGGTATAGAAATGGTTTTGGTATATTTTTTATAGATTCAATAACGTTACGGATTTATACAGGCGTATTAGATATTTACTTACTAATTTATTTTTGTGTTACACCTGACCCGGTATGTAAGAGGGTTCTGGTTCGAATCCTGCTCGTGGAATATTTATTCAACACTTTTTTTGTTCGTATCAAAATTTGCGTATAATGGTATATCCAAAATTATTTAAATATGTTTTGTTTTCTGTTAGTAGTTGTGGAAAATAATTAAAAAGCATTTTTATTTTAAATATATGATTTATTCACACTCTAAACTGCTATTATTTTGTTAGAAAACCTTATTCTAACATACCTATAGACTACAAAACATTCTACTTAATAACGCAGTGCAGTACTTGAAACTTATCAGTTTTGGAGTATTTGTCTATGCATCCTTCTGTGTTAATCCTTAAACAGTTTACAACGCGTTACATCCGCTAATGACTACGTAAGTATTCCGAGATGCTGTGATTCTGTTAAATGACTAACACTTTAAAAATAGATAGGTACTTTAATATTCAAAATCATTCATCGCGTTTCACAACCCAAAATATCTTATGGCACATTAAAAAGGTTCTTATGCTGGAACGTCGGAATGAGCGATCGCTTTCGCGAGATGAAGGCTATGAAGCCGTCAACAACGGTAGCAAAGGTGGGTGCGACAACGGAACCGTCCGCTCGACTACTACAAACTGCGTGGTCAACCGTGAAATTAATTAATTGTCGCTTCTCATGTGCAAGGTGTTGCGTACATTTTTTATTAATAGATGCCCATTTGTTTAACGCCTATAGGAAACTTGTTGATCACAACTTTAGGTCAGGAATCTGTTTCCGATTTGTCGTCGTACCTTTATTTATAGGTATTGGTAACGTACAAAATACTTTATCGCAATTAAAATACCCATAATTAGCCCAGCTTGGTGGGTTATGGCTCGTTTTCAACATGTGCTATTTTTTAAAACCTAAAAAAGACAGTAGTGGATAGTCTAATACGAAATATAAAAAAACCAGTCTTGCTAAAATAAGGATAACTCAAACAGAATAAACAAATGATAAAGAAATGCCATTTATTCGGATCGAGGGCTCAACAGGAGAGCGCCCGCGCGTGATTCATGCGCTCCCATTACTGACGGATGGCGGCGTAATGGCGCGATTGATTTACGATACCGCTCGATTTAATCGTTGCGTAATCGAGCTGAGCCTCTCCCGCCAAAGAGGCAATCAAACAATACTCGCGCGGTACGAGATACAGTACCTTTGCACATTCGCTTGTTTATTCAGGGTTTTTTTTTATACACTTGTTTTGTACTTTTCTTATAATGTCAATGGGTTATGTTATGGATTGACAACTAGATTTAATCGTTGCGTTAGAGCTGAGTTTCCCGCCAAAGAGTCTATCAAAGAATAATCACATGGTACCTACACTCTACCATTGCTGGCGAGGATTGCTTCTTTGTATATTTTTATTAATTTTCGTTAAGAATAACAGCACTACCTACATAATGTAAAGGAAATAGACTATAACTGTCCCACTGCAGGCAAAGACCTGCATCATTGAATTGCACGCTTGCCAAATGCGGTTGGTGATAACAAACCCGGGCTATGCACCGAATAAATCCGAAACACACTTTGCCCGACTTGAGAATTGAACCACCGAACACAAGGAAATGTAAATATTTTTGTGGATATAATCACGTTTGTTTTACACTAGCGGCCACTCGCGGTTTCACCCGCGTGGTTCCCGTTCCCGTGAGAATATCGGGATAAAAAGTATCCTATGTGTTAATCCAGGTTATAAACTATCTGTATGCCGAATTTCATCCAAATCCATTCTGTAGTTTTTACGTGAAAGAGTAACAAACATCCATCCATACTTACAAACTTTCGCGTTTATAATATTAGTAGGATTAACTATATAGGTACAACGTCGCTCTCTGACCATAAACCTTTGTACTTTTTAGGCACAATTAACTACTTAATTCAATATAAGTTTAGTCATATTTCTTGACGTCAAACTTCACTGTTGCACTTTAATAAATATCATTAGTAATTAATGATTCGAAATCAGCTAAAGAACAAAAAATGTCTAATCGTCACCACAGAATGCAAAAAGGCCAACTAGGTAGGTATCAGCTCCTAAAAGTGTTTATTTTTTTCGTCCAACCTGTATGTAAATGTGTTGCCAAATCTCGGGGGTTATCGCGCGCATGTCCGCCGTCGCCATTACTGTCGGGCAGCGATAGCGCGGAATTTAGACGTCCAGAGACAAACGCCACAGATACTACAGCGGGTGGCGGCTGGTAGCGCCCAGCGAACTTGTGTTTTTAACACTTCGCGTGTGTATTAAGATATTATAATAATACTTTTTTTAATATTCTTTTTAGCAACTAAAAAACACTGAAGACTATTGTCGTTGCAGCAGGGTTCAACAACAGTCTTCATTGCCAAAAAACAAAATAGAATTTTATTGAAATTCTACAGCTAGGTCACAACTAGCTAAGTGGTCTGTGCTAAAGCACAGAAATAAGCCGAAGTCACAAATCTAGTTTAATTGAGAAAAACAAAAAAAGCACGTGCTGATGTTCTTTAAAAAATCACCTAGTCTGCCTGGTAGCGCTTTGAGCCTTTGACATTGTAGGCGGATGAAAAGATTTACTTTCATTCCTTCTTGTAAAAAAAAACTTAATAATGACATGTCGTATTGTAAGAGTTATTTGCGAAGCCATTATTGAAGTAGCTCACAATTTTCCGCGTGGCTGGGGTCTTCGACACCGTCGCGCGCCGCATTTCGGCACGGGCCACCAACCGGTAAGTAATTATTTAAAGTGTCAATAAATAATAAACTCGCCCGCGCGTTGAGTGCTCGTCCGTCTCTCTTATCTCGACTCTTAATGCGCCTCTTTGCTCGTTATTCTTTTTTCAAAATTTTATTTTCCTTTTTATTTATGTCATCCAGTGGAGAGGTTAAATTCTGTGTTGACGGCATGAAGGTTTTATGTTTTAATCTGGCCTTTATGCGCGTTTAATCGTCAGTATTAAGACGAGATTCGACGTTTATTTTCTAATGTTTTTATGAGCTTATCTATTTTATGTTCACTCATGGAAATAAATTTAATCTGTGGAGAAGTTTTTAAGTTATTCTATGTTAAACTACTACGGCAAACTATTCGAAATAAAGTATCCGTATTTACTGGTCAGTAGGCACATTTCTTTAGGTTAAAATGGAACACATTTTACGGCGAATTTATCTGACTTGTTACTTGGACTTTATGTCTGAGATTAGTGCCTGGGAGGTTTTCTACGAGACTGCGCTCATACAATTAAAGAAAAAACGAGAAAGAAATACGCTGGGTCGTAATGTAACCTTATTAAAGTAACGAAATAGGTAGTAAGTATACCTTACAAGGCACATCTACCTGCATACATCGCACTACCTATAGAGATGGGTCGTACTAGGTAAATTTGATACTAGGTGCACCTGTTCCTAGTATTATCTATTACTCGATCCAGATACCTATTCTACCTAATCCCCCTAGTATTAGTAGTTTCACGTAGTAACTGGTTAGACTTGACGTCGACTACTGCTGACTTAATCCATGTAGTTAGTACCACCTATGGACAGAGGCGGGACTTATTGCTTAAAGTTAAAAAGTCGCTTATTTGCTTAAAAAATTGCCAGGAGAACACGTAAAAACAAGTTTTTACCGGTTATTAAACAAGGATTGAGCAGGATGACAAAACACAAAAATAGTAATAATAATTTTGTCATTCGGAACATTATGATCATACTAATAGGACCTAAATTAAATTGGTTTCACAGTCCACAGTATCACGCAATACTTCAAGCACCTGTTTGTTTAGGATCTAGTCTTGTATTTACCTACCTATCGAATCTTGTTCCGTGGTGTTAAAGTCGAAAGTCGTGAAATGGAAAGAAATACTTGGTGTGCACAATAAGCGAATACGTGTACATGGGAATATTACCTCTAATGTTTTAGAGGAAATCGTGTAATTTACAAAAATACTTGGTGGATATTTATAAAAGTAGAATAGGTGCCACCTAGTATTGAAAAATACCTAGTGCGTGGATCTGTTCTAGTAAATACGTCTCACCTCTACTACCTATGTGGTGAGTGGACACTGTTTTGATATCTTTCAAAGTTATGGAGGTTTAGTTATTCCTTTATATCAGCTTATAATTGTATTGAGACTGACTGTAGATTGTCACATAAGAAGTATGGGCCCACAAGTCTACAACCCATCATGACGGAATAATGTGGACTTACAAATTCGAATTCAAAAATATATTTAGCATAGTTTACAATTGAGCTAATGATAATGTCATTGCACCATCTATATAATATAAAGCCCGAGTTTACTAGTGTCGACAACAAGAATGCTGATATTGCACTGCAAACAAAGAGGCCGTTTAATTTAATGATAACGTTTAATACTGGGCCAAGACAAAGCCTTGTGGTACGCTGCCTACTTCTTGCGCCTCTCCTACATTATTGCATCTCAATCAAAAGTTTTTAGCGCAGGCAGGAAAGGTTCAATTTCTTGTGTCTCTACTGTACACACGCCTGCACATCAACCTACCACAAACTGTCAAATTTCCTCAATAGACTTTGAACTTTATCTCGAAAACATATGGTTGAAAATGTATTGAAGAAATTTGACAGTTTTGGATAGGTTGATGTGCAGGCGTCTGTACCTATGAATTCAGAATTATGATAACTACGTACTGTAAGACTTTGTCAAAGGCTTCTTCATAGTCAAGACCGGTTTTGGTGTCTATCGGTGTCTCATTGTAGTTTGTCCATAGACTATTAGGACAGCCAATTTGACACTGGAACGGCGGGGGTAGAAATTTCACACTATTTTATACATGTTCCCGTCATACTCGTATAACCCTTTAACATTTAGTATGATTTTTTTTAAAGTGCCCAAACTGCTGCATTTTAGCTGAATTAAGTAATAATAAATAAAATAAAAATAATAATCAATAACAATAATATTATAATAATGATTAATAATTATTTTTTTAGTAATTAAATATTCGGAAAGGCAGGCATTGAATTTTTTCACTATATTTTGTAAATATTTATGAATGAATTATAATCCCACCATATTTGGAACTGTATATGACAACCAATGCAATATTCTAGGGATTAAAGGGGGTTAGAAGGGCGATTCTACATCATCAAGATCAGCGCAAATGCAAAGTTTTAAAAGGACTTTCTCTCAAACCTCAGCGTCTATAAAATGTTCCCTATAGATCTTCTTCATAAATCAATATTATAACAACCGCACGCTGGCCATCGATCACGCGGCCAGATTTATGCGGCGTAATTGCGAGCGCGCACGCACCGACATTATGTTTTTACGCTTAATGCCTTGATATCTCTGTTTATGTCAAACAGGCGGGCCCGGTTCTTTTCAATATATGTGATCTATATGATTGGTGGGTTCTTAGTTGGTTTTGTGCTGTTTGTTGAGGGTGTGTGACAATTTGTTTTGGATGTTCAGGGTGTAACGATGCCTGTATGCTTACTTAGTTCTTCTATACTTAGTTTTTGTCTTGTTTTATTTGATAAATTGTTCTTTACAATCAGTCAATAATTTATATTGAGTTCGTATTATAAAAACATTATAAAACATTTACGTAAAAAAACTAATATTTTTATTATTCATTCTTTATTTTTATTTTTGTTATTCATCTAATTTACAATAACATTTAAGTTAATTATTAAGCAAATTCTCAAATGAATAGGTGCAAATCACAAAACTAGAAAAAAAACAGCTGTTGGAGAAACATAATAAAGAAAAAACTTTTGTAGGACTCCTCAATCAGCGTTCTGCACTTGACCTGCTAACTGATGGGACAGGTCAGGGTCAGGGTTCTGGCTGCGGTTGGGGCAGCATTAGCAGCGTCTGCGCCACCACAAACCAGCCAAGGTCTGCTGATTGCCGGCCATCAGCGCCATGCGAGCATTTGTTGAACCAACATTCTTGATGTTTTGAAATTGTTTGTAACCAAACGTCAAAGCTTTAATTCTTTCGAACCAGCAAGCCGACTTTAATAAAACTTTATATTATCATAACTTAATTAATGGCTTCGCGTGTAGCATTAAGCCAATTTCAAAAGTAGTATTAATATTATTAATTAGTGACCCGGTGGACTTCCTACCACTTTGACAGTTTCTATGACAACAAAACAAACAAATCGTGGAACATTTTGTATTGGAAAATTAAATTGTCGTTTTTAGTATTTTCCGTTACTTATTATTTATGTTTCTCACCGTCTAAACCTTCCCTGAACTTCTACAAATATTTCAAAATCAAAATTAGCCAAATCGGTCCAGCCATTCTCGAGTTTTAGCGAGACAAACGGACAGCAATTGATTTTTATATATGTAGATTAAGAATTGTACTGAAGATTGAGTTCAAAATGAAGTTTCACAACACGTGTTATTACAGAAAGAACTCGGGTGAAACCAAAACTTTATAATTATGCTTAAGGGACATACAGAGACGTTGACTTTTGAAAATTAAAAAAAAGAAAAAAAAAAGAGAGTTTGTACATTGAAATAAAACAACTTTTACGGATCTACTAGCGTGTAGTTCCGTAAAAGTTGTGTCATTTCAATGTGTAGTGTTCGCGTAAACTTTAGAAAACAATACAGAGTTTGTACAACTAATTTGTGTAACTGATTACCGAATGAAGACCACCCTTATGTTTCTGCGGCTAAGCAAAATTGTTTTGCAGTAATGTGCTTCGGTCAGAATGTTACTTCATAGTAGTACTAGATCCAGTGAAATACATGCCGTCAACGCGCGTGCCTTATTGATGTAACTAGTAGGGTTGTTGAGTATGTGGTTATGCGGAAGAGGAATTGTATAGTACAAAGAAAGAGGATGCGGATGAGGATGCGGAAAATTAGTAATTAGTTAATTAAATTTAATTTGTTATAGTTTCTAACTAGGTATGCCTAAATTGCAAGCATACATGGACTGCGGTGGACGCTTAAAGAATCCCATAGCATTCAACACCTTAATACGACACCTCGATTTGTGAACATCCAAAACGGCTGATAATTACTGGGGCTGATAGTCAAAAATACTTAGCGGCCGCGACGATTGACACCGCTTAGTTTGACATTAACAGAATCTTAAAATACTTTTAAAAAATATTTTTTTAAATATGCCGCTACTTAATTACGAGTATTGATGTTATCAATGTATTTGAGTGGTTTCCAGGCATATAAATTAAGTGATTTCTTTGTAATTTCAACAAGTGATTTTTAGAGATATTTTCGAAAATAATTATGATCAAGTCAAAACTATACAATCTTGTATTTGAGCTAGCAAATTCAAATGAAGACATGAATTTACCTATATCTACATTTTAGATTCGTTTGTCATATGCTTCGGTTAGTCTTAAACATTGACTTATTTATTTATTTATTTGATACATATATATCGATGGTCTTAAACTATTCGACGAAATGCTTTCGTCAGTCTTCCCGGTAGCATAATGGTCAGTGCAGCCGCTTGGATTGCGGAAGACCCAGGTTCGATTCCTGGCTGGGTTGGGTAGGCATTTAATTTTTTCACTGTATTTTTTAAATATTATTTTAATTCGGATGTTAATGACGGTAGTTGTTAACATTGAAAGGGCGCCTTTGGCTTTCAAAGTAAAAAGTAAATAATGTTGAATAATTTCGGCGGGCTGGTTAGAACCACGATAGCTCAATTGGGAGAGCACCTGACCCGGTATGTCAGAAGGGTGCAGGTTCAAATCCTGCTCGTGAAATTTTTTTCAACATTTGTTTTTTTTTTATTCAGCTTCAGTTCAGGAATTAGCACTTAAAAATAAAAAGTAAAAATGTATTCGACGAAAGTTGGTGCATTTTTGCAGCGTGTCGCCTTAATTAGTGTACACAACTTGCAATATATCTTATAGGTACAAGGTGCAATGTACCTTATAGGTACCCAAACAATAGCCAAGCACCTGAGGTAGGCCTGTGAAGCAATCGGTCGGCGCTGCCTGACGCTCTGTCGCTCTGTAATCTGTCGCGCGCCGCCGCCTATCATCGCGCCACATAATTGTTTGGTCGCCATACTCGCCATACATAATTGTTTGGTATTACTACCAGGCCTTCCTATTGTGCAACGCGATGGAAACTGTCGCAGAGCTTTGGGTGGCGCAACGCGATCAGAATTTGCTGATGTAAGGAAAATTTCGACGTTTAGGTTTTTATCAACATGTGATACCTACCAAACAATTGATTTTCAATTGTTATTATTATTGGACTGTGAAAGGTGTCGTATGATATGGGATTCTGAGGTTACTTACGATATTAGTTGCATTGAGGCGCTATATTCGTTTTTACCCGACTTAAAAATTAAAAAAATATAATAAAAGATTTGCTGTAGAGATTAATTGCCAAAGGGGTTCTTCTTCTATTTAACAACTTCGCTGTCCAAAAATTAAAACAATAGAAAAATCAATTGTTATGTATCACATGTGACTCATGGGACAGGGATATTTATTATACTTTTATATTTTATTTATTTATTTATCTATTAGATCACCAACATAAGATACAGCATTACAATTTAATATTTATATTAGGGTTGTTTACTTACTGTTCTTAAATTTATAGGTAATCACAGCGTGCACAAAAATTAACATTTTATAAAAATTAATAATTAAAGTAACATTCCAAAACTTAACATAAACATTTTTGTAGTTCTTATAAATTTATTTAGAATTCAGTGAGAACAAATAAACTAAATATCAATATAATTACATCCAATATTACTATCGTCACCTATAATTGATGATTAAACGAACTTACCTGTAAGTGAAGTTCTATCATAATTATACTTCGCGCCTCGTCCTCGAGATTAGTAGTTCATTATTTTATATTGTTACTTGTAGTATCGCATAGATGTCACCACTCCTGCACTATCGTTGAGATTTAGTTTTTTTTTTTTTTTTTGTTGTGGGTATCCCTATCTTTCTCTATGGCGCCATTACCTCGCGTTCCTCATTTAGTTTAGAGATTCAGTTTTTTTTTTTTTTTTTGATGTATTTCCCTAGAGATTAGTAACGGGAATAATGGCAGAGTAAGGGTGGGTGGGAGTTACTAATCTCTTCGGACGAGGCGCTTCGTATAATTATGATAGAACTTCACTTACAGGTAAGTTCGTTTAATCATCAATTATACTTCGCGCCTCGTCCTCGAGATTAGTAGTTCATTATTTTATATTGTTACTTGTAGACTTTGAGAGTAGTAATAATGTGGGAAATATCATCAATGGAAATACATTTCGAATTAATGTAGGTTTATTTGTATACTTAATTAAACAACATTATGTAGATCAGTAATTTAACTAATATATAATTATTCTTGTAATAATCATAACAGTTCCTAATTTAAATTTTTCAAATCAATTAGTATTGTAATTTGCTACATAAAATACCTAAGCATCAAAATAGAATGAGGTAAGATGTACAATCGTCGTCAGTATAGAACCGTGCAAACACAGTGGAGTTGCCGCTCCAACCCGCGGTGTTTCGGATTTAGTAACATAACAAAGTTTTACCAGGACATATAGTGGGTTTATTATTATTATTGCTACATAAAATACCTAAGCATCAAAATAGAATGAGGTAAGATGTACAATCGTCGTCAGTATAGAACCGTGCAAACACAGTGAAGTTGCCGCTCCAACCCGCGGTGTTTCGGATTTAGTAACATAACAAAGTTTTACCAGGACATATAGTGGGTTTATTATTGAAAAAAGGTATATAATGTGTTGGCAGTTTGCAGCCTGGTTTTGATGTTTTAATTAAATCGGAGATTGTAATAGTAATACGGCTGGATGATGAATGTATATTCTTAATATTTATTTATGACAAGGTCTGAACTCTATGGGCAGTTGTAAGTGACAGTAATGTTATTGTCTTTTTGGTCAATGTTAGGTCTTCATTGGGGTACCATTGACTCAATTGATCCAAAACGCAATTTGTATCCCAGGTAACATTATACTTTGGTAACGGTGGTCGGAGACGAAATACACCCAGTCTTTTGATATGTTTGGACCCAGTAACAGCGACAACGCTGATCGGCATGAGTTCAGGGTGCCATATTGACAGGCTTCATTATATAACTGGGTAAAATATACCACAGTAGGGACTTAAGCAAATTTTTGATAGCGCGTCTCGGATAAGACTGCTGCCACCAGGGTAATGGATTAGTGTATCCACCGAAAGCTGGAATGGGAAATTATCGTGCGTTTATGAAGTGGAAATGTTATAATTCTGGAGACCACAAGGGCTTTAAATACGGGATACCATGGTTGCGTATGATGGCATAGTGACATTCACAAGAGCTACTTGTAGCCTAAACTGAATAAATGATTTTGAATTTTGCGTAGGTCACAAAGGAACAACCATGATACCTTTTGCTTTGTCAGAAATTATTTTCTTTAATACTTTTAATATAATAGAGAAGGGAGGAAACGCATAAAAATAAAACTACTCTATGTTATGGTGGAAGAATCAATATTTATAGCATCAGGGTACAGACCCTGATGCCATGAGATATAATTTCACACTTTTTATTTATGCGGCTTGCGAACAGGTCAATATCAGCAATACCAAATGATTCTATCAAGCATTGAAAAGTCCAGTTTGCTAACTCCCTTAATGTCCCGGTGAGATTTGCGTGATTCCGCATCTGCGATGACGTTATCGCTTGATTTGATATAAGATGCGAAAATGAACAGCTTACGATCTTCACACCACTGCCAAATTTCCCTGGTTATCTGTGTAAGGTGTGGGAATTGGATCCCACCCATTCGATTTGAGTAGGCAATTGCAGTAGAATTGTCTATGAACAGGAGAATTTGGTAGCCTTGAAAGCCTTTTGCAAACGTTTTCAGCGCAATGAAAGCAGCCAAGAGTTCGAAATAATGTAGATGTTTAACCGCTCATCATTAGTACATTGACCACTCGCTGTTTCATCTTGACAGGCCGCACCCCACCCCGTCGTTGAGGCGTCAGAATAAATTCCAGTGCTATACTCGTCATTCCTAATGCGGCGCACTGAGTGACCTATGTTGTTTAACCATCATTGAATATCGGATACAGTGTAACAGGAATATTCATTGTTTTATCATAGTCGTCGTCATTTCTCAGGTTAAGAAATTTACAGCGTTCTAAATCCTTAGTGTCAAGTAGCCCATACAATACAGCTGGGCATGCTGATACTAGCAAGCCAGTAACTGGGGCGAGCTTCCGGACTTTTACAATTTCTTATCTTCAAAAAATTTTCCAATTCTGTTATAATTTGCAATCTTTTATCTAAAGGTAAGCTTAAATTAATTTCGTGCGAATTGAATGATCATACCAAATTTACAAGTTACAGAAGGTTTAAGAACGCTCTTTTCCTCATTGATAATGAACCCAATTGAAGTTAATAGGGTTTTAGTAATTTTTATGTTATACATTGCTGGTAAGTTTTTAAGTAAGTAAGTTTGACCGAATAGCAGCCAGTCATCAAGATAAAGTGTGGAAATTAATCCTGCAGTTCTTAGTAGTTTTAATTTTTTAAGGTTAAAGATAAACCGCATTTTACCGTTAGGTTTCGGCGTAAGGAATATACTTGATATAAACTGGTTTTTACAAGGTTCGCATTCAGTTCAATATCTACGTAATCACCAATAGCTTCGTAAAAAAGGATATTATTTTCATTACTTTTAACCGGAGTGTGTGGAATCGAATTAAAATGCTAGAGCCGAGAAAGGGATTTTATAACCATCAATCCAAGAAAGAATTGTTCTATCTTTCGTAATAAGGAACCATTGGGTTTTAAAGTAATGTAAACGGCCGACATACTCAACTGAATTTAGTAGCGTCGACGTGCCTGTGTCTGCATCAGTGCCGGCAGCTGTTGCTGACGCAACGGCTGTCTCCATGAGTGCGCGGGCGGCGGTGGCGGAGGTGGTGCGCGGGGGCCTACAGGCTCGTAGCTCCTCGGCGGTGAGCCCGGCTGCCTGTATGCTGGACCAGGAGCTTTGCGGTTTAAATTCTTCTGGTTTAGTGTCTTCGCCCGCTTAAGTATATTTTTATGGTATGATGCATCAGCCTTTAATTTGACTCCTGATTTAATAATCGATTTAGCTGTTTTATTAGTCTCAGCTAACGTTTCGCTAAATAAAAAGGTGTCAATCTTAGTATTGCTAAGGTGTTCCTTAAGATCCTTTTTTAATGAAAAAGGATGAAGTTTCTTCTTGTTAAGAAGACCCCATGATGAATATCGCATAGCCATCAGCTGAGATCCATAAGCTTTTAAAGCGTTTCTTTGGCCATGTCCTTTGACGTAAGTTGGGCAGTAATGAATTTTCCTAGGCAGGAAATAGCACTTGCTATCTGTTTTTGTTTGGCTTCTATACCTTTATCTCGCTAAACAGTGTTTTCAGGAATAGCCACTTTGATTTTGGTATTTACTTTTGGGGGGTTAATACGCAAGCAATTGGCGGGTATCGAGTATTTCGAAATCAATTCTTTACGACCCTCTTTATTAAGACCCTCTGTGGATATGTGTTCAAGTCGGCAAGCAAGGTCTTGCCGAATGTCTTTGCCAAGTTTTTCTGTGAGCAACGGATCGTCACCCAAAATTTCAAGGACATCAGTGTCCAATTCACCATCTTTGTTGGTAGTATCAAGGGCTGGAGCCCTCAAAGACGTACAGGGCGCTTCTGGGGGAGTCATTGCATCTACAAGACTATCGTCAGCAGGCGCCTGTACCTCATGCGTAAAGCCAACTAGCTCGGCATTATCGAGTTCTTCAGACAATCAATCAGATAATTGCAGCATAGGTGTGGATATAAGACAACGTTAATACGTTATACTTAACTAGGTACGAGCAAAAAGTGCGTATTTGGAAAACATTAAATAATGGCATTGCACTTATATTAGATAACGATTGTTATCTTGTCAAGGTTAGGTAAAAATCCCCAATGGATTCAACGCCAACCGTTACTTTTGAATGCGTCGAAGAAGCCCCGACGGTTAACTCTGGTTGCATTTTGTATGTACCAAAATTAGTTCAGTTACATATAAGACAACGTTAATACGTTATACTTAGCTAGGTACGAGCAAAAAGTGCGTATTTGGAAAACATTAAATAATGGCATTGCACTTATATTAGATAACGATTGTTATCTTGTCAAGGTTAGGTAAAAATCCCCAATGGATTCAACGCCAACCGTTACTTTTGAATGCGTCGAAGAAGCCCCAACGGCTAAATCTGGTTGCATTCTGTATGTACCAAAATTAGTTCAGTTACATACATATAAGACAAGGTTAATACGTTATACTTAACTAGGTACGAGCAAAAAGTGCGTATTTGGAAAACATTAAATAATGGCATTGCACTTATATTAGATAACGATTGTTATCTTGTCAAGGTTAGGTAAAAATCCCCAATGGATTCAACGCCAACCGTTACTTTTGAATGCGTCGAAGAAGCCCCAACGGCTAACTCTGGTTGCATTCTGTATGTACCAAAATTAAGACACTGATAAGTTAATAAAACACTCGTTACCTGAGTTTACGAGTCCGTTGTTGTGTGTTAACGGCGGCGAGTCACTCGCCGGGCTTCCTTTGTCACGTATTTAGCGCTGTAGCTTGCGCATTTTTTCATTATATGGTCAAGTTCTTCTTCACAAATCTTAGGATTTTTACGTTACGGCATTTTGCGTACGAAAACAGTCGATTGAACACGGAAGAAATTTAAAGTGACTGGAGTGGTCGAGCACTAAAATGCGAATGAGGAACGCGAGGCAATGGCGCCATAGAGAAAGATAGGGATACCCACAACAAAAAAAAAAAAAAAAAACTAAATCTCAACGATAGTGCAGGAGTGGTGACATCTATGCGATACTACAAGTAACAATATAAAATAATGAACTACTAATCTCGAGGACGAGGCGCGAAGTATAATTATAACCAAATGAATAAACCTAATTTATTACCTAACTAATCATTAAGCCAATACTAAAACTGTGGGGGCCTAACATGAATTAACATACGGCCGTCAGCTCATATTATGATGGGCATGCAATTATCGCCTCAAAATTAGGCACGACAATTAAATGAGAAAAGCGCGAGATTCCCATAGTTAGCACGCACGGGTCGCTTCGATGGGCCCAAGGACAGTCGCGAGCTTAAGCCGTGGCATCGATAATTGCGCTTTACGCCCTGACCTCGTTGGTGATGTACAGGCGACGACATAAGTGCTAGCTTAGAGCTACATCGGAACTGGTTCTCATAGACTGCTTATTCAATAACGTCTCAATATTGTGTCGGTACAGGCTACCGACACAATATTGATGATATTTAAAATAAGGACTATGGAAAAGTGACGTTTTAAAATAGCAGAATCAAGGCTCTGGTAACAGTTTTAGAACACCAGCCTTGTGACACATGAGTCATCATCAGCTCATTTTATGTCCCCACTGCTGGGGCACGAGCATTCCCTAAGGATGGATATGGAGAACGGGCCATAAATCACCACTCGGGCCTAGTGCGGATTGGTGATTGTTAACGACTGCTTATGCTGCAACTGCTTTTTTGCCTTCCGAAGCACGTAGGACCTCGAGATGATAAATTTTGGTCACTCATCCGATGACCGGCTTTTGCGTAAGCGGTTTAACCTTAACAATCCAAGCACGTTAACCACTGCGCTATACATGAGTATTCAATTTAATTTATTCAACTGATATATCGGAAACACACTTTACCCTCCATAAAACCAACTGAGGAACTGGTTATCTTATATACTGTCGGAACACAACAATGCTGCTAATTTGTTATTGTGACGATACACTTAGAACAAGTTAATGTTTCTATTTTTTTTAAGGTGGTCAGGCGGACTTATCAAACCCTACCAACAACTAGGGTTTTAGGTGTCTAACTACTATTATTTCAAAAATATATTATAGTAGGCGAAACTACTGTGTATATTTTATCAGCCGCTAAAATCAGTCTCTATTATCTAAAACGGAACACACAAAATATTCATTTAAGAAATAAAATAAAGTATTTTTAATATACTTACTATATACTATATTTTTTTAATTAATTCCCTATCTACTATATTTTTATGGGTACTGAAAAAATTCAAAATTCAAAATCATTTATTCAGTTTAGGCTACAAATAGCTCTTATGAACGTCATTTTAAGCCATCGGTTCGTAAGTCTATCTACTCTGGGCGGGAGATCTTGTACTGAGAAGAACCGGCAAGAAACTCAGCAAGTGTCCAGCTCTTTTCTCCCTTACCATCCAAAAATACTATATTTGGTCTAAAAAAAAGTTGGCAACTCTACCAACAACTGAAATGCAACATTCCTACTAGGGTATTGACACCAGTGTTCGACAATTTAAGCCCCAATGTTCGACCCAGTTTTCATCTCCAAAAAATAACATAGATTTTTATTGAAATCACACTAATATTATAAATGCGAAAGTTTGTGTGTATATTTGTTGCTTCTTCACGCTGTAACGGTTGGATGGATTTACATGAAATTCGGCATACAGAAAGTTTATAACCTGGATTAAAACATAGGATACTTTTTATCCCGATATTCCCACGGGAACGGCAACCATGCGGGTAAAACCGCGAGCGGCCGCTAGTTGTATAATATGACAGCTATTAAGCAGGTGGGCAGGGTGGCTAGTGTGTTTTGTATACTATCCGTATTCACTCGATTACGGAACGCTTAACGAAAATTAGTATGGCATTAAAGCAGCGCTTCCTGGCGGCATACGAGAAGAATTAACATTGTGTCATACAAATACTCGTTTTCGTTAACGTGATCGAATGGCGAATGAAACTCGCACTAAGCAAGGCACCCTGTATAAGATTGTTGCCAAATACTAGGTATCAGTGAATATCAGGGAGAAAAATGGCGATCGTTGGTTCCTGTCGAAGACTGGTGCCACTGAGAGTGTAACTACAAGTAAAACACTGGGCCGATAAAAGAAATTTAAAAAAAAAAAAACATTTTATCGGCCCTGTGTTTTTTCTACGAGTAAAACACTGGGCCGATAAAAAAAATAAAAACAAACTATAAAAAAAGTTAAAAAAAAATTTATAAAAAAAGCAACAACAAAAAAAGACTTGTACCCCTGTCGTGCCCCCCAAGGAGACCCAGCTCGATTGAAGTCGACTGAGATGAGATCTCGGGTAAAGAGATAACACCTCGCGACCCGAACCGGCCCCAAAGCAGGGGCCGAAGACTACAACATAATCACATAAAACTGGGCCGACTGTACCACCCGGCACCCGTCCCATCAAGCACGTATCGGACAGCATAGACTCATAGCTCGTGTTGATATTGCGCGCGCCGATCGAGTGACGTCATCGCTTACCGTATTTATACGTGATCCAAATCAGCCTCCCTGGACATCAGGTTTCCTAGTGCTTGTTTTATTTGACAAGGAAAACTGTTTGTGTGCCATTGAAGCAGCGTCTCGACGTGACAAACTATAGGAGAGTTATTATAATTTTATCTTATCACAAATATTGTCGTTTTCGTTAACGAGATCGAATGGCAAATAAAAGTCGCTCTAGGCACGCTGGACTTGCGGGTAGATATTATCGTAAGACAGCTGATGTCAACTTTTTTAATAAAAATACGTAACAAAGAAAAGGAATTGACATACCTAAACATTATCAATGTAAAAATTATAGTACCACAAACTTATCTGACCCGGTGACAGCGTCGCTGTTGTTGAATTTAGTGTTGCCGCTGAATATAATTTCCGCAGTTTGTAGGGTATAAATAATGACATTCCCCAAGTGCACTAAGAGTGATCGAAATATTTATTTGCTGTTTTAGACATTGTTATACAACATGATATAACTAGGAACAATAATTAAAACACATTTTTATAGAATAATATTTTAATGTTATAATTATGATCATGTAGATAATCAGTTGTGTAATTCAGAGACTGGATTTCAGGAATGGATGCAACATGGAGTGAATCATGAATCACTGCTTTCACTTTCACTGTCACTCCCTAAAATAATAATGAAAGGTTCATCTAAATACGTCTTTTTCAAATAGTCATTTTCAATGCTTTTTACATGGGTACAGTGTTTTTGCCACTCTTCAGGTGATATTCTGTTAAAAGCATCTTCGACTAACTACGGCATTTCAGCATTTCATTTTCCAATATTAGTTTCATTGAACTCCAGATCATCTATATTGGATCATCTCTATTGGATCATCTTTCCCTTGTTCTTTCTCTTTTTTCCCTGGAGTAGAAATTTTTGAACTCGTTGCATCAGCCTGTTCTTGTTCATTGTTGTTGTTCATTTCTTTAACCAACTTTCGTACGAACCGCTCACCAACACCTGCAAAATAGTACACATATTTTTATATATATATACCATAAAGAAAGCAAAACGACAGACATAACATAGCCTATAATAAATAAATAAATGATTATTTCACAACGTTTACACCAATTATTCAGCCAGAAATTTATCCGAATAAAACAATTAAACTAAAAATAATTTAAAGCACAATTAATACAATACATTAATATAATTTACTTTAGAAACATAAAACTAAGTAAAATGAATGGGTAGGGGTGATTCAAAGCAACAGTTGGCAACACTAACCTGTAGCAGCAGTAACTCGTTCGTACAATTTTTCGAATGGTATTAATGGCAGTTTGAGACGTTTTTCCTCCTGCATAAAAGCTAAAATTTGTAAATTATGTTCCTTGCGTCACTTTCAATGCTTTCGGCATTATTTATTTCAATAAATCTACAAAAAAACGAAATAAACACTACGCGTCGTGCACAACTTCAAACAACAACAATTTGACAGCAAAATGACATTACAAAATGGCAGACGCGTAGTTCCAGTTTTGGCCACCGGGTCAGATAAGTTTGTGGCACTATACCTACATTTCACAAATAAATTCTTCTATTATTTTATATTCTAAAGCACGCAGCATCTCCATATAGGGTAGGGGCCAATAGTGGTCAACAGGAATTAGTACTCGACATGTCTTTTCTTTGGTCATTAAAAACTGATCAGCAACTGATTTTAGGGTTCCGTACCCAAAGGGTAAAACGGGACCCTATTACTAAGACTCCGCTGTCCGTCCCGTCTGTCCGTCTGTCACCAGGCTGTATCTCATGAACCGTGATAGTTAGACAGTTGAATTTTTTACAGATGATGTATTTTGTTGCTGCTATAACAACAAATACTAAAAACCGACTTCGAAAAAAAACCGGAAACTTAAAAAGTAAAACAGCTCTAAAAAGCAATAAATAATATTGAAATCGTAATATTAATTACCTAGACACGCATGCCAGTTTTAAAAACTGTCTATTGAAGTCGGGTGGTTGGTGGTCGGCTGGGGGACAATTTTGTTTCATTTAAACTTTTATAGTTGTTCCATTATTTCCACTTTTTATTGTAAAAGCTCCACCCGACTTCAGTAGACATTTTTTAAAACTGACATGCGTGTCTAGGTAATTAATATTACGATTTCAATATTATTTATTGCTTTTTAGAGCTGTTTTACTTTTTAAGTTTCCGGTTTTTTTTCGAAGTCGGTTTTTTTTTGTAAAAAAATATTTTATTTTACGATTTTTAGTGATGGGTAGACGTAGACCTAACAAAGATGCTTCTCGAAAGAGGAAACGATGGCCTAGTAGGTAGTGGTATTCCTATGTAAAACTTCAATCTTAATTAGGTATTATTTTTGTACGAACTAAACATTTTGGCTGTATGAAGTAAGCCCAACAAAAGGTAACTGCTGTAAATCGTTGAGGAATTCCCTCGACTGTCTATGGTCTCCATCATCAGACCTGAAATGGCACTTATAACCGATATGGGTGCAAAGTTCTTATAAATAGAAATGAATTAAGACCAAACACAAGGTAGCTACTGTAAAACGTTGAGGAGTTCCCTTGACTGTCCTTCGTCTTCATCATCAGACCCCTAATGGCAGTCACAACCCATCTTGGTGTAAAGTTCTCATCAATACAAATTAATCAAGCCTAAACACCATGTAATTGCTGTAAATCGTTGAGGAGTTCCCTCGACTGTCTTTCGGCTCCATCATCAGATCGACTCCAGACCTTCAGCAAGTAGTAGTGCTTTAAAATATTTAATGAAAACATTAACAAACGCACTAGTCGCCCCTACAATTTCCGAAAGTTCCCCTCAATTTCTCTGGGATGCCATCATCAGATCCTGGTTTCCTTATCATGGTACCACCCTTGGGATATCTCCTTTCCAACAAAAAAAGAATCATCAAAATCGGTTCATAAACGACGAAGTTATCCGCGAACACACATAAAAAAAATATATATATATATACGAGTCGAATTGAGTAACCTCCTCCTTTTTTGAAGTCGGTTAAAAACAGAATAAAATAGATATTCAAGGGGCCACCCATACAACAGACATGATATTTTTGCCGTTTTTATAGATAACTAGTGGTCGCCCAGTGGTCGAAATTCGACCGTAATTTTATTAAGGCTGAACAAATTGTATCTTAAGCAATGAAAAATTTAAAAAGATAGAATGTAAGTTTGGATTGGCATTGAGAGATTTCGGCCGCTCCTCTGCCATTTTTGAAATTTTTGAAAAGAGTATGTAATTATATACGTGTGTGTCAAATACATGGTAGTGTGTGTATTGTTTGTTTTATTGATTTAAAGTAATTTTATGTATAATTTGAAAAAAACATTCAAAAACAAAAAAATAACATTCGGATTATTTCGGATAACCTGCTCTATATAAACTATAAGTGTGCATCATTCTCCTCCGTCCGCACAATTTTCGTAAAAAAGGGGTACAAAGTTTTTGCTTCACGTACTTATTAATATATATATAGAGGGTACTTACGGGGTACGACGAGGGTACTTAACCCTTCGTGCGCGAGGCCGACTCGCACTTGGCCGGTTTTTACTTACGCAACAATTGAATACAAATGACTGGCTTCCTAGCTGTCACCAAGTAATTTAATGAAACTCGTACCACTACAATACTTAGATTATGTCACCCATCCAAGAACTCTACTCTCTGAAAGTCACTTTCGTTTTCGCGACTTAGCTACGTAGAACATACCAGCTATGCGCCACCGTGGTAGGAGCTGTCCATTAACGCGTTCACAAGTTACACTGTTGTGTATAACCTCACCTAAGACATCGTCTAAACTGTAAAGGTCACTATGAGATGAGCAATTTGCAATTTGATAAGCTTGTTGTTGGATTCACTGAGATTAACTTAATACGCTAAACGTTGGAATTGCTTAAGCGTTTAGCAACTGAACTCACAGTTCAATGGTAATGACATGGACTGATATTATTAATCCATGGTAATAATAAGAAGAGAATAATAAATAGAGGAGCTCGATGGCGCAGTGGTTAACGCGCCCGGTCTGCGAGTGCTGAGGTTAAGCAACTTTCGCAAAGGCCGGTCATCGGATGGGTGACCAAAAATGTATCGTCTCGAGCTCCTCCGTGCTTCGGAAGGCACGTAAAGCCGTTGGTCTCGGCTGCATTAGCAGTCGTTAACAATCCGCACTAGGCCCGAGTGGTGATTTATGGCCCGTTCTCCCTCTCCATCCATAGGGAAGGCTCGTGCTCCAGCAGTGGGGACGTAAAAATGAGCTGATGATGATGATGATGATGAATAATAAGAAGGAGAGTTTCAACCGAGTTCTTTGAGTTGTAAAACTCCATTTTTTTAACTCAATCTACCGTACAATTCTTATTTTATAATAATATAATACCACTTGAAATTGGCTTAATGCGTTTTGCGTTTAGCGCAAAGCCATTAATCTATATAAGTACATATATTAACTTGTCCTGACTGACTGACTCATCATAGAAAAACCGAATCTGACCTAAACCGAACAAGACAACCAACCAACCATCAAACCGCTGAAGCTAATGAGATAGAATTTGGACTGTAGGTTAATTGAGTGACGTAGCCAGCCACTAAGAAAGGATTTTACGGAAATCGTACCTTAAAAGGGGTCAAATAGGGGTTGCAAGTTTGTTTGAAAGTCCGTCAGTTTTGAAGTAAAATACATGAAAATTGGTATTTGGCTTATTGAAAAGAAATAAAAAATGACGTGTCTCAGGAATTTTGTTTATTTTCCTTTACAGGAGTAAAAAAGGAAAGAAGATTTTTTTGATAAAATGGTAAAATCGTTTTTTTTATATAATAACTATAAAAATTTATAATTAATTCGATATACATATAGATTTTTCAATAAAATCAAAGAATGACGTGTTTTTGCATTTTTTGAAAAACCACCCCTAAAGAGGTGGAAATAAGGGTGGAAAGTTTGTATGGAAATCGCGCGCAAAACATCACGCGTTTAAGCTGATTCTACACGTGTGAAGAAACAGAACAAACATAATTTGCCCACGTGAGTAAAGCCGCGAACAAAAGCTGTATTCCATATTATTGCTCTTGTTAGAAAGCTTGTATAGTACTCGTATAATAATAAATGCCATTTATTTATCTATTACAATAATCACAGTAAAGTCATAGGGAAGAGCTCGATGACGCAGTGGTTAACGCGACCGGTCTGCGGTTGCTAAGGTAAAGCATCTTTCGCAAAGGCCAGTCATCGGATGGGTGACCAAAAGTGTATCATCTCGAGCTCCTCCGTCCTTCGGAAGGCACGTATAGCCGTTGGTCCCGGCAGCATTAGCAGTCGTTAACAATCCGCACTAGGCCCGAGTGGTGATTTATGGCCCGTTTTCCATATCCATCCTTAGGGAACGCTCATGCCCAGCAGTGGGGACATAAAATGAACTGGTGATGAATAGTCACAATACGAATAGTAGTTATTTTGTATGTGTCCAGGTGCGACGATTAGAAGTTGACGTGTCGATAACAATGAAAACAGAGTTGTATGAATAACAGATGTATACTCTCCCTTCCCCAGAGCTCCGAGAGTCCGGTGGAGGAGAAGCCCAGCGGTGATACAACGTATGAGGTGGGATCCTGGCCTGCCAGCACCCCTGGCCACACCGGGTTCCTCACTGTGGCGTCACTACCACCGCTCTGCAGGAGGAGTGAGTGAACATACGCTGCTGTGGGGACATTTTCATTAATACATTTCTTTACTAACGATTTTCTGTTTTACCTTTTGACCATCAGTCGGTAATAAACGACAAGCGATAACGTGTCGTGTACGCCGGCAATAATTGCCATTATCAATAGTTTACAAGAACATAAAATAAAGATTTATATTTGGAAAAAAAAATAGCAAGTTTTCACTCTGATTTGGATACTTGGCGTACAGGGCACGGCGACGCGTTTAAGCTGTGGCGTGTAACTGTTTTTTTATTTGCTTTATTGTTGTACAATTCATTTTAAAACTAATACAAAAGTCCACGCAAGAACCCTGCAAGGGCACTGCAAATTTTATAATAAATATAAAGAATCATAAATGCTCAATGTATGCATAATAAAACAGATTTAATAAAATACAATTATTATTGTGCTATGAATAATAAGTCCTGTCAA
Organism: Eudonia lacustrata; assembly: GCA_947562085.1. NCBI lineage: Eukaryota > Metazoa > Arthropoda > Insecta > Lepidoptera > Crambidae > Eudonia > Eudonia lacustrata. Next base: position 5,591,213 of record OX387327.1, on the reverse strand, counting down.
ACTTATCCAGAATGTATGGGTGTATGGGTTCACGTCTGTAGTCTAACGTCTATGAGTATTGAACCACTCCACGAGCAACCCATGCATTCATAAACAGGTCTAAAACAGTCGTTAGTTCGTTCATTCATTCATTTATTCATTCAATCACGTATGTTACCTGGGGTCGGACAGGAGCTTGAATACGTCACTCAGGACCCACTATACTTTCACGCATTCTTTAAACATATGTTTTTACTGTCACTTAGATTTAAATAATAATTAATGGAACTTAAAGATTTGTCAATTTATAATTGTCAATAACTTTGTATATTTCTTTTGGTTTATTTATTTATTTATTACTGACGCCTGCACATCTACCTACCCAAAACTGTCAAATTTCATCAATAATGTTCAATCGTATTCTAATAATAAGAGCATCTAGGTTCAACTTATTCAAACTGGAGGGTTCTAAGTCATGTCTGGGATACCCACGCATCTATGTCTAGAATTGTCAGGCAGTACAGTCAACAGCAAAAGTAGATGATGTTTACTAGATTTCAAAATTAAGTTTCGATAGTGTAAGTCGGTATTTTCTGTACAACTACAGTCAAAGTCTGCAGGTACTAGTAGACACTCGAAGGTTTTTCGATATGCGTTTAAAAAGTTTTGATTTTCATACTGATTTCTATTTTGAAACTTGCAACGATCATCAGTTACCTTTGCTGTTGACTGTACAACGCTCTCTCTAAAGCATAAACTATCTATGCTTTCGCTGATAATGCTATGAAGACTAAAAGTTATTTTACTTGCGATAAATTATATGGAAAATCTGTAAAATCTATTAAATCTGGATCTAATTGAAAATTATAATTTTAATTTTATTTGTAAATTTAATAATTTAATTTAATTCATCCTTATTTTTATTAGTTCTTTGATTTTGTTTTGTAAACAGTATCAATTTAATTTCTTATCATAGGTGCATTTTTGTTGTGTACCTAAATTGTATTGGTGTTCACAGTGTTGGTGTCCGATCAAATAAATAAATAACATAAAGTTCAAAGATTGAGGAAGTTTGACAATTTGTGGTAGACTGATGTATAGGCGTGCCTACGCTTATCTTAATAAAGAAATTAAATTATAATAATACATATTAACAAAAAATATAATAAGCATCAGTTTAATTAATTATTCTGTAAGTGTATTTATATAAAATATTTTCAGGCAAGGCGAAAACTCTGAAACCAGACGTCATTACTGAAGATAAGTCTGATTCGTCCGGGAGCGATGACAGAATGGTTATCGACGAAAGTGGCAATTGATAGCAAATAAATACTGTAATAGTTATAAGTTGACATTTTCATTAAATGTATTTCAATTTTAAATAACCACTTTTTACTGCATTTCTTAGTGTGATGGTGTCAAGTTATAATACAGATTAGGTTAGGTTATGTTATTATTGCGACTATAACGCGCGAGCTTAGCGAGCGAAGCACGCGTGCCGCGGCAGCGGCCGGCGAAGCGCCAGAAGCCCTATTTTTGCGCGCCTAAACGACGACGAACAAACTAAGGGCATCGGTTCAAGTACTTTTGACCGGTTATGAGTTCTGACTGTAACATATACACTTCGTCTTAAAATATTTTTTAAATTGTTTTAATTACTTTTTATTACCTTACAAATGTTTTATATTTAAAAAAAAAATGACAGCCCGGTGTGTCAGCCCGTGACCACGGCCGTTGTAACTCGGTCGAAACGTCGGGCGGGTATAAAGAAGGTATGATACCTTTTTAATAATTCGTTTGCGTTAATCCCCTTTCAAATTTGTTTAACTATGGAACGAGAAAGTTTAAAAGTGTTTTTATTTGTTTTTACGATCTTGACAACTAAAATTTAATCAAATAATTTCACCTTCCTATAATACCTACAACTATAATAATATCTTATTCTGAATGCCTCTATATAAATATACAATATGTCTGTAGTGGTTTCTTAATGAAAAACATAATAGTAGTATAGAACATTTTATTAAATAAAAGCTTAATAATAGATTATTGACTCGCAACTTATGATTAAATAAATATATTTGTAACTTAATTATAGCATTATAATTATTAAGTAGACAGAACTTTATTGCTAAACATATTATAAATAATACAATAAAATAATGGTTAATTCACATTATTGCGTTTTTTTAAAAATAAAACTGTTTATTGTGTTTGATCTACTCAAAATCTAAGTTAGTAAGTAACACATTTCATTACTTGCGAGCTTACGAGCTTATTATATTATTAGCCTTTTTTTTACTGTAAAAAATCAAAACAATAATTTATACAAATTAACGTCACTAAAAATTATTGTAGTACTTATTGCTGAGTTATTATTACATATATTAAAATAAAACTATACAAGAAAAATATAAATAGTGAGATTAGTTGTAAGAGTTGTTGCTATGTCGGAAGAGTAAGGCAGTGTACATAGTCCAGTTCTACAGTGGCCTAATACAGTCTTTCAGTAAGCTTGCGGTCCGAGACACTAACCCTTTGAATGATACAACATACTAATATGTTTTATTGATTTTAAAACCTATTGCAATTAGATGCATAAGGTATAACGACCTTGGTATTGACGACCTCCTTGGTCGAGTGATTTGTAAACCGGTTTTCATGGTGTCGCCATCTCTGAGGTCCCGGGTTCGATCCCCGGTCGGGTCAATTTAGAAATTATTGTTTTTCTAAATTGTCTCGGGTCTGGGTGTTTTCTATGTATAATAAGTATGAATTTAAGTATTTTAAGTATGTTTATCCGTTGTCTAGTACTTAACCATTTTAACGAGTTTCCTATCGAAGCTTCTCTTGGGCTAGATAATTGGTGTGAGTGTAGGAAATTAGTGCCATTATATAAATGCCACTGTCATTGTCATTAATATCTTAAACGTTAACGCTGATGGGCAAGTGGTTACTTGCGAACGATTACTAATATTAAATTGCACTCGAAAAGAAAGTGAATGAGCGACAAAATCTCGTAAATTACAGTATTTTTTATTATTATAGGTATTTAAGTAATTAATAAACTCAATTAGTGTACATGCTTAAGTATATTAGCGTTTTCCCATAATGGACCACTTTTGTTGTGTTGCATGTCTCGGACCGCTTGCACATCACCCCATTCAAAACAGTCAAATTTCTTCAATAGAACTTCAACCATATTTCATATACATAAAGTCCAAAGTCTATGGAGAAGATTTGACAGTTTGTGGTAGTGTGGTGTTTGTACAATAATATACAAATGTCTGCATTAACAATGTCTTTAATTTATTTTATTAAATTGCAAAATTTTTATTATTTTATTACCAATATAAAAAAATATTTACGTTTTTATAATAGAAAGAGTTTACTAGTCAGCTGCTAAGTGTGCGGCCTAACTGTTAACTGTTAGCGGATTAACAACGGAGCGGGAAGCGGAGCGGGAGTGGTAGAAACAAAACAACGTTCAGCCCGCTCTTATTTGCAAGGTAGTCTCAAAAAATGTTTCATGAAATATTTCTCAAACATATTGTTAGGTATATGGCAAAATGTTGAAAGTTGTCGAGATATCAGGTCAGGTGCGTTTTCAATCATGCTATCGTGTCTCTGTCCAGTCCGTGCAAAATTATCAACATTACTCTTACTTTGTAAACCAAATATTTTATCAAAAAAAAATTCAACACTTTTCCAGGTCGTAATTAGTTCTATATTCCCATATTTATAAACATGGTGAAGTTAAGCGATCACCGTTCGTTGACACGCTACCCGCCCCGCTATGCGCTTACAGTTAGACCACATACTAAGAGATTGTACAAAATTACAATATGTGTACAAAATTTGGCAATTATTTTACATATGACGGGGCACTGTTAAAACAAAAAAAACTTTTATTACAACTTTTATACCTTTCTAAATCAATACTTCTATCATAATATCTACACAAAAAATACAGCTAAGAATTTCTGGTCGCTACAAATTATTTACGAATAATCTGTATAAAATTAAAATATGTTATACTCGGAAATTCAAAGTATATAGTAGACGACGCGCGTCTATTGCTTAAAGACTTCGACCAATAATAATACTAAATTCTCGATTAGGCTCTTCAAAAACGGTCCGAGAAATAAGCCCACACATACTCTTGTTGGTCTTATTTCAAATTAGGATGGTAGATTACAGTATTACTGTAAATTTATCTAAATTGACTTTTAAGATCAACATTTAAGGTTGATGCTATAAAACCTTTTTTTTTAAATAGATAATAAGATATTTAGATGCACAAGTATGAGCAAACGAGGTCGCTTTCGTGATGTATTTTTGTTGCAGTTCTTTAATCTAGTACAATTATTGATTGAAGCTTGAAGACCACTTAATACATCGTATAGTTAACACTGTTCAATTATTCATATTTAAATCACATTCATATAATTGACAATCACACATTAGACCGAGTTATTCGTCATTGTATGTCCTACTTATAACGTAATGGATCTACCAATATATTTACTACAACTGCATTTCATCCCAGGACATTGTAACATCGGTCCCTAACATGCCTGTTGAAGCTAGAAACTTGAACTCTAAATTATTCATTCAAAAATAGGATTTACGACCATCCAAATAAAGCTGACAAAGCGATATTACAGATGGAGTTATTAATACTAAAGTTTTATTAAATTTATTTAAGCTAGCTATTTATTTATTTATTTAGCTTCAACTCTTTTTATCGTGTCTAAATATCTAAATAGTCTATTGCGATCAGTACTGAAACAATACTAGTATTTAATATTCGTCGTTTATTTAAAACTTTGCAAGTACGTATATCCGTACATAACTTGTGCACAGAATCTATAAAATTTTTAATATAGAAGATTAACTAGTATTGCATTATAGCTTTGTATACCATGTTTATTACCCAGAAAATTAATTAAACAAACTGGAGTATAATTAGGAACTTCCACGCATTTTTCTAACTTTATAATACTTCTGCAAATTATTTAAATTCTTATAAACCATAACTATTACACTTCACACTAATTTTCTAATATTTAATTTATATTTCTACGTTTTTTAAATATTCCAATAATTTACGATGAACGTCAGACGCTCTGTTAACAAAATGCTAACTTTGATAAAAAAAGCTTTTATATTTCATTGTTTTTATGAGGTACCACCTATTGAGTACATAAGGCTGACAAATCACTTTCTACAATATTATTCCCATACGATATTTAAAAAGATATTATTATGTTTTCAAAACTACAGAATCAAACAAAGTAAACAATAAGTTAAATAAGTGATATTATAATAAGTTAATAAGTTAATATTTAATAAGTTTGGTGATTAAGCCATTACCCATCAATTGTAGCGATGACTTGATTTCAATGATGGAGGCCTTTGCCCAGCAGTGGGACAATTATAGGTTGTTTACTTAAACAATAAGTTACGGCCTATTTAGATCGTAATAGCTTACCATATACTTTTTTGAATTCGATTTTTTATGTAATTCATTAACTTCATTACTAAGCGGACGTCAGTAAATATTACATATTTTAAACACTGTCGAATAGCCTTAGCGAATGTTAGTAACTAATACATATTTTTTTACGAAAATAGCCTTTAGTCCATACGGGTATGCATAGGTGTTGCAGTAAGCTCTAAGTAACCTTGTCTACCTGCAGTCGAGTTAGACAATGTAAGTAACGATAACTAAAAAAAAATGTTACACATTCTTCACACTGTCGAATCCTATTGTCATACTGAGTTATATCAGGCATCTTGCCCTCCGTCATACCTACAGCGATAAGCACCTACAGCGCGCGACAACTTGAAGTTGTAAATCGGTCAGGGCCCCAGCGCGCACAGGCATAGTTTAAAGTGGTCTCGGATCGCAATTTCGATTCGTTTAAAAATACGCAATTTCGATTTGTTTAAAAATAACTATCTCTCCGATATCAGTAAATCTACAAGCTCCGTAATAATGGTGAAACGCAACAGTAATAATTGTTGTGTGGAAGGCTGTCGAAATAAACAGAAAGATTCGAAGTTATTTATTCTGTGCGGGTAGGCAAGTATTTAGTGGTCCGTTTATTCTTAGGTACTTGTCTTATTTGCTAAACAATCTTCACCCAATAATTTACTTATTGAAATAATAATTTGGTAGGTACATACTTACTTACCTACTTACGAAACTGTTTAATATATAACTAAATAGGACAAGTAAGGATAAACAACTAAGTACCTACCTATCAAGTATCTGTACTTTAGGATAGGTACGGTCGCCCAAAAAATTGGTTTACCACCTTAAGGTTGAATGTCGCTTGACATCTGTCATAGGCGATAAAGATTAGTTTCGCTTGCAGATCGATCTGACAACTTCTATTGCCATCTTTATTTGATTAATAAGATTACTGTTTGTTACGTGACAGCTGTTCTAAGTTGGAAACAATGACGTCGTAAAATCAATGGCCGGGGGATGATATATAATTATTATTGTCAACGCTTGCTGCGGAGCGGAGAGCTTGAGAAACTTTTACAGCGCTCTCCAGCTTTACACCGTTGGAGAGTCTATTGTCGTACGTGTAAGTGCTGTGGGGGCGTGTCTAAATCCGCTCAATTATTTTTTACACTGTAAAATAGCCTTAGCAAATGTCAGTAATTATTACATTTTTGTTACGTAATAAGCATATTGTCAAACCAGAACCACGCACTGGAGAGGCCGTGCAGGCAGGCCTCCATCAAGGTGGAGCAACGATCTGGTAGCCGCTATATGCGGCAGCAGTACAAAAACAGTCATCGTGGAGATCTTTGGGGGAAACCTTTGGCTCTAGGTACGTCTAGGTGTCTACCTAAAGTCGCTGAAGTCGGTCCGCAGTTGTATGGCGGGTCTCGCGGGGCGTTGGTACAAAGGTCGAGGAGGCGGTGGCCGCGCGTTGCGAAGAGCTTGAGAAGCTTTCACGGCGCTTTCCAGCTTTACGCGCAGCTCGCTCGACTGCTGCATCATCTGTTTGAACTCCTGGCACACAAGTTTTATTTGTATCAGTAAATAATAAATTTAATACTATAATTAAATCAATGCTTTTAAAAAGCTTATATAGATGTCTAATTACACAGAAAACACAACAGCGTGAGTTTAAAATGCTCCGATAGGTAATGCTATTTTAAAATATGTTGAAATAATTCTAAAATTGTATAGTGCATAATATATGAGAGATCCTTAGGGAAAGCATTTCTTCAGCAGTGGACGTTTTTTTTATTTATTTTGGACAACAAACAGGTTTACAATGTTTGATTTGTAATATGACTATACTTATAATAAATTATTTATTGTAAGCCCAACATCGCTGGTCACAATTTATAATTGACAATTAAATCATATTGCAATATAAAAGAAAGCTATTCATATAAGTACAAATACAACTATTATAATTAAGAGAAGTTAAAATATATATATATATATATACATAGAAATTTACACATAATTATTACAAATAAAAAAGGGACTCCAAATCGCTGCCAAGCGGGAGAGTGCCCAGGATGCTAGCGGCGTTTCCTCTTTGGATGACCAAACTTAGGCGTTGGCCAAAATACGCGCCAGCTCGAGAGTCACCAGTGGTCTCTATAAATCGAGCGGAAATTTGTTGGTAAAGTTTTCGAGCTGCCGGTCCCCATGGTCCCAAAGTTTCAACCCCAAACGGCGCAAATATGTGCCCAAGGCTTAGAGAACTATATTTGCGCCGTTTGAGGTCCTCAGCCGCTGAAGCTGCCGCGCCAGCACTAACCGAGGTTGCCCTAATGTGGGATGGAGCCAGGGTGTCCACGCATGTCGCATCCCACACCAGGGATCGACCCTGCGACCAGGCAACGAGCGTCATTCCATCGGGCCTCTTTCCATCGTCACGAGCCAGCCCATTGGGTTCCAATACAGCTGGCACATTGACGGTAGAAAGGGCACGGCGAATGACGTCGTTAAGATTCGCGTGTCGCGACAGACGACCAGCGCTTCGCAGGCAAGAAAGACCGTGGTGCCCAAAAATATCCACTCCAGTCCCGCAAGGGCAACGATGAGGTTCATTTGTTTTAATGCCCAGGCGTAAGCAAACTGACAAAGTGAGTGTAGGGCCGGTGAGAAGGGTGCCTGTGTTGGGTGAAGGTATGGCGTGTAGCCAAAAGCCCGCCTCCCTCTCCGAAACGGCAAGAAGACGAGCTCATTCTGTATCATTTACAGCACTCTCTATTAGTGCGGAGAAAGTCCTCTTACAAAGCGGCTCGTCCCAGTGTCTTTGGGAGTTAGGGAAGGTTGGTAGGTCGCAGTTTGGGCAGATAGCAGACCAGGCAATTCTGGCTTCCGACAGGCACGACACTTCAACGCCGCCCAGGGACGGAAGAATAATTTTAGTTGTTAAAGTGTGCGTGCTGTTTACAGAAGACAGAAAAGCCGGTAGTGATAGGTCTTTAATACTGCGAATACCCAAGCCCCCAAACCTGATTGGAAGGGAGGCCTGGGTCCATGATTTGCTATCGAAATGACAATTTAAAACTGATGATAAAGTACACTGAATGGACGCGTCGAGTGATAGAAGAAGATTTGGATGCTTCCACAATGGACTACATCGGAGCAGATATATAGCCCTTGGACTTGAATTTGATTTGACTGCCAGTACAAGAACCATGTCGCTATGGTTCACGTAGTGACATCATAACGATATGCCTAATTTTGGTTTTAATTAAATTTTTATTTTTATTGTGAATTTAGATATTTTATTTAAATTTGAATTTGGATATGATTTTATTTCTGTTTTTTAATTTGATTATAATTGTGATTTAATTGTTTTATTCAAATTGAATTTTGTATTTTAATATATTTGAATAATGAATTGCCTGTATGATCCAAAGTGGTCGAAATAAATGTATTTTATTTATTTTATAATTAAGGAGCTTATTTAAGCTATACATGTACTTTTTTATACTATTAAAAAATATATAAAAAAAATAATGCATCCATAATGGTATGACAAATGGTGGACATCTGTGTGCGTACAGCCAAGTGCATAAAACGCCACCACAGACCATCTCAACATCAGGTACAGTCAACCACATCATTAAGCATGCACACTGTTGGGTCAGATGGATTCCAATCCATAGCGACAACTTAATAAAGGTATGAGTAGAATAATAATGAAACGTAATTAATGCCGTTGACTGCACCCGGGGAATATATAAGATTATTTATAAAAGTATGATTTACAAAAAATATTAAGTTAATTATTAAAATTAGGCTAAACAACATTGAGCGACATAATTATATAGTTTTGTAAATGTCGTTAAAGCGTTTTAGCTAATGATCCAAGGTACGGTACCAAGCGTAACGTTACTTTGCTTTTAACGGTATCTTCGTTTGACAGAAGTATCGTTACCAATTTTTTTACGGTATTCAAAGTTGTATAGTAAAAATGTGCAAGGATAATGTCGTCATAACTATATCTACCTGCGGGTACTTAGGCCCGATACGTGTCAGCCACTGCAGCGCGAAGTCGTGAAGCGTGCGGACGTGCGGCGGGGCGTTCGCGAGCTCGTTGCCTTCGCGCAGGTACGACATCACGATGGGGACTAACACCCATAACAGCTGGATGCCTGTTGGATTACGTTATTTTAAAAGAAAGAAATACGTTTATTGGCACACACTAAGTACAACAAAAATTAATTACATATTGTTTTCTAAAGTTTACGCGAACACTACACATTGAAATGAAACAACTTTTACGGATCTACTCGCGTTTATTTTACACATTACTTATTTAATGTTTATCCTGACGTTTCGAACCCTTTGCAGGGTCCGTGGTCACAGGGAGACTCCCTGTAGAGTAGATCCGTAAAAGTTGTTTCATTTCAATTAATTACATGTAAAAAATATTGAATAAACAAAAGGTATCATCTCATTAATAGGTATAAATAAATGGTTATATAGGTAACAATTAGGAGAGAAAACTAAGTTTAAAGACCTGCTCTTTTTTTGTAACAGCGATGATAACTACAAAAACATAAACTTTGATAAAAGATATCAGTATGAATGAGGGTAGGTTTTTTTATACAGAATTAATAAAGTGTTCACTCGTGTTTTTCTTACCTCTATGGGTGTCCTCTGTAATGCAGCAGAGACAAGTAAAAACTTATTTATTATTTTCATACCATGAACAATACAACACAACGAAACCAGCGCTGAGAAAATCTCAATGAAAGCTAAGCCTTTTCCCTTTCGCCTCTGTTATTTTATTGTAATTTTTGAGGCAAAAAACTATTTTATTATAATTATTATTATTATACTTGCAAACAAAATCAAAAAATATATAAATATACACGGTCGAATTGAGAAACCTCCTCCTTTTTTGAAGTCGCTTAAAAAGGTGTACAAGACATCCTCGAAGACCCTCGAGAGAGGGTGGGTGGGTGCGTGCGTAATGAATGACGCAAGCGGACGAAGGCGGTGCGCGCGTTTGCGGCGTCCAACGCTAGCGGGCTGGCGAGTCCGTACTCGCTTACGTAAGTACTTAGATTATGTAAGTATGCGTGAGTAGTGTTTCTCTACATATGTAGTATTTCTGTGAGTCTACAAATATTTGCGTATGATCACTCACGCGCGTGCTCCGGCTGCGCGCTGACAAGCTCCGCTAGCGCAGCGACGGCGGCGGCGGCGGCTCTAGTGTGCGCCACGTCCGCGGGGCGGCGGGCGTGGTGACTAGACCAGTACCCCGACCGCCTAACCGATCGCTTTGACTACGCGTTTAGTTTATGACGTCATCTTGGCACCTCGCACCGCCTATGAAAGCAATATCAAAAGCTAAAAGCTATATACTTCCGTCATAATTAAAAAAGGCACATCTAACATTTTTCCAATCAGGAGAAAAACGGGTTTGAAAAGATAGGCCTTTTTCTCCTGATTCTAAATGTGTATTTAACTCAAATTTTAAAAAAATGTTAGTTGTGCCCTTTTTTCTTATGACGGCAGTATAGCTTTCGATATTGCTTTCATAGGCGGTACGAAACGACAAGATGACGTAATAAACCACACACGAAGTCAAAGCGATCGGTTAGGCGGTCGGGCCCCAGGTTACCGTGTGTAATAACAGTGGGGGTTACTCACGCGCGTTCTCCAGTTGCGTACCAACAAACATTATACAGCGCCTTATCGGCGCGCGGCGGTGCGGTGCAGCGAGCATATATACTGTTTTAGTTTGCGTGTGTAGTGACATTCGAATGTTTTACTCACGCGCGTCCTCCGGCTGCGCGCTGAGCAGGTCCGCCAGCGCGGCGACGGCGGCGGCGGCGGCCTTGGCGTGCGGCGCGTCCGTGACGCGGCGGGCGGCGGCGGCGCGCGCCAGCACGCGGGCGGCGAGCGCGCGCGCCCACCAGCCCGCGTGCGCGCCGCGCGACCACACGCCGCGCAGCACCGACACGCACGACGCGAACGCCTGGCGGGCGCAGGGGACGTCGATCAGTTTATTCATAATGCTTTATTTGATTAAGCGAGTTGAATGTAATTAAGGCTAGTCAGGGTAATAATAAGACACCTGAAATTTCGGGTAAAAAATAAGACAGACCAAAATAATAGAAAAATAGCTTGTAATGTTGATCTTATTTCAATTAAAAATAAACAAATAAGGCTCATTTTTAACTGAAATAAGATCAACAACACAGTCTATTTTTCTATTATATTGGTCTGTCTTATTTTTACCCGAAATTTCAGGTGTCTTATTATTACTAGCCTAGGTTTTTAAATATAGATAGATAGATAGATAATACTTTTATTGCAACACTATAAAACATAAACATGAACAAAAAAAAACAATAATAATATTACAAAGTTATAATTTGGCGGTCTTATCGCTTTCAAGCGATTTCTTCCAGACAACCAGTCGAATGGAGAGAGCTAATTAACTTTAAGATCAGAGATGAAACTATGAAAACATACTAGAATAAAGTGTATATGTGACAAATATATGTAAAATGAAAAACCAAGACAAATTCTCTTATTTAAAAATATTTTTTGTTACTATTATTTTAAATATTGATAATATTTAAAATAATTGATATTGATAATAACTTAATCATTAGTAGTTCTACTAATGCAACTTTTACATCTAGTAATAAGGTTACAACCTCAGGTTTAAACTGAGGTCTAAGACAAAAGCCAAGCCCACATCCATTACTATTATACATCAAAATATTCAGGGTTTGGCTGGCAAGGACTTAGAATTAGAATTATTAGCAAAAAGTCAGGTAATTCATGTATTTTGTATAACTGAGCATTGGCTAAAAAGTCATGACACATCGTTCCATGTAAATAACTTCCAACTAGCAAGCGCGTACGTGCGAAGCTCAGCTATTCACGGCGGTTCTCTAATATTAGTAAGAAGCAATATTAAATACAAAAATCGCAACGATATTGTAGACCTATCAGTGGAGCGTAACATTGAACTATCGTGTGTGGAGTTCAATAGTTTTGTAATAGTGTGTGTATACCGACCCCCCTCGGGCAATTTCAATATTTTTGAAACAGTAATGGAAGACGTACTTAGAAAATTAAAACTAAAAAAGAAATTTGTTTTAGTATGTGGAGATTTTAATATAAATATTTTAGAAAACACTCCAACGAGTGTTCGTCTTCTTGCCTTATTTAAATGTTTTAATCTTTTGAATCTATTTCTCGAACCCACTAGAATAACTTCACATTCGGCCACTTGTCTCGATAATATTTTTACAGACTATGACCCTGTTTCTAAGTCACTCATTAATAATCTTACGTCTGACCATTGCGGTTTGAAGGTGACCTATGATTTTGATATTAGGGATGAACCAATAATAGTGAACTGTAAACCAGTTACAAAAGAGCGAGTGGAGTGTTTCAAAAATAGTATAGCTTGTAAAATAGATGCATTGCCTTTTGTTCAAGATGATCCAGATGTGCTTTATAGTAATCTTTTTAACTTAATCAAGACCGAATACAACCAGGTGTTTACACCAAAAACAATAAAAATTACTCATAAACTTAAGTTCTGTGACTGGGCCACGACTGGTATATATAAAAGTAGAAATAAATTGTATGATTTATATAGTTTAAAACAATATAACCAAAATGTTAATTTTACGGAATATGTAAAGAATTATTCGAAAATGTTTAAGAAAGTGTGCATAGTAGCAAAATCTAATTACATTAAAGAAAAAATTAAAAAGTCTAACAATAAAATCAAAGCCACTTGGGACATCATAAACCGTGAAACAGGTAAATTTAAACCACGGGATAATACTTTCACTTTAAAAGTAAACGACAACTTGGTCAATTCAGATTCACAAATTGCTAATATTTTTGATGATTTTTTTGTAAATATACCTGTAATAACAACATCAAATTTAGATTCATCACCGGAAGCTGCACAAACTTTACTCCAAAAATATGTACCAAAATGTAATCTTTCCTTTCATTTTAAATACATTGATTCAATGAATATTATTAAAACATTCAAATCACTTAAAATGAAAAACACGAGTGATTTGTGGGGTATATCTATTAAAGTAATTAAGAATATTATTTATTCTATTGCACCGTATCTTGCTGAAATTTTTAATAACTGTGTCGATAAGGGAATCTTTCCTGATCTTATGAAGTTTAGTAAAGTTATACCTTTATTCAAATCAGGAAACAAAGAAGACCCCAGTAACTATCGGCCCATTTCAATATTACCAGCGCTAAGTAAAATTTATGAAAAAATTATACTCGAACAGTTGATGTCATATTTTAACACAAACAACCTTTTACATAGTAAGCAATATGGTTTTACTAAGGGTCGTTCTACTACTGATGCAGGCGTTGCTCTAATAAAACATATATTTGATGCCTGGGAGAAGTCTCAAAATGCTCTTGGAGTTTTTTGCGACTTGTCCAAGGCTTTTGATTGCGTTGAGCACCGGACTCTGGTGTTGAAGCTACATTATTACGGTCTCGAAGATTTTGCACTAAATTTAATACAGTCATATCTCAGCTCTAGAACTCAAACTGTCGATATAAATGGTACTAAATCATCTGGTTCTCATGTAAAAATGGGAGTTCCACAAGGGTCGATTCTTGGCCCTTTTCTGTTCTTGATTTATATTAATGACTTACCATTCTTTGTAGAGAATTTCTGTGAAATTGTATTATTTGCAGATGATACTTCACTCATTTTTAATGTGACTAGGTGTAGGACTAATTATGAAAATGTAAATAAAGCTCTTTCAGAGGTACTCCATTGGTTTACTATTAATAATTTACAGCTTAACGCTAAGAAAACAAAATGTATTAAATTTATATTACCAAATGTCAGAAATGAACCAACCAATATTAGAATAAACGGTGATCAATTAGATTTGGTAGATTCTACAGTCTTTTTAGGCATTACCCTTGACTCAAAACTTCAATGGAATCCTCATATATCGAAATTGGCCGGTAAACTCAGTTCTGCTGCTTATGCCATTAGAAAAATTAGGCAGTTAACAGACGTTGAAACTGCTAGAACAGTTTATTTTAGTTATTTTCATAGTGTCATGTCGTATGGCGTCCTACTGTGGGGAACAGCGGCTGATATTGAAACTATATTCATTTTACAGAAACGAGCAATAAGAGCAATCTATAAACTAGGATCACGAACTTCCCTAAGAAATCTTTTTAAGGAGATTGATGTCCTGACAGTTGCATCTCAATATATTTATAATTGTATAGTTTTTGTACGTTGCAACATCAACTCCTTTACTAAACACGGTGACGTACACAATTTCAATACTAGAAATAAGACAAAACTTGTAATGCCACTGTTCAGGTTACAGAAGGTACTTGGTTCTTTCTTGGGGCAAGGTATACACTATTACAATAAAATACCAAATTCTGTACTAGATTTACCTTTAGATAAGTTTAAAAAACATGTGAAGTCTTTATTACTTATAAAAGGTTATTATACAGTCAAAGAATATTTAGATGATAAAACAGCCTGGTTATAATAAAAATCACATATTATATTTGAATCAATTTATTAAAATTATTTTTTATACTTTTTATACTGATATGACAGCCTTTATCAGCATTGTCCTACAGATAACAAACAGCGTTGCGTTAAATAGATCATTAAGTTTTTATTTAGAGTATCTTGAGTGTGTCATGCTCTCTTTACTGTCTCTGCGGTGGTGGGGTGTGCGTCGGGTCGTTACGTTCCCTAAAATATGGTTGAGCGAAGCGATGGCTGATTCATACGTCATGCTCGTGAACGGGTGCCGCCCGTGGAGGCTGGTCTGCTCTTGCATACTTATCTTATTTTTAGTATTATTAATTATAGTTTGACTTTGTTTTACCTAAACAATTTTTGACTTTTACTAGAGTACTGTAGTGGTGCTGTATGACATTGTGGAAATTGAAACTTTTACATAATTATCTGATGTAAATTTGTTAACTTACATTTTTTATTTTAACAGCATTGTCCTACAGATAACAAACAGCGTTGCGTTAAATACATCATTAAGTTTTTATTTAGAGTATCTTGAGTGTGTCATGCTCTCTTTACTGTCTCTGCGGTGGTGGCATGTGCGTCGGGTCGTTACGTTCCCTAAAATATGGTTGAGCGAAGCGATGGCTGATTCATATGTCATGCTCGTGAACGGGTGCCGCCTGTGGAGGCTGGTCTGCTCTTGCATACTTATCTTATTTTTAGTATTATTAATTATAGTTTGACTTTGTTTTACCTAAACAATTTTTGACTTTTACTAGAGTACTGTAGTGGTGCTGTATGACATTGTGGAAATTGAAACCTTTACATAATTATCTGATGTAAATTTGTTAACTTACATTTTTTATTTTGTTTTTTTACATGTTGTAATTGTCTTATATATATTTTTTGTGTTTATTTGTAATGGAAAGTGTTCTGCTATGATAGGGCATTTTCCAATATTTTTGACGCTGTAAGGGAGAAAAGAGCTGGACACTTGCTGAGTTTCTTGCCGGTTCTTCTCAGTACAAGATCTCCCGCCCAGAGTAGATTTACGAACCGATGGCATAATGACATTCACAAGAGCTACTTGTAGCCTAAACTGAATAAATGATTTTGAATTTTGAATTTTGAATTTTGAATAGTCTAAGTTAAAGTCAATTTTTTTTATTCAAAGAAACTTAAAAAAGTGCTCGTCCAAAAAAATTTTTACCCGCTAACCCTTGAGGACGACAATTGTTTTAGCTGTAGAGAAGAATAGGCGCCAAGAAAATATAAAATAAATTGTAAAATGATCCATCGCATTACTAGAAAATAAATTGTATTGTTTGTTTGATCCGTCGCGACGGATCAAACAAACAATACAACGTACGTTCACAGTAGACGACGCGTCGTCTACTGTGAATACAAATACAATAGAATTTTAATTGTTTGGGGCACTGATTAGTTCTCGTCGCATATAAGCGATTAACCCATAATAATGCCGTCATTCTGTAGAAGTATATTAATAATAAATTAAACTGAAATTACCTAAAAACATAATCCTGTCCCATCATACTCTAGTTTTCTGTTTACTGTAGATAG
This sequence comes from Eudonia lacustrata, assembly GCA_947562085.1. NCBI lineage: Eukaryota > Metazoa > Arthropoda > Insecta > Lepidoptera > Crambidae > Eudonia > Eudonia lacustrata. The sequence continues at coordinate 5,574,624 of OX387327.1, read as the reverse complement.
ATGACAGACACTTATATTTACTTATTTAAAAACGAATCCTGTAACTAATATTTACTAAGTTACACTTTTATACTTTCTTAAGTTACTTAATATTAAGCAAGGCAGTTAACAATCAATCGAACAGCAAATCCCCCTTCCCCAAAACTTTTGACCGCCTCTGTGGTCTAGTGGTTAAGGACCAGCGGCTTAGACCCAGAGGTCCCGGGTTCGATTCCCAGCGGGGGGTACATGTTTGTGTACTCCGTTTGGTTGGTGGTAGGGCTTGTTTGTCCGTCTGGTTAGCTACCACCATTTTATATAAATATGTCGCCATAACATCAATGTTTGTAGCATTGTTGTGTTCCGGCAGCTAGAGATAAGATAGCCAGTGCCTCACTAGTTGAGGATGCCGGGTGAAGTGCGCTTCCATCATTGGCCTTATCATCACTTAACATCTTGATCTTGAGATCAAGGCACTGTGCTTCCCCGTAAAATATATTTTTTTTAAAACTCTAACTACCGCAGAGACGGTAACTGTAACGACATTGTGTAAACTATAAATACCTCGTTATCGGACGTTTCGAGGCACTGCCTGAAGTGGTTGATGCAGGGATAGTGCAGCGGCGGCGCTGGCGTGGTCCGGCTGAGGAGGACCGCCATCGCTCTGGCCCCTACTATTGGTTCGATGCGTTGCTCGTACTCGTCTATGGATGCAAAGGGAGTTTGCTTATAATTGTTGCAATCGTTTAATTAATATTAATTATATTTTTTAATGACTCTAGAACATTGTTAACGTCATTGGTCGAAAATGGATAAGATAGGTACAGTATCGCGGACAATCACGTGAGCAAATATGAAATAATATAAATAATATAAACAGCCTATAACTGTCCTACTGCTGGGCAAAGGCCTCCATCATTGAAATCAAGTCATCACTACAATTGATGGGTAATGGCTTAATCACCACGCCTGCCAAATGCGGGTTGGTGATCACAAACCCGGGCTATGCATCGAAAAATCTGAAATACATTTTGCCCGACCTGGGAATTGAACTCGGGACCTTCGGGTATCGGGCCGAGCGCTCTGCCACTCGGCCACCGAGGCGTTACTGTTATTTTATTTTATTTATTTGTTTAACTGTGTTCTCTATTCCAAGTAGATCTTCGATTTTATACATGATCTTTCGAGCCGGATAAAATTTCGTGTTATCTTAATCTTATGAAGTGACTACATGATTTAGTGACTATATGACCATGAAATCACCCTTACATTTTTGACAAAGACATCCATTACAATAAAATTTAGCTAAGGCTCATCGCTGATAATGACAACGTATTTGTCATGTAAGCAAAAATAGACCTTATTGTTTTATGGCATTTAAACAACATTCACTTTTAAAGTGGTAAATTTATTTTATGGTCAACTATACTTAATAATCTTGTTAAGGCGACGCATCACTAAACAATTAATCTAATACGGAACGTTTGCGCCCCGTACCATAAGAAAATCTGTTTTTTTTCTTTCCAATTAAAACTACAAATAAGTTTTAAAAAATGAACTAGCATATTGAGGTATGTGTTAAAACTAATCTACTAAGACTACTAGAGTTTACTTTGATATTTTTTTCTCTGTTATAAAAGTTAACAGATCGTGTTTCTGCAACTAGCAAAATGAAGTCAATTAAATGAAAAATCATGTCATTAAATATCACTTTCATATGTTTTGTAATTGTTGGGAAAAATCAAGATCCCGCCACGTAAATTACCAATGCGTCACCTTAAGGATGCGACATTTGCGTGCGCGTACTCGCGAGCATGCACTGGCTTGCTACAGTAGCAAGATACACGCTTTGGATACAACGCCGTCACCTCTACACTATTTTCTGTACCTTACATATACTATCAACAAATTTTCTGGACATCCACCATTAGGAATCTTAGGAAAGAAAATAATTTCTATTAAGCTTTAACAACGAACTAAAACAAATGGCTTTGACAAAAAAAAGGTCGGAAGGTGTACTATTGGTATTTCTATGGTCATCTTCATATGGTCATCTTCACGTTAAGGCAAAAATGTTTGTAACTGGATATCCTTAAAATTTGTCGATCGTACATAAAATTATCACTTACCGCTTTTAAGCGCATCTAGCAGCTCAGCAATCGCGGCATGTAGCAGCTGCGTCGTTTGTGTGCGAGTATCCGCTAGCACTCGTGCAGCGCGGCAAGCGCTCGCTTGCTGCAGTAAAAGGATCCCTGCTTCGGACACCACACTGTCACCTTTGCACTCCTTTAGAATTGCTGTGGCTAGGTACAGGATTGTTGGTAGCACGGATAGCGCACCTACGGACAATAATAAAAGTGTGTTAAAGAAAAAAAAAACCACGGATTGTGTTATTATTTATTTATTTACATACACAAGACATTACAATTGTTACAAAGTTATACAGTTAAAATAGTGGTTGTAATCTTGATCGTAATTCAAAAATATGTGTACACCTAAAAGCTAAATGCAAAAAGAGCTGGACGTTAACGTAATTTAAAGTTAATTAGTATAAATTGTAGGTTTTACAAGCTAAATGTGCACATCTGCATTTAACCATAGGTTGTGCAATTGCGCACATTCAACATGGTTGATTGGGAGAAAGATTCGACCTGAACTATTTGGTTGGAACTGATAGTCTGGAGTCAACACAGAGGTCGAGTCCAGACTGACGGGTTTGGGGTAGAGAATATCTTTAAGTGTTTTAATGAAAGATGTGAGTTTACAAGTAAAATTGTCTTGCTCTTTATTATTCTAAAACGGGAAAGTGCTTGCCTTTCAACTCATCTAATGGTATGACTAAAATACCTAAAATAGGGGCGCATTCAACCCGTAATCCTCAACGAATAAGGAACAGCTAGTTCTCAAACCAGCGAACATAAACAACCAAGGCGACAGACCAACTAAACTTAGTACAAAAATATAAGTTGGGAATCGAACCCGGTCTGAGACTGGCTAAAACCATTAGATAGAACCATCTTGGTTACGTGACAACTATACAAAATATTTTGATTCTAACTAACTTACGATTACATAAACTTATGATTACATAGACAGTTACCAGGCACTTAAACAAAAAAATTAAAAAATTTAAATGAAGCTACATCTAAATAAACTAACTTTGTAAAACGTAAAGACAATATCAATACCTTGCGGGCTGCAAAGCGTCGGCAAATCCGCCATAGCAGCCAAACTCTTCACCAGCAACGTATCACCGTGCACGCCCAAGCCACGTGGGACTCCAATCACCCCTACATTACCACCCTGCTTCATAGGACTGAGGGCCGGTAGTCTCCTCACTAGCAGGCATACGCTCAGCTCTAAGGCCGCGAAGACTAGGGACTTTCCGGGAGGGAGGTCGCCTGTAGGACCACCTTCTCCTAGAGTGTGGACCACTTCAAGGACAGATTGGGGTATTGCCCCCTCTGAGGCCTCGTCTGGAGCTAATTCTGAAAAGATTTAACAAACAGTTTTACTGAAAATTAAATTAAATAACTATTGCATTAACTGTTTGTTTTAAAAGGTTACGTTATCATCCGATCTCACACAGTCCTATACATTTATTTTATTATCAAAGTTACATTTAGACGACTTACGCAAGAGTTACACTTGTTATTTTGTTATTATTAAACGAAATTATGGTAAAGTTGTCATATATTAGAAGTTCCATTAGTCAATACAAAAGTGTGATTATTAAAGTGATGTGTGGTTTAACTTAAATCGTATAAACTTCAATCTTATAAACATGATCACAGGTGCTATTTTAGAATCTTGCCAGTTGTTTTAGAATAATTGACGAGAAATCCACTACGAAATATAATATATTTTCACTATATACATTTTATTTATTAAAGTAACGGAGTACTTGTAATTGACATCAGTGTGAAAAATCACTTCCCTGTCATATGTCATACTTCTGTCTCTGAGGGTAGTTTTACAAACCTTTGATCTTGGCTTGCATGTTTGCTTGCAGTTGCTCCCGCGCGCCCTCTATGATCAGTTTGAGCACGTCAGCGGCGAGTAACAACGCCTCAATGCTTTCTTGCGTGAGGCCCGTGCGGTGAATTATTTGGCACAATTCAATTGCTAACGCTCTGCAAATTATTAAATATACTTTTTAATTGACAATATATTCAATAAAATCCTTTTTATAATCACATAGGATTTCGAAACCAATTCTATACCGTTTATTCAAGTTATATATACGAAAACTATAATTTTCGAGTCATCTACAAGTATGATGCAGATATTTTATAGCATATAAATATATTTTTTTTAATAGTTTATAGTTTTAAGTTATAAAATGAGTTTTAAAACAGACTTGAAACATATCCGCACTTGATTCAAATACACCCTGTAAATATATGGAAGGAAACTAAAGCTAGTGTATCCGGACAGTCTCGTTTTCGTTAACGAGTTCAAGTGACAACTTAAACTCACACTCAACTCTGAGTAAACATGCGAATTCACCATCGTCTCGACCCACCTAAATTGTGAGAATTTAAAAATAGTAATATATGTTGATAACATTTTAGCCATCCTCACCTGTTCTTCAGCAGCCTGGCCCTATTATCTGGAGCGTCCAGTAGAGTCACCAATGACAACAGTACAGAGATTAAGTTCTCAGTGCTCATGTCTCTTTGTGCGCATAACGCCTCCATGCATATTCCTTAAAAATAATAGATAAATTAAATACGTAGAACTCAAAAAATAGTGGTCTAAATAACGTCATACATTGTAGTACCGCATTATATTTGAATCCAACACATTTCAAATGAATATGACAGACTAAATACAATAATATAATCGAGATTAAATTTTAGTTTCAAATAACAATCAGCTTCCTTTGTTGTATTTTTCAATAATAATTTTATTAATTCATAATGATTTTCGTCTGACATTTTCTTAAAAATAAAAATACTATTTAGTAGATACATGTTTAAACCTACCAAAAAGTAAGTGGAATCTCTCGTCCACCGGCTCAAAGAATTCAAAATTTCCATTTTCATTCCTTGATTGTCTGTTGTCAACATTGTCTGATGATATTTCTAGAAACATAAAATGTAGATATGAAATTGTAATTCGTGGCATAAGGTAGGGGCTTGCAGAAGCGCGGGCAACGCGCGGGTGTATTATGACGTGCGTGACACTTTCACTGTCTGCAACTAGTGTAGAGCTATTATGTAGTAAGTCAATATAGACTTGTTTTCTTTTATTAATTTATTTTGATTTGCCGCATTTTATTTTTGACAGAGACTCAACCTAACTAACTTTCCTACTACACTCACACCAATTATCTAGCCCAAGAGAAGCTTCGTTACGAAACTCGTTAAAATGGTTACTAGACAACGGATAAACATACTTAAAATAGTTAAATACTTACTTATTATACATAGAAAACACCCAGACCCGAGACAATTTAGAAAAACAATAATTTCTAAAATTGATCCGACCGGGAATCAAACCCGGGACCTCAGAGATGGCGACACCATGAAAACCGGTGTACAAACCACTCGACCAAGGAGGTCGTTAACCTAACTGCTGACTTATTATTATTATTGTAATCCTAAGCGCAATAAATATGTGTACATAAAACGCCTCTTTCATTCCTCTCCAATGTACAGACGCCTGCAATTCAACATATCCAAAACTACCAAATTTCTCAATACATTTTCAACCTTATGCATTGGGCATAGAGTTCAAAGTCTATTGAGGAAATTTGACAGTTTGTGGTAGGTTGCTGTGCAGGCGTGCGACAACCTATCACGGACACGGAATCTTGCAACAGCTGCGCTCGGACTGTTCCGAGCTGTTCAGAGATCCGTGTTCGTGCAAAGGGTCTATGTGTGCGTAGCTCGAACGCGGTATGTATTAGGCTTCACTTCAGGGGCTTCACTTCCTCATCGAACCTTCAACTAAGAGGAGCCTCAGCCAGATTTCCTTCATCATGCCTTTATTTCCATTGAAATTGTATGGTAATTGAAACTATGACGTCACTATTTTGTTCCGTCAATTGAGTGTTTAATAATACCTTTTTATCTACACTAATGTTGTAACATTCTACTTATGTTTCCAATACTTAACTTATAATTACTACTGTTATAGCGCAGACAACAAAACACTCAATTTAAGCAATTTCACATGATGGTATAATATCCACATCGATATCGTAAAATCTCATTATAACATCAATAAAACGCGACCAATTAACCTGGCGAGCCTTATGTCAAAATCCTCATACAAGTTGTATAAAATTTTGACATTAGGCTGGCTTTTGAAAACAGTTAGGTTATACGTGAAAACTTCGTCGAAACTACTAAACTTACATACACAAAACTCTTTGGTAAGATCTTGTGCCAATTAAATAAAAAAAGAACAGCGCGCGCTCGCTCCTGATTGGCCCTGCGCGCGCAGCTGCGCTCTCATTGGTTAGATTTTAATGGCGGAAATTTGAACAATTATTATAAATAAACTATTGTCAGCTTTTACTCTTGTTGTTTGACTAATTGCATTAGTGAAGATAAAGTAGTGTATGCAACTGCATATAACACGGGTATTAAAACACTCGTTACTATTATGAAACTCGCTGCGCTCGTTTCATAAACTCACACTCGTGTTTTAATACCCTTCATTATATGACAGTTGCATAAACTACTATTAGGTTACAGAGACTCATGCTTAGGTCAAATAAAAAATTGGTTAATGTTTTTTAAAAACTGTTACGCGATTTAATTTATACGTTCAATGTTCTGGTATTAATTATTGTTGTTTGTCTACATCCCTATTATTAATTAACTAGCTTTCCCCCGCCCGAATGCGATAGTACTTTGTATTCACTTAGCGCTTTTCTGACTTTTTATTTAGGGTCATATTGTTTTTTTTTCGGAGAGAGTGCTGATTGCCTCAGGCGGCGTTTTCAGCTACACCGGGGTTTTTTGGGGGCGGCAAAAAACTCAAAGGTTTCCTCAAGCCGTGTGAAACGAATCTCTTTTTTCTTTTTTTTTCTAACCTCTTTTCTAAAGGGAACGGCATTACGCACTAGTGCGTGCCCTACTAGATTGTCCGAAGGGTTCGGATCGGATCAGGAAGCGGAACAACCCGAGGGCGCCTCTAATGGCTCGGACTCTGCTCAGTTGACCGGGCCGTGGTGGTGGGGAGAAGCGCCCAGGTACACGTCTGTACCTGGTATAGAGCGCGTGTGGACCGGCTCGTCATACCCTTATTATACGAGTACGGTGTCTTGGGCCTAAACTAGTGCGCATGTTTAGTGTATTCTGTAAATGTGTAGTGGCATTTAGAGGATCGGGCGGGGGAGTCATATCGTGATATTAAATAGCCTATAACCTTTTATAAAAATGGGCTATCAAATGTTATAATAGTTTTTAAATTAGACCGGAAGTTCTAGAGATTAGCGCGGTCAAACAAAAAAAACAAACTCTTCGACTTTATTATATTAGTATATAGATGTAGGTACACACCTTGAGTATCAGCGGCGGGAGTGGCGGGCGCGGTGGCTCTTGCGTTGTACCGTAAGGCTGCGGCTAGCAAAAGCGCGGGCCACGCGCTAGCGTAATGCGCGCGAGACGCTTCCGCCGTCTCCGCGCTGTAAAAAGCGCCGCCTCCGTGGGGCAGCTGAGACGCGAACTCTAAGGACAAATGTAAATAGCTGTAGTCAAACATTTTCTACTTCAGAGTAGCAATCCAGTTCTCCCCCAAGCTCTCCAACCCTGGCTCTAATCCAGTTCTCCCCAAACTCCGTCTCTCAAGCTCCGTCTCCACCAACTTCAGCAGACACTATCCCTTCAACTCGAACTCCCCGTAATCGTTGTCTTCGAACTCAGCATTACCTAACTGGTTGTCGTTGACATGTATACCATTTACAAATTTCTTATTTGTGCATGATCCTTCGGGACAGCAATCAATTTCCCCCCAAGCTCTGCAAATCCCGCACCACTAACTTCAGCAGAATTTTTTTTTAACACAAATACTATAAACACTAACCGGGCGGCAGACTCAGCAAAGCGTGATCCTTCAAAGCAGCAATCCAGTTCTCCCCCAAGCTCTCCAACTCCGGCTCCACCAGCTTCAGCAGACACTCCCCCTTCGACTCGAACTCCCCGTAATCGTCGTCTTCCGGCTCTTGCTCAGCATTGTCCAACTGGTTGTCGTTTTGCAGCACTGAGTTCCGCCATTTTGCTAGATCCGCTTTAACGTTGAACGGTTTGGCGTCTAGCTGCTTAACGTAGCTGCCGGGAGCGCTGCCGTTGCTGACCATTGCTACTATGTACACCTGCATATGAAATTGTGTTGAGGTTTATTTTCATAATTATTTTCATTGTACACGCCTGCACGTTACACTACCACATACTCTCCAATTTTCTCAATGGGCTTCGAACCTTATGTCTATAACATACGGCTGAATATTTATTGAAGAAATTTGCCAATTTTGGATCTTATCTTATCTTATCTTAGTGGGGCCTGCCGAGGTTTCCCTCTCGCAGTAACACTTCGACCCATCGGGATCTTTTGTGCAACCCCATCCTTTCACTCTTCTTCCTTTGTAAAGATAGATGACATAAGCTTGGCAACGTCCTTAAGAGCGAAGAGCCTGAAGTCCTCCGGTTTCGGATAGGCCGACCCCAGGAGTCCCATTATTTTCCTAGCCAGTGTTTCCTAGGCAGTGACAGTGATAGTCTTATATGCAGGCGTCAGTACATATAAAAAACACATTTAAACACAAGTTACACGAGACAATAATCTAGTTTGTATGTTAGTATGTAAGCTATTTTTTAACCTTTTCACCGCCCAACCATCCTGCACGCGATGTCCCGCTGTGCGCCAACGTATAAATGTATTTTAATAAAGTAGGTACAAAGAAGAACTTCTATAGAAGTGCTGGCGTGGGCGGCACGATAATCTCGAACTTCTATAGAAGTTGTTGGCGGTGAAAAGGTTAACTAAGAGCGGTTGTAGCCCGTGTTGAACAATAATATTATAAAATGTTTTTGTTTTGTTTATATAATTTTTAACGCAAATTTTGTTGCGAACAAATCACAAAAACACAAATGTTGAAAAAATTTCCACGGGCAGGGTTTGAACCTGCACCCTTTTGACATACCGGGTCAGGTGCTCTCCCAATTAAGCTATCGTGGTTCTATCCAGCCTGCCGAAATTATTCAGCACTATTTATTTTTTACTTTGAAAGCCAAAGGCGCCCATTCAATCTCAACAAGTACCGTCATTAACATCCGATCATAATATTTTTACAAATACTTAAGATCAGTTAAGAAGTAGGCAAGCTGTGTTAAAATGTTTTTGTTTTGTTTATATAATTTTTAACGCAATTTCTTTTTGTTTTTTTAATAATTTTATATTCAAGGTGGTCTAGTATAACATTGAAGTTCTTTGGACGCAATCATCTCCAGAAATGGAAACTCCGTGGAGAAATTGGCAGTCCAAGCTTCAAATTCTATGTCAACCCAGTGTTAAAAGACTTTTCTGGTCTTATCTAATGAGGTTGTGTCTACAACCACAGACCAGGGGAGTAGAGTATTTTAATATAATACTATTCGATTCAAATGTTAATTTATATTTTACGTACGATATAAATGAAGCCAGCCATTATATACGCAGAGACTTACCTCAGCCCATGCCTTAAGAATCGAAAGTTTTTCCAACGTCGCCATGCTTTCATTGTAAATCAGAGTTGTGTTGCCTTTCGTGTTCAATTTGTCTAAACTCGACACAAGTAATTGATGAACTCTGTAAAAAAACATTTATAGTAGTATCTATATCTTATTCTCACAATGACATAGGTTATGTTTATAACGCGCCAAGGCAAGGCAAATAAAAAGAGTTCATGTCCAACAAGGGCAATTAGGACTTCTTGGCGGGAAAGTGAAGCGTCATGTCTGCGGTTTTGTCTTATTTTCCAAAATTTGTGTTATATCGAATATTAATGTGAAATAATGGTGGATTATTAACCGTTAAGTGTTCGTGAGTGTATAAGTGTTGGCAAATGAAACAAAACAGTGCAACGTCACTTTTCTAATTCTCTCAAGAAGCTCGCGTGAGGACTCAGTAAAGCCCCACATCTTTACTGAGATACTCGAGGGGTTGGGGGGTATATCATTTCTCACATCCCATTTCTAATATCATTTATCATCATTTAAGGAAATATTGTTTATTTATGTATTACTTGTACAAAAAATTACTTTGACACTGGCTAAATGTGCTAATCGCACGAAGCCATCAACTAAAAGAAAAAAAAACAAGGGCAATTAAGTAATAATTACTTTGAGCTCTCTTACAACTTTTAATTCTATATTAGAATTCAGCGTAATTTTACAGTAGAATTGAGATATTTTTTTATTTCTTGAAAAGCTCTTTCAGATTAAAAAAAAATTGAGACGCGACAAGCAAAAATTTTATTTTTCACACATCTTCGTATTTTACTTAAGCAATTTTTCAGAAACTATGAGGTTTCCGACTTTGCGTTTATTTTTATGTTGAAGTATATTTTATGTCGGCAATGATCAAACAAAATAAAATAATAATTTAATTTTTTTTAAAGTCCACCCTCCATAGTAAATTTCTCAAACCCCTTTAGGTCATAATAATAAAAATAATAGCGGCTTCTAGCTGTTGCTGTTACTGTTACTGATATGGCCTGCCATCATATATCATTTTATTTCCGTTATTGGTAACTAGGCACTTAGGCAGATGTCTACAGTTTTTTTAAGAATAGTTTGAATAGTATATGTCTGTTAGTTAAGTCAAAGTCAAATATTTTTTATTCAAATCAGGGACCGGAACCGCTTTCCATATAAGGGGTTTTTGATTGAGTAATTCATAGACTTGTTTTCACTAACCCTATCAATACGGTAAGCATTTCGTCGACTTACTGCATCGAAAGGCTAACCAAATTGATACATATTGTTTTCTAAAGTTTACGCGAACACTACACATTGAAATGAAACAACTTTTACGGATCTACTCGCGTTTATCCTGTCAGTCTCCCTGTGACCACGGACCCTGCAAAGGGTTCGAAACGTCAGGATAAACATTAAATATTATTATAGTAATGTGTAAAATAAACGCGAGTAGATCCGTAAAAGTTGTTTCATTTCAAATTGATACAGTTAATTAGGGTAAGCACTAACCGCAACCAAAAACCCTGTTGAGGCTAACCCTATAAAAAGAATTCTAACGCGCTCAAGCAATTCAAGCTTCTACGTGCAATGCATTAGACTTATTATTGCATTACCGTTTACGTGTCCTATCTCGTTTTCACGCATTTTGGTGAATTTTACTAACATACCGGTATTTAAGTTCGGATCGCAGCATTGATTCGACGGCGCGGCGGTATGTAGATATTGGTAGGTAGGTAGGCAGGTAGGTATTAGTAGGTAGGTATTGGTAAGGTAAGGTAGCTTTTGACTTTCTAACTTAACGTGATTGTATTAATAAAACGCATTGAACCCATTTAACCCAGAAATCGAAAATGATACGGCGCTGATAACAACTATATTGTAATCGTATAACATACTAGCTGACCCGGCGGACTTCGTACCGCTTTAAAAGTTTCTATGACAATAAACAAACAAATCGTATTTCTATTATCATTAAGTTTTTTTTTCTAGTGATAGATATAGTGTATGTTACTCAGCGCTAATGTAGCATTCTAATGATGAAAGAATTTTTTAAATCGGTCCAGTAGTTTTTGAGTTTTTTCATCACAAACAAAAATACAAAGCTTTCCTCTTTATAATATTAGTATAGAAAGAACAATAAATAAATATATAAAGCAAGTAGTCATAAGTAGTTTGATTTCGTGTAATCTAGAAGTGAGGTTGTATATGTATGTACATTATGTATATTAAGTTTAAAACTATGAGTTAACACTAATCACTATGTTTACCTATATGTGAGAGCTTGTAATTAACTTTCTACAATAGAAATATAAGCTAGTATTTAAGCCATGTAAGCTTTCCTAATAAATAAATAAATAAAACTCGACGATAAACCTGCGCAAATCGTTGATGTCTCTAGCAACGCCACACCCGATCCAGGCGGAGCAAACGTCGCAAGCTGCCGCCGTCACATGGGAAGCAGTCTCGCCCGCAAACGCCGCCCGCACCGCCGCGCCCACCTGAGATAACGTTCTGTTAGACTAACTTAACTTAACTTTAACCGCCTCTGTGGTGTAGTGTTAAAATCACAGGTTTAAACCCAGAGGTCCCGGGTTCGATTCCCAGCAGGGGGGAACATGTTTGTGCACTCGGTTTGGTACCTTCCATCAGGAAGGGCTTATTTATCCGCCTGGCCTATCATCTTTTTTAATTATTTATTTATTTAAAACTTTTGCAACATATATTACATGGCGGACTTAATGCCTGAGGCATTCTCTACCAATCAACCATAGGGTGGTGCAGAATTTACAAGGTTGCACCTACCTTGTAAATTCTGCACCTTTGGGTGAAGGCAACAATTTAGAAATAAAAATAATATATTTTAAAACGCAGAGTATATACCTACATATATACAATTTATATAAATATACTTAAATAAACAAATATAATGTATATTATTACTTAAACTACTTTTACAAATATAGTACAAAAATAAACGTTTAATACATAATTTATAAATAGGATGTTACTGAAATGATTCTGCCAAGGATTTATCAAAAAAGAGCATACGGACTTTCTTTTTAAAAGCGTCACGACTCGAACATACACATACATTGATATTTTAAAAAACGTATTTGAGTAACATACTTTTTGAACTGTTGTGTCATAGATAGTTATATCATAGTTTAAGTTAAAGTAAGAAAGTAAGAAAGTAAGTAAGAAAGACAGACCTGTGCTTGGTACTGCTCTAACAGCAAATGTCCCGGGAATTCGGGTTCGGGCGCACGCGCGTACGCTCTCACTATATGCTGCAGTGTGCGCAAGCCAGCGAGCCGCAACGCGTCAGCCTCGCCCGTAGCGCCCACGAACGACATGCGCACGAGTTCCGATAGGTGCAGCGATAAGTACTCGCCTGTGGACAAATACGTGTTGTGCTTGGTAATTTGCAGCTTGAATTTTGTATCTAGAGCACACACCTTGACACTTGAAACGTGACGACCTCCTTGGTCGAGTACACCAAGTTGGTACGAGTTTGTACACCGGTTTTCATGATGTCTCTCTGAGGTCCCGGGTTCGATCCCGGTCGGGTCAATTTAGAAATTATTGTTTTTCTAAATTGTCTCGGGTCTGGGTGTTTTCTATGTATAATAAGTATGTATAATAAGTCGGTATTTAAGTATTTTAAGTATGTTTATCCGTTGTCTGGTAACCATTTAACGAGTTTCATAACAAAGCTTCTCATGGGCTAGATAATTGATGTGAGTGTAGAAAAGTTTATTTATTTTATTTACACACTTTCTGTCTCCAGCTGACACATACCTAACAACCAAAAAATAGACGTCCATAGTGGTTAGTAAGTAAAAAAAAATAAGGACGATTCAAAAGCACTGTTCTCAAGTTTATTTGAATAAAAAAAAATACTTTGACTTTAATCCTTTATAATAATTATTACTAATGCGTAAGTATATGCGTCAGATGGAAACAGCGAGTGTGTGTTCTCCAGATACAAAGTCCGAGCTGACGCTGACGCTGTAGCGTGTACATTGATATCGTGAAACGTGGTATATAACGTAATTTAGGAGATCAATTTTTTTATAGCCATATAATACTTATAGCCATAATAAATCTCTTAGTAGCAATACTATGTTCCAACAGTAAGATATAAGATAGCTGGTTCCGCATTAATTGAGAACTCCATGTGCAAAAAGGCCTACTATTGTAGATAAGATAAAAATGAATTGTGCAATACAAAAATTAATTACATAAAAGTTTTTTTTTAATATACTCTGTAGACAATCATGTAACGTGAATCACTCAATTAAATCTTACCATTAGGATCAACTTGCAGTTTTTCCTTCGCCTTGATAAGATCGAAGTGTGCAATATCACCAGTCGCTTCGCAGGCACTCATCAACTTTTGGATACATTCCATAGCAAATACCTGTGAAAACCACATGTTCATCATCATCATCATCATCATAATCAGCCCACCATAATAGGCCTCTCCCAATGCATGCCACTGAGCCCGATCTTCGGCTATTTTTATCCAACCGCCGCCAGCCACTTTGCGTATATCGTCACTCCACCACGCCGGAGAGCATCCTACAGTACGTCTGTCGAGTCGCGGTCTTTACTCTAGAATACGTATACCCCAACAATTATCGATCGGTGCGATTATATGACCAGCCCATAAAGTTAAGAAAGTTTATTACATACATTTCGGTATACTATATAAAGTTCAAGTGACCAATGGCCCCGACTGGTATCATAGGTCAAAGCTCATTCGGGGCTACAGTGCAGCGCCAAGAATAGTGAGTATACAATGTTCAAATGTATTTTAAACCAATGTACAGTCAACAGCAAAAGTAGACAATGTTTACTAGATTTCAAAATTAAGTTTCGTGTAAGTCGGTATTTTCTCTATCACTATTTCGATATGCGTTTAAAAAGTTTTGATTTTCATACTGATTTCATATTTTGAAACTTGACCAATCATCAGACGCAAACGCCTGCACATTAACTTATCCAAAAATGTCAAATCTATATTAATATTATAAAGCTGAAGAGTTTGTTTGTTTGAACGCGGTAATCTCAGGAACTACTGGTTCGAATTGAAAAAATATTTTTGTGTTTGATAGTCCATTTATCGAGGAAGGCTTTAGGCTATATAACATCGCGCTGCGACCAATAGGAGCGAAGCATCAGTGAAAAATGTTGCAAAAACGGGAACAAGAGCCTAAAAAATTAAAAATGCTGCCGAAAGTCACTATTCCACGCGGACGAAGTCGCGAGCACAGCTAGTTTCTTTAATAAATGTTCAACCATAATATTCCTTGGACATAAAGTTCAAAGTCTATTGAGAAAATTTGACAGTGTGGTAGTTTGATGTGCAGGCGGTGTACTAATTTAATAGCCTGAAGTTACAAAAAAGCATTCAATCTTCTATTTCAATAAATGACCTAGTGCAGTTTAATATTAAGATTCCGTATGACTAGATTTTGAAATAAATTTTATTATTTATTTATATGTATTTTTTTTTTTTAGTTGATGGCTTCGTGCGATTAGCACATTTAGTCAGTGTCAAAGAAATTTTTCTTACAAGTAATACATAAATAAACAATATTTCCTTTTATGATGATGATGAATGATATTAGAAATGGGAAGTGAGAAATGATAATACCCCCCAACCCCTCGAGTATCTCAGTAAAGATGTGGGGCTTTACTAAGTCCTCACGCGAGCTTCTTGAGAGAATTTGAAAAGTAACGTTGCACTGTTTTGTTTCATTTGCCAACACTTATGCACACTCACGAACACTTAACGATTAATAATCCACCATTATTTCACATTAATATTCGACATAACACAAATTTTAGAAAATAAAACAAATCCGCAAACATGACGCTTCACTTTCCCGCCAAGAAGTCATTTTTTTTTGCTGCACAAGTCGCACTATGTCTTCTAGTCAAGCTAGTTATAATGTGAAAACGTGCCTACAATATATTTTTTGACATATACAATGTGTAACAAAAAGGTGTGGTCAAAATGAAAAGATCCATAGTGTATCCGATCTAGATCTTGTATGCAGAGTTACTGAGACATAATTATTAACTTTAGATTGTCATGGAATTGTAAATTAAATACTTTATATTAGCGAAGTCATGCGCGTCAGGCACGCATAAGCAAGCAGCAGTGATCATGAATGTAAGTACTCAGAGGTTACTAAGTCACTAGGGCTGTGACTTGTTTATTTTGATTGTAACGTCACGATTCAAATATTTGATTAAAAATTGCATAACAAATTAAAGTTAACAATCACGTCTTATTAACTATACATACAAGATCTAGATCGGATACACTTTGGAACTTTTCATTTTGACCACACCTTTCTGTTACACGTTGTATACATGTTTTCCATATAACCTCGATTTGTCAATACTTTTAATAAAAGTATAGTTTGTGAATGTTTATTTGTTTGTTTAAAGAGATTACTCTCTGGGACTACTGGTCCAATTCCAAAAATATTTTAACCTTTTTACCGCCAACAACTTCTATAGAAGTTCGAGATTTTCGTGCCGTCCACGCCAGCACTTCTATAGAAGTTCTTCTTTGTACCTACTTTATTAAAATACATTTATACGTTGGCGTACAGCGGGACATCGCGTGCAGGATAGTTGGGCGGTGAAAAGGTTAACGATATAATGTTACATTCCTTGCGGGCAACATAGGCTATACTTTATTTTAAAAAAGAGTTTATTATTAAAATCTCCAACCCAAGTGGACGAATTGCGAGTCGAGTGATAGTAACTTATATTTTTGTGTTTATGTTGAAAATGTTTATGTAAAATAAAAGTTATTACGATCATTACTAACCCTGGTAGGCCACCTAGACTGGACAGCGGGGTGAGTGGACTGTTCGGACTCCGCGTGGAACTCGGCCTGGTCGTCGTCACCTTCCGCGTCGAAGTCAGTCTCGGGGTTGTTGTTGTCCTCTGCACACAAGCAATAGGTCAATCAGGACTTCAGAATCTAATCTAATCTAAGTATATATACACGACAGTACTTCTTGCGCGCGAGCCCTTACCCTAATATAGGAACTTTATCAGTAGGTGTAAATATAGTACCAGGAGGTTCTTATACTATATTTTACAACTTTTCCATTAATGACAATGAGGACTTAGTTTTGTCTGAAATTAACTTTATGCAACGCTTTTAATACATTTTTTGTGTGTACAAATTTCTTTTATCTCAATCACTGGTTAAAAAATCTCACATTTGTTGCGAGAATCTAACAGTCGTCAGGATCCATACCAAAGAGGTCGTAGATAATTTAATAACTCAAAAAATAATATTTTTATAATACAAAAAACAAACTTTTTTATATGAAAAAAAAATGCTGGCTAATGTAATAAGTACTAACAACAATAAACATTTCCACTCACCCAGTCGCACGCACAACACGCGCTTGCACAGCTGCAGCCACTCTTTGACCGCACGTCCGGCCGCCGCGGCAAGCAAGCAGCAAGTGAGCGTGTCCCGGGCGTAGGACAGCGCTGTTTCGTCCCGTTCCGTGTCCAGGAACGCGAATAGGGCACCGGGGAGGCCGGTATCGGTTATTACTACGCCTAGACAAACAAGTATAATGTAGAGCAGCGGTTCCTATACTTTTAGACAACCGCACTTTGGATACGTATTCGTGCAAGTTAACTTTTACGAACGCGTACGAATATGCACGATACATCCCGATCCCTCCAAATACTATAGCTATTACAGGGTGACTTTTTTTATCACTGTCTAAACCTTCTGAGATGACTCCCGTGATACAAACGAACAACTCTTACTATTGGACCAACTCTTTAACTTGAAAATAAAATTCAGCTGTTCCATACATTTTGGTCGAATGAATATTGATGTTTTGTATGGAACAGCTGAATTTTATTTTTGACTGGCATTTCAACAGATAAAAAGGCAAACTTTGTACGCGTTCAATACCTACGTTTAATATTGTATGTTTACGTACGAGTTAAATTCGTACGAAAACGCATCCAAAGTGTGGCTGGCCCTAGGCTTCGGAGCACTTTAAAAAACCTTTTTAGTTATTTATTTATTGTATGAAAACCCATATGAAATGATAGCTATCAGTAGCATGAATAGGATTTAAAGTCTCTAACATCACATTAACATTACAGTTGAACACTTTATAAGACTGCCCGACTGCCCTAATAAAATATTATTCAGCTATTCAAAATTCAAAATCATTTATTCAATTTAGGCTACAAGTAGCTCAGCAAGTGTCCAGCTCTTTTCTCCCTTACAGCGTCAAAAATATTGGAAAATGCCCTATCATAGCAGGACACTTTCCATTACAAATAAACACAAAAAAAACAAATAATATATAGAAGACAACCACAACATGTAAAAAAAAAACAAAATACAAAATCTATATATATCTATATATATTATAGAAGCGTCGTCGGTACTTGAACGGATAGATGTTCGGGTACAATGCGAGACATCCCGTGTTCAGCCCGTGACAGTGGTCACGGGCTGAACACTTAGGTAAAGGTATCTTAGGCAGTGGCCTAAGATACCTTTACTAATTAGCGTGCGTTAATCCCCGTTAATTTTTTTTTGATATTATAAAACAACGTCCTCACCACAGTACGGTCTAGCGGGTACATGGTCCTTCGCCAGCATAGCGTACTTGCACACCTCGGCCGCCTCCTTCTGGGACAGCTGGCGCAGGCAGCACAACGCCGCGCGACGAACTGCAAGCTCGGTGCTCGATAGATCGCGCTAGGGGAGAGAAACAGGCGCTATAGTAGTATAGTATTGTAGGATGTGTGCGTGGCATTGCAACATAGAATTCCATACGTTTCATTTTCACCGACTATAAAGTCGGTCCCTAATTATCGGACGTGGCACATTATTATGAATGAGTAATCCAAGATGTTGTATGTTAATAAAATAAGTAAGCACATTGCGCGCAAATAGTAGTGTGTGATTTGGTATAGTTGAAGTCTTTAAAGAGAGGGAGTCACGAAATATAAAATATAAAAGGAGAACCGGCACTTTCCTTAGAAAAAATGTTAAACTTGCAGACAAAAGAATTTGGTCTTATAGTAAAGCTAATATTATTTGCTACCTAAACCAAGTTTTGACTTATTTTTACCGAATCGCGGATAAGAGTTATTTAATTATTAATATTTTTTTAATATGGAAACACTGAGTCTTCAAATGGCAGACATGTTACTTTAAAAATGTCTAACGTGGCTGCATAAACCATAACTTTTTTGCTTTTAAAAAAAAAAAAAAAAAAAAAAAAAAAAAAAAAAACAACGCCGTCACGTCCGTCAGTCAGTCAACCGTCATTCGCATTTTAACTGTCATTTGTTGACAGATATTGCCAGATATTATTGAATTACAAATTAAAAAATTAAAAAAGTACACATCTTAAGCATAAAACGCCGGGTCTCCTCTATGTAAGAAATTGATGTATGTATGTTAACTGTGTTACATTACATTCTTTACACTCTTTAAATGTTGTGTATTCTGTAAACTACGTACGGTCGACCACTGTGCGACCACTAGTAATAATAATTTCACAACTTCATTGCGGTGGCCTGTATTCTTTAAGCTAGTTTTTTTTGTATGTTTAAGTGTTCTGTGGGAAACGGTGTTGTAAGGAGCAATGGACGAGTGAAACCACCTGTAACTAGCAAAATAGATTTATTGTGCTCAACCTTGCAGCCGTGAGAAATAGGGGAAAAAGAGGGCGAGTGGCGGGCGCGCAGGCCCTTATATGTTGGCGGGCTGTCGCTGTTTGCGGGAAATATAGGAACTACTCGCTACTCGTGATACATTGTCTAGTTTGCTTGCAGCATAATAGATTTATTTCCCTTTGACGGTGCCAGATGGCGCTAAACATGCGACAGGTGTTGGTGTACTTTTATAAATTTATGTAACTATTTTATTATAAATGTTCATTGTTACACTGCTTGTTTGCCCAAATAAAAAAATAAGTTAAATAAATTCGTAGAACTGAATTTTAATGATTTAAATAATGTTCACTGTAAAAAGTTTCAATTCGTATAAAATCAGTGCCTAGAGCTAGCCTAGAGACTAGAACGCCTTAGAACTAATGTATACAAATTAATGCGTCACGCGAATGAAAAAAATATACCGCTTTATTTTCCTAGATTGGTAGCTAGTCGTTCCAAAATTGCAATGTATTGGCGCGTAGTAACCGCGCGCATAAATTTGGACGAGACGAATAGCGATTTATTCGCCCCTTCTGGACTTGGTCTTAGAATAAGTGTATCTCAGTGTGTGTACTCACGCATAGCTGCGGTACAATAGTGTGCAGGCTGATGTGGTTGGGCGCGAACATCTGCAGTTGTTGCAAACCGCCGGCCGCTTCTGCCCGGGCGCCGCCTCCGCTACCGTTCGCACCTTCACCTAGCGCTGCGCATGCGCATACGAAGCGGCTTACTGCGCACACTGGGGTAAAGGACGAATATTTACGAATATTTAAAATGTTTAAAATAAATGAATACGTTATAAATATATTATTATAGATATAAATAAATTTTGAGGGAAGTTTTATTACGAAGTACCTACAATTTATTCATAATATTCACACGACCGATTTTTTAAAACACTAGGGTTTAGTAGGCGCCTGACCCGGATTGTCATAAAGGGCGGGTTTAAGTCCCTCTCATTCACACTAAATACACTTTTCCTAATTGAGTACGTTGTACATTATACGAAAGTTAGGGTATATTATAATGGGATGCACTTCCCCTTAGTGTTTTTCTATTAGCAACAAAATTAAAAAAAAAAACAAAATAATTTATTCAGTTTAGGCTACCAGTAGCTCTTGTGATTGTCACTATGCCATCGGTTCGTAAGTCTACTCTGGGCGGGAGATCTTGTACTGAGAAGAACCGGCAAGATACTCAGCAAGTATCCAGCTCTTTTCTCCCTTACAGCGTCAAAAATATTGGAAAATGCCGTATCATAGCAGGACACTTTCCATTACAAATAAACACAAAAAATATATAGAAGACAACCACAACATGTAAAAAAAAAAACAAAATAAAAATCTAAGTTAACAAATTTACATCAGATAATTATGTAAAAGTTTCAATTTCCACAATGTCATACAGTACCACTACAGTACTCTAGTAAAAGTCAAAAATTGTTTAAGTAAAACAAAGTCAAACTATAGTTAATAAAACTAAAAATAAGATAAGTATGCAAGAGCAGACCATCCTTCACAACAATTTAGTTTTGCTTGGCTTACCTTGCAACTCCGGGCCGACTACAGTGATCAAAGCGGACAGAAGCCGTCCAATGCTTCTGTGCAAATCTTCCAAGTAAGGCGGAGTGCTGAATAGTAGTTTCAATGCTAGATTCAGCGTCGACTCCACGTGGGAACGGAACATTGGTCCGGACGCGTCGGCGAGCACCGAGAGCGCGTGCACCGACCACACCTGGAATTAATGAAAAGGTTACAAATCTATACTAAAGGGTTTTCCAATAAGAGGTTTCATTTTGATATGATTAAAAAACGAGTATTTTTAAAGAGAAATCAATGAATGTTTATTTCATTGTAAAGAGGAAGATTTGCCATTAACATTTGAAGACGATAATCAGCAGGCCGCCATGGCTACGCTTGCAGCACCATATCCTTTTCATAAAAATTTACATGACCAATTCGTATATTTGCTTGCAATGATATAAATCAACTATAAGTAATATAAATCAACAACTTTTTTCTATGATTTATTATTTACTAGCGGCCCGCTGGCGACTTCGTCCGCTTGAGTGAACACCCGTATCCTAATAGAACCCTATGGCAGCGCAGCGCCACCTACCGGGTCCAATCGTATGCATTTTTATACATATAAACCTTCGTCTTGAATCACTCTATCTATTTAAAAAAACCGCATTAAAATCCGTTGCGTAGTTTAAAGATCTAAGCATACATACATAGGGACAGACAGACAGCGGGAAGCGACTTTGTTTTATACTATGTAGTGATTTATTGGATTACCTACCGACATAAGAAACAGTATTCTAAGTTACAAAAAATAAGCTCTTAGCAAACTGCTCTTAAGTTTTTGATTATTTTTTCTTAAAGTACTCGCCTGCACTTCCACACTCGCGCTGTCCTGCGCCAGCGCCCGCAGCACAGGCAGCGCCGCAGCGCTAGACGCAGTGCCTCTGGCCCGCTGCACAGCGCCCACGGCCGCTGCAGCCGCTGCACGCGTGGGTCTAGCGGGCGCTGTTCTCGCTAGCGTTAGCACGCGCTCGCTCAGCGCTTGACTCTCCGCCTCAGTGATGCATCCGCAGAGACGGCCTGCGCAAGACGCAGCCGCTGCGCGAACTGTTGCGCTGGCAGCTGATAGACCATTCTGAAGAAAACATGAATCATATTTTAAGTAGGGAAGTTGACAATAATTAATTTCAGGACATGAAACATAAATGAAATCACGTAACAGTTCAAAACATTGACCTATTTTTTATTTGACCTAAGCACGAATTTTCATAGCCTTAAAAGTTATTAATAAACACTGAATTGACAGAACAGAATAGTGACGATGACGTCATAGTTTGCCATTCCCATACAATTTCTATTTAAAAAAAATCGTTTTGACAGTTGCAAAAAAGTTTCTCTATTGTTACCCAATTTGGGTTTGGCTTGTTATCTTACTAGTATTATAAACGCGAAAGTTTGTAATTATGGATGGATGCTTGTTACTCTTTCACGTAAAAACTACTGAATGGATTTGGACGAAATTCGGCATACAGATAGTTTATAACCTGGCATAACACAAAGGATACTTTTTATTCCGATATTCCCACGGGAACGGGAACCACGCGGGTGAAACCGCGAGAGGCCGCTAGTTAAAATATATATATATTTTTATTGTTTCCCTTTTATGTTTGTAGTAGGAATAGTATCAGTGGCATATCACAATGAAGTCTAGGACCCATGCTGGGCTGTGACTCGACAATAATGTATCAACTGCGTAACTTCCCGTGCACGTCGTAAGAGCCGACTAAGTGACAAGGGGAGGTTCTTGGCGGGAAAGTGAAGAGTCATGTCGGCGGTTTTGTTTTATTTTCTAAAATTTGTGCTATGTCGAATATTAATGTGAAATAATGGTGGATTATTAACCGTTAAGTGTTCGTGAGTGTGCATAAGTGTTGGCAAATGAAACAAAACAGTGCAACATTACTTTTCAAATTCTCTCAAGAAGTCTGCGTGAGGACTTAGTAAAGCCCCACATCTTTACTGAGATACTCGAGGGGTTGGGGGGTATATCATTTCTCACTTCCCATTTCTAATATCATTCATCATCATCATATAAGTTGTTTATTTATGTATTACTTGTAAGAAAGATTACTTTGACACTGGCTAAATGTGCTAATCGCACGAAGCCATCAACTAAAAAAAAAAAAGTGACAAGGGTTTCAAGATTCTTGCACATTATTCGATGTATCTGTCTATGTATGTATACACCGTCACTTTTTGAACGTTTTAATCCTGCAGGTGGGTTGATCAGACCCTGAAACTAAACAACTTTTCCCAAGAAACACCTGCAGGATTAAAACGTTCAAAAAGTGACAATGTATATGTATGTATGTATTAGAGATGCGCCGAATATTCGGTATTTGTTATGTTCAGCGTATTTTTCCATGTTTGTTTTCGGCCGAATATTCGGTTTAATTGCCGAATAATTACCGAATATAAAAGGTGTACAATTTTAAGCTTGTAAAAAGACTAATATAAGTACCATAGTTTATTCATTTATTATTAGCAATGAATCGATAAAAAAGTCTTACATTTTATATTTTTAAGTACTTATTCCTGCACTGAAGCTGAATTAAATATTTATAAAATACAGTGAAAAAATTAAATGCCTACCCGACCCAGCCAGGAATCGAACCTGGGTCTTCCGCAATCCGGGCTGCACTGACCATTATGCTACCGAGAAAGCTGACGTAACGTAAGCACTAAATTTTTTCACTGCTTTTAACAATAACTACTAGCGTGACGTGCGTGAAATTGCAATTACGAGTAAAACTGCGGCGGGCGCGGGCGGGCGGCGAGTGATAAGAGTCAAGAGACTTGACACGGTGCGGCGCGATCCTGTACAAACGTGTTTGGCTAGGCAAAGCGCGCTTAAATGAACCGAATTTATCCGCTGAATATTCGGTTCGTTTTATTGTAAACCGGACATTCGGCCGAATATTTGTATTCGGCCAAACCAATATTCGGCCCCATTCTAGTATGTATGTATGTATGTATATATATGTATGTATGTGTGTATGTACGTATGTACGTACCACAATGAGGTCGGTGGCGGCCGCCTTGACCGGCTCCTGGCCGAGCGCGCACTTCTGGTCGGCGAGCGTGCGCAGCGCTAGCAGTAGCGCGGTGTACACGTTCACTTGGATCGCTTCCTGGCGGAGGCCTTTCGACATCTTGATGCTCTCCGCGAAGTGCTCTAGCAGTTGCTGTCTGTGAATTGTTATTGTTAAATATACAAAATGTTACAGAATAAACGTACACCCTGAAAGTAGTTTGTTCAAAGTCGGCCTACTGAAAAGATTTCATTAATTTTTATATACTTACGTATTTTTTTTGCGTTAAGCGATCGTTGTATCAAGATAATTTAAAACGTAAATAACTGAAGGGCATTTCAAACTTAAACAAACACCAGCTACTGCATTTTAATAGACATTATTGCGTACAGAGAAGCCTTAAAAATCTTCATACTGTTCTTGTTTCTTTGAATCTGTAATTTTCTATTCTCCGTCCTGTTATGATATAACTTTCCAGAAGAACTAAGCATTTTTTTCTACTAAAGTCCTATTGACAATAGTCACATTTATGTCAGCATTCGTCGGGTTCTTACATATTCTGTAAAATAAATAAAAGTTAAGTATACCTGTGCTTATTGGCTGCTCTAACAAATATCAGTGGGAACAGCGCGACTGCCGCGTCGATCACGGCGACACCTAGCGGTTGCGCCGCGGTACCTGCGTGTATCAATCAAAAATAAATAAATAAACTTTCCTACACTCACACCAATTATCTAGGCCAAGAGAAGCTTCGTTATGAAACTCGTTAAATGGTTACTAGACAACGGATAAACATACTTAAAATACTTAAATACATACCTATATAGTATCACTATCATATCAAGTTTAATAATTAAATAGTTATTATTAATAATAAGTTATTGGTTAGAATCCTTTTATGTCCCACTGCACGATCAAGGCATTCCTTTTGCCAGCTTTCTCGACCCTGGATAAAAGTCAGTTCAGGTGAACGTTTAATCTTATTATATTACTAGCAACCGCCTGTGACTTCGTCTTTTAAACCAACGTCTTATGATCCTGTGGGAATATCGAGAAATCTAGCCTTACTCTTTATTTTAATTTTAAAGTAAAATTTTAGCTTTCCGCGTCCAAGGGTTTTAGTCTGCGCCTCGATAAATCAATCAGTAAGTAAGTTATTATTTTGCTTGTTTCTTAAATCATTTTATTTATATTTATTGATAGGAAGATTTACAGACAAATAACATCTATATTATCTATCATGGTCTCTTCATCACATCACATCACATCACCAGCTCGTTTTATGTCCCCACTGCTGGGGCACGAGCCTTCCCTATGGATGGATAGGGAGAACGGGCCATAAACCACCACGCAGGCCTGGTGCGGATTGGAGGTTGTTAACGACTGCTAATGCAGCCGGGACCAACGGCTGGCATGGTCTCTTGCATAAGAGTAACTATAAACGGAATTGTTATCATATATACCTGATATATTCTTATCAGATATTTCTAATCCAAAGGTTTTCTAAACTTGTATAACTTGGTAACGTAACGGCATATAATTTTGTAAATGTCGTTACATATTGAATTAAAGCTGTGGAGTTTCTTGCGCCCTTTCTTCTCCACAGCTAAAAAATAGACGTCCTGAATGGGTAGTAGGAAAAAATTATAGACGATTCAAAAGTACTTTTGTAAAGTTTATTTGAATAAAGAATATTTGACTTTGACTTTGACTTTTAACTATATTTATTACTAGCGGCCGCTCGCGGCTTCACCCGCGTGGTTCCCGTTGCCGTGAGAATATCTGAATAAACAGTATCCTATGTGTTATTCCAGGTTATAAACTATCTGTATGCCGAATTTCATCCAAATCCTTCCATCCGTTGCAGCGTAAAGAAGCAACAAATATACGAACATACATACACACAAACTTTCGCATTTATAACATTAGTAGAATTTTTGAGTATCCGTGATCGATCATGGCATATGCATGCAACTGTGCCGAAATCATGAAAACTCAAAAATAATAAACATGGTAAGAATACCGTTAATAAATTAATCTACATTTTTGGTCAATAAATATACATATTATGTTATTAACGAATCAATCAAAGGTATGATTAAACTTGTAGAAAAAATCGTGGGTAGCTGATACACTTTACTTTATTTTGTTTTTTTTAATATGTACCTAGTTAATGAATTAGTCTAAGTTGTGGAATTCTCTAATTGGCTTAAGTATCATAAAATAAGTAAGTTAAAATGTGTTTGTAAAAAAGCTGTTGAATTTCCTAATAAATAAATAAATAAATTTTAAAAACGTTATAGACAATATAGACTATTTACCTGAAGCAGCGGGAGCGGCAGGCGTGGCGGGAGTTACCGAACGGTACACGCAGCATGGGTCGTGCTCCAGCGCGCCTGAGCCGCGAGCGCTCAGCGGCGATATGAGCTGGGGGTCAACGTATATCGGTTGTTATAATGGACGACAATGCATCATATTTATACAGTGATCAAAATCGAGTGGGGCTAATTCACCTAAAGTTGCAGACAACACATAACGAAGAGGGGTTAAAACCACCAAAATGTTGTTAATACCAAAATTTTGTTAATTTATTTTGTTCAAATTTCCATTGTTATCATCGAAATTTCCATAAGTGCCAATAAGGCGGAGGGGAGAGGTGGTCCCCCTACCTCTCCCCTCCGCCTTATTGGCACTATGCTCTCCCCAAAAATACATAACTCAGAAACTTATAAGTAAAACTATACCTGGGAACAATAAATTAACAACATTTTGGTGGTTTTAACCACTCTTAGTGTTGTCTTGTTGCTAGTTCCCTGTGTGGTGCCGGGGATAAAGAATGGGACCACACCATCTCTTCCCGTGGGTGTCGTAAAAGCCGACTAAGGGACCATTCCAGAGGATGGGCAGCAGCATCTCTCTGAGGTAACCCTCAACCTACTGCGATCGCCAACCCGCCTGCCAAGCGTGGCGATTACGGCAAATACCCCCTCATATCCTTGGGGGAGGCCTTTGTCCAGCAGTGGACGTCTTTTGGCTGAGATGATGATGATGATGATGAGTGTTGTCTTGTCGGCAACTTAAGGTAAATTAGCCCCCTTCATTCCGATCACTGATCATATAATTCATCATATGTCTACAAACGACTAGATATATCCATTTACCTGTTCTTCTATTTCAGCGTGATCTGTATCGTATATCCAACACTCTTCGCCTAATAAAATCATATCCCGTGGATGCATCGATGACATGAGGAGGCCTGAAAGTAAAAGGTTTTGGATTAATATAGCGAACTCATTCAGTTCAGTTCACTTCACTTAAGTTTCAATATTCGAAGAGTTTGATGACGCAGTGGTTAACGGGCCCAATCTGCAAGTGCTGAGGTTAAGCAACTTCGCAAAGGCCGGTCATTGAATGGCTGACCAAAAATTTATTATCTCGAGCTCCTCCTTCTTTTAGCAAATTAAGCCTCGTAATACTCTAACCACGACTCTAGAACTACGAACCCTTTGAAGGCCGCTTCTGTTAGGCCAGTCCTAAAAATGACTTAAAGAGTCTAAAATTAAGTTTTAAAAGTTTAAAAAATGACCTAAAAGCCTACAGCCATGGGAACACTACCTGGGACCCAAACCCTAGTCAGTACCTGTGGCCACGTTGGCGTCGCTGGGGTCGACAGCGCCGCCGGCCAGCCCCCCGACCGCCTAACCGATCGCTTTGACTTCGTGTGTGGTTTATGACGTCATCTTGTCGTTCCTTCAGCTTCTGATATTGCTTTCATAGGCGGTGCGAGGTGGCAAGAGGACGTCATAAACTATACGCGTAGTCAAAGCGATCGGTTAGGCGGTCGGGGGCAGCTCGGCGGCCAGTAGCCGCAGTAGCGGGATGGCGGAGGACACTCCAACAATCCTAACGCAGCTGTTGCGAGATTTCGTGTCCGTGAGAGTTGTCTATGTCATGTATGAAGGTTACTTTCTGCTAAGGAGACCCTTATTTCGTGGTCAGTACCTGTCGCCACGTTGGCGCCGCTGGGGTAAGCCGCGCCGGCCAGCTCGACGGCCAGCAGCCGCAGTAGCGGGTCAAAGACTAGGCTTTTAGCCTTTTTTAAGACTATCCTCACTTTTGAACGCCTAGAGGGCTAAAAGCCTAAAAATCATTTAGGCCTCGCGTCTAGCCTATTATCGAGTCTTAGTATGAATTTAATAATAATAATTCATTGTCTCCTAACTTGTCCTATGCCACAAAGGTTGTCTGGTAGAAATCGCTTTAAGCGATAAGACCGCCTTTGCCTACTGTTACTATTTTAAAATTATCTGTATAATTGTGTAAGCAATAAAGTGATTATCTATCTATCTTTTTTACAAGACTATTTATTTAAAGAGGTTGAAGGCCTTGTATAATATACCTGTGGCCACGTTGGCGCCGCTGGGGTCGGCCGCGCCGGCCAGCTCGGCGGCCAGCAGCCGCAGCAGCGGGGCGGCGGGGGGCGCGGGGGGCGCGGGCGGCGCCCCCTGCCCCGCGTGCGGCGCTAGCGCTGCAGCCGCTTGGTATAGGCGTAGGCGGAGCAGCGCTGCCGGCGCTTTGAGGGCGCCGCCGTAGTTGCGAAATACGCCGCCCACGCTGTTTAGGGAAAGAAAGTTACATCTTCTTCAAATTAAATATCTCAACAGTGAAGGAGGAGTTAATATTGTTTTCTTTAACTACAGATCGGAAAGAGAACCATCCCAATAAACTAGCTACAGACAGATTGATTTTAGACTTATCTACCACAAACACCTCGAAGGTAAGGACATCGAGAAACGAGAGAGGCTTCCTACCGGGGTGCACCCATCTTCTGTCACAAATTCAAACTTCTAGGCTGGCGACAGATTAGCCCAGAAAAAACCTTCTAATATAGGTACTTACTTATATTATTACACGAAAGGCGTTAGAAGGAAATTCTAATAAGGTGAGAACAACAAAAAAACACTGTTTACTAAATTTTGAAATATGTTGCTGTTAAATAAACAGTTGAAATGCTTTACAAAAACATGCGAATATTACATTTGTACTCTTTGCAATTTGTAAATAAAAAATCATTTTTTAATGAAATGTTTATATAATTTTTAACGCAAATTTTGTTGCGAACAAATTACAAAAACACAAATGTTGAAAAAATTTCCACGAGCAGGATTTGAATCCGCACCCTTCTGACATACCGGGTCAGGTGCTCTTCTAATTGCAATTTAATTCCAATTTAATAAATAAAATGTAAGTACATAGAAAACTTTGGAACACTGCTTGATATGTACAGTTTGTATCAACATACTTGGTGAGCACAGCGATGGCCCCCTCTATAGGCTGGGCTAGCCTCTTGGCTGTATCCTCGCTGCTGACCAGCGACGGGCAGTGGAGTAGCAAGCTGTGGAGAGCGGATAGCGCGCCCGCCCGACCCTCCAACGTCACCTAAAAACGAACGAAAGTCAGATGACTTCAAAATCTTAATCAGATATAAAAATTTATCTAAAATAAAAATTAAATTAATTTACAAAACTAACCAGTTCTATACTAAGTATAAATAAATTATAAAAAAACATGCGTAAGTAATGCTTGAGAAAAATATGAAAGTTGGTTGTTATCTGTTTTGTAGCTTTTTTGTTAATAAATAAAGGAGATGTTTCAAGTTTGTATGGACACTGGGTTAAGTTTTTGTACAGGTAAAATAAATCAAAGAAATAAAATAAATAACCAATTACACACAAAAATTTTTCATAATTTAGCTTTATTTTGGGGTTCAAAGCTTTTTAAAATATTATGTGACATTTTAAATTCAACAATGGCGAACGTCAATCAATGTAATTTTGACCTTATGAGTTTGACGTCCTAATCACGGCTAGCGGGAACTTATAAGGTTAATCTTTATTTCTGTTTTTGAACGTGTTATGTTTTAAATATGGTCTAAATTCGTCACAACAACATTTATGAACCAAAAAATTACTAGAGAAATAATTTTATTTCTATTTTTTCTGAGAATCCTTGTATTTTTTACATTTACATAGACTCGGCCCAAATTTAAAACATCACCTTTATAATTAAATAGTTTTTAGAATGAACTATTCAAATGGCTATAATCTAACCTGCCACGTGAACGCGTCACCACGAGCTTTCTCTGACTCCAACTCCTTAGCGGAGCGCGGAAAACTGTTTCGCCATAGCAACAACATTCTGGGCAGCAAGCCTCGCACCACTGGCACTCCTGTTGAACAACAGTAACGAAATCGAAGCTTTAAAGTAGAGATGGGTCGTACTAGGTAAATTTGATACTAGGTGCACCTGTTCCTAGTATTATCTAATACTCGATTTAGATACCTATTCTACCTAGTCCCCCTAGTATTAGTAGTTTCACGTAGTAACTAGTTAGACTAGATGTCGACTACTGCTGACTTAATCCATGTAGTTAGTACCACCTATGGGCAGAGGCGGGACTTATTGCTTAAAGTTAAAAAGTCACTTATGCTTTTAACTTTTTTTTTAAAGCTGCTTATTTGTTTTAAAAAAATTGCCAGGAGAGCACGTAAAAACAAGTTTTTACCGGTTAGTAAACAAGGAGTGAGCGGGATAATAAAACACAAAAATAATAATAATAATTTTGTCATTCGGAACCTTATGATCATACAAGTAGGACCTAAATTAAATTGGTTTCACACTCCACAGTATCACGCAATACTTCAAGCACCTATTCTTCTAAGATCTAGTATTGTACTAACCTACATATGGAATCTTATTCCGTGGTATAGTCGAAAGCCGTGAAATGGAAAGAAATACTTGGTGTGCACAATACGCGAATACGTGTGCATGGGAATATTTCCTCTAATGTTTTTTTTTTTTTTTTTATACATAGCACGGCAAATGACTCCATACCACCTGATGTTAAGTGGAAATGGAGTCCAGACGCGAAGACAACTGGTGCAGCGTGAAAACAACGCAGCATCAGTCAACCTCACTCTGCCGGCCCACAAGGTGCTTCTTCACGCCTCGTTTGAAGGACCCAATATCATAGGAAGGAGGAAAAACGTGTGCTGGTAGACTATTCCATCTTTTGGAGGTGCGACAAAGAAACGAGTCACCAAATTTCTTTGTGCGCGATGGGATATGTGTGACAGTAAAGCGATGACTCCGGAGAGCAGCACGTGTACTTCTATGGAGGAAGGGAGAAGGTGGGATAAGGTCAGAGAGTTCTTCAGAGCACTCAGCGTTTTCTATCGCTTGTACCAAGCGATAGAAAACGCTGAGTGACGCTATATCTCTACGCAATTGTAGGGGTTCGAGAGTATTAGTGACCTCTGCATTGCCGATAATGCGTACAGTGCGACGCTGCAATCTGTCTAAGGCATCGAGAAGGTACTTTGCGGAACCGTCCCAGATGTGCGAGCAATACTCCACGCAAGACCGTACCTGAGTCTTGTACAAAAGACACAACTGGTCAGGCCAAGCGTCTGGTCTTGTACCAAGCGATAGAAAACGCTGAGTGACGCTATATCTCTACGCAATTGTAGGGGTTCGAGAGTATTAGTGACCTCTGCATTGCCGATAATGCGTACAGCGCGACGCTGCAATCTGTCTAAGGCATCGAGAAGGTACTTTGCGGAACCGTCCCAGATGTGCGAGCAATACTCCACGCAAGACCGTACCTGAGTCTTGTACAAAAGACACAACTGGTCAGGCGTAAAGAATCGCCGCACTCTGTTCAGGACACCGAGTTTTCGTGAGGCAGTTTTGATCACGGCTTCGATGTAGTCCTTTTGATTCAGATCACAGCGAATCGTCATACCGAGCATGTTGATATTGCTCTGCAGGCTTAGAGATGTGCCCTGAAGAGTTGGAAGGGGAAGGAATGGTGACTTCTTGGCCGTAAACGCACATACCTGTGTTTTCTTGGCATTGAACTCTACAAGATTATTGGAGCCCCAATTAGATATGAGGTCCAATACCCGATTGAGCTCAATGACAAGATTCACTCGTTTCTCTTCAGTTTCGACTCGCCCAGCCGCAAGGTGACCGTTATACCCACCGTGCACTGTACTATCATCTGCATAGCAATGAATATTTCCAAGTGGAAGCATATCATTGATATGCAGAAGAAACAACGTGGGTGACAGAACGGAACCCTGAGGGACACCAGCGTTCACTGACATGAGCCGCGAAGCGTATCCATCAGACAGGACACAAATTCTACGCTCGTGCAGGAAGCCAGCGACCCAGTTGCAGAACTGTGCAGGCAGACCGTATGCCGGGAGCTTGGAGAGAAGAGCTTTGTGCCAGACCCGATCAAATGCCTTGGCTATGTCGAGGCTAACAGCCACCGACTCACCACGCTTGTCAATAGCCTCACCCCAGAGATGTGCGACGTACGCTAGAAGATCACCCGTTGACCGCTTCGGCCGAAACCCATATTGGTGATCGTGAATGATGGAGTGTTCTTCTAGGTAGTGGACAAGTTGTTTATTTAAAATGCGCTCCATTACTTTGCACAAAACTGAAGTTACGGCTATGGGGCGGTAATTCGATGGATCTGACCGATCACCTTTTTTGGGGACCGGTTGCACATTAGCCTCTCTCCAAGATTCCGGCACACAACCTGAAGAGAGCGAGAGACGGTAAAGGCGCGTTAATACGGGGGACAACTCCGCTGCACACATTTTTAGTACTACTGGAGGGATGCCATCAGGGCCATTAGCTTTCCGGACATCGATTGACTGCAGCTCCGCACGGACGTCACACTGCCTGATTTTAAAATCGGGCATTGTGTGGCCACAGTAAGAGATTGTAAGTGGCTGTGCATTGCAATCATCGACTCGGGAGTTAGCCGCAAAGAGTTTGGCCAGGAGATCGACCTTCTCCTGCGGCTTGTGAGCTAAAGTTCCGTCAGGACATCTCAATGGTGGCAGCGAGGGTTGGCAGAAGTTTGATTGCACGGCTTTGGCCAGACGCCAGTAGCTACGGCTGCCCGTAGGATGCGTCAGTAGTTCTTGGCCGACTCGTGCAACACGCTGGGCATCCGCTCTAATGTAAGCTCTTTTGCAGGACTTGGTGGCATAATTATAGGCTGCTTTCAGCGAGCGGGTTTCGGGATCCCCAACAGCTTTACCCCTGATCCAAGCGCGGTATGCCGCCTGCTTGTTATCAACAGCGTTGGCACACTCGCGGTTGAACCATCGGTTGCGCCTGCCTTTGCTGATGAGAAAGGAGTGCGGAATATAGTATTCCATCCCTAAAACTCATCACTCTCATCAGCAACTGCAGTCGCACTAGCTGTCGGGTTCTTCCCACTGAAGCAGCGCTGCCCCCAAGGAACGGATGCGAAATAGTCCCGCATACCATCCCAATCTGCCGACGAGTAGTGCCAAATCTGGCGTTTCGATACCGCTAAAGGCGGTAGTGGGACCAGAGGCACTTTACTGGATACCAAGCAGTGATCCGAAGATCCCAAAGGAGCTCGAACCTCCACTCGGTAGCCAGCTGGGCGACTCGTCAGCAAAAGGTCCAACAAAGAGGGCGCGTGACCGACTACGTCTGGGATCCTGGTGGGCTGGTTCACCAGTTGAGTCAGGTCGTGCGTGAGAGCGAACGCGTGGGCAGTTCTACCAGCATGGTCAGTTTTGGAGGAACTTAACCACAACTCGTGGTGAGCATTGAAGTCCCCCAAAAACACCAATTCCGCCGATGGAAACCGCTCCTGCGCTTTATCTGCCACCCGACTAAGGTGTTCAATAAGTCGAGTTGTCTCCATGTCGCCATTATGGGATCGGTAGACGCAGACGTAGACACGGTTATGAGAGCCCAAGTCGACGTGTACCGCAAGGAGGGAAAAGGAAGGGTCTTCCAGACAGCGCAGACGGCGACAGCAAACATCCGTCCGAACGAACAAGCAAACTCCGGCTTTGGCTTTGAAGGATTCTTCAAGCACAAAGCCCGGATAGTGCAGGTAAGTGGTGTCAGCCGGACAGATTATTTGCGTCTCCGTCAAGAATAACATTGCTGGCCGTGCCGTCTCAAGATGGTGATGGACGGCATTGAGGTTTACATGGAGTCCGCGGATGTTAGCGAACTCGACCTCAAACGGTAAGGTTGTGGTGGGGGTGTGCACCGCTGAATTACCAGTTCTAATGTTATGCGCTGTCATGTTGTAAGAAAGGAAGGAGGCGTGAATCGAGGGAATGCTACCGCGATGCAAATGGTCAAAGTGTGGCGACCTGTTTCACCAGGGAACTGCCTACAAAAGAGTTTCACTAACCCGCCGAACGGAAGGGCCCCCGAACCCCCCCGGGAATGGCCGCCGGGACCCCACCTTCCGGTCACCAACCGGCACGACGGACCACCCCGAGATTATGCGTGGCATGGTGAGGCAGCCTCACGAGCTGGTTAGGCTCGCTTGGGCCCCTGTACTGTGCCACGGGCGGCCAGCGGGACAGCCGTTTCTACGGGTCTCCCTGGTCGGCGGGTTAACGAAGTCCTCCTGGCACTGGTTTGACGGAAGCCTCCACAGACCAAATGCATCGCAGCAACATCCACTCGAGCTCTGGTTATACGCTGGCTGATCCCGAAACGCGACCGACAAGCGGTCACTTGACGGGTTTTACACCATGCGTACGGTGGTCACTAACCAGACGGGCCAAGCCCTACCACGCAGTAGAGCATATGGAAGCTCGAAAATCCGTTAGTCGCCTCTTACGACACCCACCGGAGGAGAGGGGCGGCGAATTGTATTCTTTCGCTGTCGCCGCACGGATAAAAGTAAGGTCGAAAATCGTGTAATTTACAAAAAATACAATTATAAAAGTAGAATAGGTGCCGCCTAGTATTAAAAAATACCTAGTGCGTGGATCTGTTCTAGTAAACACGTCTCACCTCTACTTTAAAGGTTATCTCTAGAGTGCTTATCACACTTCCTTGTCTTGTCCAGTACCTACGGTTGTCACCTAGCAAACTGAACTCTAAGTGGTCCTACCTAAGGTGCATATCGCGCCGACGATGAGCCAGCCCGCGTTGGTGCGGGCGGCGGTGAGCCGGCTACTCTGGCCCGCGGAGCGTAGTAGCTGCTCGGCCGCGTTGAAAGCGACCTTGCCTCTTCCATGCGGGATGCCGAGAGGAGAGAGGCGGACTGCGCCTAGTATTGCGGCTAGGGCTGCCGAGTAGCCTGCCAAATAAAAATAAAAATATTAATTTAAAAAAAATCTACTTTAACAATAGTTTAGAGGTGGTTAATATATCGCATAGCGCCATATTCTAGCGCGCTGCCTGTATCTCGCGCGTATCGCGTGCTATGTATGTTGACGCGTTGGCGCTATACGCTATGAATATCGTGAGATCGCGCGCGGCAACCTGCAGCGGCGCTGGGTGGCCGGGCTAATGCTATCGGAGGCTATCTCTCGCAGCACGTTAGACCGTTTCGCGCGCGATCTGCTCTCGCAGTCGCAGCACGTTAGGTACTACGTTTCGCGCGCTATCGTTGTATTGTACTGTAAGATTAGTTAATATTTTAATTAAGTAAAAGTATGGGATACGATACAAAAAAACAAGACACCTAAATGTACACCATCATACCGGCTATGTGGTGCGGCATGGGGCAGGCGTCCAGCAGCGGCGTGAGCTGCGCCACGCACAGCAGCTGGCTAGCATCACCATCATACCGGCTATGTGGTGCGGCGTGAGGCAGGCGTCCAGCAGCGGCGTGAGCTGCGCCACGCACAGCAGCTGGCTAGCATCACCATCATACCGGCTATGTGGTGCGGCATGGGGCAGGCGTCCAGTAGCGGCGTGAGCTGCGCCACGCACAGCAGCTGGCTAGCATCACCATCATACCGGCTATGTGGTGCGGCGTGGGTCGCGCCGCGTCCAGCGCCGCGCTGCAGGCGTCCAACAGCGGCGTGAGCTGCGCCACGCACAGCAGCTGGCTAGCATCACCATCATACCGGCTATGTGGTGCGGCGTGGGTCGCGCCGCGTCCAGCGCCGCGCTGCAGGCGTCCAACAGCGGCGTGAGCTGCGCCGGCAGCGCCACGCACACGCAGCGCAGGCAGCGCGCCGCCGCCAGTCGCGCCGCGGCGCACGGGTGCGAGAGTACCTAACAACAATGTATTTCTATCAACAATAATACTACAACACAACAACATACTTCATAGCGGCAGTTTTACGAACTCCTTTACACTAGCATTTCTTTAGCGTAAGCGTTTGTTAAACGTATGCGCAGCGTAGACGCCGCGACAACAGTGCAACGCATACGTCATGTAAACGCTGATCGTATCGCGCCGTAGACGGTTGCAGTCACGATTGTACCTGCGCTGCATAGTTAGGCGTAGCGTGCAGACGTTTTTGCGACATATACATAGCATTCTCGCGAAGTCTTCGCTACGAATACGTTTATCAAACACCTACGCTTGAGAAACGAAAGTATTAAAGGGCTAAAATTAGCTGCAAGCGAAACTACGCAAGTCGCGGACACGTGCACATCTCACGGATTACCTCTATAGAACAACTGTTCCATCTTGCTGTTGACAAGAGGGAATATACAAAACTAACGGCCAACCTACAACATTGAAAAGGCACAAAAAGAAGGAAAAGGAACATAAAAGCCTTACCGAGAAAATAGCGTTGATCATGTTGAGCGAGGAGTCATTAACTAGGTTGTGTACCGACGTTCCCAACTGTAGAGCCAGCTCGCCGGCCTCAGTCAGTGCACACACTAATAAATGCTGGCTGAATAGCGTCTCCTGCAACAAATAAGGACTTTATAGTACGGTATGATATAATCAATTACTTTTGCACTGTAGCAAAGTCCTCCCTTCCCTCTCTCCACCTGCTTCTATACAGAGCTAATTCGGGCAAATCCCTTGAGTCAAATCCACTCATAGTAGCCTGATAGCCTGATTTTGATATTTTTTCCAGAGCATAGCACAAATGTGAAACTCAAGCCACTGTGCCACAAAATGGCGGACATTTTAAAATTAGTAGAATCGTAGCTCTGCTCCTGTCTTTAAAGCTAATAAATGAATAAAAATTTTGGGTTTTAATTTTTTGACAATATTTTTTTTATTACCTGGTTACAATCCTTAGCGTTCTCCGGGTTGAAGTCGATGCTGTTCATCTGCTTGACGACGATCTGTATGATCTCGCGGCACGCCGACGCCTGCGCCTTTTCGCCGAGCATCTTGCCGAGTGTGTTGCGCAGAATGTAGTTTATGCATTTCCTAGAAACACGGTATACGCTGACCAACACGATTTGATACTTGAGTTTTTAATTTTATAATAAAATAATATTAGTATCAGCAAGCTAATGTGACAGTGGGCAGGTCGTATTAACCATTATTATCGTCCCTGCCGCAAACCGCTGCGTTAGAAGTATTCCGAGTGCTGAATACGAGTTTTATTGAACATCATTAGAGGCCACTAGCGGCAACTAGCATAGCTCGCGGTTTCACCCGCGTGGTTCCCGTTCCCGTGGGAATATCGGGGTAAAAAGTATCCTATGTTTTAATCCAGGTTAATAAACTATCTGTATGCCTAATTTCATCCAAATCCATCCATCCGTTGCAGCGTGAAGAAGCAACAAATATACGAACATACATACACACGAACTTTTGCATTTATAATCATCATCATCATCATCTCAGCCAAAAGACGTCCACTGCTGGACAAAGGCCTCCCCCAAGATGGGGGGTATTTGCCATAATCGCCACGCTTGGCAGGCGGGTTGGCGATCGCAGTAGGTTGAAAGTAACCTCAGAGAGATGCTGCTGCCCATCCTCTGGAATAGTCCCTTAGTCGCCTTTTACGACACCCACGGGTTGAGATGGGGTGGTGCAATTCTTTATCCCCGGCACCACACAGGGGATTTATAATATTAGTGTGATTTGATCACGTTAACGAAAGCGAGAACTTGTATGGCATTGATGCAGCGCCCCCTAGTGACAAACAAGGTGTAGATATAATTTTGGATTGCTATGGTTGTAATCTCATTGCAATTTTGCTATATAAAAAAGATAATAAAACTAACACTAGGCACTCAGGAGACCGCGGCGACAGCCTACGGCGAGGTGGAGCGACGATATACGCATCGAGACAGCAATAGGACGAGAAAAGCCGAAGATCGGGCTAAGCTAATTAGGAGAGGGTATGTCCAGCACACAACCCGCTATACACTACTTTACAGTTTATACTGACACCCCCTACCAACCTTCCGGTTACAAAGTAGGTGACAGAATAACCTTGCGTAAGCACAAGGGACCATCTACGTCAGGTCATAACGCCAGATCAGAACACGCCGGTACGCATCCTTCATCCAGTACTTTTAAGACTAGTGTCTCAAGCTAGTCGCCCCGTGGACACGTATAGTCCACTACCTAATATCCAGATAGGTCACCGGAGCTGTAAGCTCGCTCACTTTTCGTTGCACTAAGAGCACAACTCGCAGTGTACCACTGCTTGGGCCGTCAGCTCTAAAGCCAACTACCAAATGTCCTCTTTGGTGGCGGAGTTGTAAGCACACTCACTTCTCGGTACCTATCCAGGCACCTGATCAATTCCAAATTCCTACGCGGCTGATTAAACCGGAGGCCTTTGCATCTAGCGGGCACCTCTACTAGTTCTCCAGACTAGTACCGGAGATGTTGGAGTAACTACTCAGTGAAAACCACCGAGCACCACACCAACTAAGGGTAACTCACGTACCCCGCAGATCTTTTCGCTTCAGGCCCCCACCGGACCGCTACTATACTAAACGCAAAGACTCGTGGCAGTCGGGGCCATAAATCACTTTTGTTAAAGGGATGTGCACGTGCTAATTACTATAATTATAGATTATCGATAATATGGAATGCATATACTTAATCGATACACAAAATATGAGCTCATTAAAGTATTGATCGTTACTGAGAATATCTGTACTTACATTTACTTAATTACCAATCATGTAATGAGGGTAATTAGAAATAATTTGATAATAGATAACCCTCGGGTTGACTAATTGTTGTGTATAAAAGACTAAGTTACTCGTACATCATAATCATTTCAATTGATAATTTCTTTCGAGATGGAGTCGTTTGTTAAAAATAATATTACAAGTGTTCAGGGAAATATTCAACAACAAAGTCGTGTTGTAATAAACAATGTGTTAAGTTTTTTGAAAGAGCTAAAAGAAGATCCTGTCAAGTTAAAGGAACTCAACTTTGACAAGCCTCGCGAACTAACTGCAATGATTTGTGGTATTAGTCTAAGAACTGTCGATAGAATAAAAAAAGAGAGTGCTTCTGATGAAATAACATCTCCCCGGGAACAAGTGTGTCAACCACGGCCAGTGACAGGTTTGGACGACTTTGATAAAAGCGTAATTAAGCAGATTGTATTTTCCTTCTATGCAAAAAGAGAGTTTCCGACAGCAAAAAAGATTTTAACAGCTGCAATGGAGAGAATTGACGGTTTCAAGTGCAGTGTGTCTTCTATGAGAACAATTTTACATGACCTTGGGTACAGATTTAAAATTGTACCAGATGGAAGAAAACAACTAATGGAACGACGAGATATTGTCAGCGCCAGACTGCAGTTTCTTCGAAAACTAGACGATTTGAAAAAAAGCGGAGATACACGTCCAAGAATTTATATAGATGAAACCTGGGTGAATCAAAACCATTCCCGGAAACGCGTATGGGTTGACGAAAATAATGAAGGCGGATTATAGAAACCGATAGGAAAAGGTAGCAGACTCATTGTTTGTCACGCAGGGTGTGAAAAGTACGGGTTTATGCCAGGTGCTAAATGGGTTTTTCGTGCAGTTAAAAGCAAAAATGAAGATTACCATACCGAAATGGATGCTGAGGGTTTCACCGACTGGTTTACTCGACTACTTCAAAGCCTCGAAGAGCCTTCAATATTAATCATGGATAACGCAAGTTACCATTCCAAACAAATAAATAGAGTTCCGACAACTAGATCGACAAAAGCAGAAATTCAAGAATGGTTACGGCAGCATAATATACCTTTTTCAGAATCTGCTTTTAAAGATGAACTTCTCCTAAAAATACAAGCAAAGCAAATCGAGGCGAAAAGACTTACCATTTGGACCAATTAGCAAACGAATATGGGCACGAAGTTATTCGGCTACCACCATATCATTGCCAATACAATCCAATCGAGCTAATTTGGGCGCAGGTAAAAGGAGAAGTGGCAGAAAAAAACAAAACGTTTAAAATAGCTGATGTGGAAAAATTAACAAATGAAGCTATCGAAAACGTAACTGTAGGTAATTGGCAAAAATGTGTGCGTCACGCTGAAACTATGCAAGAACAGGACTTGAAAAAATCATTTTTATGCGAACGGCTAATAATAAATGTCAATGATAGCGACACGGACGATGATGATGACGATTAGCCTGTAATAATTTTATAAGAATAAATTAATAATACCAATAAACAGTTTTATTATTTATGGCATTTCAAATATCCCCAATATTTTATCGATAAATGCATGTACACAAACAAAGCGCATCTCTGTGTCTGTATGACGTCATCCATAAACAGTGCAAGTGCGAGAGAGAACATGAACATGCGCTGTCTCTTTTGCACGTTTTATTGCTCCGCCTGCCACGAGTCTTTGCGTTTAGTATAAGACCCGCTCGCTATGCACGAAATGGAAGCCTGGCCAGACCAACCAGGCAGACGAACATTCCCACTTCTATAGCTAACCACATGCCACCACGAGTCCAACCCATGTCCGGGGCCTGCCGGAGACGCCCGCGAAGGCATAACCAGCAGGGGGCCTAGGATCCGGAACTCCCGTGGTACCCTTGAAAAGACAGCCGGACCCGTAGTTCCAGCTGCCATACCCTACCTATCAGGGTCAGTAGATAGGGACATGTCCAGCAGTCAATGCGTGTGTGTAGTGGTACATACATCTTTATTTTAACTTCTGAATCCTCCTTACTGAGATACGAGAGACCCTAAGGGAGGCCAAAGTTATTTGACTGTTCTTCTGTTCTTCTGTCCTGCCTACGCCTAAGATAAGCATCCAGGGAGGTCGTGATACATACCTAGAGTAGACGGCGTCGACGTGCGAGCTGGCCGCCTTGGGATTGGCGACTAGGTCCAGCACGTGCGTCAAAAACGTACTCATGTTGCGTTCTAGCCACACCCCGCCCATGTTTTGGACGAATATCACGTACGCCTGGGAATTATTCGATATGGTTTTATTATATTTTATCATTATTATTTAAGGATTAGCAAGCTGAAGTGGCTGAAATGTTCATATTAGCCGCAGTGCCGGTAACCGCTGGGGTAGACGTGTTCTGAAGTGCTTACCGCGACTTGGCAAACGTAGTTTTAGGACGCGGTGAAACGCCGATATACGCAGGGTAGCAGCAGTTAGGAGAAACCAGAGACCTCAGAGTCTGACACCATCAAACTACTAGACCACAGAGGCAGTTTCAAATATTATAGATAAAAAACGACATTTTATAGCTTACAATTTACATGGTATCTCTAAACCAGCTTATGGTTAAATGGTAGAAAATGCCGGAGAGGCATCAACTCCGCTATGTCATGTATGTTGCAAAAGTTTAAATTAATTTATTATAGAACTTACATGCGTCACACAAAGTCGAACTTCCCTGTTGACGCCCGAGCCAGACTTAATAATCTCTCCTTTGAGGAAGGACGTCCCGCCACGTAGGAACGCGCCCATCAGCAGATTCAAGGCTTCTTCCAACGACACCACATTTTTGGGTGGATCCTTCTTGTTCTGTTGCACTGGTTATGTAAAAAAAAAAAATATAAAACAGAGACTTCGTTAACTGACGCGCGCTTGATTGACGTTAATCAAAGAACACGCCCGATGTTAAATTAAGTAAAATATATTAAATCATTTTTTCTCTTAAACATTTAAGTTTTTAATAAACTAATGATTCAAGAATCATCATCATCATCATCATCAGCTCATTTTATGTCTCCACTGCTGGGGCACGAGCCTTCCCTATGGATGGATAGGAAGAACGAGCCTTAAAACACCACGCGGGCCCTATGCGGATTGGTGGTTGTTAACGACTGCTAATGCAGCCAGCAATTTTCGGTCACCCATCCGAAAGTCTTTGCGAAAGTTCCTAAACCTCAAACCTCAGCACTCGCGGACCGGGCGCGTTGACCACTGCGCCATCGAGCTCCTCAATGCAAGATTCAAGCATAGACTCTAAAATTAAGACAACATACAATAAAGTACAGTACATTATTATTTTATTTATTAATACATCAAGTTACCTGATTGAGCTCCCGGTTTCAATTTACTGTTAAGGTTGGTAACTTCCCCAGCTTGAGTGGTTGCGATGAGAGCACCAAGAAGTTCAGCGATTGCACATCTGTCGAATGAAATCTTTTCTCGAAATATTTCCAAAACCGCAGTACAAATGGCACCACCTTACACTTTTCTAAAAATCTATCCACTTATTTTTATTTTACACTAGCGGCCCGTCCCTGCTTCGCACGGGTGGAGTTTTTTTTTATATAGCCTATGTTACTCAGCGCTAATGTAGCATTCTAATGGTGAAATATTGTTTTAAATCGGTCCAGTAGAGAGTGGTTTGTATGGGAAAAGAAAATTGTTGTTTTTACTATTTTCCTTTTTACTTTTTTTTTACGTTTTTTCTCTTTATACGAACCTTCTTCAGACTTCATCAAACACAACAAAAAAATCAGCTAAATCGGTGCAGCCGTTCTCGAATTTTGCGATTAGCAACACATTTAGCGATTCATTTTTATTTAGAAGACAGGCTAGACAAAATAACCACCCTTTATTATTATTATTTTCTCTCTATTTATTTTTTTACATATTAATTTACATTTTTAAATATTTTCTAAAAAACAAAACAAACATTTAATAATATAAAAAATAGGGGTCCACCGGCATCGGGACCAGGGTCCAAACTACCGGTGATTAGGGCTCCAGAGACAGAAACCTCCTCACAATGCGTGCCGTATCGAGGAGAACTGCCTTCTGAATCAGGCCCTTGATCCAGCCGCCTAACGAGAGCCTCATGAGATGTTGATCGAGGCTCTGGGCCATCAGGCCGTTGGCCGTAACAACAATCGGCACGATGACAGCCGAGTCCACATTCCACATGTCGACAACCTCATGTGCTAAGTCGAGATATTTGATTTGTTTCTCTTTCTCAGCTTTCACGAGGTTCTCGTCATGGGGAATGGTGATATCGACAATCATCGTGCGGCGCGCTAACCGATCTATCACCACAATGTCTTGACCTATCTGTTCAATAATAATAATAAGCTAAGCTAACTAAGAGCTAAGACAACTGCTCTAGTCTGTATCCTATTTTCTTCTCTTCGCATGTTTTCGTTTTTTTAAACGGTAAATATTTGTCCATTATGTTTCGAAACTGTTTATTGCTTTGCTTTTCTTGTTTCTAAGTATATCTAACACTCACCTTAACGCGTAATCACTAGGGTGGGCCGCGCGCAAGCAAGCAGCCGCCAAAGCGTCCAGATCAGCTGGAGCCAGTCGCACGAGAGGCAACAAGCGGCAGAGGGCTCTAGCGGCGCCGGCCCTGACGACTGGCGATCTCTCCGACACTAAAGAGGCTCGCGCAGCCCTCCACACTTCGCGAAGGGCCCCGCCGGCTGCTCCCCCCATTCCCACGCAGATCTAAACAAAAACCGTCTTCA
Organism: Eudonia lacustrata; assembly: GCA_947562085.1. Lineage (NCBI taxonomy): Eukaryota > Metazoa > Arthropoda > Insecta > Lepidoptera > Crambidae > Eudonia > Eudonia lacustrata. The sequence continues at coordinate 5,530,910 of OX387327.1, read as the reverse complement.
GTATTACCACACAACAGCAGCGTCAGGTTTTCTTATAATCTAGGCCTGATATCATGCGAGCCTTTTACCTTTTAGTGCCACTTACTTTTGTAATTTTTTAATGTAGTAATGTTATTTGTTTAGTGTCAACTAATAAATGTTTTCTATTGTATTCTATTCTATACAATATATAAAAAATAAACAGAGAGAAATCTAAAAAAAATTAAAACAGAAAGGCGGCTCTATTCAAACAAACAAAATCAAACAAAAATACAGGCGCAGTTGAAGTTTTTTGCTTTTGTTTCAAATTTTTGAACGTTACAAATGGCAACATATTGTTATTAGCGTAGGTAATTAAAATGGCTATAGGCTGGAGCCGCTCGAAGTATCAAACCGCTCATTTCGCTCCTACGACTCAAGCCATCAGGCTACTTAACGCCTTGACTGCACAGAAGCCAGATCTAGACGTCTTTAATATGAAATTGTATGTGTTTGTTGATATTTGTGTGAGTTTTTTAAGTTGTTGATTTATTAGTTTTTATCCATATTTTTATATTTTTTTTTGTATCTTATGTCCTAATATGATAATACCTGTTGCGTTGCTGTAAGTGCAGCAGGTATTTGGTTTAAATAAGTAAATCTATTTATTTTGTGGTGTAAGAAGGTTTGAAGTTTATTTTGAAGCTCTAAATTCTTCAAAGTTCCGATTCGATCCGAACCCGATCCGATCCGAACCCTTCGGAGAATCTAGGGCACGGGGACGCGCACTTTTAAGTGTGCGATGCCGTTCCCTCTAGAAAACCTCTGAAGGTGATTCGTTTCAACACGGCTTGAGGTACCCTTTACGTACCTCGCCGCCCCCAAAAAAGCCCGGTGACGCTGAAAATGGCGTTTGAGCAATCTCTCTTAAAAAAAATCTCCAAAGTTTCATATACATAACCGGGAAGGAACTGGCGCAGCGGCTTGGGCGTTCGTCGTTCATCTTGCGAGTTTAGCAATTTTCGCAATACCTCTGGGAGATTGTGTAGGTAAGGTAACCATATTAAAATCCGCCAGGCTACCGGCACGTTAAGGCGTTATTCCCGATTGTTGTCGTAAGATCGTAGTCGAAATATCACCAAGATACATTGGGGCCAGTGTGGTGGATTATGGGCCAACCTAGCCATGGGGTTTATTCAATCAAGTAGTGAGACATATACCTATATTATGCTGATTTCAATTGAATGATATAACTCGCGCACCAACTAACATTTTTAGAGAGCAATGACCTCATTCGCTATCCAATAAAATGCACACGAATATTACGTGTTCAGCGAAACTGAAGTGTAGCGTTGAATTAATTAAGATAACAAGCAGGTCTCGTTTTAAATGTTCTTACATAACAAAGCAAGGTGTTACTTTATAAAAAAAAAGTAGTTGTTGACATTATATTAAGGTTTAATTTGGCTTACAAAGGAAATAGGGGTTGGCTAAAATTGCATGGGTCGGATACAGCACGTAGACTAATTGGTAGAGCGCTTGACCTGGATCCTCAGAAACTTAAAAAGTAAAAGTATAGTAAATAGGGTAAATAGCCTATTTAATGTCCCACTGCTGGGCAAAGGCCTCCAGCGTTGAAATCAAGTCATCGCTATAATTGATGAATATTCACCACGCTTGCCAAATGCGGGTTGGTTGGGTTGGAACCTAGGACCTTCGGGTGTCAGGCAAAGCGCTTTGTTACTCAGCGGCATTGGATCCTCAGAAGGGTTCAAATCCTGCCCCCTGACCGCCTAACCGATCGCTTTGACTACGCGTATAGTTTATGACGTCATCTTGCTACCTCGCACCGCTTATGGAAGCAATATCAAAAGCTAAAGGCTATAGCTTTCGATATTGCTTTCATAGGCGGCACGAAACGACAAGATGACGTCATAAACCACACACGAAGTCAAAGCGATCGGTTAGGCGGTCGGGCCCTTGCTCGTGAAAATATGTGGTCTAAAATCTGCTTCTTCATGACCTACTCTAAAAAGAAAAAGGAATTCTAATGGATGTACTTATTTGTAGGTATATACATAGAAGCAAATCAACGTTACTACAATTTTCCTTATTCCGTTTATAGCCATTGTTATTGAGACAAAAGGAGCATAATAAAAACTTCAATGTTGCAACTTGGGCTAAGTCAACCAAAACGTTTCATTAAGTACTTTAATTTTGGTAATAGATCCATAACATATAATGTTTTTTTTGTGTATTATTATGTACATGGAATCAACAACACTTTATACATTTATTTAGGTATTACAATTGTATGTTCATCCTAATGCCAATAACAGATTCCTACTTTAAAACAATATTTTTGATAGACAAATGTGAGAATTACACAAAATAATAATTTAGGAAAGACAAAATATAATTTAACAAATAATTAAGGCAATGTTTCAAGACAATACAACTACTCCATGACTCTTATCTAAGTCTAGTTAATAATAGGTCTAGTATGGTATAGTATAAAAGCCTAGCAGGTAGAAAAATATTTAAAACAAATGTACTATAACATTCAAAGGAGACGGTTTAGATTTGTATGAAGCCTGGTAGTGGAACACCGACTGCTTTGAAATTTAAACGACACAAAGTTCCTATTTTTGTTTATCATTTGCCTAAACATCAGATTTTAAAGTACTCCCGTTTTTTAAATATTTAATTTCAAAAGTTCAACATAATAATTGAACTGGCAACATTGGCCGCTTGTTCGTGCCCCATTCACGATCCGTTGTACGGGTTGCGGGCAGCGGGACATGCGACGCCAAGGGCTTGACCGGCCAGCCGCGCCCCCGCAACCTGTTGTGTACACTGCACAACGGGTCGCGACTGGGGACTGGGGCACAAACAACAGTACAACACAATTAATGCAAAAATAAGAGAAGTTTTTTATTTAAAAAAATATTGTGTGAGTTTTCTACCATTTTGCAGAGTTCGGTTTGTCTAATTTTAATGTGATAGGTACGACGATAATACACCCCGCCTTTATTAAACATGAAAGTCTCAAGCATATGCTGTATGTACTTAGATTCCTTTATCTTCCCTATAATGGGAATGGGACACTGGCTGACGTCACTGCACTGGCACAGAGTAAATAAACTGTAATCGGGTTGGACAACAACATGAAAATATGCAATTTTATTTTGAGATTAAAAATAAAACGGGAGTAATTTAAAATTGGAATAAATTGATAATGTTAGAGCATAAATTAGCTTTTGAATGATATACTTTTCATTGCGGGCGGTTTTCGACTACCACTCTTAATCGTCTCCTTTTAACATTACCTTTTCTAACGTGTTCATGATCTCCAGTCTAGTCTGAGACTCGCCACTCTTCAGGGAGCGAACTAGGTTTGTCACGGTGTCTTCATAGGATCTCCCCATCATTCTCCCCAGTTTCTCGTACATGCTGCCCAGACAGCAAATAGCAGCACTGCGAAAGAATTCTTGATACTATAATAATAACTAAAAAAATTAAGATTTAAAACATTTCTGCTTATAGTATATGTGTTATACTTATATCTTGATACTGAAAATTGTAATAACTAGTGTTTAGGGCAGTGAAGCATTAAGTACTGCCATTCCAGTTCACTCAACAAACTAACAATTTATTGTATATAATAAATAATCAGAAGGCTCTAAACTATATACTTTCACTAATATACTTTAGCTTGCTTATTTGTTTGTCATACATAGAATGTATTTATCATAATAAATAACAATAATTAACTTCGAGTATATACAAGCTTTATTTCAAAATAATTATTGTAATAGAAGGAATAAGTTACTTTAACTCTTAATAGAGCTTATTCGATATATTGGACACCATAATTTTAATTTACCTTAATTTTAACAACTTTAACATAAGGTCGAAACCTAATAAAAATTTCAACATTCTGTGCTCATTAAAAGATTTAGAAAAGTTTGAATAATTATCTGTTACTTGTAATTACTAATTATAGAAGAATGTAACTTACAGTCTAGTCGGCAGGTACGACGGCGAGTCATCCTTCACTTTGATAATGTCGTTGCATTTGTTTACAGTGTCGAAAAGGAGGAATGTGTCTCCTACAGAGAACAGAGTGGCAAGACATCGGGCTAGCAGGCGCCGCGCGGGCGCACCCAGCGACTCGCGCAGTAGATTCAACAACTGCGCCACAAGTTTCTGCTGGCAGCTCTTTATGTCCGACTGTGGAACGGTTATTAAGAATTAAAATATTGATTAGGAGTTAAAAGAATTCATTGGGATTATCATCACATTCTTAGCTCATTTTTATGTCCCTCACTCAGAGCATAAGCCTTCCCTATGGATATAAGCACCAACTGGCCATAATAACTACCACTAAAGCCCCGTGCCATTTGTTAACTTCAGAAATCACATACCGAGAGTGTTTAAACTGGGCCCATCAGACTCCATTTATTGTGATTGGGATGAATGCCTAGAATATGTTTATAGTTCAAGCATTTCTTATCATTTGTTAAATAAACTGACAAGAAATAAAGGTACTATAATTTTCTTATTATTATTTTATTATAGCTTAATTTTAAGTCTGAAATACATATTCAATTTATCTATTTATGCAATGGTATAACAATTGGTTTTGAACAATGGACTTGCTTCAGAGATGACATAATGCTAGCATTGTCAAGTTTACACCAGCTAGAAAGTAAGTGATGCTGTTTATTTCTACAGCAAGCAGCACTTATCAACATTGAAATGGAACACTTTTTATGAATTTACATGCATTTCTTTTAAATATTATTTTATCCTGACTTTTCGTATCCTTTACAAAGTCAGTGGTTACAATAAAGTATACTATTACTATTACTATTACAGAGAGAGTTGGTTGTCTATCTTTTGTTGGGCATTATTTTTTTACTCCAAACATGTTTATATTAGTGTCGTACTGTAGTGTTGGGGCTTGGATTTAATAACCTGTATGATGGCATAGCACTTATCAATTTACAAAAATAAGTTATATTAATAAATAACCTTATGAGCAGCTACCAATACTTTGTCAAGGAACCGAAGCCACTCAAATATGAAATGTGGCTTCTTGTCATCAGGCAGCTGCTGCAAAGCTGCCTCATTCAGGGTTAAGGAGTGGGATACTTCCATTTTTCTGTGGAACACATAAAAGATATATCTAAATGTCTTTATCAGTTAATTATTTTATTTATTTATTTATTTAATCCTTTATTGTACATGATAAGATAAAATAAATACACTTCATTGTACACTAAAAGACATAACACATAAAATAAAAATATTCTATTGTATCCTATTCTAATACATATTAAATAACATGTGAGAAATAGTAATTCTGTAATTTTTCTAAAACCATTTACAACAGTAAATCATTGAGTTTCTGAATAGTTAGTCCTAGGCAGTTGTATAACATGGCTTAAAAGTATTTTATATACATACATTTAGCAGAAATAAAATCAATATGTATCAAATTTAAAACTACGTTGAAAATTACCAGTAATTCAAGCCTAAATATTAAACTATTATTAATCAAAGTTCAAGTAGCTAAAGTTTATACTTTTTATAGGGCCTTCTTCAATGTACCGGATAGAGAAAAATCAATAGTACAGAATAGAGTGGTTCCTCAAATTATTAATAGTTAATACAGTTATTTTAAAATAGATAAAAAAGAAATTTAACATTAGACTCACTTTATTAGCTCTAAACTTAATACAATCACTGAATTCACAGAAATATTATATTATTTAATGAGTAATGTATTGTCAATGTTATAAATTGCCATTTCATAAAATAAGTAGCACCAGATAAAATATTTTTTTAGATTTAAATTATGTCTAGGAACATCCATTAATTCCAATTTAAAAGATAAACAAGAAACTGCCAGTGCGTCAGTGAGTCAATAGTTTCTCAAGGTGAATTACTGTTCCTGTTAAACACATAAAATGGGAACTAAAGACAGGCTGGTTTGTTTATTATGTCGTCAACTGATGAATCAGCCGACGTCCTAGTTCCGTAATATGTCGTAGTGCTTATTATCATACGCATATTAAGATCTCATATCGAAATGAAATCTTAAAAATAGCAAATATTATGTAGAAAACTTTATTCTTGCCATACCAATTTATGTTTACGGAGTGGGTACACAACACTAACCATTAAATATTGAAAAACAGTATACTAGTATGTACAGTACACTAAATTCACTTGAATTGAAACTTCTTGTTATATTAAAATTATTTATTCTTTTATAGGCACCTAATTAGTTTTCTACTACATAAAAACACATTCACGAGTATTTGACCACACAACGAAAAGCAAAAGAAATCGACGAAGAACTGACATTTGACATTTACAACTTACTTGTGTGACGTTATTGGTTTTTGTCAACTTCTCTAGGCAAAAGTATCTACTTGGCACATGCAGCCAAATCTTAGCCCTGTTTATTTCTAAATAAAGTATTTACTTAGAGCATGGTTCAATGCTCTAAGAATATTTATGATTTAAAATACACAATAGCATAATTATTACTGTATTAAAAATTAATATACTTCATTCATCCACATGGGTTAGCTTAGTATTTATGTAGATAGATGTTAAAGATGTAAAGAGGCAGGCTTATTACCGAAAAAAGCAACCATTGTACAACAATAGCAAAGCGATTGCTCTAGTTGCGGTTGACAAATTGGTATTACAGGCACAAATATTATGTTAATTTTGTTAATTAATGTTTCGTAAGCATTTCACAATCTGCTAGTGAAACTTATCACTAATTGTACTTTAGTATTACTGATTGATAAGCATATGCAGCTGCATACACAAAACAACAAAATATCCATCAATAACACTAATTAATCATGTCCGTTAAGCTGGCATACACATGGTCTAATTCACGTTTGTTGTTATGCCCTCTATAAAATATTTAGTGCTTCCTTCTTAGTTTAAGAATTAAAGACCTTTTTTAGTGTGTACGCTGGCATCACGATCAAGCTGGCGTACACGTGATCGTTCTCGAAAACGACTTATATAATAGCAACGAAACTTACACACATATTTAGTGCCTAATTAGTGCCCCCGCTATGCAAAATTTTATAAGGATTGCTCTTAAAGAAACGGAGATATTGAACAAGACTTGTAAATGACATTTCGAGCTGGCGATAGCGTCTATACAGCGTACCCATATTAGTGCTATCAGAAAGCGAACTTTTCTTTTTATAATTGTTAATGTATTATTAGTGCGTGAAATTCTGACTCTGTCAGTAGAAATAGTTTATGTGAGTTCGCAGTGGAAGTAAATAAAAACATATGGTAAAGTTCTAGGAACAAATGTGTGGTCAGTCACACAATAACTAATATTATTAGTGACATATATCATATTACACAGAGAGATATTGTAACTTTTTATAAAGTAAGTTTATTGGTTTAGCTGATTAGCCGTTCTCAAACTTCTTTTGAATACTACTCTCAAGCTTGCTTGTGATGTCACACTAGCGCTAGAGTCTACAAAGTTTTTAATTTCAAACTATTGTTCTGATTTCTATATTTTGGTATCTCATACGTACTCTAAAGTTTTAGTTAATTTAAACCAATAACGTAATTTTAATAAAAAAATATTTGCTTAAGGAATCTAAACAAATTTATGAAAAAAGAAAAAAATTAACTTAATTTATAAGATTTAAAGTCTACTATTACGGGATGTTAAAATCGCATAAAATTAGTTGAACATTAATGTTTTTTATGTTTTCTATTGATTGTTTTTAGTCAAACAATCGTTTGTTTAGATTTCCCTGCATATTTTCATTAAAGTTGACAAGTTTGTTTGAGATACGAAAATGCAAAATCGCTCCTTAAAATAATTACTTTTATCACGTTACAAAAAGAACTACAAATAGTATTTTTATTTTAAGTGTGATTATTAATATAAACGATAGTGTGATACAACTGTGATTTTATCTTTTTTATATTAAGGTATTTTTTTTGAATTTCACCAATTATTTATAATTCACTCAAGACATACCAACTGTACATTAATGACATTACCAATCCATCATCAACAGTTCATTTTAATGTCCCCACAGCATACGAGCCGTCAGCATACTGGGTACGAGCCTTGTCAGTGTAAGGAAACACCACAGGGAGAACGGACTTTAGGGCTCTTTCATTTTAGACGTGTCGTGACGGTCCGCTGCTGACCGAAACGGTCGCACGACAGCCGCAGAACCGTTTTAATATGGAACGCGGTGCAAACGTGCGGCAGCCATCTGATAACAAACATCTTAATTGAAAGAGCCCATAAACTACCACGTGGGGCCAGATTGGGGCGGATTGGTGGTTGTTGATGAATGCTTGTGCAGCTGTATCCAATAATTTTTTGTGACTTTCGAAGTACGGAGGAGCACTAGATGATAAACTTTTAGTTACCTATCCGATGACCGGCCTGTGCGAAAGTTACTTTACTTTAGCAATCGCAGCGAGCGTGTTTTACCACTACACCATAGCTCATTAACTACCAATTAACAATCTTCTTTTTCCCTTAATTAGTGGCTTCGTGCGGTCAGCACACTTAGTAAGTGTCAATTTTTTTTTCATTACATTTAAACTCTGAAACTCTTAAGCATCAGTAATTATGACTATTATTTCTTTAGAGAATTTGAAGAGCGCTGCACTGTTTTGTTTCGTTGTTTAACCCTCACATACGTTCACAAACACAAAAATAAAAGTAAACTGCACTAATTGACGATCTGTGCTAGATTAGTTTTTGATTTCAATTCAGTTTTCATTCATTATTTCAAAAACAACTTCAAAAGTAGAGAAAACACTTTCGAACTTGTCTGTACTTTTAGTATGAATAGAACTTTACATATTTTTTTTACATATTTCCACTACGAATTTACATAAATTATTTATACTGACAGAGTCAGTATATCACGCACTATTAATACATATAACAATTATAAAAAGATAAGTTCGCTTTCTGTAAGCACTAATATGGGTACGCTGTATAGACGCCAGCTCGAAATGTCATTCACAAGACAGTCTTGTTCAATATCTCAAAAAAATTTGCATAGCGGGGGCACTAATTAGGCACTAAATATGTGTGTAAGTTTCGTTGCTATTATACAGGTTATTTATGCAGTTGGTGTATCTAGAAAACTGAATCCTTGATTATTACACTAAACACTAATTGTATTATAAATTTGAAGCTTCTATGTCTGCTAGAAGTGCCTTAGACTTTTGATGATAGGGGGTCGAAAATGGCTAGAACTGTTTCGAGAAAAGGATGGTACGGCCGTGCCGCTTTTTTGCGCGACTTGGCGGAGCCGGGAGCACTGCCGTGCCCGCAGATTCTTTAAATTCGATCTTGATCCGAGGATAGTGACGATAACGACAATGATGCCAGTAGAGAAAGTGAGAATGAATCCGCCAAAAGAAGGCGACCGATGAATTATACTTTAACAAAAGAAAAGAAAATGTTATTCTCTGTGTTGTGCAGTGTTATACATTCGTATGTTATATTATTTATTAGACTTGTGAGTAATGTAGTTGTGTAATTTTTTTTCGTAAATTTTTGTATTCATTTTCAATGCTCCGATTCTTGCGGGGACTGCGAAATCTGTGAATTTTTTGATCTGTAACATCTTTCCGCCCGCCTTCTATACAGGGTGGTATTTTGAAATGCCACCTGAAAGGAAAGTACTCATAATACTGTAGATAGAAAATTTTACTCAAAGAAAACATTCCTTTATTTTAAAAAAGTAAGAAAACTGCATTTAAAGATTTTCGAAAATTAGCTTACCCCACCCGGAAATCAAACCGACTAAAATCTGTAAAAATTACAGCCTGTACTTTTATTGCATCGATCGTTAGGGTCAATTATAAGGAAGAAATCTCTCTAACAACTTGATAAATTAAATGAAAGGTAACCATGAAATGTTAAATTTTTTTAATTATTTACAAAATTGGTAAACTAACTATGTACCTAATTAGTTGCTCAAAATGTTGCTCTAACTTATGTAAACAGATGGATCTTGGAGTAAAAAGGCTTTAACTTGATCAATTAAATTTATATGTCAAGATTTCATGGTTTTCTTTCATTTAATTTATCAAGTTTGTTAGAGAGATTTCATTCTTATAATTGACCCTAACGATCGATGCAATAAAAATAACAGGGTGTAATTTTTACAGATTTTAGTCAGTTTGATTCCCGGGTGTGGCAAGTGAATTTTCAAAAATCATGAAATGCAGTTTCTTTCTTTTCAAAAATAAAGGAATGTTTTCTTGAGTAACATTTTCTATCTACAGTTATAAGAGCACTTTCCCTTCAGGTGGCATTACAAAATTCCACCCTGTATACTATTTGTGGGAGTGATTTCGTAAAATGTGACAGAAGTAGGTGTATCAGTGTGACAGGAAATCGGAGAAGCGCGCAAGCATGCGCTATTTTGTAAATTTAAAATCAATATTATGAACATGACATCATCAGTCTTACAAATAAAACATATTTAATCATCATCTAAGCAATTACTTAAGTAATCATTTGCTTAAATTTTAAGCATCTGATTAGCAGCGCTCACAAATAAAACACTTTAATCATTTGGTTAACTAAACCTCGTTATAGAGTTTGACTTAAGAAATAACGTTATTTTAACGTTAAAGTTTGGCATAATTGTGTAGAAGTCTTTGCTTTTTTGCACATAAAAGTATATAATGACTTTTGACTTATTATGTTTGTACCTATTGTATTCGTGATTTTACTGATTTACTGTTACTGGCATTTTAACTGGTATTTCACCTTCACGAACCGCATAATAACTGGCGACGAGACATGGGTTTATGAATACGATATGCAAACAAGTCAACAATCTTCAGAATGGCGCCTCGAAAACGAGTCGAAACCCAAAAAATCGCGTCAAAGCCGCTCGAAAATCAAAGTTAAGTTATGCTGATAGTTTTCTTCGATTGCCGCGGTGTAGTGCACTACGAATTTCTTCTAGAGGGACAAACGGTGAATACAGAATATTATTTAGGTGTCATGAGGCGTTTGAGAGAGAATATCCGCCAAAAACGGCCAGATTTATGGAACGACAATTAATGGATTTTACACCATGATAATGCATCATCGCACAAAGCCATCATTGTGCAAGAGTTTTTAGCCAAAAACTCGACGAATGTCATCGACCAAGCGCTGTACTCTCCTGATATGGCTCCATCTGGCATTTTTCTGTTCCCGAGGTGAAAATTACCACTTCGAGGAAGGCATTTCGATTCGATTGAATCTATAAAAGAAAATTCGCTGGAAGAGTTGAAGACCATAACTCAATCAGCTTACAAAAAATGTATGGAGGACTGGGTCAAGCGCTGGCGTAGCTGTATTGCAAGCGAAGGGGCCTGCTTTAAAGGCGACAAAATAAATTTGGACGAATAAATTACTTTTTTTGGTTTTATTGAACAATTCCCGGTAATTTTACACAGAAGGTATATCGGTAGATTTGAACGGTCACTGTAAGTTTTTTCCCTCCGAAATCTTCTAAGATATTTTAGAGCCCTTAATTCTCTCAATATCACTACATAGTATAAAACAAAGTCGCTTCCCGCTGTTCCTATGTATGTATGCTTAGATCTTTAAAACTACGCAATGGAACCCCTCTACCTTGCCGCGGTGTCATGACACCGCACCCGACCACGCGACTATAATCTCAATTATCGATAAGTTACAGCCTACTTTTGTATGAAGAAGTTTGGCTATAGACAAACTAGAGTAAATTTGCTACACTAAAACCCGCAACAATTATATGCTCTGTGCGTTAAATTTTTTTAAAAGTCAATGTCAAATATGTCAAATTTTGACAATTGAGCGATCGAATTCTATGGACTCTATGTCGACTAAATAGAGCCTACTTTTGTATGAAGAAGTTTGTTTATAAAAAATCTAGAATAAATAGTTTGATCATTTACAACTAATAAACTATTTCAGTAATTACAAAATGATAAAATATGATCTAATTGCAACTTATTCATTATTTTAGTGGACATCGACTTTAGGTATTCGCGATTTTGCAAATTACGCAATACTTCCGCGGAACTTCCGCATTCTGCGCTCCGCGGTAGAGAGGTTCAGGGTCTCGGAGTGTTTAAATTTGACAGCTAGTTAGGCCGATTTTAAGCAATTGCTTAGCGCTAAATAACTTTTATTTGTAACAATTTTGGCTAACTAATTAGTTATCCATTGATTAACGCTAACTAATTACTTAAATATTTTTATTTGTAAGGCTGTATATTATTATATGTGACATATTGTGTAATTTGACTATCAAAAGTCATTTTGATATGTCAAATGTCTTCTAATGAGTATTTACTGCATTTATTTTATAGTTTTAAAATGATGTAATACCTGACCCATTTTTTTCAGAATATAATTTTTACTTTTTTTTTTTTTTCTAGTGCTAATTGCTGCACTGAAGCTAAATTAAATATTTATAAAATTTACAAAATACAGTGAAAAAATTAAACGCCTACCCGACCCAGCCAGGAATCGAACCTGGGTCTTCCACAATCCGGGCGGCTGCACTGACCGCTATGCTACCGGGAAGGCTGACGTAGACGCTGAATTTTGTCACTGCTTTTGTAATTTTAGAGTGCTAATAGCTGCACAGCGCGCCATCTATCCAACGGTCATTGCAACCGTTGGCTATGCAGATTCATCTTTGCAGATGAAATACTACAAATTTGATAACACAACGCTATGGTAAATTTTTACTTTTTTTTTTCGAGTGCTAATTGCTGCACTTAAGCTAAATTAAATATTTATAAAATTTACAAAATACAGTGAAAAAATTAAACGCCTACCCGACCCAGCCAGGAATCGAACCTGTGTCTTCCGCAATCCGGGCGGCTGCACTGACCACTATGCTTTTTTTTTTTATAATTAGAAGGAGGCAAACGAGCAGGCGGGTCACCTGATGGAAAACAATCACCGCCGCCCATGGACACCCGCAAAACCAGAGGAATCACAGATGCGTTGCCGGCCTTTAAGGAAGGAATAGGCTCGTTTCTTGAAGATTCCTAAGTCATATTGGTCCGGAAATACCGCCGCTGAGAGCTGGTTCCACAGCACTGTAGTTCGTGGTAAAAAATTACGTGAGAAACGCACAGTAGTAGATCGCCATCCATCAAGATGGTGTGGATGGAAAGACAGTCGATTGCGTGTAGTGCGGTGAAGGAAATCAGCGGCAGGGATCAAACCGAACAATTCCTCAGAGCACTCCCCATGATAAAGGCGATAAAATATACAGAGAGATGCAACGTCTCTCCGAAGGGCCAGTGGATCGAGCCGACCAGAGGTTACCACGTCGCCGACAACTCGAGCAGCTCTGCGTTGAATGCGGTCAAATGGGAGGAGTTGGTACTGGGGCGCTCCAGCCCAAAGATGGGAACAGTATTCCATATGAGGCCTGACCTGTGCTTTGTAAAGCTGTAAGCGATGGGTCGGCGTGAAATACTGTCCCGCTCTATTGAGCACACCCAGCTTTTTTGAAGCTAATTTAGCTTTACCTTCCAAATGACCGCGAAATTGAACGTCACTCGAAATATCGACGCCAAGGATTCCAATGGCCGGTTTGGTATCAAGGGGAGCTCCTTCAAAGTTTAGAGATAAGACGAAGGGATGTTTTTTAGCGGTGAACACGCAAACTTGTGTTTTGGAAGGGTTAAAATGGACTAGATTAAGTCGGCCCCAATTCGAGACATGACTTAACATGTTCTCAGTGTCAGTCACAAGTTTATTCCGGTTCTCGATGACGCTTTCCAGAGAAATATTAGTACGTCCGGTGTAAAGCGTATCCCCAGTACTGTCGTCTGCATAGCAATGAATGCTGTTGTTATGCAACATGTCGTTGATATGCAGAAGAGACAGTGTAGGCGACAGCACACACCCCTGCGGGACTCCAGCATTCACGGGCTTCAGGTCAGAGCATGATCCGTCAACTACGACTTTGATGCTACGCCCAGAAAGAAAGCTGGCGACCCACGCACACAATTTCTCAGGGAGCCCGTATGATGGAAGTTTCGAGAGAAGAGCCCTGTGCCATACCCTGTCGAAGGCTTTCGCTATGTCCAAGCTAACTGCCAGTGCCTCCCCTTTTCTCTCGACTGCCTCCGCCCATCGGTGAGTGAGGTACACTAAAAGATCACCAGCCGAACGACCGCGGCAAAAACCGTACTGGCGATCGCTTAGTAGTTGATTCTCTTCTAGGTACCTCAAGAGCTGGCAGTTTGTAATGGACTCCATTACTTTGAAGAGCAAAGAGGTGATGGCTATAGGCCTGTAGTTGGACGGATCTGAGCGATCACCTTTTTTGGGAATCGGGTGGACAAGGGCTGTCTTCCAAGAACTCGGGACAACGCCAGTCGTAAGAGAGCCGGAAGAGGCGCGTTAGAACCGGCGCCAACTCAGGAGCACACGTCCGAAGCACAATGGGAGGGACTGCATTAGGCCCACTCGACTTATGAATGTCAAGGGAAAAAAGAGCCTTACGAACTGACCTTTGCAGGAACCGAACGTTTGGCATAGAACAAGCGCAATGCGGTATTGTTGGTGGCGAGTTTTCCCCATCGTCCAAGGTCGAGTTTGATGCGAAAAGAGTACCCAAGAGATCGGCTTTCTCTTTGCAGTATGGGCAAGGCAATCATCGGTCTTGTGCAGTGGTGGAAGTGACGATCGACAGAAATTCCCCAAGACAGCCTTGGCGAGAGACCAGAATGCACGCGTACCCGAAGGAAGACGCACAAGCCTCTCCCCAATTCTACCTATAAATGATGACTTCGCCTTGGCAATGTCCTTCTTAAAAGACCTGGCAGCAAAGTTGTACTTCTTTTTGAGCACACTGGTACTTGGATCCTTTGATGACACCGCATTAGCCCAGGCTTGGTAATGCTCGCGCTTCTGGCGAGATGTTATTTTGCAACATCGACCAAACCATGGTTGGGATCTGCCGCCAACGGGAACCATAGAGTTTGGAATAAAGAGTTCCATTCCCTGCAGTATCACATCAACGACAGAATCGGCGGTGACATCAGGATCATCCAGCGAGAAGCAAACTCGCCACCATGGGTACGACGCAAAGAAACTTCGCATCCCATCCCAGTCCGCTGACCTATAATGCCAGACCCGACGGCTGACCGCACGTTGCGATTTTAAAGTTTCCGTGAGAGGCACTGTGCTCCGAATCAGGCAATGATCTGATGAGCCTAGTGGTGCATCAACGGACACTTGATAGCCGTCTGGGTGCGAGGTCAACAAGAGGTCCAGTAAGGAAGGTGTATGGCCCTCCACATCTGGTACCCGCGTAGGCTCGGCAACCAGTTGGGACAGACCGTAGGCCAAAGCGAAGTCATGAACGGCTCTACCCGCGTGGTCAGTAGTGCGTGAACCAAGCCATTCGACGTGGTGGGCATTAAAGTCTCCCAGCACCACGATCTCGGCAGAGGGGATCCGTTGGAGAAGGGAATCAGTGGCCGTTTGAACGCTCTCGACAAGTTGGTCAGTTGGTTGGATGTGCAGCCATAAGATGGAGAGGTCCCTAACTTCAAGATTGCCGAGGCGACGAACGCACATATCCTCCCTGACGTAAGCACAAACACCGGCGCGTGGCACAAACGAATGCTCCAGATTGTATCCCGGGTAGCGCAAGTAGGAGACGTCAGGAGGGGGGGATATCTGCTTTTCAGTAGTAAGGAAAAGCAAGGCCGGCTTCTCCGTCTCAAGGTGGTAATGGACGGCGCTTAAGTTGGAGTGAATTCCCCTGATGTTGCAGAAATCCACGCGAAGCGTAGGAGGGGGTGCCGAATGTCTTGCCTTACTCCTGCCTGCAGCATGTGCTGATACGAGCGGACTTTTGCCCTCCCCAGAATACGTAGGGCAGCCTGAGCGTGGACGTTCAGGGGGGGATTCTCCTACACTGGAGGTGTAGGTACCCCCTGGGGTAAATCTAAATTTAAGTTCGCTGCCATATCAATTGTGTGTGTGTGTGTGTGGGGGGGGGGGGGATAGGGCCTCCGGAACTATCACTGACCGGACGAAACACAACAGCAACAGCAACGAGTGCCATTATTTCACGCCGGTATTTAGTGAGAGGGTGGTATTACGCCGGGCGAGCCGGCCTAATGCGTGCTACAACGCAGCGTGGCTCTACCACTCAGTCAGTGTCACTCATTTAGCACCACCCAGGGGTCACGTGTAGGGTCTCGAGGGTAAACCTACGGACGCGAGTGACCTTAACCCCCATGCTACCGGGAAGGCTGACGTAGACGCTGAATTTTGTCACTGCTTTTATAATTTTAGTAAATTTATAATATTTTTAGTAAATTTATTTTGTAAATTTTATAAATATTTAATTTAGCTTCAGTGCAGCAATTAGCACTTGAAAATAAAAAAAAGTTAAAATTTACCATAGCATTGTGTTATCAAATTTGTAGTATTTCATCTGCAAAGATGAATCTGCATAGTCAACGGTTGCAATGACCGTTGGATAGATGGCGCGCTGTGCCGCTATTAGCACTCTAAATTACAAAAGCAGTGACAAAATTCAGAATATAATGTTAAAATTGCTTATAGTCCGGTCAATTTAGACACAAAAATGAGAGCGAAGGTACATAAATTCGCATCAAGCTGAAAATTGGTAGGATTGTTAAAAATGTGATTATAAATAAAACATAAAAGTTCCCCATCATTCCCGTGTATGGAAAAAATTTTACTCGAGGTCAAAGGTCAAAAAAATGAGTTTTTCGCGATTTTCAGCGAAACGGTAAGTCTTATCATAAAAATATATTAGACGAGATTGTAGGTCATCATATTATCTATCAAAAATGTATCAGTGCTTTTTTTTCTACGAGCCACCCTTTCTGGGATATAACGATTCAAAAAGTTGTTCAAGTTGTTATGGGCATAATATGCACACGTTTCCACGCCCCCTATGAAGTACTGTACTTAGCGCGTTTTTTTTAACGTGGTTTCCCTAGTAGGCCTACTCCACGGGTCAGTTGTGATCCTGTTTAATTTAAAACTATTGCAAAATTACGGAAATTTGTAAATATTGTAAAAGATAAAAAGCGATAACACAAATGTTGAAAAAATTTCCACGAGCAGGGTTTGAACCTGCACCCTTCTGACATACCGGGTCAAGTGCTCTTCCAATTGAGCTATCGTGGTTCTAACCAGCCCGCCGAAATTATTCAACACTATTTACTTTTTACTTTGAAAGCCAAAGGCACCCATTCAATGTTAACAACTACCGTCATTAACATCCGATCATAATATTTTTACAAATACTAAAGATCAGTTAAGAAGTAGGCAAGCTATTTATAAATGTTTATATAATTTTTAACGCAAATTTTGTTGCGAACAAATTACAAAAACACAAATGTTGAAAAAATTTCCACGAGCAGGGTTTGAACCTGCACCCTTCTGACATACCGGGTCAGGTGCTCTTCCAATTGAGCTATCGTGGTTCTAACCAGCCCGCCGAAATTATTCAACACTATTCAAAAAAATTAGAAATTTTTGTTTACTGGTTGGAACTGTCATATGTTCATCAAATAAAACTTATAGTTATGTATATTTTATATTTTAAGTATAAGTTACAATCACCGATAGAAAAATATTTCAACATATATTGTTATATATAACTCAACTCAACTCTAGATAAGAGATGTATATACGTGGCGAACTCATGCATATTATGCCCATAACAACTTGAACAACTTTTTGAATCGTTATATCCCAGAAAGGGTGGCTCGTAGAAAAAAAGCACTGGTACATTTTTGATAGATAATATGATGACCTACAATCTCGTCTAATATATTTTTATGATAAGACTTACCGTTTCGCTGAAAATCGCGAAAAACTCATTATTTTGACCTTTGACCTCGAGTAAAATTTTTTCCATACACGGGAATGATGGGGAACTCTTAAGTTTTATTTATAATCACATTTTTAACGATTCTACCAATTTTCAGCTTGATGCGAATTTATGTACCTTCGAATGTCTAAATTGACCGGACTATTATTACTAAGGTGAGATGTCAAATGTATGATGTGTAATATGCGACTACTGTAAGGCTAGCTCGTTTGTTTTTAAAATAGTATCACTGCGATTTCACATAAACAATTTATACTGACAAAGTCAGAACTTTTAGAAAATTTGCATAGCGTGGGCACTAATTAGACAATAAATGTGTGTAAATTTCGTTGCTATAATTAAGTAGTTTTCGAGAACGGTCATGGGCATGCCAGCTTGATCGTGATGCAAGCGTACACACTAAAAAAGGTCTTTATTTCATAAACTAAAGAGGCACTAATTATTTTGTGTTTGCAGTACTATTTACGCACTAAAAAAGGGCATAACAACAAACGCGAAATCGACCATGTTGTCGCCACCTTAACGGACACTACTGACCCCCACCACCCAACCATCAAAAATTATAAGGGTACTAGAAACAGACTGTACGGGCTAGGTAGCTTTGCCTTCCTTAAATAGGATTAAAAAAGTAAAAAAATGCTGGCCGTCGACTGAGGTGAGCGACGACGCTTGCGGATTTATGTGATACCTACTTTTAAATTAGTCTAATTCTAGTGAAGTAAATTTAAGGTAAATCTATTCATTGAAAAAATCACATTGATCTTTTCAAGACTTAAATGGCATATAGACAAAAATGATAATAACTAATCAGATAACTACGTGAGTAGTAACAAGTGCCAACGTTATTTTTTGTGATTAAAAGCTAGATCAATGAATACCATGAGTACACAGCAGAGTCCGGCAAACATTCAGGCCGCCGTCGATAGAGAAAAGATTTACACGTGGATATTGGAGCTATGCAATCCAGAAACACGGGAAAATGCCCTACTGGAGCTAAGTAAGAAACGCGAGGTTGTGCCAGATTTGGCGCCTATGTTATGGCACAGTTTTGGAACCATAGCTGCGCTGCTGCAAGAAATCACAAATATTTACGTGGCGATGATACCGCCGACTCTTACAGCTCACCAAAGTAACCGCGTATGTAACGCGTTGGCTCTCATGCAATGTGTAGCCTCGCACCCCGAAACGAGATCTGCATTCCTTCAAGCTCACGTGCCTTTGTTTTTGTATCCCTTCCTCCACACTGTTTCCAAAACACGTCCTTTCGAATACTTACGACTTACAAGCTTAGGAGTAATTGGTGCTTTAGTCAAAACTGATGAACAAGAAGTTATTACGTTCCTGCTAACTACAGAAATCATACCACTCTGCCTACGTATTATGGAGAATGGATCTGAATTGTCCAAGACCGTAGCAACATTTATTCTACAGAAGATCTTGCTGGATGACAGCGGTTTGTGTTACATATGCCAGACGTATGACAGGTTTTCACATGTGGCAATGATTTTGGGGAAGATGGTGCTGTCCCTTGCGAAAGACCCGTCCGCCAGGCTTTTGAAACATGTGGTTCGCTGTTACTTACGTCTCTCGGACAATCCTAGAGCTAGAGCTGCTTTGCGGCAATGCCTGCCAGACCAGCTGCGAGATGCGACATTTACCGAGTGCCTGCAGGAAGACAACTCCACAAAGCACTGGTTGGCGCAGCTGATTAAGAATTTGGAAGCCCAACCACCACCAGCTAGTCCTGCCCAACAGAACATGTGAGCGTTGCTTGCACTAAGACCCACTTTGAATGATCTACAATGAGTACTCTTATATTTCACTTTGTTGTATTAATTTTGTTAAACATAATGAATTTTAGAATTTATTAAATATCACATTATTTAAAACACTATTTTCACTTTAATGAAGTAATCTGTGATTAAATAAAATACTTTATTATTGTTATTAACTTACACTTTAGATATTTAATTTTCTATAAACATCCTTAATTCTTGTGTTAACGTTATGGAATTCCCAGTACTATTTGTGATTATACATAGTGGGCATTAGTGTGTCAGTGTCTAATGCAACATATCTTAATAATTGACATTTAACATAATTTGCTATTGTATAAATAAGAAAATTGCCTTTAAATGTTAATATTTGGTCTCACATTACATGCATTGTATTATTTTTAGGTATGCATCAAGATGAAAAGCACTAATTTTGTAAGCAGATGTAGTGGACGGGATTAGGAATAAAGATTTTTGTAATTTGGCCATGTTATTTCGTTTTTTGTCTTTCTGCCTGTACCATCCTTAATTTTTTTGTTTATAAGACTTTTTGTCAGTAATAATAAAACTGATAATTTGTGGTCCCTAGCTACGCCACAACGGAAATAGCGATTTTTTTTTTTATAAATATTAGAAAGATGCAAACAAACAGGCGGGTCACCTGATGCGAAGCAATCACCGCCGCCCATGGACACCCGCAAAATCAAAGGAATCGCAGATGCATTGCCGGAAAATTAATGTTACTTAAAAAAAAATACATATTTATGTGTATGATAATTATTTACATGGATTTTAGGTATAATACTCCTGGGTGCGATTTTTGAACAGGTGACTAATGCCACACACTGATATCAATTAAGATTGCATCCCTAACTCCACTCCCATTCAAAGTAACTGGTAACAAATTTATGACACTCAAAATTCTCGAATAGTATGTTAAAATTATAATACTTCATGTCACTTTTGATTTCGAGGTCACTGGTGAGATTAAGAAATCGCATCTCCCTGGGGTCTTAATTCTATTAGATCAATCATGGTACCTTTCGAGAGTAAGCTGACTACTCCACCATCCGCGCCTCTCCAAGCGCGGTAATACTTGGATCACTAGTTTTCTACAATAAAAAAAAGGATCCAATCGAATGCACACACGCAATCCAGCACATGATGCTACCCGTTTTTGTGTTTCTGGTGTGACATGGTGCTATACTTTTTTGTGTTTCCCTACACAGAATAGAACCTTACCGCCGAGGTGCCGAGGGGTGGGAGAGTGTTGTTTTGTACGCATAACCCAAGATGTCTTTAACCTTTTCACCGCCCAACTATCCTGCACGCGATGTCCCGCTGTACGCCAACGTATAAATCGCATGTTTAATGGAACACTGTCCCATTAGTAGATAGGTCAGAATTGAGTTACGTACAGATACAGGCATTTTTTCAAAATCAGATCTTGTCAATAGTTTATTATTCGTTCTAAATAGAATCATTAATGATTAATTAATAAATCAGTTTTAATTTTATGCGTCAACAAGTAGGATAAGTCCTCATAGCAAGATCTGTAACAATTTCCCAAAATCGTCTTTTTTGAGTTGAGTCAGTGTTCCATTAAGCATGCGAAATGTATTTTAATAAAGTAGGTACAAAGAAGAACTTCTGTAGAAGTGCTGGCGTGGACGGCACGAAAATCTCGAACTTCTATAGAAGTTGTTGGCGGTAAAAAGGTTAACAATAAGCAATTCAGCAGTGATCGGAATAGGTATACATTTTACATAAACATCACGACCGGAAACAACATGGAGCTGTAATCATTTCTTCATTTTATCGTCTGGGACTATCGAATTAAATACCTTAACCACAGACCTAATAGTGATCTAAACACATCAATAGAAAGTAAGTAAGTAAATAGACTATTACTGTCCCACTGCTGGGCAAAGGCCTCCATCATTGAAATCAAGTCATCACTAAAACTTACTAAATGCGAGTTGGTGATCACAAACTCGGGCTATGCATCGAAAAGCCGAAACACACTTTGCCCGATCTGGGAGTTAAAGATCCTGGCCTGTACCTTCGGATATCAGGCTAAGCGCTTTGCCACTCGACTCGGCCGCCGAGGCGTTCAATAGTAGAAATAGATTTTTTTTTAATTTCGGGAGAGTCCCTTCGTCGGTCGTCGTGACGTTAATGTAAAAATAGCCTACTTATTCCGATCACTGCTAAACCTACATCGACGAATTGACCTAGAAAAAATTTACGCATATTGCTCGTCCTTATAATCTCCGTCCTCAAATAAAAATTAAAAGCCCACTTGTCGTATTTTTAGGGTTCCGTACTCAAAGGGTAAAACGGGACCCTATTACTAAGACTGCTATCCGTCCGTCTGTCTGTCTGTCCGTCTGCCACCAGGCTGTATCTCATGAACCGTGTATACGTGAGGTGTATACAGCCTGGTGACAGACGTTACGAATAGTTAGACAGTTGAAATTTTCACAGATGATGTACATACTTCTGTTGCCGCTATAACAACAAATATTAAAAAACAGAATAAAATAAATATTTAAGGGGGCGGCTCCCTAACAACAAACGTGATTTTTTTTGCTCGTTTTTGCTCGATATTGATAACGGCAACAGGTAGATGCTTGAAATATTCACAGAATATTCAGTTATACATATATTCACATTAAAAATAAATAATTAAATTAAAATAAAACAAATATTTAAGGGGGGCTCTCATACGACAAATGTGATTTTTGTTTGCTCGTTTTTGCTCGATATTGATAACGGCAACAGGTAGACGCTCGAAATATTCACAGAATATTGAGTTGATTTTTTTTCCAATTTTTTCTGTCTTTTGAGCGTTTACGCCGCACACTAGCGCCGCCAATAAAAAAAAAACATATCTAGTATTTAGAGATAGAAAATCAAATTATGCTTATCAAATTATCTGAATGAAGAATTTAGCATTTTACGTCACCTAATGAACACTGACATGTTATGGTTTAGTTAATATGGCGTTATAGTTAAAAGTGGCCGCAACGTCTTATTTAACTAAACCATAACATGTGAGGTGTTCATTAGGTGCCGTAAAATTGCTAAATTACTTCATTCAAATAGTTTGTTGAGCATAATTTGATTTTCTATCTCTAATTACTAGTGTAAGGGAGAATATACACCTATACATATATGTGTACCTTATATTATGTACCATGTTAGCCTAATATATAACTGTGTGTTCCTATTCAGTAAACAGTCTATTACCAACGTTTATCTTTCAATCATCTCCTAACACCGCACCTTTACACTAGATATGTTTATTTTTCATTAGTGGCGCTAGTGTGCGGCGTAAACGCTCAATATTTTTAAAGATAATGGTACGGAACTCCTCGTCCGCGAGTTCGACTCGCACTTGGCCGGTTTTTTTTTGTTTGCTGGTGGCCGCAGGTGGCTTTCAAAGCGTCACCCCATATCATGGTCCATCAGCTCATTTTAGTCCCCACTGCCGCTGCGGGGTGACTACGAGACTTCCCTATAGCACAGTATTAATAATAAGACTGTGCCCATAGATGGATAGGAAGAACGGATTATAAACCACCACGCAGGCTCAGTGCGGATTGGTGGTTGTTAACGACTGCTAATGCAGCCGGGACCAACGGCTTTACGTGCCTTTCAATGCACGAAGGAGCTCGAGATGATAAATATTTGGTTACCCATCCGATGGCCGACCGGCCTTTAGGCCCGTATTCTAGAAACGATGCTTGAGCGTGAATCTCAGCACTCGGGAACCGGGCGCGTTACCCACTGCGCCATCGAACTCCAGGAAACGTGGTCATAGAATTTTAAATTATTAAAACTTGTTGTCGTCGTCGTGTAATTAGGGCATAGAAGGAATGGTACTCAATGGTTCCGCGGTCCGACTCTACCTATATAACTAGGTAGTTACACGTTTTATTATAGCATTACCCCTTACGCAATGTACCAATGTGGGTAAGGGTTACCCAAAAAAGAACAGGCCAAAAATACTAGTAATTTAATAAAGCAAATATAAAATATAGATTTCAAAAATCAGGCCCTCTTGCTGGACCTTTGGATAAAGACCATCTTCTAGCACCCATAATGTTGTGGCTTGGTCTTAAGCGATCGCCTGGCAATTTGTTAAAACGCATATTTTTTAACGATTCTTTTCCTTTTATTGCACTAGTTTGAACATCGACTTCGTAAACTAGTTTTTTTTTATATTTGCTCTTCGACGGAGAGCTTACTTTTGTTTCTAAAAGCTGAGTGCCACAGCTCACCATTTCGACGTTCTGTGCACAAGCTTTATCCACTAAATAGCTCTTGAGATTTAAAGTTTGGATTTCTTTTACTTGTACATTGCGTCTTTTAATTTCGCACTTGCAACTGCTTTTACCCTCCCTCATTCTGACCATAGTGAGACAATCACTGTCACATCTTGGCGGTACCGTGGTTGCAGTGTTTTGCGCACGATCAACGAATTTCTTCTTAATATCTTTCAATTTGATTTTGTTAACTACGATTTTGCTGCCATATGTGCTGTTCCTTGGTAACACTTTAACTTCCGTTTTCTTCTTGACGACAATGGAGCTGGTGGGTCTACCTTTGTAATTGCTACTAAGACTTGTTGATGGTATTGCATGCTTGACATCCTCGTTTATAGATTTCACTGATTTTTGTTCACAAATGTCTTCGCACAGTTTTTGGGCTATTGAAGACATTTGTACATAGTTTAATGGGTGTTGGTTCTTTCTTTGAGATCCTGTTACTTTGTTGAGTGGTTTATATGCTTTTCTACATTTTTGGAAGGTTCTGCCAGACGACTTATGTTATCATTTAGTTTACTCAGTGTCTGAAAAGATCTGCAGACGCCATGAATGTTATTTATATTTATAAAATTTAATCTAAAGAATTCACTTTGTTTATAGTCATGATTGTATCATGAAGATGGATTGTATCCATGATTGTAGCGCCACTGACCAATCTACTAACTGACATTATGCCAGACAGCTTTAAAACGTAGTGGTTATATCCTCTTTGCAGCTATTGACGCCCGTCATTAAGCATAGACCTTTCTACCTATGTCCTCTTTATTCGTACTTATATTCAGACCTTCCTTTACAATAAAGAGATTATAATCCTTAGATGATCTGGGTCTTAAATTAATGTGTAGGTAATTATTTTGTAAGACTACTTTGTATTAATATTGAAATGCCCCTGCCGTGGCCCATTTGAGAACGTTTTATACCTAGTTTTGATATCTTGTAAGCGTAATGGTGGCACTTCACATGGCTATTTGTATTCGCGTATTTGCCATATTTGGCAAATAATTGCCATATCCACACATGGTATTTATTTGCCAAATATGGCAAATACGCGAATACAAATAGCCATGTGAAGTGCCACCATAAAACCAAATGGATCAATAAAGATTTATGACTAGGGCTATGACTTCGATGCTCTAGAAAGTATGTAAATACCTACTACTCATAAAGTTAATATACCAACGGAATATATTGACTTTATGGTAAGTACTCTTACTATGTTCAGCAATTGAGATCACTGACCATGTCATAATAACATTTTGTACTCGAAAATACTACTAGGACTACTGTCTAACCTAAATAATGTTGAAATGAAACAACTTTTACGGATCTACTCGCGTTTATTTTGCACATTACTTATGTTCATTCTTTTTATATTACGACATGACCATGGTATACTGTTTGTGAATTATATAAATCGCCAAGCATTTGTCAATCCAACAAAATAATCTTCTATGTACCTAGGTACTTATGATGATGATGATGATGCAATCCTGTTATCCCTCATCAGGGACATAGGGCTCGAAGAAGAGATTTCCACTGCTGTCGATCTTGTGCGGCAACCTCCAGGTCCTTCCAGCCGATATCAGCTGATGCAGCCTCTTTTTTAGCAGATCGCCTCCAGGTGGTACGGGGGCGGCCCGGCCTTCTTTTTCCATACGTTTGCCACGTTAACCCTTGCCTGGATAGATGGTTGTCAGGTCTTCGCAACTCATGCCTAATCCAGCGCCATTTCCTTGTCAGGATCTCCTTGTCGATGGGTTGTTGCTCAGTCATCTCCCACAGGCTTACATTAGAGATGGTTCGTGGCCAGTAAATCCCCAGTATACGTCGCAGACACTTGTTGACGAACACCTGGAGCCGACTGGTTATTTCGTTTTTAACGAGCCATGTCACGCATCCGTACAGGAGAACCGACTCGACATTAGAGTTGAATATTCTGATCTTTGTACGCCGAGTGATTACAGAAGACGTCCAAACAGGCTTCAGTTGCGCATATGCGGCTCTGGCTTTGTTGATGCGCGTTTCTACATCCGCTTCTGCTCCCCCCCGCGGGTCTACGACGCTCCCCATAGGCAAAACGCTGCACTTGTTCGACCACCTCGCCGTTAACGTGTATGGGCGCTAGATCAGAGGTATTCAGGCGCATGTCTTTGGTCTTAACACAGTTGATGCGCAGGCCTTCTTTAGCAGCTTCGTTTGCGAGGTCATCTGTCTTGGACTGAAGTTGTTTACGTGATGTGGCGAGTAAACAGATATCGTCCGCAAAGTCAATGTCTTCAAGGGTCTTACCATGCAACCAAGGTAATCCTCTCTCTTCCTTGCCGGTTACTCTGCGCATCACGTCATCCAAGACTATTAAGAAAAGCAGCGGTGACAACAAGCCGCCCTGTTTCACTCCTACAGTGAAACAGGTACTTAAGTTTAGGTACTTAAAGATTTTTTTAAAACTAATGCGATCACCTACTTTTTGCTAATTGTACCTACCTATTTTAAGTCAGTAATCTACAGATTGCAGAGCCAACCAAATAGTGGTTAGACGCAGAGTTACTGGGTTGGACCCAGCTAATTCTGCTGGTAGATACCAACTACCAGCAAAGCGCCGATGCAACACAAAAACGGCTGTGGGTACGGCCACCCAAAAATCAGCCATGTGCGAGTCATAATCAAAATGTTGACTTCTGAATTTGGTAAGGTTTGAGCTGTGAAAGTGTGCGTTGGTTGTGTGCTGCTCTACGTTCAAAATCACACACGTTATAAAAAAGCTAGCAATGATCCGTGAGTCATTGCTAGTTTTTTTAGGAATTGAATAGAACAATAACTAAAGCTAATATAACCGCAGATAAAGATAAATAAACATTTATTGACCTGCACAGCACATAACAAATACATAATACATACAATACATTAAAATTCGTCCAGTTTTAAATATACAAATAGCATAAAAAAAATATCTTTGATCTCAATTAAGGTTAAGGGGCATGCCCACTGTGCCCACAGCGGTGGATCCGCGCTTGACTACCAGGTATTAATAACGTTAACTATAACTATTTTGAATTCGGCATTTACAATGCTAAATAAAGGTAGTTAAAAGATCAACGAGTCTTCTGGGGCCTCGGTCGTCGGTAGCTCAGTGGTCAGAGCATTAGGCCTGTATCCAAAGGTCGTGGATTCGATTTCCACTCGAGCTTCCTGAGGCTAGTTGATGTTTTCTAGTAAAATATTACTGTTTCGTTACTCAATGCGCTTTAGCCAATCTGCGCTGAACAGTTAGGTAATTTACCGGTAAAAATGGTAACAATACCAGGCATAACGTTACTTTTTTACCGGTATCTTTGTTTGAGAGAAGTCTTCTTCTGCTAGTGCCTCTTCAAGATTGAAGATTGGCCATAATTTCTTAAATTCCTCTTTGTCTAAGGCCAGACGAAACAGTTGCTCGATAGAGCTAATGCCGGTCCACTCCCCGAATGTTCCGCAGCCACAACTTCTTCTTTCGTTCGACGCGTGTCTCACCTTGCCCATCATAATAGTTTGAAGCAAAATGTGTTTGTCGTGCGTGACTGAGTAGGTGGCCGAGATATTGTATCTTAAGCATTTTAAGTGAAATAAAAGTAAAAAGTAAAACTTCAAACAGAAAATTAATTTAAAAATGTCACAAAAGAAAAAGTGCAAGCATGGCTGTAATAGCTCCCTCCCTTTGCCTTCCCCATAATGTCCGTCAATCCTATCATATCAATCAAACGAAGAAAAGGGATGCTCCATATTAGAAAATATTGCTATTGACATCGATATTTACGATGTTAACATATTATTATTAGGTATCGGTGTGACGATGACGGAGTTGGTGTTTCACCCGAGTTCTCTGTGTTGTGAGACTCCATTTTGAACTCAATCTATTGTACAATTCTTTTTTTATAATTATTTAATATCATTCAAAATTGGCTTAATGCTAAACGCAAAGCCATTAATTAAGATATAATAATAATCTAATACGATAAATATCGAAAAGGAATGGGTGTCATATTTAACAATCTATCATATTATTTAAGTGCCTTACAAGTAAATAGAGAATAAGCTCCGAATAGTTATTACGTGTTAAATCTCTTTTACTCTAATTTTAAATGACGGCTACATGACGGGAACAAAACACGGAGTAACTATTCCGACATTATTCTCTGTTTATTTGGAAGACCCCTAAATGTATAATTTATCAACAAATTAAAAAAAAAACGTTCTTAGGAATTTGTTGGTACACTCTGCAAAAAAGGTAATTTGGACATGAAGATTTCCTTTAAATCTGTTTCTTTGTTAAAACAGATACTGACCAGTAGACGTATTCTATTAAAATTCTCTGCACTACAACTGCACGACTACTACACTACAGCTGCACGAATCCTGCAATAACTCTGCAATAAAACTAAAAGAACTAATGTTAATAAGAAAAATAAGTAAATTTTTTTTTAAAGTTAAACGGGTTTATTGAGAGTTGTACTATAAGCAAAAAAAAATGCAGTAGGTCCTAGGTGTTATTTTTTTTTTTTTTTACGTAGGCGCACGTAACCTTCGCAAATAGCATTTTTTATAGCTTTTAGTACATTTTTCAATAAACCCGTTTAACTTTAAAAAAAAATTACATTAACTTTTCAAAATGCTTAAAATACGCTGTGCAAAAGTTGCTCACGATCTACTTCAATAAACCTGCACAAAAACTGCACCAATACTCCTGTCATTATTACACAAATGTCAAAATATTTTATTAGAATACGATTATTTTGCAGTAAACGTGCAGGTGTAGTGCAGTTTTTTTAGTGGAATACCTATTTGCGTTACTTCTCCGTCCCTGCAACACTACGGCAGCAAGCAGCGCTGCTTAAGAGAATACCGAAAAGTCAAAATTTGCTCGTTTTGACACACGCGATGCTGCAGTGTAGATGCAGTTATTTAGTAGAATCGGTCTACAGCTTTTGAAAATAATGTTTCTGCAGCTGTTGAACTCGCTGTTGAACGCTGCAATTTTATTATTGTTTGAATTCAAAATTTTGAACTTGGTTTGAAAAGTAACTTCCTAGTTGATGTGGATGTGTCGATGTTCAGATATTATTCTCATAACTATTTTTCAGAGGATTTAA
Organism: Eudonia lacustrata; assembly: GCA_947562085.1. Taxonomy (NCBI): domain Eukaryota; kingdom Metazoa; phylum Arthropoda; class Insecta; order Lepidoptera; family Crambidae; genus Eudonia; species Eudonia lacustrata. The sequence continues at coordinate 5,501,772 of OX387327.1, read as the reverse complement.
CATCGATGTTAACTAACGACCGAGCATCCCTAAAAAGTTGATTTGATTAATGTGACAGATATGTTATGTTTTTATTTATATTTTATATATTAAAAGATATTGATATGATCGTACAAGTAGAAAGTTTAAAATAAAAACGTTCAATATGTGGGTTTTCGGTTACGGGTCTCTGGTGTGGAAAGTAGATTTCGCCTTTGAGTCTAAAATTGTAGGTTATGTCAGTGGCTACCTGAGAAGATTTTATCAACACAGTATAGATCACAGAGGGATACCTGAGAAAGTAAGTATAAACATAAGTCAACAACGTTTGAAGAAAGAAGTTTCTAGCCCTTCTAACAAACAGTTTGTTGGACTTTTAATTTTTTTTTTATTGTGGAACTTTATTTAATTTTGATATCGTTTAATCAAAGATATCAGAAAGGCTTTAGCATCTTTCTTAATACTGAAGAGATGGACCGGAAGTGGAAATACTATTGTACAAGTAGGAAGAAACAGTCCTGTTGGCTTTAAGTGGTCATAAAACTTATTTTGAGATGCTTATTTTAAGATGGACTACCTTTGGGGCCAACAACACATTCAAAACAAGTATTTATAATAATTAGTTATCTATACTGTATTAATGTCTTAAACAATGTGTTTCAGCCAGGACGTGTAGTCACTTTGATACCAAGTTATGATCCAGAGAGTAAAGTATGGGGTGTTGCATACAAAATAAGACCAGAAGACATAGAACAAGTAACAAACCACTTAGATTTTAGAGAGAAGAATGGATACTCGAAGAAGACTGTAACATTCCATCCGAATGACCAACTGTTTTCACCATTCACTTTAACACTGTATATAGCGACAGAGGAAAATGAATCTTATGCTGGTAATTAAAATACCTTTTGATTATTATCATCATTAGCATACACTAGTCCACTGCTGGACATAGGCCTCTCCAAATGCATGCTGCTGATCACAATCCACGGCTACTCTCATCCAGCTCTTGCTAGCCACCTTGCAAATATTGTTGCTCCACCTATGATAGTCTGAGGGCGTCTTACAATACATTTGCCAATACACATTTGCTTATTATATCTACATGAAAATTCTTTAATGTGCTGTAATTGTATGAAATGTTAGGTTGTATAATTTTATGCAAAGTTGCAAACAAATTACAAATTGGAAAAATTTTAAGAGTGGTGTTTGAACCTACACTACATAATGGTTTTTAAAAGTTTTATATAATTTTTGTTTAGAACAACATTCATAAAAAGGGTTTTAGTTCAATGTGTAGTGTTTGCATAAACTTTTGAAAACAATAACAGCAACTTATAAATTTAAATTTTTCGATAGTGTAGTAGTTAACGTGCCCGGCCTGTGATTGCTGAGGTTAGGCAACTTTTGTAAATGCCGGTCATCATGGGGGACCAAAATTTTATCATCTTGAGCTCCTCCGTACTTCGGAAGACATGTAAAGCCGTAAATCCCGGCTGTATTAGCAGACTTTAACAACCCCCTATCCTCACTTGGCCCCAGCCAAGTGTGCCACGCCCAGCCAAGTGTGCCACGCCCAGCCAAGTGGGCCACGCCCAGCCAAGTGTGCCACGCCCAGCCAAGTGTGTCACGCCCAGCCAAGTGGGCCACGCCAAGCCAAGTGTGCCACCCCCAGCTACGTGTGGTGGTTTATTACCCGTTATCTATCCATCTGTGGCGAAGACTTGGACCTCGGCAGTGGATGCATAAAATGAGCTGATGATGATAAATTTTAAGTTAACTGCTTTTCTAATTAAGAACATTCTGTTATTTCAGGGCCAGCTTCCTTAGAAGAGATAGCGAAGCAAATTGTTAGCTGCAAGGGTCCCAGTGGCCCCAACAAGGAGTATGTTTACAACCTTGCAAGAGCTATGAGACAGTTGGCACCTGATGTTAATGATGAACATCTTTTTGCTTTAGAAGCTGCTATACAAAGATTGGACCCTGATTTCAAGAAGAGCTAGTTGTCAAACATTGAAAACTCTCTTCTTGATATTTACATTCATGTTCTGATATTTCATTGCCACTTATGGAACTTTAAGTCAACTAGTTATGAACACACATACAAGTTTTACATATAACAAGGTAAAGACACTTCTATTCTTCACATTCCACTTTATGTATAATGTCAAATAAAGTTCAATGCTTACTTTTATTATGAATGAATGAATGAATTAATACACATTTATTGGTAGTGCACAACACATACACAAACTCACATTAAAATAGGGGAACTATAGCAACTAAAAAATACAACCTTAGTGTAACTATAACTTGTGTTCGTTCAGTCAACCAAAGGGCTGCGGCTCAGTTTTTTTTGTTGCAACCCATTAAAGTTTCTGATGTTTCGGATGAGTATCATTTGGCTGTGGTCAAAGGCTGACTCCTGAGTATGCTTGCTGTATGTGCGATTATAGTAACCATAAAAAATATATTTAATTTTAATTTAAAGTTGTAAATAGTGTTTTTTAAGTTTACGCGAACACTGCACATTGAAATGAAACAACTTTTACGAATCATCATCTCGTCTCCCTGTGACTACGGAACCTACAAAGGGTTCGAAACGTCAGGATGAACATTAACTGAAACTAATGTATAAAATAAACGCGAGTGGATCCGTAAAAGTTGTTTCATTTTGAAATTGTAAATTTCTTACTGTACTTTATTATTAGATAGTAACTGTGCAATATTTGAATTATTATTTATTATGACTAGCTGTAATCAGTAATCTAGTATTTTTAAACATAATTTGTCATATATTTCTACTGTTTGTTTGGTGGTACATGTTTTTGTTGACTGCCCCATAAATAAATAAATAAATATTATGAGATCATTGAAATGATATTCTTAGATCAGATCTACTAGTATACTTTGTACATACAATTTTTGCTTGACTGTTCAAGCCCTTTTCGAGGTTGTCATCAGGGGCCCAACCGCCTAACCGATCGCTTTGACTTCGTGTGTGGTTTACGACGTCATCTTGTCGTTTCGTGCCGCCTATGAAAGCAATATCGAAAGCTATAGCCTTTAGCTGTTGATATTGCTTTCATTGGCGGTGCGAGGTGGCAAGATGACGACATAAACTATACGCGTAGTCAAAGCGATCGGTTAGGCGATCGGGGGGCAGTTAGCAGTACGACTTTTAAGTGAACGCGTCAGTGGCCGAGGTGCAAAGCGCTCCGGCAAGCGTCCCGGGTTCAATTCTCAGGTCGTCTATGTTCTATGTTGTCTTTGCTTGAGCGCGTCATGTATGAAGCTTCTCTTCTGCATTCTTCTTATGTTGCCCAGGAAGTGGACAAAATAAAGTGTTACTTTAGTATTTAACCTGTTGAAGTTCAATTGCTCAGCGGCTATCATTTTTGTCATCGTATGGGTGACCAAACTAATTACTGGAACTGAAACATGACTTCCAAAGTTATTCTCGGGTGAGACGCTCGTACCAACTGAGCCAACGTCATGTTGCAACAAATTTTAAAGTACTTTTTTATTAGCCAATAGCCAGGCTTTATCAAGTTTTATTTTTAGTTTCAATATTAACTACCTATTGCATTGTGAATACAAATAAACACAATAAAACACTTAATATTGATACATGCTACTTGTAGCTACTATAGTTGACATTTAAACGAATATCTTACTGTAATTCTCGTGAAAACCTGTGATGTTTTATTGACAAACCCAAAATTCGGAAGTGCTAACGATTTCCGCTGTTATCAAGAGTAAACAGTTTGTATGTATTTTAGTTATCAGACGATTATCAAGGTTGTTCGTGTATTGTGACCTTTATGGGAACTAAGTGCTCTTATAAACACTTTAGTGCATAGCATGAGTTTTATCTACCTTTTGATCACGTTAATTGAAACGAGAATTTGTATGGCATTGAAACAGCGCCCACTGGTGGGCGAGGTGAGATGTAATTTGCCTTACAACGAAAACAAAACTATAGGTACACACGGCGGCAGATGAACCTACCCAAAACTGACAAATTTCTACAATCAATTTTGAACTTTATTGTTTGGTTATAAGGATCAATATTCATTGGAGAAATTTGACAGATTTGGGTAGGTTGATCTGCCACCGTGTGTACACTTAAACTTTTGTGTTCTATAGTTATCATAGAATGTAAACGGAGATTAACGCAAACTAATTAGTAAATGGTACCATACCTTCGTCGGGCTAACTAAGTCAGTCCGACTGACTCGGTCAGTCCGAAGTATGACAGTATGAATAACGACTAACTATTTACTTTTTTAAATTTACATAATTAGCATATTTTACATTGTAAGATGTGCTAACTTACTGAGCTTGGCTCTTTAACTGAACTGTTATTGTGTTAATTTTTTTTAAGTGTTTTCAACGCAGATTAGTTCAGGGAGTTTAGTCTCAAAATGTCCAAGTTGCAAAATGTCAAACGGGCTTATGCCCAACTCGGCACGTTCCATAAGCCGTTCCATAAACTCGGACATTTTGAGACTAAACCGTTCAGGGTGCCAAGTGCGAGTTTCATTCGCCATTAAAGTTGGCGTAACGTAACACGTTAAGGGTGCGCCGACCAAAAAATGCCAAAATGCAGTTACGGTTAAGTAAATATAATTGAAAATACTATCGTATTAAATGAACTAAATATATATTTAGTATCATAGGGAACGTGTTTACAATTTGTCAGAACCATAAATTCATAACACGCTTTAGTTTTTTCTACAATATCATTTAAAGTTTGGCAAATATCATGAAAACGAGTGGCGGCGTTTAGTAGATTTCTTATAGTTTATCTAAATTATTGTACCTCTGATTTTGTCTAAACAATCATCAGTGGATAAACTACAAATTGCTAGACTACATTTTCGATTCATCGAGTGGTTATTTAAATAATTATTTTTTATTAAACACCTTAAATTCCCCATACAAAATTAGTATGGCCGCGCGGCATCAAATAAATATGGACGACGACATTTCAAATAAAACATATGACACTTGTCACTTACGGACGGCGCACCCTTAACGAAAACGTGAGTTTATATGGCAAAATTTTAACTCCTCTCTTATGTCGCCAGGAGGCGCAGCTGCTTCAATGCCATACTAATTTTCGTTTTCGTAAGTCGAATGAATACGGATAGTAAACAAAGGCACCCAGATTAAAAAAGAAATAATGTGAATTTACATTTGACCTTATTGATAACTGATGAAGTGCTTATAATATTGTGATATTAGCTTTAGCATGTTTTATTCTATTATTTGTAGTAATCCTGGTTTGAAATCGAAATAGCAATAGAAATCCTTGTCATGCTTTTTATTTTGTTGTTGTAGTAACTTATTGTTATATTGTGTTATAATGTCATTGTTAATTAAAGACTTGTATTTTAATTAAAAAATAATATATTTTATTTCAAAACAGGTAACATGTTTGTAAAATACATTATATCATAAATATGTACAGGAAAAAGTGGTGCAGTAATGCCAATGTTTAATTAACTATGTAATTTATATACCCATAAAACGCCTTGATGTAAGGCGTGGTCTGCTCTTTAAACTTGACAAATTGATTGTACAGCTGAAAATTGGTAATTTATCATTGTGTCTCTGTTTATTGTTTGAAGTTGAAAGAGACAGAACCTTAGAGACAGAACGATGTAGTGAATATTATGATTAGATTTAGTGAGCTTTGATGCAAATCACCGTACCTAAGTGCAACATTTTATACAGATTGTTCTAATGAGTCATCGTCATTTTATGTAACAAGTGGTACACTTTATGGCTTTACTATACTTCTACTTCTACTATGATTCTGCCTTTTTGTAAGATTTTGCATTGGTAAAGCAACTATCACAAAGGCCAGTCATCCTATGAGTGAACAAAATATATCATTTCAAGCTCCTCCGTGCTTCAGAAGGCACGTAAAGCCGTTGGTCCCGGCTGCATTAGCAGACGTTAACAACCATTAATTTGCACTGGGCCCGCGTGGTGGCTAAAGGCCAGTTCTCCCTATCCATCCATAGGCAAGACTCGTGCCCAAGCAGTGGGGATATAAAATGAGATGGTGAGGAGAAACAACAACTGAAGATTCAGGGTTGCCAGTGTGTACCCTTGGATGTTGCAAGCGTCTATAGGCTTTGTGACCGCTTTATTAACCCTTTAATGAGCACAGAATGTAAAAAATGTTTATAGGTTTTCGACCTTATGTTGAGGTAATAAAGTTAAAATTATGGTGTCCAGATATCGACAGAGCCCTATTAAGGGTGGTGTGTCTATGCTATCTTCTACGTTATATTAAATTAAAAATAGCGTGTACTTCATGATTTGGCATTACTGTATGTTTAACATACAAAATATGTACTTATTAGTTTCAATAACACATCTTTTTTTACGGTAATGAATGAATCTCGACTGCTGGACGCAATCAATGTACATTTAGAATTTGGCAGATAGGGAGTGTCACATGGCACTTATGTTTATCAGTTTTACTGATAACCCTCCACTGCATTGAGATAAGTAAGTATTATAGGAAGTTTAGTCTTAATTATTTTTACACACACAAGTAATAAAAAAAAGTATTTTATCAAATTATTTAAAGACTACATATTAATTTGGAAATATTCTACTAGTAGTATCAAAAGATTAAAAGCACTGACGTCATGATTCACAATCACCGTGATAAATTATCTTTGGCAGGCTTGCAGCAATGCAGTACCTATGCAGTTTGTCACCTCACGTTATGCCATCGCTCCTACTTATCCTTTTTTCTACCAAGGAGTTTGTCCAAGAAGCTCCGTTTCCTCTTAACTTTTTTATTGCTTACTGTGTGATGTTCTAACTTCTCACCCTCTTCAGTCATCCTATCTATTAGAGCTGGAATGCTCAAGTCAGTTTGCTCTTTAACCACCGGCTTCTTCACAGCGGTCTCTCTACTAATCTGTCTCTGTATAATTGCCAGTTCTGGGACGCGATCATTCTTCTCATCCAATTCTGAGAGGGATATATTAGATTTTCTTTGATTGTTGCCTTGCGTCTTAATTTGTTCAGACAAAGCTTCTGGCCCGTTCTGAAGTAAGTCAGGTTTAGGCTCCTTCCCTTTTTCTTTAACAACTTCGTTTGTAATCGTAATACTGTTATCTTTCTTCTCAAACACATCATCATCGGATTTGTGGATTTCACCCGATTTGTCAATTTTATCAATAGTGTCTACGACGCTCGACGTAGACTTGGGGACTGATGCGACAATCCTGGGCCTAGTCGGCGGCAAGGTCCAGTCGACTGGTTTGCGTTGCGGTGAATATCTCTTAACCAGCTGCTCAAACAGCTTTTGATGGTCGACTTTCGTTGGCGATGGTGAGTCGCCGTTGGGCGTGCTCAGGTGCTTAGGCCTCAACTCTGGGTCTTCGTTTTCTTTTCCGTCTATTTCTGTTGGCCCCATATCGACTACCACTCGTCGCGTTGGCGGCGGCGTCGAATACGGTTCGGCAAACGGGAATTTGTATAAGTTGGGGCTTTCAATCTTGTACCTGAGTGGGGTGGTTTTGCCGCTCGGCAGCGAGGCGCGCATGCCGGCGCGCGCAAACGGCTTCTCCTCAGGCTCGTGCAGGTTAGACGTCAGGAACTCCCGCCGCATCTTGGATAGCCGCCGGGTCCTCTCCATGGCGCTGTACCTGTAGTCGACGTCGTCGCTCTGGTTCAGATCCGACGTGAAGTTGTCCGAGTACTTCCGCGGTCGGAAGTCGTAGTTACGCTCGTCCGTTCTCGTGTCGCGGAAGCTGGACGAGCCGGTCGTGTTCCGCTTGAAGTTAGCGGTGGTCTTCCCATGGTTGGAGGTGACGATCGGCTCCACCTCCCTGTACGCGGGCACCATACTGCCCGGCGATGGTAGGAACACTGTGTCGTGCTTCCCGAACACTTCGCGCCGCTGACTGAACGCGTCCACACCGATTATTTCTCGCGACTTCACACTGGTCGTAGGCGATTTCGTGCCCATTTTCGTTCGATTACAAACCGCAACACTTTTGTTATTGATACTATTTTCCTGTAAACTTCTGGTATTTCTATTTTTGTACACACATTATGACTTCACCGGTAACATCGCGAGTATAAAAGAGTACACGTCTGCAAGTTAAATTGGACAATAAAGGTGGCTCGATCGTCCGTATAAGGTGAGCCGTTCGCGATATATGCTAGGTGATCAATAGAGTGGATGCGATAAGATACGGGCGTCGTCGTGTAGCGAAGTGCTTTGGCTGTTTTCTTTATCTTTTAGTCGAAACAGTTGAGTAAATACTAGCGAGCGAACACAATCGTGTTCATAATTACCGCGGACTGAGTGAAAGCGCCGCCGCGCGCCGACCGCCCGACGACTCATTACGTAATGAATATTAAAACAAATGTCCCAAATACAAACCGCTTCACGCTTCAGCTTAGCGCCTGGCTGCTAATCACTGATTCCATAGATGTTTTCCTCAAGTCAATATTATGGAATCGTTTTTAAGAGACTGTCGTTAATTATCTTAATAAGGCAGTGTAATTAGCCGTGTTAAATCGGTTCATTGGCATAGACTACAAAAGCGTTATTGTAGCTAACACTGGTTTGAATGTAAAAAAGCCCAAGGCTACAAAGCGTCTGAATAATAACTACTTTATAGGTAGGTAGGTAATTAACATTAATAGTATTATTTTTGTTAACTTATGAGCCTATGACTCAAGAGGTACCTACTTATGCTATACTAGTAGATTTAAATCCAAGTAGATGAATAATACATTTATACTAACTAATTAGGTATCTACGTAGCCCCAAACTAAGCAAATACTGAAGAGTTGATACAAGTAATAGGTAAACCACGGGTAAACAAACCTAATAATGGTGTTACCATTCAAAAGACTAGCACAAATTTCCATGTTAGTCATAGAAACGAATGGAAATCGAACCCGGAACCTATGAGTAGGCAGGATCATTAACCTCTGCATCTCTCATCTCACTCTTGAACCTCTACACGTAGGTGTAGGTAAGTATTTGTGTTAAGTTTTTTTCAATGTAACTTCTAAGCAATAGAGTCATAATTTAAAAAAAGCATTTTAAGCTTAAGTATATAAAAGTCAGCCATCGATTCGTAAGTCTACGGGGCGGGGCGACATTGAACTGAGAAGAACCGGCAAGAAACTGCTATTTAATGATGACAAATTGATGTTATTGTAGGACACTTATGAACATCACTACAAATAGATCTAATAATGTTGCTTTAGATACTGCCGTCAACTTAAAATGGAATTATATCATACAGTACCTACCTACTGTTGTGATATACACTAGAAGAAAACAATAATAACAGACATTCGACAAACATTTAACAATCTATAAGCGTCCTACTGTTTGATTGGCCTATTTACCGTTACTACCGTTTTGGTCGAATGTGGGTTAGTAGTCGTGAGACTGTCATTTTAGGATATCAAATGGGATGGGACTAATGACAACCATTATGTCCCTTCCACAGCGTACTATCGTGCGACAGATTTGTTTTTTGATCATTATGCATAGGTAAAGAAATTTAAACAAGGATTATCTGAAACTAATTAATATCATAGGCATAATCTATGATAATAAGACAACTTACCGCATATTGACTGGGACAGCGTTATAAATTTTTCATTGGGTTTCAAACCTATTGCAAATAGATAAGGTTCAAATTATGGTGGCACCTATATTGCCATCAGACAAAGATTTAAATGTTTTTTTTTCAGTTCAAGTAGTACCTTCTAATGCTGTTATAAATGCTAAATAATAATTTCAAATGAGCATAATTATTTATTATAAATTGGAAAGTCCACGTTAATGAATGGGTGACACGATTTGTGATCACAAAAGATGTGTCTCTTTCACCTTTTGTTCTTTACAAATCGTCCGACACAGTCTATTATTTTCTAGCTAACCTAAATATTTGTAAAAATAGCCTGTTGTTTTTAATATTTCTCGTTATATTTTAATGTTAGGGTCTTTTCCACTGCTATTATTATATGGGCATAACATTGGTTTCATCCTTAATAATAATAGAAGGTAGGTAACTATACAAGGATAAATCTGCAAATAGAAATAGAATTTATCTATCATTATAGTTTTCCTCTATTTAGGTAAAGTGTAGGCATTAGCGTACCGTTAACAATAGAGATGGGTTGGGATGGGATGGAGCGGGTTTGAAACCCAGACCAAGCTGATACTATTTATTTTATCTTGTAACCATATATAGCAATGCAAATTTCAAAATAATAAAGCTAATAAGTACTTACTAGTATACCGCACCTGTGGTTTACCTTCTAGTCTAGCTTCCAGAGGTAGACCACTGGTCTTAGTCCGGATTCTCATCGAACATAAAAAATGTACTCGCTTGCCTTTTTTCACCCTTTTATCAAGGCCTGTCGTTATAAATTTAATATTGTAGCATTGGTGTGAGCTGATGATGGTTATATCTGCCACGATGTATTAGCGATGCGATGCCCTTATGCCAAAGCACGCCTTCAAGCACATCGCGTACTACATCTGGCGGCACTCTTAGTATCTTATGTCTATAGACATAAGATACTAAGAGTATCGCCAGATGTCATAGACAGACATAGTGGCAGCCAGGCCAGCCTGGGCCCTCAAGTCTGTTAAATCAATAACGTCTCAATAATAATCGGTAGCCTGATTTCGACATTAGGTAGGACTATGGGAAACTGTCAAAATCAGGCCACTGACTCACGATTGTGGACGTTTTAAAATAGCAGAGTTGAGGGCCAGTTCCTCAGTAATTGGGAGTTCCGAATTATCGCTTCTACCTTCGGGCTTAACAACCCTTTTCTAATCTTACATTCAAATAGGACTGAGTTAAGAGCTTCCCCGTTACTAGAATATAAAAAGTGCAACAGGTTACCCCATCGAAAATCAAACCCAAGAACGACCTTACGACTAGACCAAATTGGCGGTAATTTCTGATATTTATGTATTATGTATATTACATGTTTCTATAAGTATGTTTTGTGATCATATCTAACGTGACGAGTTTACTTTTATGGCGAGTTTACAAAGACCCTATCTAAGTAGTGTTTGTCTTAAGAGCGTTTACGGCGCACACTAGCGCCGCCAATGAAAAAAAAAACATATCTAGTAATTAGAAATAGAAAATCAAATTATGCTCAACAAACTATCTGAATGAAGTAATTTAGCATTTTTACGTCACCTAATGAACACCTGACATGTTATGGTTTAGTTAAATATGGCGTTATAGTTAAAAGTGGCCGTAACGTCTTATTTAACTAAACCATAACATGTGAGGTGTTCATTAGGTGCCGTAAAATTGCTAAATTACTTCATTCAAATAGTTTGTTGAGCATAATTTGATTTTCTATCTCTAATTACTAGATATGTTTTTTTTCCATTAGTGGCGCTAGTGTGCGGCGTAAACGCTCTTAATTCCTGAGTTTCTTGCCAGCTCTTCTCGGACGAAGGCTCCCAAAATCCGATCTGGTGGTAGATTCAGTAGTTTAGTCTAAACAAATTTTTTAGTTTTATGATTTACTAGCGGCCGCTCGCGGTTTCACCCGCGTGGTTCCCGGTCCCGTGGGAATATCTGGATAAAAAGTATCCTATGAGTTATTACAAGTTATGAACTATCTGTATGCCGAATTTCATCTAAATCCATCCATCCGTTACAGTTTGAAGAAGCAACAAATATACGAACATACACACTAATATTAGTAGATATTAGTAGGATTGTTTTGACGTCAATAAGTGCTTGTGAAGGCTTATGTTGAATAAATGATTTGACCTTGACTTTGAGCCAAATTATTACTTAACTTGACCGGTGCAGCACCAACGACATTCTTCGCGTTACGGCGGGTAGGGTTGACTGCCTGAGGTTGAATTTTTTATTTTCTAAAAAAACACAAATGTTGAAAAAATATCCACGAGCAGGACCTGAACCTACACCCTTGTGACATACCGGGTCAGGTGCTCTCCCAATTGAGCTATCGTGGTTCTAACCAGCCCGCCGAAATTATTCAACACTATTTACTTTTTACTTTGAAAGTCAAAGGCGCCCAATGTCAACAACTACCTATTAGTTACTACTAATTTGTTCGCAACAAAATTTGCGTTAAAAATTATATAAACAAAAATGTTTTTGTTTTGCTGACTGTACCTATCTCATATAATTTTATATGTATGGACTCTTCGTCTGAACTAAATGTTTGAATTGAATTAACAACTCCGATATATCATTTTTTTATTTTCAAATGTTAGTCACATGTAGCCTTCTATTCAGAATTGAAGAATCCTGTTGCCACATCGGAGTCTCGGCCAAATTCCAAATTTAAATGCAAATGAACATCAGTGAGCTCACTGTCTGACGATATTTGCATCTTTGGCAAATAAAGTGACCATGAAAATAGTGACAGTAGGTAGGTAGGTAGGTGTAGGTATGTAGGTAGGTACCTACCATAGAACACAAGAAAGAGGTTACCTACCTATAGTTTCCTACATGTTTCGCACTTTATATTTTGGGATAGCATTAATATGGTTTTGCTTGCTAATTTTTTACACCATTGTATAACCATAAAATTACTATAACATGTAATATTAAATGTTAAAAATTACCTTGATAAAATACTATAATAAAGATATACTCCCCCCCCCATACTAATAAACAGGGTACTCGTAGGTATATACGCTAATAGTTATTCCGTGTCTCTTTTGCTCTCATTTTAAATTAATAAAAATATTAAATACTTATAAATATTTTAAAATTTTATTATCGGGAAAACAATAAAGAAAATATTACGTACTTAACCCTAGGCTAGGTTTTTTATAATATTTTTATGTATTGTATTTTACTTTTATATTAACATTATAACAAACCTAGGCTACGAAAAAAGAGAAATAAAGAGATAATAATGATACAAAAATATAAATAAAAACAACCACTGCTCAATCAAATAACCCTCCCCGCGTCATTTCAGGTGCGTTACTACGTTGTACAGCCATAGACAACCTATGCACCAGGAATGACTCGGAGCAAGGGTAAATAAATATTAGACAACATCATATACATTGTTCTGATCCCAAGGTAAGTAGCTAAAGCACTCGTTTTATGGAAATCAGAAACAACGATGGTACCACAACCACCCAGACCCGACACAATATCGAAAAGTTCGTTTTCGACATTGACCCGACCGGGAATCGAGCCCAGGACTTCCGAGTTAGGGCCACCCAAAGTACGGCGTGCAAGCCACTCGGCTACGAAGGTCAACCAACTCTTAAGGGTGCGCCGTCCGTAAGTGACAAGTGTCATATGTTTTATTTGAAATGTCGTCGTCCATATTTATTTGATGCCGCGCGGCCATACTAATTTTGTATGGGGAATTTAAGGTGCTTAATAAAAAATAATTATTCAAATAACCACTTGATGAATCGAAAATGTAGTCTAGCAATTTGTAGTTAATCCATTGATGATTGTTTAGACAAAATCAGAGGTACAATAATTTAAATAAACTATAAGAAATCTACTAAACGCCGCCACTCGTTTTCATGATTTTTGCCCAACTTTAAATGATATTGTAGAAAAAACTATAGCGTGTTATGAATTTATGGTTCTGACAAATGGTAAACACGTTCCCTATGATACTAAATATATATTTTGTACATTTAATACGATAGTATTTTCAATTATATCTACTTAACCGTAACTGCATTTTTGGCATTTTTTGGTCGGCGCACCCTTAAATAACAGAAAAAATTAACCAAAACTATTATTACTTTTTTATCACCGCCGTCCATACCTTCTGAGATGAGTCCCGTGCCGTGATAGAAACGAACAACTCTTACTATTTGGCCAACTCCCTAACTCGAAAATAAAATTCAGCTGTTCCATACAAAACATCAATATTCATTCGACCAAAATGTATGGAACAGCTGAATTTTATTTTCGAGTTAGGGAGTTGGTCCAATAGTAAGAGTTGTTCGTTTGTATCACGGGAGTCATCTTAGAAGGTTTGGACGGTGTTAAAAAAGTCACCCTGATACATGTTAATGTTCGTGACTGTACTGTTTATTAGTACAGGGCGTATTTAAAAGATTTGATCTCATATCGGATTCTTAATAATTGTAAACAAATAAATATTGATGAACACTTGAAAAGGCGACTTGCTTCAAATGGAATTCAAACGTACGACCTTTCGTAATCCGGAATGTCGTCTTTTCAGTTTCGATAAAAATATTAACTCAACCACACCCATTATCTGTACTAAGCATAGCTTTATTTCACTAGATAACCGACGGATAAACATATACTAATATTTGATTCGATTGAGTTCGCAACAGTGTATACCTACTCGTATTTGTAATCAGGATTCTAATGACCACCTAGCCACTAGCTAAACCATCTCAGCGACAGATGTGTACAAGTTGTACAACGCTAGTTTATCATCAGCCTACACTAGTCCACTGCTGGACCTATGCACCAGTAGCGGAAAAAGTAGGTTCTATGTTACACAAAGGGCTCGTTTCATTGCGTCATGAAGACATCATGCCTTGACGCATGCCCTTGACCGACTATTGACATGGCGAATAAGGAACGTCTGAAACAAAAATCGAGAATTAATATATGGCAAAATTTTAGCTTAAAAGGTTTTTAAAAACTCATTGTAAAGTTAATAAAAATATTCTATTTTTTTATTTATATTGTAACATGTTACCTTTTGAGAACCATTATTATTCATCATCATCATCATCATCATCAGCCTATATAAGCCCAATGCTGGACATAGGCCTCTCTGCGTGCACTCCACTGAGCACGATCGGCGGCAACTCTAATCCAGCTCTTGCCAGCCACCTTGCGAAGATCGACGCTCCACCTAGTACCTACTTAGCCCAACAGGGTGTTATAACACCTCCAAAGGTAATGACCAATAGATGTACTCTAATATGATACTTCTAGTTTAATAAAATGGTTGGGGTAGATATAAACATGTAATACTAGCTGTCAATGAGTATCTAAACATATATCTATATAAGAGGAAAGGATATAAGAATCCTAAAAATAGTAAAGGATAAGAGATTGATTAAACAATGTTCTTGCAGGAAAAAATCACTTACCGAATATATTAGATGTTAAAGATTAATCTAGAAAACTGAAATTGTGTGGTAAACGTTTATAGTAACGTTGCATAATCAACTTATCACGCACTATCAATATAAAGATAATTAACTACTTGCGTGAATCGATAAATTTTCTTGATAAATAAATAAACCTATGGATTACATCAGTGGAATTTTTATCAGCCATGCTGCAATGCATGACACAAATTTTCTTGATCCTACTGAAGATGTTCTTATTATATATATGTATAACTTTCACCGTTTCCCTTTTAACTATAACCTAAACTTCCTGGTTTACTAAAGTTAAGTCAGTGAAAGGAAAAAATAATGGACCTAAAATAGTACCTTGTGGTACTCTTTTGATAAACTTATGCCTTTTTTATATTTACAGTCTGCAAACGAGCAGGCGGGCCGCCTGATGGTGAGCGCTCACCGCCGCCCATGGACATCAGCATCATCCTCTGATGATCTCTATGTTGCTTTTGTGTTGCCGACCTGAGAAAAACCTCTTTACACCCCTTTTAAATGTCGTAGCTTAATGGGAAAGCCTCGGATGGCAGCTCATTCCACAGTTTGATGGTACGTGGAATGAAGCTCCTCTGGAAGCGAACCGTTCGAGCGAACAGCGGCTCCAGGAAGTGTGCGTGTGCCCTGTTCCGATGGTGAGCGGTGCGATGGTAGAAGGAGGAAGTAGGCATTGCAGTAAATGAAACAAAACATTTTTTCGATTATAATTTAATTCCGATATTATATAGTATATTATAATAATTTGAGATAACAATATCATCATATCCTTAAAATCTACTTACACAATACTTGCGAATGATCACGAAAAACACATAAGTAACCTAAAGCTAATATCAACGAATAATAAATTAACAACTTTAATGTTTAAGATTTTAGTATTTCATTCATAGCTAGTTCGATTTTGAGTTGTATGCAAGCGACTCTCTCTTGAAATATCTGGTTGATAAGGTTTAATCTTCTTTGTTCTAACAACGCATTCTCTTTGATTAACCTTTGCTTCGTCTCTAGTTCTTCTGGAGTATTATTTTCTTTATTCTCTTTATTATTCATCGCCGCTTCTTGTTTATTCTTCAAAGCAACATGACTCCTAAGCTTCACTATTTCAAACTGCTCAGAATTGATTTTAGCTTGCAATAATGATTTCAATTGGAGATATTCAGCATTCTCCAATTCTAAGCGTAGCACTCTCAATTCTTTCTCAGTGAACTTAGGTTTTTCAATGACTGCTTCTATTGGAGTTTCCACCTTCGCAACGCTTTTAGTTTCTGCTGTAAAATCAAAGTTGTCTTCAAATTCGGCGTCGAATGATATCTCCTGTTTGGGAGACTCGATTTCCGGGAATTTTTCTACAAAGTTTTCTGGGTTGATCTCTGGGAATTTTTCTACGAAATTTTCAGGAACTATTTCTGGGAATTTTTCTATGAATGGTTCCGGTGCTTGTTTCGGAAACACTTCTATCGTCTGTGGGGTAGTGACGGTTGGTTCGACTTCCGCACGCGTTATTTCCGTGCGGTTTGTCGTGTCGTTCGGCTGAGAGTCCCTTCGTATCGTTTCTTCTTCAGGTTTCTCATCCATCGACTGCTGTGGCGGTAAGGAGTTTGGCTCGACAGACTTCTGCACCGATCTCAGTTTTCTCTGTAAATTAAAAAGTCTATGTTATCTTTGAATGCCTCGTTTTATACCTCAGGTAATTAATGAAAAACATTTTGTACTAAAGGTGATAAGTTTACCGAGGACTGGGGCAACTGGGTCACCAAGCAGACTTCTGCACCATTCTTTTAATTGGATCAAAACATCAGAATGGTTTTGTGGTTATCACATTCCCATTTAGAAAGGTGGCAAATTTTATGAGCATTCTTAATATAAATTAAAGTAAATTTTGGGTGATGATGGTAGCAGCGTCCACGTGTGCCATGTGGTTACGTGTGCCATGTGGTTTAGGTTTAAAGCTGCCTGGTAAGGATGTCAACAGCGTCCGCTGCGTACCTTGACCCCAGTGAGGATGATAGTAGCGTCTAACGCATACCTTGCAGTGCCTGGGTGATGATGGTAGCATCGTCTGTCGTGTACTTTGAGCAGCCTGGTGAACGCACTAGTAGTGTCAGAGTCCACGATGTACCTTTAGATGCTTGATGACTAGCAGTACCAGCAACGTCTGCTATGTATCTTGAGTTGGCTAGTGAACCGCATAAGCTGTTTGTTATTTGAAGTGTCATATCTTGAGTTGCGCCTCTCACAGCTGCTGGCCGTGTACCATAAGCTGCTTGACGACGCACCTTGAGCTGTTTGCTGAAGACAGTAGCAGCGCCTAGCATGGGCCTTCGAGAAGCCTAGACAAAACAGTAGCAGCGTCTCAAGTAGACGCACTATTAGCTGTTATACATTGAGCTGCGTGACGATCCGCTGCGCCTCCCACAGCTGGTGGTGGTATACCTTGAGTTGCGTGACGATCCGCTGCGCCTCCCACAGCTGCTGGTGGTATACCTTGAGCTGCGTGACGATCCGCTGCGCCTCCCACAGCTGCTGGTGGTATACCTTGAGCTGCGTGACGATCCGCTGCGCCTCCCACAGCTGGTGGTGGTATACCTTGAGTTGCGTGACGATCCGCTGCGCCTCCCACAGCTGCTGGTGGTATACCTTGAGCTGCGTGACGATCCGCTGCGCCTCCCACAGCTGCTGGTGGTATACCTTGAGCTGCGTGACGATCCGCTGCGCCTCCCACAGCTGCTGGTGGTATACCTTGAGCTGCGTGACGATCCGCTGCGCCTCCCACAGCTGCTGGTGGTATACCTTGAGCTGCGTGACGATCCGCTGCGCCTCCCACAGCTGCTGGTGGTATACCTTGAGCTGCGTGACGATCCGCTGCGCCTCCCACAGCTGCTGGTGGTATACCTTGAGCTGCGTGACGATCCGCTGCGCCTCCCACAGCTGCTGGTGGTATACCTTGAGCTGCGTGACGATCCGCTGCGCCTCCCACAGCTGCTGGTGGTATACCTTGAGCTGCGTGACGATCCGCTGCGCCTCCCACAGCTGCTGGTCGCGCGCGGCGTCGCTGAACCCGGCGTGCATCTCGGCGTGCACGGCGGCGAGGAGGGACTCCTGCTTGCGGAGCTCCTCGCTGAGGGCGGCGGCGCTCGCAGGGAACGAGGAGGGCAGAGACGGCAACGGCGGCACGTATCTGTACCGCAGATTTAATCATTATTAAGCCCAGAGTAGGCTTACGAACCGATGGCATAGTGACATTCGCAAGAGCTACTTGTAGCCTAAACTGAATAGATGATTTTGAATTTTGAATTAAAAGGAATCTTGATGCGCTACTTTTTGTTCAAAATGGGCAAAAATAAAAGTTGTGACGCGTCAACTAGGCAAATAATTGTTAATTTGCACATCGACCAAAAATGGACGTCCAGGACAATAGCTGATCATTTAAAATGTTGCGTAGAGAAAGTTATTAATGCTATTGACCATTATTAAAGACACGGAACTAGGTTGAAAATGTTCTTAGAAAGGCTCGACCGAGGAAAACTTCGACCAGAGAAGATATGCTAATCGTACGTATTGCCAAACAAGACCAATTTAAAGGCTCCAACCAGATTAAAAATGAAGTTTTTTCGCCTGATGACCCTAGAAACGTCTCGTCAAGACTGGTACGCCGTAGGTTAGTGGAAGCAAAATTGTTTGGGAGAGTTTCTCGAAAGGTACCGCTTCTTACCAAGCAATATCGAGAATTAATTAGTCACACAAATCACCGGTGATACTAAAAAATTACTCTCCAGGATGGTTTGTAGAATATATTGTAAAAAGGTTCATCACACATTTATTCACTGCTAAGGCACTAGCCATCCCTACGGATAGAAAAACCACATGGAGAATGGGCCATAACGCGGCGCCCCCTGCGGATTGGTGGTCGTTAAAGACTGCTAAAGCAGCCGGGGCCAACAGCTTTACGTGCCTACCAAAGCGAGGACCTCAAGATGATAAATTGTTGGTCACCCATCCGATGACTGGCCTTTGCGAAAGTTGCTTAACTTCAGCAATCGCGGACCAAGCGCGTCAACTACTGCTCGAGCTCCTCTTGAAAAGGTTATTAATGTTTTAAAAGTAACCCTGTATTTGTGGGACGTCAATAAGCACCGCCCTTGTACTAAATTCACCCGTAGATTTTGATTTTGTTACCCTTATAAGTGTGTATAGAAACTTGTAAATAAATAAATAAATAAATTTTATTTAATGTTTATCCTGACGTTTCGAACCCTTTCCAGGGTCCGTGCTCACAGTGAGACAGACTGTAATAAACGCCAGTAGATCTGTAAAAGTAGTTTTGTTTCAATGTGTAGTATAGTATACAGCCTATAAATTGTCCCACTGCTGGGCAAAGGCCTCCACATCATTGAAATCAAGTCATCGCTACAATGGATGGGTAAATGGCTTAAAATCACCACGCTTGCCAAATGCGGGTTGGTGATCACAAACTCGGGCTATGTATATGTATGGGAAACAATCCGAAAATACATATTTCTTTTGCCCGACCTGGGAATTGAAGCCGGGACCTTGGTATTGGGCCGAGCGCGATGCCACTCGGCCACCGAGGCGTTTAATGTGTAGTGTTCACGTAAAATTTAAAAAACAATATCCTCCTTACAAATAAACAGTGAATAAGCTCCGAATAGTAATTCCGTGCTTTGTTTCTGTCATGTAAACTTCATTTTAGATTAGAGTAAAAGAGACAAAACACGGAATAACTATTGAAAGGCCCTTTGAGTCTTACTTGGTCAGTTGAACGTCGGGGAAGAGTTTGTCGGCCTTGGTGATGAGGTACGAAAGCAGGTTGAAAGACATGTTGAGCGATGGACCCATCGCCGTGGCTATGGTCTGGATGTTCGCGTGGTTCACCTGCAACCAAAAAAAATATATTTAAGGTACACAAAGCTGACGCCATGGAAGACCAGTGCTGCGTCCTTAGATAAGGTTACAGCGTACAGAGTAGCGACCAACTTGGTGATTATAATTATATATATAATATTAGGCTACTTTACATTTTGCTGTAACTTTCGATGGATTCCAATTACCTACTATAAAAGGTCACATTTTATCAACTGCAAATATTTTGACAAAACATCTAGTTATATCAGAGAAATAAGGCCCTAGCATTTAAAAAAAATCAGGCTAGTTTTTTTTTTTTAATTTTCCTGACACAAAAATTGAAATATTTAATAAGAGCGGCCTCTTTGTCGGCTCCTTTGAATGAAACTACGGGCACGTGTAAGCGGTGAAGGCATTGCGGCCTCTCTGTTTCGGCTCCTTTGAATTGAAACTACCGAAAGTGCTTTATTTTACTTTTTAATTGAAATGTCTTTTGGGGTTTTTCTTGAAAACTAGCGTATAAAAATTTAAGGTTTTTTCATAAAAATTGTTTAAGTATATAAGTTGTTGAATTTATCCTCAAAATATTTGCAGTTGATAAAAATGTGACCTTTTTTAAGTTAGTAATAACTAATTAAAATGTTTCATTTAATTTTAAAGAATATTTTAATCAGGGGTGTACTTAAACAACATAGTCGTGCATGTCAAATTACAAACAGCTTGATTGGTATCGAATTAAATGTTGTAATCGTTTGGCGAACCCTATTCCTCATATTCCAAATTCCAAACAGAGGATGAATGTTCTAAGCGGTTTTAGCTGTGTCGTGTTTGTTCATAAAGGTATTCTTTTTATTGAAGAGTAGGCTAATGATTGAGAAGGAGGCGATGTCGCAGTGGTTAACGCGCCCAGCCTGCGATTTCTAAGGTTAAGAGACTTTCGTAAAGGCCGGTCAACGGATGGGTGACCAAAAATTTATCATCTCGAGCTTCTCCGTGCTTCAGAAGAAACGTAAACCCGTTGGTCCCGGCTGCATTAGCAGTCGTTAATAACCGCCAATCCGCACTAGGCCCGCGTAGAGATTTATGGCCCGTCCCTATCCATCGATAGGGAAGGCTCGTGCCCCAGCAGTGGGGACATAAAATGAGCTGATGATGTGTAGCTATGTGATGGTAGGCATAAGGTATGACCATGTTTTCACTCGGCTGTCAAGTTACGCGAGCGAACTTAGCCCACCAGCGCTGCACTTATTAAACATCACTTCCTCACAACATCTATTTCTCACCTGTTCTAACGCCACTACGTTCTCAAAGTGCTTGACCAGCCACCCAAGCAGGCTGCGGTTACAGGCAGGTAGTTTTGCCACTAGGTCAAGAATGGCGCCTTCCCTTTGTGGTTCCGCAATGGCCGCGGCTTGCTCGAACTGCCCGTGCAGCTCTTGGGTCAGAATGGAGTCTGGGAGTTCACTGGAAATTTTATGAAACATTGTTATACACAAAAAAATTATGCCTATTGGATTTTTGCAAATAAACAACTAATCATATAAAATGTTTTTGTTTTGTCTACATAATTTTTAACGCAAATTTTGTTGCGAACAAATTACAAAAACACAAATGTTGAAAAAAATTCCACGAGCAAGCTTTGAACCTGCACCCTTCTGACGTACCGGGTCAAGTGCTCTCCCAATTGAGCTATCGTGGTTCTAACCAGCCCGCCGAAATTATTCAACACTATTTACTTTTTTACTCTGAAAGCCAAAGGCGCCCATTCAATGTCAACAACTACCGTCATTAACATCTGATCATAATTTTTCAACATGTGTGTTTTTGTAAATTGTTCGCAACAAAATTTGCGTTAAATATTATATAAACATAACAAAAACATTTTGTAACTACAGCACCACCTCTAGTAACCGCTAGTACCAGCACTCCTTACCGTTAGTATCCAATAGTACCATTACCTGATATAGCTCTTCAGTATGGCGCAGGCGACGGGAACGTCCCAGTGGTAAGGGAACGTAGGCGCGCGATCCGTGAACAGCTTGCGTAACTGCTGCAGCTTGATCTTGTCCGGTTCGCCGCGGTAGATAAGGCCGGACTTGAGACCGTGCACCTGTAACCAACGCATATGATGCAATGCATGCAATGCATATATTTACTTTGTGAATAACGTTTTTGGTTACAAAATTACTAAGGTTCTATACTTTAAGCTGTAGTATATGACACATTTTGTAATTGTTTGTTATTCCAATAAAAATTAATCCCTTTGAGTTAAGCCGTTGCCATATAATGCATTTATACCTAACAATCCGTGATCATCATCATCATCATCTCATTTTATGTCCCCACTGCTGGGGCACGAGCCTTCCCTATGGATGGATAGGGAGAACGGGCCATAAACCACCACGCGGGCCCAATGGTGGTTGTTAATGACTGCTAATGCAGCCGGGACCAACGGCTTTACGTGCCTTCCGAAGCACGGAGGAGCGCAAGATGATAAATTTTTGGTCACCCATCCGATGACCGGCCTTTGCGAAAGTTGCTTAACCTCAGCACTCGCAGACCGGGCGATCCGTCATATTTAGTACTATAGTTATTATGTGGTCATAGTAAGAAAATAAGTCAACATATTCCGACTTATATTTTTTTAACTTCAATAATATAATTATCTTTTTTTTTTTTTGGAGAAAGATTGCTGATTGCCTGAGACGGCACTTTCAGCTTCACCGGGCTTGTTTGGGGGCGGCGAGAAACTTAAAGGGTTCCTCAAGCCGTGTGAAAACGAATCACCTTCTGAGGTTTTCTAGAGGGAACGGCATCACGCACTAGTGTGTGTCCCCGTACCCTACTAGATTCTCCGAAGGGTTCGGATCGAATCAGAATATAATTATCATTATGGCTAGATTAATAGCAGTAATACCGGCTCCAGCGAAACTGATGTGCGAAGATGGATCGGAATGGCCAGGGGTGCCATGTCTCAGCTGGACAAAGTGTGAAGAAACAGAGGAGTGAGACTAAAAACAAAGATAAGACTAGTCCGCACCTTGGTCTTTTCCATTTTCCTTTATGGCGCTGAGACTTGGACTCTCAAAGCTGCGGATCGTGAACGCATCGATGCTTTCGAGATGTGGTGTTGGAGAAGAATGCTCAGAATACCATGGACCAACGTATCAATACTTCAACAGCTCAAGGTCACGACAAGACTTTCTACCATCTGTCTCAAGCGTGTCCTTGATTACTTCGGTCACATTGCCAGAAAAGAAGACGACAACCTGGAAAAAACTAATAGTGACAGGCAAAGTCGACGGCAAAAGAACTCGAGGTCGCAGCCCGATGTGTTGGTCCGATCAGATTCACACTGCACTCGACACTTCAGTCTACGACGCGATGCATGCCGCCGGGGACAGGGGACGATGGCGAAACATCATTAGAGAAAGACTGCTGGGAGGTGGTGGTCACGACCCTCAGACATGAGGAATACGATGCGAGGAGGAGGAGGAGGAGATTAATATATCAGTTTGACGCAAACATTTGTTCTTTTTTACATGGTTTGAGACCTTATGTTTTTTGTTTTGTACTAAATATTAAACACGTGTCGGTGCCGGGTGGTAAAGCGCATTCAGTTAGTAAATATGTATACCTGCAAATAGTCAATGCTTTCGCGCACGACGAGCGGCAATCTGGTATCGTCATGGCACCTGGAGCGTTCCACAGACTGCTGCAGTGGCACACCGAAGATCGGGAGGGCCACTGGAAGACAAAATTAATTATTTCTTAATCTTTCTTCATAATCACCAGTTTACTTTATGCTAGGGCATGAGCCTTCCCTATGTGGTGGATTGGTAGAACGGGCCATAAACCACCACGCGGGCCCAGTGCGGATTGGTGGTTGGTAACGACTGCTAATGCAGCCGGGACTTACGGCTTTACATGCTTTCTCAAGCACGGAGAAGCTCGATATAATAAATTTTTGGTCACCCATCCGCTGATCTGACCTTGCGAAATTTACTTTGCATCAGCAATCGCCGACCAACCGCGATAAACACTGCTTCATCAAGCTCCTCAATATAATACTTACTTAAATATTTAACTCTAATACTTAGATAAAAAAAACTAAATAAAACTCAAAATTTGTCTAGGTTTATACTCTGTACGGGAATATACGTGTAGCTTGTACAATTATTTTTCTCTAACATGCTGGGAAATGAGTTCATTACTTTGACAATCATCTTCGAGATCTTGAATCGAAATTTTCGGAAATCGGAATCTTCGAGAATTGTCTTCTTCTTCATGTTTGTACGACAATCCATATCTGGCGTGTTATTTAAAAATGGAACGAACTTTTCACTCCGAAACATGGTAACTGATGAGGTTACCTACCAAGGATTTAACTTAAATATCGAAATGGCTTAATGGTATAAAAAAAAACAAATGAACATAATATTGGTGCATGCGTTCTTCTATTCCATCAGCTGGTGTAGATATTCTAGTAGACATATTAGGTTTCTATTATTTTATTTTTTATTTCCGCACATTATTTTGAGAAAAGTACTATACAAGACTTGGCCGCAACCGCAACAAGACATTGATGGACTCACATGTGTCTCGGTTTCGGCCCACATTTTCACGTTCGTCACACGATTCACGATTGTTCTTTCCATAGATAGAGAAGTCTTGTAGAAAAGGATTCATGGTACAATCAGAAACAAAATGAGATTCAGACTGACTGTTTTATCAGACGTTTTTTTTATCAGTTACCTTGAGCGGTTATGTTAACGAAGCAAATACTGCATTTATCTTTTAGTGTATACGTTAAGTGAGAATCGATTTGTTTTTGTTGCTAAGCAATTAATTAATTGAATGAAAATTGTCTTGATTGTATATTTACATACCGAGTGTCTAGTGCGACATTTATTTGCCATGTCTAGTGACAAACTCTACTCGTTTGTCTTCAGGAAGCGCTGCATCACAGCCATCTCTCGTTATCGTTATCAAATGGAAAACAAAACTCGCACTAGGCACCTTACAGCTACGTGTCTTAGGTTTAAGTATTTAATAATCACTAGTGGTCGCCCAGTGGCCGAAATTCGACCGTAATTTTATTATGGCTGCACGGATTGTATCCTAGGCAATGAAAAATTAAAAAAGATAGAATGTGAGTTTGGATTGGCATCGACAGATTTCGGGCACTCCTCTTCCATTTTTGAATTTATTGAAAAGAGTATAATATGCGTGCGTTTGTGTCAAATACAAGTGTGTGTGTGTCAAATACATGGTAGTGTGTGTTATGTATGTTTTATTGATTTAATGTATTTTTATGCATAATTTCAAAAAAATATTAACATTCGGATAACCTTTCTCTATATAAACTATAAGTGTGCGGAATTTCATACTACTCCGTCGGCGCAATTTTCGTTAAAAAGGGGTACAAAGTTTTTGCTTCAAGTATTTATATATAGATAAGCTTGTAGACGTACCATAGCTGGTATCAGGCCTTACCCACTTCCCACACACCCACACTATCAATCACACAGGCTCGAAGAGTGTTGATGGGTTTTAACGACTGCCATATTACAACAACTAGAACCATCCTTTCAAGTGACTTCATAGTGCCAAACGTGAGTTTTACTGACCATTTGATCACGTCGATCTACTAAAAAGAGAATTTATGGGGCAAAATTGGTAACTCACTCCGTTTGGTCTCAAGAGGCGCTATACTTTAATCCCACACAAATTGTCGTAATCGTTAACAAGATCACCATTCAGCGTTTCAGCAATGCGAACTTTATTTACCATTCGATCACGATGACGTAAACGAAAATTTGTAACTTTCCTCATCTGTCGCCAGGAGGCGCTGCTTCAAAGCCATACAAATTTTCGCCATAGAATCTTTCAAGCCCGGGCTCGACCGCGAAATGAGCGAGGTCATTAATGAGCCCTCTTAACTCGCAACGATAATTTTCATAGTTAGCCTCCCCGCTAGCCTCTTTCGCGGTCGAACCTCAACTATGAAAATTATCGTTGCGAGTTAAGAGGGCTCATTAATGACCTCGCTCATTTCGCGGTCGAGCCTGGGCTTTAAAGCGGAACTGAACTAAGAAAGAGCCGAGCTGTGTGGAAATCACACAAAATATCCCATTCATTTAAACGGCTCTTCTCTGCTCGGACGATGGTTAGCGGAGCAGACAATGAACCGCGTCTTATTTCTAAAGAAAACTGTTACGACACAAGAACGAAGCTGAGCGTGCGTGGCGCGGTTCAAGGCTGCTCCGCTCCACCTCAATGGAGTTTAGATGCAGATAACGCAGCTCCGCTTCACTGGAGTGTCACCCTAAAGGTGAATAAACTCGCTCTAGACACTCAGAAGTACAAATCCATAGAGTAAAAAGTTCAAATTACCTCCCAAAGTGAATATTTCTTCGAAAGGCACACCCGACGTCACCGTCGACGGCACTTTCGTCAGCTTTCTATCTTTCTTGTCCTTTTCTTTGTCTTTAACCTTTTCTTTATCTTTTTCTTTTACCTTTTCCTTGTCCTTATCTTTTACCTTTTCTTTCTTTTCATCTTTGAGCTTCTCTTTCGATTCTAGTTTGAATTTGGCTTTCTCTTCTTTTTCCTGGGGATAAATATGATCAATTGTTATCGTGTTCGTCAAATAGGTGAATTCATAAGTCGATGTAAAATATGTTTTATATACAGTAAATTACTGCTTAAATAAAAAACAGCCCAAGTATAAGTATTATTTATATACGATCGTTCTTTTGGAAATTAACGACTAATACCGTACATATGATGTACAGTCGACAGAACGATAAGCTACACACCTCGGCTTTTACCACCTAACAACAACAATGTTGCCTGGAAGGGATTATTTGAAATATGTCTACTGCCAATATCTAGTATAGTGTCTTCTTCATTGTGTTAGTACAGTCACGAGCATTAACATTTGACCAGTTTTGACTCTTATTTATAGTTGCTAAAAAACCGTTATAAACCAAAATCTGTGACTAATAACTCATTTTAAATTTGTTTAAAATTATTAAAATCATGACCCACGTCGTAGTGTAATAATTACTATCTACTACACTACTACTACCGTTTTATCAAAATTAAAACGAGTTTTAATTGACAGATTTTGGTTTAAAACGGTTTTTTGCAACTATACTCTTATTCCATTGTATTAGGTAGTAACATTGTTTACATTTGAATGATCGCGAATGTACATTCTACTGCCTAACTGATTTTAGGTTGATTTTTTATAAACACTTTGTAAGCGGAAAGCGCAGTGTGGGCAGGCCTCCAACAAGGTGGACCGACGCTCTGGTGAAGGTGTCTTTTGCTGAGATGATGATGATGATGATGAAACACTTTGTAAACCTATAACTTCGATTCTCTATAGATTTAAGAGTCGTGACTTATGTAGGGTTTTTTCATACTAAAAGACTTATCGGCACACTGTTGATTTACAAAATGATTGTCTACACTGGCACAAAGGCAGTTTAAAAAAAATTGATTCTTAACTGGATGGGTACAGTCAACAGCAAAAGTAGATAGATAGATAGATAATACTTTTATTGCAACACTATAAATCACAAACATGAACAAAAGAGAAAAAAAATATATAAAGTTACAATTTGGCGGTCTTATCGCTTTCAAGCGATTTTTTCCTTTTCTAGATGATGTTTACTAAAAAAAAACATTTTATAAATAGCTTGCCTACTTCTTAACTGATCTTTAGTATTTGTAAAAATATTATGACGGTAGTTGTTGACATTGAATGGGCGCCTTTGGCTTTCAAAGTAAAAAGTAAATAGTGTTGAATAATTTCGGCGGGCTGGTTAGAACCACGATAGCTCAATTGGGAGAGCACCTGACCTGGTATGTCAGAAGGGTGCACCCTTCTGACATACCAGGCAGGTTCAAATCCTGCTCGTGGAAATTTTTTCATCATTTGTGTTTTTGTAATTTGTTCGCAACAAAATCTGCGTTAAAAATTATTTAACCTTTTCACCGCCCAACTATCTTGCACGCGATGTCCCGTTGTACGCCAACGTATAAATGTATATGAAGTAGGTACAAAGAAGAACTTCTATAGAAGTGCTGGCGTGGACGGCACGAAAATCTCGAACTTCTATAGAAGTTGTTGGCGGTGAAAAGGTTAAACAAAAACATTTGATGAAAATTAAGTTTCGATAGTGTAAGTCGGTATTTTCTATATAACTACAGTCAAAGTCTGCAGGTACTAGTAGACACTCGAAGGTTTTTCGATATGCGTTTAAAAAGTTTAAATTTTCATACAGATTTTATATTTTGAAACTTGACCAATCATCTGTTACCTTTGCTGTTGACTGTACTATCACCTATGGTCACCCATCCAGATGCACACGATTGTTTAAGTCGCTTAGCCTTCACGATCATGACCCAAGCACGCGAGCCGCTGCGCTTACGAGCTCTCTAAGTTTACAACGTTCGTACTTAGTTGGTTACGTTGAAATTAAAAGCAGTGAACCGTAAAGTATTGCGTTCTGACAGCATCCATTTACATACTGCGTAGTTCAATCAACAACAACATATACTTCCAAGGTTTTTGTTTCTATATACAAACAACACAACATAGAAAATGCTAACATACAAATTGTAAACATTTTTGATAAGTGCCAGATTTCGTCCTTTTTCAAGGCGTTTTTTGTGTGTCCATAAATCGATAAGGTTTGCTAGTTCTAAAATTAAAGTTAAATACGGAAATAAAATTTGCATCACATACTTAATGGATCCGCTTATCGCGTCTTTTTGATTGAAAGACTTTTTGGCGTGTTTTCAAAATCGTTTAGCTTTGGAAAATGGTGTCCAAATATAATTATATTATTATTCACAAGGTTTTTCTAATTACGTTAAAAATGTCATTATACCAAGATATTGTTAATAAGATAAGACATATAATACAGTTCCACTAATTAGTTTAGAATTATTTATATTACAAATACACAAATGTTGAAAAAATTTCCACGAGCAGGATTTGAACCTACACCCTTCTGACATACTTATATATTATGGCCAGGTGCTCTCCCAATTGAGCTAACGTAGTCTAACCAGCCCGCCGAAATTATTCAACACTATTTACTTTTTACTTTGAAAGCCAAAGGCGCCCATTCAATGTCAACAACTACCGTCATTAACATCCGATCATAATGTTTTTACAAACACTAAAGATCAGTTAAGAAGTAGGCAAGCTGTTTATAAAATATTTTTGTTTTGTATATATAATTTTTCAACATTTGTGTTTTTGTAATTGGTTCGCAACAAAATTTGCGTTAAAAATTATATAAACAAAACAAAAACATTTTATTATTTCTATTGTTAACAAGAAAAAAAGCAGATCAGCTATGTGGCATAATAGGCTAAGTCTTGCCAAAAGATATTGCGAAGCGTCGAGGCAACTTGACCTAGTTAAGAAGGCCTGGAGTGAAACTGCATACTACAATAAAGCAGCGTCTTGATAAATGCAGCACAAACAATAGAGCAGCTTGTTATTTTTAAAAGATAAGTTTTCATCGATAGTTTTTAGGGTTGCGTACAACAAAAGGAAAAACGGAACCCTTTGTAGGATCACTTTGTTGTCCGTCTGTCCGTCTGTTTGTCAAGACCCGATCAAGTAGAAATTTACATCAAATACTTATGACCGCCTGTGGTCCCTTGAAGCTGTAAAAAAATCAAGCTTCTAGATCAACGCAATCCAAGGATACGGCCATTTGAGCCTACTTTTCTAACATTTCGCAGGGGAATCTAAACCTATAGGGTACAATCCATAGACCTAGAATCATGAAATTTGGCAAGAAGTAAGGTCTTACAGCACAAATTAAACAATCTAAAAATCATTAATTTCTTGTAACATCACAAAAAATTGCGATTACAAACTTATTTGCAGTTGGTAAAACTAATCGCGACCTATTATGACACTCGATCACCGTGATGAACAAACTATTTCCATACAAGTTTGTATGGGAATCTCGGTGCGCGACTCCGCATCGCACTTGACCGGCTTTTTTTTATTCCTTACGGGTAACACTTGGCCTTTAGTTTGCCTGATGTTAATGATGAAAAGGCCTAAGGCACCTAAGGTGGTAGCGCACTTCACATGGAATCCTCTACTGAGGACCTCGCTATCTTATCTCTAGCTGTCAAAACACACAAATTACAATAAGATAGTGGTAGCTAGCCAGGCCTAATTTTGATATTTGAACTATGGGGAATTATGCTATATTAAAACATTCTCAGTCTCGCCATTCGCTAAGGGGGGTTCCAAGAACTCAACCACAGTTTATGTTATCAACAGCGCATGCTATAATTATAAAAAAATAATAATTAGCGTGTAAGCTTCTACACCTGTAACCATATTTTAATGTGTCATTAAGTTGGTAAGTAATCCTAAAAAATCATATAGGATATCATTACTTACACTATCGATACGATAGCTTTATCGATACCATTGTTTCCCCACGAACTATCGAGTGACGACTATCAGCAACATTGAAATAAATATTCTGCAAGGTGTAACAAAAACTTGCAATTTATTTCAAGTTGTAATAAATTTTTCATTTATCACTCACTCGCATTTTAGAATAAGATTAAGTACCTATGTCAAAATAAAACATTGTCGCCATTTAGGATAAATTAATTTGGTGATAATACCCCCTCAGTGGCCGTGGTCGGCTCGTTATCTGGAGGTTCTGAGTTCAATTTCCAGATCGGGCACAGTTTATTTTGGATATTTTCGAGCCTAGTGGCGGTAGTCAAAGTAACATTAAGAAAACGATAGCGAAGTTCGAAAAGAATAAAATGTATGGAATTGACATAAGATTGACCACGTGATTTAGCGCGGCTTATGTCAATCCCATACATTTTGTTCTTTTCGAACTTCGCTATCGTTTTCTTAATGTTACTTTGGCTAAGCGTACTGCTGGTTTGTGATCGCCAAACCCGCATTTGGCAAGCGTCGTGATTAAGCTAATGTTCATCAATTGTAGTGATAATTCGATTTTGGTGGTTTTTTCCTATCCTTCTCTGTTATTCTATTCTATTTTTTTATGTCGTTGGTCTTGGCTGCATTAGCAGTCATTAACAACCACCAAGCCGCACTGAACCCGCGTGTTGGTTTATGGCCCGTTCTCCCTATCCACCCATAGGGGACTCTTGCCCCAGCAGTGGGGACATAAAATGAGCCGGTGATGATAGTGATGGCTTTGAGTTATAAAATATAAATATTACTTTGTTTTATAAATAGTGCTTGAGAGCTTGATGGCGCAGCGGCTTGCGCGTTAGGTTGCGACTCCATGTTCCGACATCGCAAGATTGCAAGTAAAGCAATTATTGCAACTTTTGCAATGTCGGATCACCGGATGAGTGACGACAATACGATAGCTCTTGCTCTTACACGCTTCGGAAGGTACATTAAACCGTTGGTCCGGTTGTTGTCAAAGGCAGCAATCGATAAAAACCTACCAACCCGCATTGGCGCAACGTAGCTTTGATTACGGCCTTAACACCCAATGTTTAATAATAATAAAAAAGGTAACCTACGATTTCTACAATACAAATAGATACAAAGGACACCATGTTGTAGTAGGGAACTACAACATGGTGTCCTTTAATCGGATTTAGTTTTCAGCTTCACCGGGCTTTTTTGGGGGCGGCGAAAAACTTAAAGGGTTCCTCAAGCTATGTGAAACGAATCATCGTCAGAGGTTTTCTAGAGGAGTGCATCACGCACTAGTGCGTGTCCCCGTGCCCTACTAGATTCTCCGAGGGGTCGGGGAGCGGAACAACCCGAGGGCGCATCTAAAGGCTCGGACATCGGCTCGGGTTGACAAGGGTCGTGGGGGTGGGGAGAAGCGCCCACGTACAATGTCTGTACCTGGTATAGAGCGCGTGTGAAGTGTGAACCGACTCGTCGTACCCTTGTTCTACGAGTACGGTGTGTTGGGCCTTAACTAGTGTGCATGTTGAGTGTATTCTGTAAATGTATAGTTAGTGGCATTTAGAGGATCGGGCGAGGGGCACACTGCTCCAAGCTGTCCTTGCATCTGGACTCTGTTTCTGCTTAACATCAAGCAGAGCCAAGACATTTGCCAACCTATATATAAAAGAAAAAAAATGATACATAAATAACTCGGCTCCACCTGATGTTAAATCAGAAGCGGAGTCCAGATGCGAGGACTAGCTAGAATTAATTTATAGCCTGACTTATTCGTCAACTGGCATGTGTGGAAGTGGCGAGTGCGCGCGAGTTGGCATCTTCCGATTTTACCTATATTCTTTGTCGTCAACTCGCTCGTTCGTGAAAATCTGACGTAGTATGTACAGTCAGCTACAAAAACGTTTTAATAAATTTAATATCCGACTTGATGATAATGATGCGCACTTCGTACAGTCAACAGCAAAGGTAACTGATGATTGGTCAAGTTTCAAAATATGAAATCAGTATGAAAATCAAAACTTTTTAAACGCATATAGAAAAACCTTTGAGTGTTTACTAGTACCTGCACACTTTGACTGTAGTTATATAGAAAATACCGACATACACTATCGAAACTTAATTTTAAAATATAGTAAACATCATCTACTTTTGCTGTTGACTGTACCGCTTAGACAGTTTCCATGACAACAAAACAAACAAATCATTCGTACGCTTAAGAACACCCGTATCCTATGATGGACCCCTATAGCAGCGCCACCTACCGGGTCCAATTGTAAATCTAAACCATTCTCGAATCCACTTGAACACACACAGAAAATTTCATCCAAATCGGTCCAGCCGTTTAGAAGGAGTTCAGTGACATGCACGCACAGCAGATTTATACAGGTTGACTTTTTAATCACCGGCACCGTCCAAAACTTCCGAGATGACTCCCGCCGTGATACAAACGAACAACTCTTACTATTGGACCAGCTCCCTAACTCGAAAATAAAATTCAGCTGTTCCATACATTTTGGTCAAATGAATATTGATGTTTTGTATCATCATCATCATCATCATCATCATCATCATCATCATCATCATCATCATCATCATCATCGGCCTATCTTAGTCCACTGCTGGACATAAGCCTCCCCTGATGTTTAGTATGGAACAGCTGAATTTTATTTTCGAGTTAGGGAGTTGGTCCAATAGTAAGAGTTGTTCGTTTTTATCACAGGAGCCATCTCAGAATGTTTGGACGGTGATAAAAAAGTGACCCTGTATTGTATTTGTTTCAGTGACGCCTGCACATCAGCTTATCTAAAATACTTGACTTTCTTGCTTCAATAATAATGTTCAACCATATGCCACATTTACATAAGGTTCAAAATCTATTAAGGAAACTCGAAAGTTTGTGGTAGTTTGATGTGCAGGGTGCCAAGTGCGAGTTTATTCGCCATTCGATCGCGTTAACGAAAACGAGAATTTGTATGGCAAAATGTTAACTCTCGTATGCCGCCAGGAGGCGCTGCTTCAAAGCCATACTAATCGTTTTCGTAAACGTAATCGAATGAATACGGATAGTAAACAAAAGTTACACTAGGCCCCAGGCGTGTTTACGTTGCGGGCTGTCTGTCTTTCCATTTGTCATTTTGTCCAGAAATAGCTGATTAATGAGTTCGATGTGATATTGGCGGAATTGTGCAAAATCACATTAAGGGTCCATAAAACAAGGAAAGGTAAAAAAATGACTTTGATTAAATTTTGACATGGGAGGGTAATTGTATTATTTAAAAATTAAAAAGTTAAATGAAACTTATGTAAAACAAAACAAAAAAATCATAATTAAAAAGTGTGTTCTAAAAGGATAAAGATAATCAAAGATAACAATTCAGTTTTCAGTTCTAGCTTCCGCATTTAAAAACGTCAATAACATTAACGATTACTTGGCATCTATGGTTTTTCATTGTAAAACAGTCTTTAATAATGACGACAAAATATGTTTATTTGGAAGGAACATTTGTGTTTGACTTTACACGACATGGTCAATCAGACCTCGGCTCCGATTGACTGTTGCAGTTGCGGGAGCGTAACAAAACTACGGCTATGTTGTATGTTCTATTAAAGAAATTGCATTTGAATTTGCAGTCAGTAGGTAGGTATTTAGGAATCTATCTGTAATCGACACACACTTTGCTACGCGTGAGTCGAACCTGCAACGACGCGTTCAACTAAACGTACGTCACACCAACTGTTATTTGATAAAAACAATGCTGTTGCCGGTGACCTAACACTCACCTTTTCGGTTCTATTTTTACTTTTTAAATAAACTAGCTACAAATAAGTTTTTTGAAACAAAACTGGATGAAAAACGACAACTTCTAATTCAACCATCCGCAACAGCTGAATGTAATAAACGTAATAATAAAAGTGGAAAAAAAAACAAAACCATTAACTGTTACCGCGACAAATGGACGTGACTAACAACCTTTAAACATGGTATAACTTAACACTTTCCAAATCCGACACCACCACGCACACTGGCAGTTCGTAACGTAGAGCACAATTTTAAAAAAAAGTTTCCTATCTTCTTTCGGCAAACACAAACACACCTTATTGAAAACACTGCGCAAGCGGTTCATGTTCGGACGTCAGTGGGCGACTGACTGAGCGAACCATGGTTGGCCGCTCGTTTACGTGGGCACAAGGTCGATTCGAGCACCAGGGTTTATGCAGAAACCAACCGAATAGCAAAATCGCTTTTCTAACGAGGTAAACAATAACAACGCAGCGTGTATCGAAAGTATTGAAGCTGTTTATTGGCGGAACACTGTTCGGTAACTTACAGATTTTTTTAAAATTGTTTTCTAAAAATTACGTGATTACTACAGATTGGAATGAAACAGCTTTTACGGATCTACTCGCGTTATTAACACAGTCATGTATATGTGGCTTTATCCGGACGTTACGAAACCTTTACAGTGATACTGTATTACTGTTTTATCGGTGATTCCACTGATAAAACTAAATTAAAGAAAATTAAATGGCAATTCGTTGAAACGTCGGTTATTTTTTTTGAAGAGAGTTTGTTGATTGTTTTGGACGGCATTTACAGCTTCACCGGGCTTTTTTAGGAGCGGCGAGAAGCTTAAGGCGACGCACCGCTAAACAATTAATCTAATACGGAGACCATAAGAAAAACTGTTTTTTTTCCTTCAAATTAAAACTACAAATTATTTAAAAAAAATTAACTAGCATATTCAAGTGTGTGTTAAGACTAATCAACTAAGAAAATTTAGATGCTTAAATCGGTCTGGTTTGCCTGTAAAATGCAAATATATGTTATAAAAGAGGTTACTTTAATTTTTTTTTCTCTATTATAAAAGTTGACGAATCGTGTTTCTGCAACTAGCAAAATGAAATCAATTAAATGAAAAATCATGTCATCAAATATCACTTTCATATGTTTTGTAATTGTTGGGAAAAATTAAGATCCCCGCAACGTAAATTTTCAATCCGTCGCCTTAAAGAGTTTCTCAAGCCGTGTGAAACGAAGCACCTTCGGAGGTTTTTAGAGGGAACGGCATCACGCACTAGTCAGTGTCCCCGTGCCCTACTAGATTCTCTAAGGGGTTCGGACCGGATCGGGTTGGTTAATTGGTGTGTAAAACAGTGTAGGTACCTAGATATTTATCATGATTATCGACTTAATTGTTCTTAAACCAGACACAATAGAAACTCAATTGTTCTATGGCACTGTGGCTACATTGGGCGTCCAAGTATCTACAAAGCGTGAGGCATGAAGCGAATATAATTTATTATTGAACCGCTCAGTCCTAGATAATGTAGCTTTTTTTTGTGAATGATTAAATGATGATAAGATTTGTAAGTTAAGTTAGTAAACAAGTTGAAAGAAATGAATAAAAAAATACTTTAGGTATGTAATCTTGTTTTTGTGACTGCGACGAAAAATAAAAAAGCATTAACATTTTTATTCTACGCATTCACTGACGTTAATTATAATATGACAAAAAATATGCTATCATCATGGACTACACTTAATTAGGTTTTTTTACTATTTGAAAAACCTACCGTCATGAAGTTTTATAAGGAGCTTTTAAAAAATCCAGAATAAGTCTTGAGCAACGAAAGATACCTATTCGATCAATCGTAACAGACACCTACGTAGTTTTGATTTTTCCTTAGCAAATTTTGTTTCACTCCTAGGCATTGGCATCCCCCCAAACCTAAAAACTTTTCTTGATCCTTACCTTAATTAATAAAATTTAGTTGCGAACAAATTACAAAAACACAAATGTTGAAAAAATTTCATTGTTTGACATTGAATGGGCGCCTTTGTCTTTCAAAGTAAAAAAGTAAATAGTGTTGAATAATTTCGGCGGGCTGGTTAGAACCACGACAGCTCAATTGGGAGAGCACTTGACCCGGTATGTCAGAAGGGTGCAGGTTCAAATCCTGCTCGTGGAAATTTTTTCAACATTTGTTTTTTTTTCTTTTAATAAAATTTAATTAGAATAAAAAAACTGTTTCATTGAAAAAGGTTTTGTTATAGACATGTAGCTGCAAAGATTCTTCTATAAAATTCTATGGTAAAATAGTCATACTACCGACACTATGACCTCTGAATTTGTTTAATCAAGTGTAGACCTACATACTACGCACTATATGCCCAGAAGAACTTATCTTTATTGAATATTTGAACCGTATCGCGACTAGATATAGGTACAGATAAACCGATTATGGTTTGGAACTAATGACAAGGTTACGACGGCAATGCAGGGTAGATATTACAGTGGCACTGAGTCATTATTTCGCAACATTCTGATCCTTATGCGATATAACAATAGAGTCTAAAATAAGTGTTATAAATCGGAAGGGCGTGTTGCAAATACATACCTACGCGTGAATATATTAATCGAATTATGTACTATATGTGCAGTTAGGTAAGGTCTTAATTAGCATAGCTTGAACAACATTGGATATTAGGGTATTCTCCCTAAGGTATAGTCGTACAGTATCAAATTGGTCTGTATCTAGTCACTACAGTATCTAATCTAGGCGGGGCGTTTTAACAAAGACCACTTAAAATTGAGGCCGTACACACTACACACTCTTCCGTACTCACACCAAAATCCGAACTGGTGGTATTCAGTTGTATAGTTAAACTAAATTTTAGTTAATATTATAATTTGGATTTTGAATACTTAGTTTTGACGCCAATAAGTTTAAAGCAGGGATGGGCAAACTTTTTCATTCGCGTGACAATATTGACTAACAAAATCTAGGTTTTAATAAATATATTTTTTTTGTGAAATAAAAATATTGATATGTATGCATTTTCTGAAACACAAACGCACTTGAATTTTTGTTTGATGGTCGCGGGCCGGACTTCGATCATTCACGGGCCGGACTTCGATCATTCACGGGCCGGAGATGGCCCGCGGGCCGTAGTTTGCCCATCCCTGGTTTAAAAGCTTATATTGAATAAATGACTTTGACTACCACATTTACCATCCAAAGTCCATCCAGGGTCCATAGGTCTCGGGATCAATTGCCAGCGACGGGGTGTATATTATTGAACTTATTTCGGTTAGTAATAATAAAGAACTTTATTTTACTCGTATTTATTGTTTTTATTTATTGTGAATTGGAAGGCCGTATTGCAAAATGCGTAGGGCTTGTATTAAGTCCGCCTGGCTAGCTATCCTAAAATAGTATGTCGTTAAAACCACAACGTCAGTAACATTGTCGTGATCAGATAGTTATGGGATAAGATTGTCAGTTATTAGATAGTTGAGGATTTCGGATAAAGTATGCTTCCACCTTAGCCTTTATCCATCAGACAGGTGAAATGAAGGCCATGCCTTTTCCTGTTGTAAAATTAAGAAAAGGCTCCACTTGAAATTTAAACTAATAAACATTCCTACACTCACACCAATTATCTAGCCCGAGAGAAGCTTCGTTATGAAACTTGTTAAAATGGTTACTAGACAACGGATAAACAAACTTAAAATACTTAAATACATAATAATTATACATAGAGAACACCCAGACCCGAGACAATTTAGAAAAACAATAATTTCTAAATTGACCCGACCGGGGATCGAACCCGGGACCTCAGAGATGGCGACACCCTGAAAACCGGTGTACAAACCACTCGACCAAGGAGGTCGTCAATTAAATTAAATTAATTTGAAAATATTTATTTTGCGTTTAAACAGGGTACATAAGTAGGATGTTATAACATTTTTAAGCTCATCCTATTCAGCTAACTACCGTAGTTGTAACATGTCAAAGTACATTAAAATAAAATTAAAAAAAATTAAATAATAAAGAAATTACAAACAAAACAAACATAATTAATTACAATTAACTTTAAGGCTGTATGTATGGTGTTGCGCATGATCAAAATTGATATTGCAAAATTTTTGATATTCATATCTAAACATATTCCTGCAAGTAAGGTTTGGTCTCGAATAGAGTTTGATAGCGCTGCAGCTGCGGCTCACTGCAAGTTAAATAGCTTACGCAACACTGGTTACTGGAGGTATGACCTAATTAAATAATTGTCTCGACCTTCCAATAATTTTTTACACACACCATCAACCTGACCAAAACTGTCAAATTTCTTCAATGAATGTTCAACCATAAAAGTGGAATTATATTTGTCTGACATGACAACACGTATCGTGTCATGACGTGA
Organism: Eudonia lacustrata; assembly: GCA_947562085.1. Classification (NCBI taxonomy): domain Eukaryota; kingdom Metazoa; phylum Arthropoda; class Insecta; order Lepidoptera; family Crambidae; genus Eudonia; species Eudonia lacustrata. Next base: position 5,463,081 of record OX387327.1, on the reverse strand, counting down.
TGGCTAGCGTTTACATTAATGTGTCGTGTTCTGACGCCTTTGGACGATATTTTGGATATTTGGACAGCCGCAGCTCTAGGAAAGATCAAACGTTTGCAACGTTCTCTCAAGAGTTTTTCTCCTATTTCTTCCCAAATAGCTGTCATAATTGCATGATCTTTATATTGTTGTGATTTAGTATTATAAATCACTTTATACTATCGTACAATTTCAATCAACTCGTCCATACTTGAGCAAAACCTTTAAAATCACAAACGACTCTGACGCGTCAGATCACAGCACTGGCGCGGGCACATTGATCTGGCGTGTCGTGATGGCGCCGTTTACCCCACCTTCTGATGCGTGCGACACGTCAGAAGCCATCACGACACGCCACGCCACAACACTCTAGTATAAACATTTCCATACTAAATGTATGAAACCGATTCCGTTCTGATGCATCACGCGACACGACACGTCAGACAAATATAATTCCACTTAAGGCGACGCATTGGAAATTTACGTGGCGGGATCTTGATTTTTCCCAACAATTACAAAACATATGAAAGTGATATTTGATGACATGATTTTTTATTTAATTGACTTAATTTTGCTAGTTGCAGAAACACGATTTGTCAACTTTTATAACAGAGAAAAAATATCAAAGTAACTTCTTTTACAATACAGATTTGCATTTTACAGGCTAACCAGACCGATTTAAGCATCTAAATTTTCTTAGTAGATTAGTCTTAACACACACTTTAACCTTTTTACCGCCAACAACTTCTATAGAAGTTCGAGAGTTTCGTGCCGTCCACGCCAGCACTTCTGTAGAAGTTCTTCTTTGTACCTACTTTATTAAAATACATTTATACGTTGGCGTACAGCGTGACATTGCGTGCAGGATAGTTGGGCGGTGAAAAGGTTAATAATGTAGTTCATTTTTTAAAAATAATTAGTAGTTTTAATTTGAAAGCAAAAAAAACAGTTTTTTTTTATGGGACGGGGCGCAAACGCTCCGCCGCCGGCGCCGTATGAGATTGATTGTTTAGCGGTGCGTCGCCTTAAGCCATATGTATAAACTTCAAAGTCTATTGAGGAAATTTGACAGTAAGTCTGTTGTGCAAGCGTATGGGACCCATTGAAATGATGGTATAACCGCTCAGCCACAAGCGACAAGCGAGTTCTCTCTCCACTGCCTGCGTGGTCAAAACGCACACCGAACTTCGGTTAAATGGCATGACACCAGCAATGTTATAAACTCACTTACCTTGTCTTTCTCCTTCAGCTTTTCCCTTTTCTCTTTCTCCTTCCTTTCTTTTTCTTTCTCTTTCTCCCTTTCCTTTTCTTTCTTCTTCTCTTTCTCAGTCACCTCCCTCTGTTTCACAGCATCGTCCAATACCTTCTCCTTGTCACGGGACTTCTCTCTCTTCTCTTTGCTCTTTGTTGGAAACTTGAATGACTTGGTCTTCTTTGATTTGGAAGGGCTTCTGACAAATTGTTTATGTCAATAATAATATCGTTAGGAGATTTTAAGATTATTTATCAATCTAGATATTGTAATAGTTTTTGATTAATAGAAAAACAATGCTACTGGAGAGATAATTTTGCATATGGGGTGAATTTTTTTTCATAATGATGCATAACATATTACTGTAATATGTAATAATATTATTACAATACATTTTAACGCCTCTATGGTGTAGTGGTTAAGACCATCGGTTTAGGCCCAGAGATCCCGGATTCGATTCCAAGCCAGGGTAGATTTTTGTGTACTTGGTTTAGTTGCTGGTAGGGCTTGTTTAACAGCCAGGCTAGCTTCTACCATCTTATCTAAATATGTCGCAATAATATCAATGTTTGTAGCATTGTTGTGTCATAAGATAGCCTCACTAGTCGAGGATTCGGGTGAAGTGATGTTAAGTGGCTTTATCGTCACATTCACATTGGCTTTATCGTCACATTGTTTTATGATAGGGAGTGACTTACTTTGTGTCAGTGTCCTCTTCAGGTGAGCTTTCTCCTTCTAAAGCAGCATAGCCTCTGTCTTTTTTGGATTCTTTTTTGTCTTTGCGTCGACCTAGCAAGTTTGGTTTGGCTGGTTTTTCATGATCTCCCCCATCACTAACTGTAGGTATGATGTTAAAACAAATACTTTTGTTTAGTTTAGTGACTATTTGTTTATTTATTAATTTTAGCCTTTGTTTACAAACAATATTAATTTTACAAATATTTAACTAATTAACTAAGTACCTATATTTAATAATTGAATTGGCACCATTGTCCGTTTGCCTTTCAGCATAGGCCTCCCTCAAAGCCACTATCTCTATTTCTGGTGGTCTGTGTCTATGTAACACTAGTTATTGATAACATACTCATAATAAATGGGGACCAAATAAATAAATAAATAAATTTTCCTACACTCACACCAATTATCTAACCCAAGAGAAGCTTTGTTATGAACCTCGCTATATGGTTACTAGACAACAGATAAACATACTTAAAATACTTAAATACATACTTATTATACATAGAAAACACCCAGACCCAAGACAATTTAGAAAAACAATTTCTAAGTTGACCCGACCGGGGATCGAACCCGAGACCTCAGAGATGGCGACACCATGACACCGGTTTACAAACCACTCGACCAAGGAGGTTGTCAAGCAGGTATATTATAAATATCTAAGAATCTGTGGTATACACTGCATAACCACTTGCATTGTGGGCTTGCACACTATGCAGCCGACAATTCAATGAATAGAATTAGGTATGTAGAAATATAATTCTACTTATTGCATTGTATTGTAGGATAATTTACCTATAACCGCTAAATTGCCCGTGTCGACGTGGGTTGACATGAACAATTGAATTTTGATTGTGTCTGGTTTAAGAACAACTAAGTAGATAAGTAATTATGTTTACTCTATTAGATTAAATTATTTAGATTTATGCTTAATTAGGGTAAATTTTTAATCTCAGATAAGGAGGTGCTTGTTGGTGGCAGCATATGATAAACATAGCCTTAAGCCCCACACATTGCATAAAACATGTGTTTTTTGTATCTTATTAGCTACACAAAAAAAGGTAATTACTGATTTTTTTCCTCACACATAGCTGTCAATATCTACAGTCAATACCCTACACATTCAACATTTGCAAAGGCGAATTTAATTCAGTTTTCATGAAAACAGAAACAACTAGGTTAAAATATTACCTGGGTGCACTAAGGTAAATTTAATAATAATGATCATCATTATCGTAGTCAGCCTGTACTAAGTCTAGTCCACATAGATTTCTTTCAACTCAAAGCCCTAACTTCAGCTAAAGAGCTTAAGCTGAAAGCAGAGAAAAGAAGTCCAGTGAAAAGTCACCGGAGTTCTTTTCTCTGCTTTCAGTTATACAATCATCAGTTATACATATTTTTTTTTATATAGTTTACCGATAAGAGATATTATTTCATCATCATTATTAGTTATTGTAACAAAAACTACTGATCTGAACTGATTGAAAATATAACGCAATGTAGGTCTAGAATTTAAGTTAAGAGTAGAAAACAAAATAATATTTTTCATACAGCTTAGTCTGGTTGGTAGGTACCTACTTAAAATCAATCAAAGGTACCTACCTACTTCTTTTGTTATTTTTACGAATAATATAGTGTATTTTCTTGATACTTACAGTCGCTTTCATTACTTTTGCGGCCTGTTTCTGAAGCATATAAACCTGGAAAGTCTTTTTCAACATCTGGACTTTCAAAATCCATTTTTATAAATCACTTTTATAAACCTATAGATTTTATAATGAAATAACATTCATTTTAGTTTATAAAATTACTTTTATCTCAATACACAAAATATTATATTTTTTAAGATTTTGTCACCTTTTGACATTGTCAATAATTTGATGCTGTCAAATTGACATTTAAATAAGAAACAAAGCTACCAACTTAACGAAAAGGTAGATCCAACAAATGAAAGATGTAGAAGAAGAACTTCATGTAAATGAGGAAAAAATATTTTACCACGTTTTTACAATACATTTGAAAGTAAACAACAACTGTACAAAATCAGAAATACTGATTAGCAGAAACATCTAGTTCTAACTTTCCGTAAGCAATGAACAACAAAATAAATACATGTGAAAGAAAAACAAAAACGGAATAATTTAAGTATTACTAGAAACTCGGTCACTTTACGACCAATATTAACATAGGTACTGGTATTGTTCTGTATAAGATAAAAAAATGATCTTAAATCGGATATCCAAAGTTCGTGGGTTCCATGGGAGCTTCCTGAAACTGGTTTATTTTTTCTAAAATGACAAAACTTTATTTTGTTTCTATTGTAAAGCATTGTGAATGTAAATCTAATGGAAAAAGAATCCATTTCATATTTTTAAGCTCTAAGCTTTTCACTTTGTAAAGCTTAGAGCAGAAAAGTTATAATATTTTTTATTTTTTTTATTTACAATAATCGACTAGTATTATATTCTTTGTGTGGACCTGAATCTTTAAAATAAATCAAGCAGTGAGGCCAATAGAATAATAAAAAAATATTTTGACAGACATTTGACAGTGTCAAATTGACAGCACAAAACAAAACAATTCCGGAAGATGTTTACGTGTCATGGAAATTTAGTAAAAAAAATATAAAATTATTTTAGGCCCCTCTTTACTCATGAATCGTAATGTTGTTTAAATTATATAACGTAATTAAATTTCGTGAATTTTAGTGCTCTGCTCATTGTTTAAATGTAGATTTTCCTATAATTTTTTAGCTCAATAATCAAATTGTACGTAACTATGTTTCAGATTAAAATTTATCATAATGTCATGGTTCGCGGATCTCGCCGGCAAGGCGGAGGACCTGCTCAACAATCTGGACGAGCAAACCGGCGCGGCGCTGCGGAACCATAACGTGGTGAAGTCCAAAAAACACGATAAATACGAATATGGTCTGCACCAGGAACCACCTTGGGTTCAAAAAAGACGTCCAACAGCGCGTAGTTTGAAAAGAGTGCCAATATCTACAGAAACCAAGGCGAGCAACATTATGCAAACCAGGAAATCATCACCTACTTCTCATGTTTCCTCTCGCCAAACAAGGTCTCCAGATAAACAGGATAACATTATCAACACCAACAATCGTCTTTCAAGGAATAAATCACCAAAAACAAAGCTCAACACACAATTCAGCTTAAACCATTGCCCAAAAACACTAGTTGGTGATATCATGGACTGTGATATTGATATGCAGAGTGGTTTTAAACAACGAAGTAAGTAATGTTTTACTAAACACTTACTGCCATAGTAATAAAAATAGTTTAGGCCTTAAGCTTCAAGTTTTATTCAGTGTGTTGTTTCTTTTACTTTAATTTGAAAGGAAGTTTACTTAATGGGAACAAAACATGGAAAATCTGTTTTGGTATATATTTTGTTTATTAGTAAGACCCTTTGGCTCCTCCCCACAAAGAGTTTTATTGAGAGTTTTGTGTACTTGCATGAAATAAGTTAGAGAGTTAAAGTTCCAATTATATTTGTTATTATTTACAATTAATCCAATTAACAATTAAGGGACCATAAACCAAGTATGTGTGTAGCTGGGTGTATAAAATATTATAGAGTGAAATATTCAATGTGCATTGATCATGGTGAATTTATTTGCACGTAAGCGCCACTGGACTTAGGATGCCTTTTGTTGTATTAAATATATAAAATAAATTACCTGAATACAGTCTATTAAAAATTATATGTGGGGTTTTATTATCAAGCACCAGCGAGCCCTACACTGGGTACTGTAAGTTTGTCATTCTATGATTACACATAATAAACAATTCTCTAAAATAAATTAACTGTAAGCACTGTCATCCAATCGGATAGATACCTCATATCAATTAATTTCTTGTAGAGAGCTTGCTGATGACCAGAATTTTTTTGGGGAAGAAAGGGTTCTTCAAAGTGTGTGATCAAAACACTGTCAGAGGTTATCTAGAAAGAATGGCATTTCGCACAAGCATTTCCAAGCTCCCTACTAAATTCTCCAAAGGGTTCGAATCAGTGGTCATGTCAATCAATCAACTACCTACTAATGAAGAATAAAAAAATTAGCTTGGTACATCATTCTTGTTATTTATAAACAAGACAATTGCCAAACAAAACACACATCATCATTCCCTGTGCCGGGGATAAAGAATTGCACCACCCTATCTCAACCCGTGGGTGTCGTAAAAGGCGACTAAGGGACCATTCCAGAGGATGGGCAGCAGCATCTCTCTGAGGTTACTTTTATCCTACTGCGATCGCCAACCCGCCTGCCAAGCGTGGCGATTATGGCAAATACCCCCCATCTTGGGGGAGGCCTTTGTTCAGCAGTGGACGTCTTTTGGCTGAGATGATGATGATGATGATTCATAGAAAATAAAATATGTTATCGTAATGTCCTTTGTTGTGTTTGAGTTTGAGCACTAGGTACATAATTTTTTATTTTTTTTGTTTTTATTTTATTTGTTTACTTTTCAGGGTACAGTTTACCAGCAGATTTAGAGTTACTGAGTGGTGAAGATTTGACATACAAAATGCAAAATGTAGAAGTGGAAAACGCTATGTTGAAGAATGAACTTAATGTTCTGAACAAAGAAGTCACAGCATTAATTTTGCAACTACAAAAAACTGATGAAGGTAAAGTTATTCATGATAATAGTAAGAACCGATTTGGGTACTTGGCATGCCATCTTTATATATATATAATTCTTCAATACATGTGCATGTTACTAAACACCAAATCAACTAGACCAATTTTGATAAAAAAATTGTGTGTTGAGTAAGTCTCTGGATAATTTCGATTCATAATTAAACCTGGTAGGTGGCGCTGAAGCAAACGAAGTCATGAGCAGGCTACTAGCTTTATATGTAAAAATTTGTATTAGCTTTTACTAGGATTGTCTTTATTTTAGTTTAGTTTTTGATTAGTACCAGGCTTGCTTATTCCTTTTAAAAAACTATGATTTGATCTTACAGATCTTACTTTAAAACTGAATTAAATTCAATCAATGGGTGGGTGGTATTAAAAAAATAGCTTCTTTATAAGTATATTGGATTTTGTTTGCTTAGTGCTGAATTGTTGTAAATTCTAATTTATAATTTTCATTTAAAATGATGAAATGCTAGAACTGGTTATAAGGGCAGTCTTTTGCTCTTATAAAGTGCTAAAACATTTTATGTTCTAAATTAGTTCTAAAAGTTATAACCATTGTTATTTATATTACCTAAATTAATAAATTATTATTAAAAGTGTACAAATTATATAAATAAATAAATATTTTTTCGCAGATTTGCACAAAACGCACACAAAGTATGAAAAATCCGAAAATGAAAATTTAAAACTCGGTTTGGAATTACAGTCAGCAAGTTCTCAGCTTAAGAAGTTGAAACAAAAAACACACGATATCACAAATAATGAAATTCAGAAAAACAAAGAGAAATGTGACACATTGGAAACGGAGATTAGCATACTGAAAGACAGAAATGAAGAGTTAGAAGTCAAGTAAGTCTTTGTTTCATTTGTTATCTGTATTTCACCTGATGTTAAGTGATGATAAGTATGAAGGCCAGAATCCTCAGCTACTGAGACATTAATACTGGCTATCTTATCTCATAACATAACTCTCGGAACAACTACTGACGACCTCCTTGGTCGAGTGGTTTGTACACCGGTTTTCATGGTGTCGCCATCTCTGAGGTCCCGGGTTCGATCCCCGGTCGGGTCAATTTAGAAATTATTGTTTTTCTAAATTGTCTCGGGTCTGGGTGTTTTCTATGTATAATAAGTATGTATTTAAGTATTTTAAGTATGTTTATCTGTTGTCTAGTAACCATATAACGAGTTTCACAACGAAGCTTCTCTTGGGCTAGATAGTTGGTGTGAGTTTAGGAAAGTTTATTATTTATTTAATTTTTATTTTAACTATTCGACTGTCGTCAAAATAATGGCGATGTACATGGTTTAGATGGTAGTAGGTAGCCAGGCAGACTTAGAACACGCCCTTCCACCAGCGATCATGTCTAGGAATCGAACTTGGGACCTCTGGGTCTGAGACCATCGGTCTTGACCACTAGACCAAAGAGACAGTTGAAGTAGAGCAGAGGCAGAATATTCCGAACCGATCCGAACCCCTCGGAGAACCTCTCTAGGAGGTCCCTACCTACTAGGAGGTCTAGTAGGTAGGGAACAGGGACACGCACTAGTGCTTGATGCCGTTCCCTCTACAAAACCTCTAACAGTCTATGTTTCTCACTATGAGAAAAGTCCGGTGACGCTGAAAATGCCGCCTGATGCAATTAGCCAACTATCTTAAAAAAAAACGAATTGTTTAGTCTCATCATCATCATAAGTCAATCAAGTAGGTAACAAAAAAAAAAGCCTCTTTTTTTTCACTTTTCAAACTTTATAATATGGATACTAATGATAATCTATATTTTGATGTTCTCTTTATACTTAATTTATTAAACGATTCCATATTGATACAATTGACTGTTATGACTTTCCATACAACACCAGATTGAAAGAAATACTGTTATAACTTTCCATACAACTCCAGACTGAAACAATTGACTGTTGTCACTTTCCATACAATTTCAGTTTAAAACAATTGTCTGATAACACAAATGAAAACAACACCGCGAAAATGAAACTGGAGACAGAGTTGCGCCACGCTCAGTCCACTATCAGCACACTCCAAGGTAACTTGGAGAAGTCGACAGCGGAATGCCACAGGTTGGAGAAGGACTGGGAAGCTTATAAACTACGTGTGAAGGGGATGCTGATCGCCAAAGACAATGAAATTAAAACGTTGCAAGAGGGCGCACATGTGGCGGAGGACACCAAGACTTTGACTGAAGAGTTGGAGAGACTGAAGTAAGTAAAGGTTTTTAAGAAAGTTATACGGGATGTAAGAGATTTTCGCCCGTATCACCGTATGTAAAGTAAAGCAGGGTCACACTTGGAGGTATATGATTAGCACTTAATACTGTGTGTACGTATCTTCCACAAGTTTCTACATACTTACATGAATATTGGCGGAGATCCCTGTTGTCAGTTGAGAAGCGAGAGATTCTGGGAGGCCATGGCTTATGCGATCAAGTAATGTCACACTAGGAGGCCTATTGCTTTTGTGCCATCACATGATTTTTCAGTCAGTACGACATTTAGGTCAAGAGAGAGGTGTAAAAAAAACAAAACCTTAAGTATAGGTCGTGACTCTTTGTCGTCTGACAGTAGTCGTCTAGTAGTATAAGGTGGACGTAGTTACTCAAGGTGTGAATGTGGGTCGTGATCAGGTTCGCATAAAGGAGGCAACCAAAAACGCTCGTTCTTTCTGGTACCCAGGTACTGTGAACCGTGTCTTCAGAGATACGGTCGATTCGGTTATTTTGAACACGTTAACTGTCCCCATACAAAGTTTTTTGAAGACCCTATATTATGTCCAAAATATTTTTTGTAATATTTGTAATATTACATCACCCGATATACAGCAAGGCGCGTGTACCGTTCACGGTAGGTACACAGGATGTGACGGACCCGCTCGACATGTACTGTATTTGGTACACTGGTCAGTTAACAAGTTTTTTTCTTCTTTGGATTGCCCTCCTTAACATACTTCCATATCACTGTCCAATCACGCTTCTTCCAGGGAAGAGCGCGAAGGGCTCTCTGAAGCGGTGTCTCACGTACGAAACGAGTGCGCGGAAATGAAACAGTACATTGAGCATTTGGAGTCGCGCCACAACGCCGCCGAGCGAGTGGTCACCGCGCTGCGCGACGCGCTGCGGGAGGAACGCGCTGCCAACAACCGGGCGGACGAGCAGTACGGTGCGCTGGAGAAGGTCTGTACAATACAGTTAGTTAGTACAATACGCACGCACGCACGCACGCACGCACGCACGCACGCACGCACGCACGCACGCACGCACGCACGCACGCACGCACGCACGCACGCATGCACGCACGCACGCACGCACGCACGCACGCACGCACGCACGCACACTCAGCTGCGTGGTCAGTCACTGCTGTGCTTTCTTTCATAGTGTTTGTTTAACTCTAAAGTTATAAAATATCGCGTTAGTTCGAGTCGATCATTCGATTTTTCAAAAATCTAGTTTTTTTTAAAGTTTAAAAAAATATATTTTTATTGTTTGTTTAATTAGGAGTTTAAAGCGCTACAATCAGAGACCGGGCAGACTATAGCGAGCCTCCGCGCCGCCCTGCTCGACAAAGACAACGAGTTGCAGAACATCCGCATGACTGACTCGTCTATACGGACCACAGACACGAGTGCGCTCAATGTCGCCGACTATGACGTCAAACAGGAGGCCATAGACAACGATCGGGTGCACTACCTGACGGAGGCGCTGGTGCAGAAACAGGGGAAGATTGATATGTTGTTGGCGGATAATAATATGCGGAGGATACAGTTGGAGAAGCTAGAGGTACATAATTGTTTTTTTTTGTGTTTGTACAATATATAATCTGCTTCGTCATGTCAAGTAGGACTTGAACAATTCGAAGGCAACGTCAAATCATTTATTAAATATAAGACTTCACACTTTACAGGCACTTATTGACGGAAAAATTATTAAAAAAAACAAATTAAATTAAATATTAACACTAATAACACTAATAAATTATTAACACTCCCTTCCATATACATTCAGGATGTTTCCTTATTTGTACATAAAAATTTGACACAATTTACCTAATGTAAACACACGCAATAAATATAGGTTGTACTTACCACCATCTAGAATAAATATGCTTAATCGTAGTTAACATTATATGTCTATTGTTTATAGACATATAATGTTAACTAGTCGATAGTCGCTTTTTTACGCTACATACTCGTACCACTGTTTCCTAAGTTGCTATTTACGGAAACTAACCCAGAGCCGAGATAACTCCGCTCTCGATTCCGATCCTAACGCCTCGAAACTAGTGTACGAGCTGCTGCTGTACAATATTTAATTTGATAATGATGAAATGATAAGAAGTCTTGATGAAAGTCTGAATTTATTATGCTTGATATTTGATACAATATTTGATACGAGTGACCATCGAGGCGATCGAATGAGTACTAAATTAATATTATAATAAAATGAAGTAAATTACAAAAATGCTGAATTGCCGATGTGACGCAATTGTGCGGTTGTATAGACCGTACATGTTGCGGGCGCGAAGAAGACATGTTAAGACAAAACAAATGTAAATAATGTATAAATGCTAAATAAAACGAAGATTTGATATAAAACAAAAACTTAAAAATTTCATACTTAGAGTCTCTATACTTATAAAATTCACGGTCACATCACAACACTATTCACATTCACTGAAGCGCTTGCGTGTTTGTGGTGAAGTCGCCTTATCCAGTGCGCGTGCACTCTGATTACTCGCTGTCGTGGCCGAGTCTACTTTGTTGTGAATTAGATCTTGCGGCTGTGTTAGTTGATAAGCTCGCGATAGTTCCATTCTGGGTTCACTGTTAGTGAAATGAGCGCTTAAACCCAATGACCGCTCGCTCAAGGGTACTGCAGGTAGTCTTGCTGAACACTTTCGTCGCAGACGCCGTCCCGCATACAGGACGGCCACCAAAATACCGGCTCCCAAAATAGTATACATGACTGCATATTGATGTATATCATGATGTGATATTGAATCTGATAATCCAATAGTGGGATCGCTGTTTTTCATCAGATCGATTTCTTGATCGACGTGGAGAAGACGTTCTTGATAACGGTCATGCTCAGTTTTCTCCGTTTTCTCAATTATTTTGAGAGGGATTGTTATGTTGATGACGTCATTGATAGGAGCAATGTTTATTTCTTCAAGGTCGGGCTTCACCTTGAAATTAGTCATCTGTTGTTTGTGTGCCAATATAGTAATACTCTCGTCCTTGATAGTACAGCCGTCGCCGAAAGTGATTATTCCGGCCTTGCTGAGTTGCTTAGCTGTAACTTGATGCTCACATATTATTCTTATCGTGCATTGCTCGCAACAGAAATATAAGTAGGTGTTTATCTTGTTCAGTTCAACCCAATTGTTTTTACAAGGTTGAGTGTCCACTTCGCATTCATTTGTGTTTTGTTTTTGATACACAATTGATCGTCTGACTTCATGTGGAAAATTGGTTTTTGAAGTGGGCAAAGGTGAGTATCCGAGTCAAATGATGTACATCTTTGTACTTCACCTTCTGATAAAGGAATATATGAATCTTTGAGTATGCTGATTGCCATGTGATCGGCTGTAGGTTTAATGCTGACCATTTCTCTCTTGATTTGTTGCGGCACAGCGATGAGTCTGTATATCTCGTAACTATCCCTGCTGACTAAAGGGACTTGAATTTCAAAAATAAAATATTTGCTTGTCATTCTTGCCTTGACTTTGAGTAAGTGATATATGCTGGGTAAGTTTGTTTGAATATTGTCTATCGGTAGAGACAACTGTTTTGCTAGCTGGCCAGAAATTATATTTAATTCTTGACGTAATTGATCTGGTGTCAATATGTGAATATTAAATTTTTCGTATTGTATGTTGCTTATTGTATCTAATAATGTTTCTTGTATATTTTTCAGGTTTGTTAAAATGCTGTTTGTGATTAAGGTTGATTACATAAATTCATTGATGATCTCCACATCTCTCACTTCCTTGGCCAATGTATTGCTTGCTTTTTCTAATTCTGTTATATGCTGAATATATACTTCTTGCTGTTTGGACATCGAATCTTCTACTCTTTTTAACAAGTTGTACTCGGCCTCGACTACGGATGTTTGATTTTTCCATAGGAGGGCGAGGTGCTTTTGATTTTCTCTGATCAGATCGATATCTTTTTCATACTTAAGTGCGAATTCCTCGTCGAGTATTCCGAACAAACTTCGCGCTATATACCCGACCCCGTTGATAAGGCCTCGTCGCTTACGCTCCGCGCGTGTATTTTGCTGACCGAGTAAAACGTTGTTGTAGTATTCGAGTTCGGTAGCTTCGTGACGTATTTGATGTAATAGAATTTCACACTTTGTTTGTTTGGCTGCTGATGAACATATGGTCTCAAGGTTTTTGTAGTATTTATCTACTAAAGTCATCCCTTGCCAATATGGTTCCATGTCGTAGTATACGATTAGTTTCCACAGATCTCTGATAAGGTGCATATTTGATAATTTGTCCAAATAAATGCTCTGGTTGCTTTTCAGGTTCAATATGTTGTAAGCGCATTGAGCGGGTGATAAGATGGTGAGCAGAAGCATAATGGCTAACGTGATAAAGTTACATGATGTCTTGCCTCTTTTTTTCTTGTTTTAATTCTGTCAGCGGTATCCGTGATGTCGGTACTTGTAGCTGATTGGTTTATTATTGTGCTTGGTACTAATGTTGATATTTTTGAAACTGGTCTTTTGATAAGCCCGTTTTTTGTTTTAATTGATACCACCCGAACGAATCCATCCTTGCCTGGATGTAGGTCAATAATTCGTCCGAGAGCCCATTTGCCGGGAGGTAAATTAGCATCATTAATGACAATTACGTCATTGATTTGTGGGTTTTCTTGCTTTTGCTGCCATTTGTTTCTAATTGATAGCTGACACAAATATTCAGACTGCCATCTTTTCCAAACGTCAGTAAATATTTTTTGAACTAGTTGCCACCTTGTGCGCTCATCCCTTTCTGTTTCTACAATAGTTAAAGTAGGTCCGCTTGCTAAAAAGTGTGATGGAGTGAGATAGTTGATATCGTTAATATCTTCACTAAGAGCGCAAAGTGGCCTTGAGTTTAGTACCGCTTCCATTTGTGATAATAATGTTGATAGTTCTTCATACGTGAGTTTTTCCTTGTATCCAACCAAGCACGGCAGTGGAATCTGACCATCCGAAGATTTTTATGTTTTGATCTGATAAGCTGCTTAGGACAGTTTTCATTAAATTAGAGAGTAAGAGTGCAGCGCAAAGTTCCAGTCTAGGCAGTGATACGCATTTTGATGATGGAACTAGTCTTGATTTGGCTGCTACCATTACTACTGATGTTGATTGCTCTTGTTCTTTGCTTTTGACCTTGCAATAGATGACACAAGCATACTGTTCTTAACTGATATTCACGCAATGGCTCATTAGTGTTATCACGCCACATTATTTTTTGATAAATCTGATCTTTTTCATTGCAAAGAATAGCTCTGAAAAACTTCTCAATATCTGCTGAAAAGGCGATTTTCTATTGTCGCCATTTGATGATAAGTGTCATAATGTCAATCTGGAGATTCGGTCCACTGTACATCATATCGTTTAAGCTGTAGCCGGTCGAGGTCCTCGCTGACGCATTGAATACGACTCGTAGCTTTGTAGTCGTAGAGTCACTCCGTAGCACACAGTGATGCGGTAGATAATAACTGGGTGTCGTATTGCTGTTATGAGTACATTGCTGCATGTGATTTAAATCAATGTATTCTTTCATAAATGCCTTATATGATTCGGCTATATTTTCATTTTTGTCGAATTTTCGCTCCAGTTGATATAGTTGAGCGACGGCTTTCTGTTTTGATTCACCCAAATTTTGCTCAATTTCAGGTTTTAGAGGTAGCCGAACGACATATCGACCATCACTAAGTCGTTTAGTTTCTGTCTCATATTGCTGTAGACAATAATAGTCTTCTGATGACATGTTTATAGAATTGTCTGCTATGTCTTCTATGGCCCAAAATCTCGAGATGTCCTCCAAATTGTGTAAAACTACATTACATTGATATGATGACTTTAAGTTGCCACATATGATCCAACCAAGGCGAGACTGCTGTGCTATTGGTTGGTTTTCATCTTGTCGTATAATTCCGCTCAGAATGATATTTGAGTAAATGTCAGCGCCTAACAGTATGTCTACAGGACGGCTGATGTTGAATTCAGGGTCGGCTAATTGAATGCTTTCTAGGTGCTCCCAGGCCGGTTTGCTGAAGGTGCGATTCGGTAAGTTGTTAATTAAGTTTTTCATGATGATGACGTCAGTATTAAAAGTATATTCAGAATTGATCGCTGATGCTGTGATATTGATAACTCCTTTGCAGTTATTTTCCTTTGTGCCAATCCCGAAAATAACTCCTTTACAACGTTGTCTTGGCAACCCAAGTCTCTGTGCTGCATTTTCTGTGATGAGCGATGTTTGTGACCCTTGATCGATCAAAGCACGCATAGTGATAAGGTTCCCATCAGCTGCTAGCACCTTGATTTGTGCTGTTGCTAACAGAATTTCTGCGACACATTCTTGTGATACATGTGAAACATGTTTTTGTAAGTTAGGTTTTCCATTGCTTGCTTGCTGGCTTGATCGGTTGCTTGATAAGTATGCTTCGTGTAGCAAGGTATTATGATTCCTTTTGCAATGAACACATCTTTTCTCCGAAAAACATTCCTTGCCGTTATGATCATAAAGACAATTTTCGCATAAACTTAGTTTTAATATTGTCTTTCGTTTTGTTTCCGGCGACTGTTCTAAAAATGTTTTGCAGCGATAAATGCCGTGCGGTTCATTGCATAGAAGGCATGGTGTCTTGTTACGTGACGTAGTTGCTTGTTGTTGAAATGTTTTTGCATTTGCATGATTTATAAAAGGTTTATTTGATATTGCTCGATTAGAATTGTTATAATTAGATTTTTTAGAGTCATAAAACTGAGGTTGTTGATTTGTTTTAGGCGTATCTTGCTTACGCCTAGATGACTCCAATGCTGTAAATCTCATCTCCAAGAATTTTAAAAAATCTGATAAAGTTGGTAACTCTCTTGGATCTTCAAGGTACTCGAAATAATCATTGTGCGTGTCACTATCTACCTTTTGGATTAGTAGATGGACTATAAGCGGATCCCAGGTTGAAATGTTGACACCTAAGTTTCTAATAGCATGTAGACATTCCTTCGTCGTGTCGTGTAGTTTTTTGAGCGCGAAAGCTGATTGCTGATGGTGATGAATGGCTGGTAAACTGAGAAGGACATTGATGTGTGAACTAAATATCATGCGCTTGTTGTTGTAGCGATGGTTTAGAATGTCCCAACACGTTGAATAATTTTCGGAGCTAATTGGTAGGTGTTGGATTAATCTTTCCGCTTCTCCTCTGACCTTGGATTTTAAATATTGCATTTTTTGTGCATCTGATATAGTTCTGCTTTTGTGAACAAGTCCTTGAAACATGTCCACTGCTGGTAGTTCCCACTAAATACTGGAATCTCCATTTTTGGTGTTGACTGCTCTTGATGAGAAATAGCCCACATTTTGCTGTTGATAGATTTTTTGATTTGATTATATCGATCCTCAAAGGAATAGTATGTGTTTTCGTAATGCACATCTTTCGTGGTGAGTTCACTGTCGATCTCCCAGTGTAATGCATCCATAGCGTTCCAACGACCTTGAATTGTACTCAAAGCGTCGTCGAATTCCCACTTCTCGGTAAGTGAATCGAGATTGATGGCATTTAATGCTCTTTCAAGGGCTTTGATGTTACTTTTTTGCTTACGGTACATCTCGTCGAGCTTGCTAGGGTTGCCTCTGTCGACCTTGATGGATGATGATGTTGATCGAGAAGGTTGTTGCTGTTCCGTGGGGGTGCTGACAACGGTTAAAGGTGATTGACGCCTCTCCGGTTGCTGCCAGTCCATGCCACCTAACGGAGTTGCTGGTCGGAGCAGTCCCTTGGGTTCCTGGTCCACTTGATATTTTTGGATGATTCTTCGGCTCTCAGTGTAGAAGTCCGAAGCTTGCTCGTAGTGCTTTTCAGAAAAATACGTATAGTCGCGATTTTCACCTTCACATAATTTGATATGATTTTCTTGGAAATCTCTCCAATACTGATCTAGAGTTTCCAAGCGTCTCTTGATATAAGAAGGGGTTTTTCGTTCTGAACCGTCCTTCTTGAAATTGGTGATGAGTTGCCGCATGGCATCCATGAGCTGATGCTGAACTGATAGTATATCTTCCATGATTGAAGATTAGTGCTTGCTAAAGTTGATAAATGATGCTGTAACCACACGCTTTTGAATCACGCTGGTTTATGTGCCACGTGGCTGATGTCCGCGGTGCGGTATGTGCGTGCTCGTCTCAATCTCACCGGTGAGACCCGCTGGTGGGAGGCCGGCTTGACCGATTCGCTACCACACTTTGGACCCAAAACACGAAAACACTACTCTGATTGCTTGATTCTTGATAAAGTTTGATGATGAACGGAAAGTCACAGGAAGTCACGTTGTCGAGTCACGTTGTCGAGACACGTTGTCAAACCGCGTGGTCGTCAAACCGCGTGGTCCCACTTTTTGGCTTTTCCACGCACTAGGTCAAAATGCTCGAAGGACCATAAACATGTACGAGCTGCTGCTGTACAATATTTAATTTGATAATGATGAAATGATAAGAAGTCTTGATGAAAGTCTGAATTTATTATGCTTGATATTTGATACAATATTTGATACGAGTGACCATCGAGGCGATCGAATGAGTACTAAATTAATATTATAATAAAATGAAGTAAATTACAAAAATGCTGAATTGCCGATGTGACGCAATTGTGCGGTTGTATAGACCGTACAACTAGAAATGAAATGAAATATTTTTATTTGCTTCAATTTTGGGTACATGGTATGGTGTTCTTAAAAATTACAGATTACTTCAAAATCTACTTATTATAATTAAGCATGCAAATATTTATTTAATTATATATTATCAGAGAGCACAAGTGTAGTGTCAGAGTACACTAGTGGACGGGAATTACACGCTAGCAGCGTGACGTCATCTCCTTTGGACATCCTCTGAATCCGTTGCGATCACACGGTTTGACGTTTAAGTTTTTTTTAAAGTTTAGGCCTTTTAGTTTTTCGACGCTCACAATAGTTCGGGTACAGTCAACAGCAAAGGTAACTGATGATTGGTCAAGTTTCAAAGTATGAAATTAGTATGAAAATCAATACTTTTTAAACGTATATCGAAAAACCTTCGAGTGTCTACTAGTACCTGCAGACTTTGACTGTAGTTATAAAGAAAATACCGACTTACACTATCGAAACTTAATTTTGAAATCTAGTAAACACCATCTACTTTTGCTGTTGACTGTACGCTGTGAAGGTAACAGCTATCGCTTGAACAAAACTCAAACTCAAACCGTGCGTTGGGTCTCCTTGGGGGAGGCTTTTGTGGATGCATTTTGGTTAAGATGATGGCAAACATAGCCCAATGCGTAAAGACCATCAAAGTCTTTAACCAGTGCATCCTATCGGTAATGACGTACGGAGCTGAAATGTGGACACTAACGGTGGAACTAATCCACAAGTTTAAAGTTGCTAAAAGCAGGGGTGGCCAACCGGTCGATCGCGACTAATAGTCCAGTCGATCGTGGCAAGGCAAAAATATAAATGCGTAGAACAGACTGCGCAACGTACCTAATCACTAACTGCTGCACGCATGGACCATATGATACTTCAAAACGATCATAATTACTACTCTGCGCTGCGACATATTTCTAACAGCAAGGTCGTCCTCAGGTCTAGAATTCTGGGCATTGGTTTCCAACGAGAAATATCCAAATTTTAAGAAATGTGATGAACAACTGCATTCGTCTTTTGGTTCAACATATTTATGTGAGTCAGCATTTTCCTACTTAATACAAACAAAAATAAACACCGTTCTCGCTTGACAGACGCTCATACATTAGATTCCTTAAGGTTGGCAATTTCCAACTACAAACCTGATTTTGCTAATCTAGCGAAAGATGCTCAAACGCAATGCTCACACTAATATAAATAAGTAGTTACTAAGAATAATTTCCAATATTTTCCCAAAATAATAGGTACGTAAGGATAAAAAATAGTAGGTACGTAATTGTGTACTGAACTATGCTGTTTCATTTAATATTTCAAGAAGTATGTAATTGGTAGATCGCACAGGGTGTCGTCAGTGAACAGTAGATCTTGGGTCTAACCAAGTTGGCCACCCCTGGCTTAGAGGGCTATAAAAAGAGGTATGCGCGGAGTTTCCCTGACCGACATAGCTTATGTGAGCGATAAGCATGCTGAAGTGGCAGTGGGCTGGTCACATCTGTCGCAGAACCGATGACCGTTAGGTTAGATGAGTTCAGTGGAGTGGAAACCGCAATTGGGCAAACGCAATGTGGGACGCCCCCGACCAGATGGAGCGACAATCCAGAAATGGATGCAGAGAGTCAAAGATCGGGCTTAGTGGCGCGTCTTGGGCTTTCCCAACTGTTACTATGTTTGATCAGGTGCCTGGATGGGTACCGAGATGTGAGTGAGCTTACAACTCCGCCACCAAAGAGGACATTTGGTAGTCGACTTTAGAGTTGACGGCCCGAGCAGTGGTAAACTGCGAGTTGTGCTCTTAGTGCAACGAGAAGTGAGCGTGCTTACAGCTCCGGATACCTATCTGGATATTAGGTAGTGGACTATACGTGTCCACAGGGCAACTAGCTCGAGACACTAGTCTTAAAAGTACCGGATGAAGGATGCGTACCGGCGTGTTTTGATCTGGCGTTATGACCTGACGTAGATGGTCCCTTGCGCTTGCGTAAGGATGTCTGACACCTACTTTGTAACCGTAAGGTTGGTAGGGGGTGTCAGTAAAAACTTTAAAGTAGTGTGTAGCAGGGTGTTACTATGTTTGTTTGTTTGTTGGAACGAATCTCTGGAACTACCGGTCCAATTCCATAAAATCATTCACTGATAGAATGCTATATACCTTGTGAGTAACATAGGCTACATTTATATTGATAAACATAATAATTCGTTTTAAAACTCAAATCCACGTGGACTAAAGTCGCAGGTAAAGTCTAAGCACTTTACCTAAAATTATAATGCTTTATCAATTGAAATAAAACAACTTTTACGGATCTACTCGCGTTTATTTTACACACTACTTGTTTATCCTGACGTTTCGAACCCTTTGCAGGGTCCGTGGTCACAGGGAGACTGAGGTGTTGGTCATCTCATAATTAGTTGGTAGCTGGTATACCCTCATTTAAATTTAATCAGGTGCGTTCCGTTTTACGCAGAAAGAACTTACAGTACCTTTTGGTCTGGCAGTATGGTGTTGGGGCTGGGATTTAATATTTTATATGATGGGATCCCAGGCTGGTGGTAGATTCCAACCATCTTCTCTATTGAAATTAGGATGTTTTTAATTTCAACAGCCTCGCGTATCATCCTAGTGATGAATCGTTGTTCTCTATCGAGTATTTGTGGTTTATCAAATCTGATATAATGGTTGGGCCCCTGTAGGGAATGTTCGCATACTGCAGACTTATTTTCGCGCCTACGCTTGACGTCGGCTATATGTTGTTTCTTTTCAATGTGTAGTGTTCGCGTAAACTTTAGAAGACAATAAATGCTTTATCAAGTTAAATGTAACTTAAACAAAAAAACAAATGTTGAAAAAAATTTCACGAGCAGGATTTGAACCCGCACCCTTCTGACATACCGGGTCAGGTGCTCTCCCAATTGAGCTATCGTGGTTCTAACCAGCCCGCCGAAATTATTCAACACTATTTACTTTTTACTTTGAAAGCCAAAGGCGCCCATTCAATGTCAACAACTACCGTCATTAACATCTGATCATAATATTTTTTACAAATACTAAAGATCAGTTAAGAAGTAGGCAAGCTATTTATAAATGTTTATATAATTTTTAACGCAAATTTTGTTGCGAACAAATTACAAAAGCACAAATGTTGAAAAAATTTCCACGAGCAGGATTTGAACCCGCACCCTTCTGACATACCGGGTCAGGTGCTCTCCCAATTCTCCAATCCAATGTAACTTCATATTATAACTGACTTGGACGGCGCCTAATCGATGGTGATTTGGACGATGGGTCTTTTGACTGAATTGACAACGTTTCGGTTGCAGTGTAAGTATAAAGCGGAGGTGCTGTCGACGCGCTCCAACCACAACCACGTGGTGCACTTGCAGGACGAGCGGCGGCGGCTGCACGCCCCCGTCACCACGCTGTCCAGCCTCTCCGTCAGGGTCGGCGTCATGATGAAGAGGTACCCGCTCTTCAGGATGTTCATTATCGCCTATATGGTGAGTAACACGTTGCAAAACTTTAAAACCTTTTTTATTTAGTTACGTTACACGTTATGTGCTGTCTCGCGGTCAGGGTTCGAAGTTATCAAGATAATGGCACAGCTTAATAAGTATTATTATAGTTATCGGATAATTATTAACAGATTATCATCATCAGCTCATTTTATGTCCCCACTGCTGGGGCACGAGCCTTCCCTATGGATGGATAGGGAGAATGGGCCATAAACCACCACGCGGGCCCATTGCGGATTGGTGGTTGTTAACGACTGCTAATGCAGCCGGGACCAACGGCTTTACGTGCCTTCCGATCCTGCAATAAAGATGCCACACATCCTTATTGCAGTGAGTTAAGATTTAATATCAATTTTTTAATAAAAAAAGAGCTGTTGTTTTATTTTCCCCCACGACCCGGTAAACCCGAGCCGAGATCCGAGACTTTAGAGGCGCCCTCGGGTTGTTCTGCTCTCCGATCCGATCCGACCGCCTCGGAGAATCTAGTAGGGCACGGGGACAAGCACTTTTAAGTGTGTGATGCTGGTCCCTCTAGAAAACCTCCGAAAGTGATTCGTTTCACACGGCTTGAGGTACCCTTTACGTACCTCGCCACCCCTAAAAAAGCCCGGTGAAGCTGAAAATGCCGTTTGAGGCAATCAGCAATCTCTCCCCAAAAAAAAAAGTTAACGAAATGAGAATTTGTATGGCATTAAAGCAGCGCCTGTTGACAACCGAGGATTGCCATACAATATTACGTTTTCGTTAACATTTATATTAATATTACAAAGCTGAAGAGTTTGTTTGTTTGGACGCGCTAATTTTAGGAACTACTGGTTCGAATTGAAAAAATCTTTTTGTGTTGGTTAGTACATTTATCGAGGATAGCTTTAGGCTATATAACATCACGCTGCGACCAATAGGAGCGAAGCATCAGTGAAAAATGTTGCAAAAACGGAAACAAGAGCCTAAAAAATTAAAAATGCTACCGAAAGTCTTTATTCCACGCCGACGAAGTCGCGAGCACAGCTAGTGTTCGAATATCCAATAAAACTTAGGCTCCCTGATCTAACCGAGTATTAATTCTTAATCGGTTCGGCGTCACGCACTAGTGCGTGACGCCGTTCTCTAGAAAACCTCTGACAGTGCTTCCTTTCACACGGCTTGAAACTTCTCGCCGCCCCCAAAAGAGCCCGGTAAAGTTAAAAATGCCCAGTGGCAATCAGCGAACTCTCTAAAAAAAAGATTATTATAAGAATATAAACATAACATTATTATTTTATTAGAAAAAATCTATGATATAATCGCTGAAATCGATTCAATAGCCAAATCTTAACACTATTTTCAGGGTGTGCATTTTTCGTATCTTTTAATTTTTTACTCCTCTTCAAGGATACAGTAATTAATAAATCAGATACTAGTGGGTCGCCCGCAAAATTTCGCGTTTATTTAACAGATTTTTTAGGAATTTCAAAATCTATGACAGGTTTTTTTCTGCACATCTATGGCTGGAGCTCTTCAAAATGGGACCATAACCGATTTTTTATGTGCAGCTATCGTCCTATAATCACTGGGACAAAAATCGGCTTACGCTATTAATATATAAGATGATTGGTTTACAGATTATGCAAATTGTGCATGTGTAAAAACTATATAATCATTATGCTTTTCTCTCATTTCATTACAGATCTGCCTCCACTTCTGGGTCCTCACAGTTCTCTTCACCAGCACGCCGGATGGTCACTTCTCGAGACACGCGAAATCATGAGACAGCTATTTTACAAATTTTACTCTCAAATACGAAGCAGAATGTTTGCAAACAATAAAGACTCCTTTTAACTACACTATTGGGTCGGAAATCGTAAAGCCATGTCTATCATTCCATTCCATTAAAAATGAGATTATTATTTTTGGATCAAGGAGTACTTACGAGTATAACGCTTGCATGCAGTTTACATTATTTTGGCAATGTTTAACTGTTTTACAAGCTATTTTTTTAGAGAGTTGAATCATTTATAGGCACTGTGTCAAGATATGCCTGTATCTGTACAAATCCAAAATACAAAACGTGACATAACGCGTTATTTCTTGGATAGCAAATGTTCACAGTTAAATAGTATCGGCAGGGGGGTGTCACTCCGCAGTTTAGGTACGTTCGTTTGGCGCGTGCTCGGCTCCCACGCTCCACGTCGCGCGTCGTCGCGCGTAAAACGAACGATCATTTCTGTGATTATTGTGCACCGAACAATGACTACTAAACGATCTTATAATTCGTATAAAAGATACTGCTGTGTTTACGGGTGTAAATATAAGAAAGAACACGAAATTTAACTTAAATATATCCATGAGTGGGAACCCTGCGCTCCTGACGTCAAATCGATATCGAGTCGGCGTTGCCTAACGGAATATGAACGCTCGGGTCACACGATAAGTTTCAATTTCGCGTGAAAGTCGTAAGAGTAGGCAATTTTTTATACCTAAACTTGACTTTTGTTAGACGCTGTACGGTAGTACTGTTAGTTATTCTGCTGTGGTGTCGGGTGGGAATATTTATTCTTTGTAAACATGACACGACTTAAAATGAAGTTAAGCTTTACTGTTGACATAATTATTTAATTGTTAAAAAGACAGATTTAATATTATTCACAGAAAATAATGTTACTCATAAATGACCAAAATTATTTTGAGTCTGACAACTTCTTAAAAGAGATTGTAGTACCTGTAGAATGTGTAAACTCATTGTAGTATTAATTTATTTTATTGTTTTTTTAATTCTATTTAACATCTTGACTTTAAATGTTAAAAATAGTAAACCTTATTAATAAAGATACAAGATCTAAATTCCAACATAGCTTTAGAAATGAGATCGTTTATTTTGTGAGTTAATTGGTGCTAGAGTGGTCTGTAAATAAAATTGTAATGTATAAATTGTAAATAATACGAAAAAATGAAGCGAATCGCGCTGTTCGTAACATTGCCATGTTAAAGTACCTTCTTAACCTAATTTCGTTATATTGGACCTGAGATTATAATGTGTAATGTATTTTTAATTTTGTTTATGTTGTTTGGTGCTATAGGTGATACGTTAGAAGTTCGGTCGAGTGCATAAGTTAGTAAAATCGGAAAGACCCTGGTCACTTGCAACTCTGTCATTTGTGTGTTCAATTCAATTTATTGCTGGTTTTTGTGGTAGTATAGTGGAATCATTGCCAGCTCATTTTATGGCCCACTTCTGGGGCACGGGCCTTGCTAATGGATGTAAACAGCACAGAGTGAACGAGCCATATAACACCACGCACGCCCAGTGCGGTGCTGTTGTTAACGACTGCTAATGTGTGACATGTATCGTTACGTTTTGATGACCTAAGCAGATATATTATTTGTTTTTGTTACAGAAATAAATTATTACTATTTACTTACTTACTTACTTCAACACAAGAGTCACCACTGACAATTCACATTATCACACTAATGTTATAAATGCGAAAGTTTGTGTGTATGTGTGTATATTTGTTGCTTCTTCACGCTGCAACGGATGGATGGATTTGGATGAAATTCGGCATACAGATAGTTTATAACCTGGAATCACACTAATGTGAAAGTTTGTGTGTATATGTGTATATTTGTTGCTTCTTCACGCTGCAACGGATGGATGGATTTGGATGAAATTCGGCATACAGATAGTTTATAACCTGGATTAATACATAGCTTTTTATTCCGATATTCCCACGGGAACGGGAACTACGCGCGAGCTGCGAGCGGTCGCTAGTTTTTCCATAATGCAAAAAAATATATGAGTATAGCACTTTTAAAAAGACGTGATTGAACTGTCTTGAACGGTATTTGTAGGATTTTACCAGAAGCAGAGTTGCAAGTTGCACAACCTAATTTGCAAGCCAACTTCTCCACTATTTCAATATTTATTTTACTCATAAGGTTACTCATACTTTTCGGTAAAGTTAAAACTAGGATTGATTTAGGAGTTGAAATTAAACTGGTTTTCTGTTTAGTTTTTTTTGAGCTTTAACTTTAGGTATTATGTATCAGACATTTTGTAAAATAGTACTAATTTTATGCCGACTGCACTATGTATTTTTGATTATTTTTTGTTGACCGTAATGTGGGTTCAAATACATTTCTTCTTGTACAGCTGATTTTTATTTATTGATTCAAATTTTACTTTGTAGAGTTGATATATTATTAACTTGAATATTATTTTAGTAGCATATCTAAAGCAGGTATGAAACATAATATACAGTGCAAATTTATGAACCCTGCCGACTCTTACCTTATTTATTACGTGGATAAAGGTATCTAAATCAATGACAGCAACTTCGTCGTCAACATCAAATCTTAACATTTTTTACAAATATAATAAAGATCGAAGAATATAGAAAAATATAAGTAAACAGCAAATGTCGTTGCGAACAAACAGTAATTCAAGGTGTTGTATAAAATACCGCGAGCGGAAATAGCCACGATAGTGTAATTTGGAGTGCCTAGTACACACGGCGGCAGATCAACCTACCCAAAACTGTCAAATTTCTACAATCAATTTTAAACTTTATTGTTTGGATATAAGGATCAATATTCATTGGAGAAATTTGACAGATTTGGGTAGGTTGATCTGCCGCCGACTGTACATTGACATTAGAGGACGGACTTGTCCCAGACGCTTAAAGGTTATTCAAACCTGAGCGGTATTCGCTGCCGCTGTGGGTAAAGAAAACCGAATGGGTATGCGGTAATATTACTGTTCCCACCTAAGTGAATTTCGCTATCCTTGTGGGTAGAATACCGCGCGGTATTCGAGGTTCGCTCAAGAATGTAAGAAGTTTTCGCCAGTTAGTCATTTCTATAACTAACTATAATACCTGAGCGAAACCCGCGCGGTATGCACTTCTACCCAAAGCGGCAGCGAATACCGCTCAGGTCGCTCTAGCCGCGGAACTTGATACTAAATACCTGAGCGAAACCCGCGCGGTATATACCTTTACCCACAACGGCAGCGAATACCGCTCAGGTTTGAATAGGCCTTAAAAGTTTTCAAATAACGCCTGGCAAACAAAAACGCAAACCGTTGCTTGTCGTCGTATTGTAGAATTGCATGCGCAGAAATAGTAGGCGCTTCAGTCGCAACAGCCTCTAAGCGTCTGGCACAAGTTACCGCCCACGACAAGGGTCTAGCTGTATTCATTATAAATTTTTAACAATATTCTCCATAACATACATGAAAATCAGCACTGAGACTATAAGAAAAGTGAGTCATGTTTATGTATGTTGTAATATTAGCGCTTTGCATCTGTAGATTGGTCATCGACCCAAGCTAGCATACAAATCGATGTAGCATACACTCAAAGCAAAGTACATACTAACATTACTTAAGGCGACGCATCGCTAAACAATTAATCTAATACGGAGCGTTTGCATCCCGTACCATAAGCAAAACTGTTTTTTTTCTTTCCAATTCAAACTACAAATAAGTTTGAAAAAATGAACTAGCATATTGAATTGTGTGTTAAGGCTAATCTACTAAGAAAATTTAGATGCTTAAATCAGTCTGGTTGGCCTGTAAAATGCAAATCTATGTTTTAAAAGAGGTTAGGTACTTAGATATTTTTTTCTCTGTTATAAAAGTTAACAAATCGTGTTTCTGCAACTAGCAAAATGAAGTCAATTAAATGAAAAATCATGTCATCAAATATCACTTTCATATGTTTTGTAATTGTTGGGAAAAATCAAGATCCCCGTCACGTAAATTTCCAATGCGTCGTCTTAATCCAACGCATTTGGTGTTTGAGAAAATAAGTAAGGTCTGGTGGCCCTGCTGGGATCTTGGTCTAATAATGTCACACCATCTCCAGCAGCCGTGTTTTAGCCTCAGAACAATTAGCTTCAGTTATAAAGTTACCGGTTGGTAGCCGACTCCACGCAGCAGCAGCTGACGTGACGACGTGTCGTCGCGTCATTCATGAATTTCATAGAAACACATAGAAACCAGGGTGCCTAGTGCAAGTTTTATTCGCCATACTAATTTTCGTTTACGTTTTCGTTAACGTAATCGAATGAATACGGATAGTAAACAAAACTCACACTAGGCTCGTAGTGTCGCGACGACACGTCGTCTGCTGCTACTGAGTGGAGTCGGCTGCCAACTGATTTACAATTTTCTATATGCAACTGATACAATTTTCTTTATGACCAACGGTACCTTCATTCTGAGGGTTTAGCCAACATTTCCTCTAATGCATTTGACAGAACAAAACAAAACTATTTCCAGAGATGCCAACAATGTTCACATGTCATTCAGACAGCCATGAAAATTCAGTAAAAAAATGTTAAACTATTTTAGGTCCATAATTTACTCTTGGATTGGTAATGTATTATGGTTAAAAACAAAAATAATGTGCTTTACACACGCATACAGTGTAGCTGAAGTACTTAATTTACTTTTTTGCGTCATTCAATAATGAAAATGTACGAAACTGTTTCAGAATTAAATTCATCATAATGCCATGGTTAACACAGTTGGCCGGTGAGGCGGAAAACATGCTCAACAGTTTGGAAACTGACGCGGCGTTGTGCAACCAGGACATAGTGAAGTCCAAAAAACAAGAAAAACAAGGAAAACAGGAGACTGGGCCTCAAAAGAAGCGTCCGACAGTGCGCAGCTTGAAAAAAACGACAACAGCCACAGAAACTAAGTCCAGCAATTTTGTACCAGCCAAAAAACTATTACCTACATCTCACGTTACTCCTAGTCCATTAAGGTCCTCTGATAAAGAAAGCTATGAAAACATCAACCTTCGTCCGTCGAGGAAGAAATCGACAGTGGGAAAGTCATACACACCATTCAGTTTGAACCAGCCGCCTGTTGGAGATATGAAATATAGTAAACTTGAAGATCAGTTTGGTTTGAAGCAACGAGGTAAGTAATTTAAATCTCAAGAAGTATTTTGATAACAGTTTAATATACTCTGCATGTAAGTATGTTAAGCATAAAGTTCCAACTATTTATATTATTATTTAAAATTAATAAGTAATGGGTACTGTTGATACCTACCAATGCCTACCTATGTATTGTACTGTCACGAACAAAGTACTTGCAATAAAGATTATTCTATTCTATTCTATAAAAGGGGGGGTGGGTGCGGGTTCGAATCTCGCTCGTGGAATTTTTTCAACAGTGTCTTCTTTCTTTTTTTTATATATAGTAAAACATAGAATTAACTTACTTTCTATAATCCAGCCCACAGGCCGTTCAAACAACCAGTT
Source organism: Eudonia lacustrata (assembly GCA_947562085.1). NCBI lineage: Eukaryota > Metazoa > Arthropoda > Insecta > Lepidoptera > Crambidae > Eudonia > Eudonia lacustrata. Next base: position 5,434,736 of record OX387327.1, on the reverse strand, counting down.
GATTTAGAGTTACTAAGTAGTCATGATATGACATACAAGATGCAGAATTTAGAAGTTGAAAATACTATGTTGAAGAACGAACTTAATGTTATGAACAGAGAAGTTTCAGGTTTGCTTGACCGGTTACGAAAAACGGAAAATGGTAATACTGTTGATAATATAGTACTGATAATCTTTTTTTTACACTTGCATAGATACAATTTTGTTGAGCAGCTTAAACTAAAGGATTATTTGATCGTATTGATTTGAATTTTGATTTTATTCAAGAGTATGCTTATTACGTACTCTTTTACACATAATGTCCTTTATTTCATATCACTTTAACATAAAACTTTATCAAAATTTATAACTTTTGTGCTTGAAAACTCCTTTTTTTTATGTAGTTAAGCAGTTATATACTCACAGGAATATGAGAAAATCATTTAGTACAGTCAACAGCAAAGGTAACTGATAATTGGTCAAGTTTCAAAATATGAAATCCGTATGAAAATCAAAACTTTTTAAACGCATATCGAAAAACCCTCGAGTATCTACTAGTACCTGCAGACTTTGACTGTAGTTATATAGAAAATACCGACTTAGACTATCGAAACTTAATTTTGAAATCTAGTAACCATCATCTACTTTTGCTGTTGACTGTACTAGTCTTTTTTTAAAATGAAATTGCAGTTAGCCTCTGGTGGCTCTTACATCGTAACCGGACTTTAAGGGGCGGCAAGAACGTAAAGGTTCCTCAAGCCGGAGTGATCGAGCAAACTTGAAAGGGTTTCTAGAGGGGATAACGTCACGCAAACGTGTCTCCGTCCCCCAGATTCTTCGAGGCGTTCGGGTCGGAATCGAATGAGAAAGTCTCTGGATTGCGAATGGTTTGAGACCTAAGGCAGCATAATAGGCAGTAACATAACACAACATATTTATATGATTTTGTAATTTGCAAAAATCAAAATAATATAAATATTTAAAGGGATTACGTCTTTATCGGTAGTGAAATACTTGCAAAAGTGGTATTTGGACTGTGAGGGTAGTAACTTAGACATAGACAAAGACATAGACAATAATTTTATTTACTACTATAACACACAACAATATTACACATTTTAAGAGCGTTTACGCCGCACACTAGCGCCGCCAATGAAAAAAAAAACATATCTAGTAATTAGAGATAGAAAATCAAATTATGCTCAACAAACTATCTGAATGAAGTAATTTAGCATTTTTACGTCACTTAATGAACACCTGACATGTTATGGTTTAGTTAAATATGGCGTTATAGTTAAAAGTGGCCGTAACGTCTTATTTAACTAAACCATAACATGTAAGGTGTTCATTTGGTGACGTAAAAATGCTAAATTACTTCATTCAAATAGTTTGTTGAGCATAATTTGATTTTCTATCTCTAATTACTAGATATGTTTTTTTTTCATTAGTGGCGCTAGTGTGCGGCGTAAACGCTCTTAATGTATGTAAGTACTAAGTAAAATAAAACTTAACTGATAATATCAACTAACTGTACGTACATACGAGCACAACAATAATAATAAAAACACAAACCGTTGTGCGCCACAGCAGCAAATAGGACTCGACCCAGCATTATACCTCTCTGCCAAAGAGCAGTTAGGCGCTGATTATTCTGCCAAGACCTTTCCACAGTCGCAAAATTCTCCGACAATCAAGTCCACTATGCAATAGTCAATAATACGATTTATACTAATAAATACTTTTGCACTAAATAGATTACCCATATAATAGAAATATAATAACTTCACTGTAGTTCACAGTGACATAATATCACTGGCTTTAAAAAAAAAAATTAACGACTCTTCTGGGCCTCGGTAGGTCAGCGGTCAGAGCATTGGACCGGTTATCCAAAGGTCGTGGGTTCGATTCCCACTCGAACTTCCTGAGGCTGGTTGATTTTTTCTAGTAAAAAAATATTATCTTCTAACACTACATAATCATATCATTCTCTTGTAGATTTAAGCAAAACACAAACGGATTTGGAAAGTGCCGCAAATCAAAATCACAGACTCAATTTGGAAATGGAGTCCCAAAATTTACATCTGCAGCAGTTGAGAAACAAAATTGATGAAATCGGAAAGAGTGAAATGAATTATTCTGAAAATCAAAAATATAAAGAGAAAAGTGACACAATGGAAAAACAAATTAGTATATTGCAAAACAGGAATGAAGAGTTAGAAGACAAGTAAGTTAAGTAACGAAGTTACTACTGAACTTGCTACCGAAGTTGATTGATAAAGAAATACTGTTTTCCACTTTTATTTTCGCTCTATATTGCACCTAGCATGCCATTTCTGCACCATCCTATGGTTGACTGGTAGAAAATGTCTCAGGTATTAAGTCTGCCATGTAATATGTTGTTGCAAAAGTTTTAAATAATTAAATAAATTGATTTATATGGAGGTAGTTAAAGCTTTCAACTTATCATCATCATTATCATCATCAGTCTAACGTAGTCCATTGTTTACGCCGTTCCCAAGTCGCGCCATTAAGCCCGGTCTTCAGCTAATAATAAAAAGAAAGTAATAAATCGCTTCGCCCGATAACCCCTGTGGGTATCGGGTTGAATTGGTTCCGGGTTCAATTCCCAGGTCGGGCATAGTGTGTTTCGGATTTTTCGATGCATAGTCTAGGTTTGTGATCACCAATTTGCATTTGGCAAGCGTGTTGATTTTGCCGCTACCCATCAACTGTAGTGATGACTTGATTTTAATAAAAAAAAAATAAAAAATATATTATTTATTTCAAAAAAATTAATGATGGAATCCTTTTCCCAGCAGTGGTACAGATATAGGCTATATATATGTGTCACCGGTTAATTGTACGAGCCGTTAGTTTATAATTAATCTAGTGAGATTATAAACTGTCGATAGATTGTGAACGGACACTATAATTTACAATTTAACGCTTACACTTTCGTAAGATTATAAACTTAAAAGGGGCATGTACCTTAAAAAATAATAAATTAACAAACTTTACCTATATAAAGGTTCTCAATTTATATACCCATTTATTATACCCAGATTTCAGGCCGCTTAATTTTAACCCATTTTTTAAAACCAATCTTAAAATTAAAATGAATTCTTAAATAAAAACGGTTTAAATTTAGTGAAATTATAAACTGACAGCTAGACATCGTCAGTTGATAAACTTACGAAAATGTAAGCGTTAGATTGTAAATTATAGTGTCCGTTCACAACCTATAGACAGTTTATAATCTCACTAGATTAATTATAAACTAACGGTTCGTACAATTATTCGGTGACAAGATATAATAGATATAATATTCATAACTTTTTAAACAACTACAGAATAAAAGAATTGACTAAGTTAAGAACTGAGAACAATTCCACGCAAAATAAACTAGAATCAGAGTTGAGTCAAGCTAAGTCTACTATCGAAACTCTCCAAGGAAATCTGATGAATACCAGAGCAGACTGCCAGAGATTGGAGAAAGACTGGGAAGCATATAAACAACGAGTGAAAACGATGATATTAGCCAAAGACAACGAGATTACAGAGCTACAAAAAAGCGTTTCAAAGAACACTCAATTGTTAGCGGAACTAGACAGATTGAAGTAAGTTTCTTTATTGTTATTTATTTAGTACATCGCCGATTTATTTAAGGTTCAAGAAATTTATTATCACAAAAGAATATTTATATTACATAGTTTATATTTTATTTACGTACATTACGTAAATAAAATATAAACAGTGAGCAAGCATGAATTTAGAACTAAAGTAATAATACCAGTGCAAACAGTATAGTAGGTATGCTTGCTGTCTAATAGCTGAAAGCAAACGGGAGCCGTGCATAATATCGAGCATTCACATAATAAAAGCTAAGGTAGTTGGAAAAAGATGCGCCTGCACGCATTTACAGCAGAGAGAGTTTGGAATGATGGAGTGGCGCGAATGGATGGCCCGTGAATTGGGGCCTTTAAGATTATCGCCATTCCATTTTACCGGCACCAATCCACAATGAATGAATGTGCATGTGTAGTTATACCAAATAAAGATTTTTTCTATTTCTATTTCTACAAGTGCGTTGAGATCGCTTTGTAGTGATATAGGGGAGTGATTTAACACGTTATATTATTATTAATTTTCCGCAATGCTAGGTCGTCTGCAAACATTGAAGAGAACAATGTGTCTAATGTAGTCGAGTAGTTAACAAAATTATAGCAGAGGGGTGGGGCTTAGGATCCCTGAAGGACACCAGCAGCGAGTGATAAGTTGCATTTCTAAATTAAATCTATCACTAGTTCATATAATGAGCGCCAGAAAAGTTATGATTTAAACAAAGGTAAAGCAAGGACCCCCTATTCCATACGCAGTACGCAGATTACTTCTTTAGAAAGAATTGGTAGACAAGCCTGTCAAAAGCTTTATGGCATAATGACGTTCTTAAGAGCTATTTGTAGCCTAAACTGAATAAATGATTTTGAATCTTGAATTTTTGCATTTTACTGGAGTCAGTGTCAATGCATCGACTTGTTTGTTGTCATCAATGCCATTTTCATTTGTAGCCCTACCCTTTGTAGTAATATTAAAGCTGTTATGATGATAGTGAAATAAGTAAGACAATTACGATGCTGATGTTATATGTAAAATATAAATATTATAACAAAAACCAGAATGTTTAATAAATTAAGCAATTTACTACATCATGCATTTATGACCGTTGCATTATTGTTTAAAGAGTTAATATAAATAATATGTATGTAAGTTTATTCGATTTTAGTGGTTTTGAACACTCTGTCCATGTAGCCAACTTTAAATTAATTCGCCCTTCCGATCTATCTAGAGAAGAGCGCGAAGGGCTCTCCGAAGCGGTGTCTCATGTTCGAAACGAGTGTACAGAGATGAAACAGGACATAGAGCAGTTGGAGTCGCGTTACGTCGCCGCCGAGCGAGTTGTGGGGGCACTGCGGGATGCGTTGCGGGACGAACGTGCTGCCAACAAAAGGGCGGAGGCGCAATACGTTGCGCTGGGGAAGGTATGTAGGTAGATAGATGAACATTTTACTGCTTACAGTTTAGAGTTAGACAATGTACAAAAAGTAAAAAATCAAGTTTTTGAGTCATTAGCTTACTCTAAAATAGATAAATTATAATCCTCATATACAAAAAACATCAGCAATCAGCATGGTTTTATGGCTGGTTATATTATTTTCACCTATGACCCAACAAACGACGACAACGAAACAATAGACTAAAATCTACAAGTGAAACCATTGACATTTCGAAGACCTTCGACAAAGTGAACCCCAATATAATACTCATTTGTAATTACAGATAACCAAATACTAGAATAGTGTAAATGTTACCTTACAACTTTGCTTGTGTTGTAATCGATGACAAAAATAGTCAACTTAAAATAAGTTCTACATAAAGTACTTCTCAAGAGTGCTCCAATGCTCAATGTGGGACCCTTATTCTTTAACATTTTTATCAATGACATAATACATGCGATAAATCACAGCGATGTATATATTAGGTTGGGGAAAAAGTCTTTTCGCATATAGTATGTATGAACTTGTAATAAAATCTCTTTGGCTATACTATTTGTATCTGGCTGGTTTTGGTATCATTAAAAGTTTAAATTTTAAAGAAGATAATTCCAAATTCAAATTAGGAAAATGTGTGATTATCATTTGTTTTTCTTACTGTCAAGATGAGTGGATGTAATGAAGAAATTCGATACATTTTAAAATTTTACTACAAAAAAGGTAAAAATGCAAAGCAAGCCGCGAAAAAAAATTGCTATGTTTATGGACCTAGTGCAGTGTCTGTGAGAGTAGCACAAATTTGGTTTAAGCGTTTTCAATTCGGAAATTTTGATGTCAAAGATGCACGTCGTTCTGGTCACCCTATTACGGATAAAATAGATGCCATTTTTGAAAAAGTGGAGCAAGATCGGCATATCAGTAGTTACGACGTAGCTAAAGAACTGGGAATTGACCACAAAACAGTTTTGGCGCATTTGAAAAATACTGGGTGCACAAAAAAGCTCGATATTTGGGTACCTCACGAGCTCACTGAAAGAAACCTAATGAACCGTGTACTCATTTGTGATTCTTTATTACGACGTAATGAAACCGAACCATTTTTGAAGAAGCTGATAACTGGTGATGAAAAGTGGATCACGTACGACAAGAACGTGCGAAAAAGGTCGTGGTCAAAAGCCGGTCAGGCTTCACAGACTGTGGCGAAACCCGGGTTAACTCGCAACAAGGTGATGCTGTGTGTATGGTGAGATTGGAAGGGCATTATTCATTATGAGCTGTTACCAGGCAGGACCATCGATTCTGAACTCTACTGCGAACAACTGATGAGATTAAAGCAGGAAGTTGAGAGAAAGCGGCCGGAATTAATCAACAGAATTGGTGTGGTTTTTCATTATCATAACGATAGACCTCACACATCTTTAGCCACTTAGCAAAAATTAAGAGAGTTTGGCTAGGAGGTGTTAATGCATCTGCCGTATAGTCCTGACCTTGGACCTTCAGATTTTCACCTGTTTCGGTATCTTCAGAATTCTTTAGGCAGTGTCAGGTTAACATCACGAGAGGTCTGGCAAAACCACTTGTCGCGGTATTTTGATAAGAAACCCCAAAATTTCTATAGCAATGGGATTATGTCCCTACCTACAAGGTGGCAAAAAGTTATCGAACAAAATGGCATCTACATACTTTAGATAAATGTAAATAAACTATATTCAAAAATGTTTTGAATTTTCTTAAAAAATGCGAAGAAACTTTTTCCCCAACCTATTATATTTGCTGATGATCTGGGTGCCTGGTGCGAGTTTGTTGAAATCCAAATTTTAACTCTTCTCGTATGTCGCCAGGAGGCGCTGCTTCAATATACTAATTTTCGTTTTCGTAAACACAATCGAATGAATACGGATAGTAAACAAAACTCGCACTAGGTACCCTGAAATGATCAAACCTGAATCCGAACACTTTCAGTAAAAACGCTAAGAAATGCTATGACAGAAAGTATAGAAGAAAACGTCATAAATTTTAATTGGAATATAGGTATAGTCGACAATAAAATTGCTTTACCACCTTAGAAGTGAATTTTGTTTGCATATATTAAAACAGCAAGTTCTATTTTTGTTTATAAGACCAAGTGACGGATACGATGTCATTATTGACAATAAACCTTAGCGAAATTTTATTGTAATGGAAGTTTTTGTCAAAAGTGATAAAGCAATTTCATGGTCGACTATACTTTAGCTGTTAACGAATCGGAAGAAATTCCTACCATTTTATATCTTGGTACTCTGATGTTTTTTTGCTTAATCTCCAGTCCCATATAAGTCAGACGATTTTTCGAGTAGTATTTTAAAATTTCGGATATGATCTTATCTTATCTTAGTGGGGCCTGCCGAGGTTTCCACCTCCCAGTAACACCTCGACCCATTGGGATCTTTTGTGCAACCCCATCCTTTCACTCTTCCTCCTCTGTAAAAATAGATGCCATAAGTCTGGCAACGTCCTTAAGAGCGAAGAGCCTGAAGTCCTCCGGTTTCGGATAGACCCCAGGAGTCCCATTCTTTTCCTAGCCAGAGAGTCGCAATTACACAGTAGGTGTTGCATTGACTCCGTTTGATCTCCACATGCCCTACACAAACTATTTGTTGAAAGGTGCATTCTGTGAAGCATTTGTTTTGTGGCATGGTGCCCTGTCAAGGCACCGATGGTTAATCGGGCCTGCCTTCTGCTGCCTCCGCATATGAACTTACTCCGTCCTGAGGTGTTTTCGCCTAGAAGGATTTGGAGTGTTTCATACCCGGCTGCTCTTTCCATTCGATGCCGTGCCTGTTTTTGATGTAATCTTTTAAGGCCTTGTTGATGGTACTTTGTGCAAGTGCCACGAACGGCTCAGGACCAATAAGCTGAGTCTCTGAGCCCTCCCTGGCAAGTGCATCCGCCATCTCGTTGCCGTGGATTCCCATATGGCCTGGGACCCAGATCAATCGCACCTTGTTATGCCCACCTAGCTTGTTTAGAGCTTTCGTGGTTTCCAGAACAAGGCCAGAGTCGATTCGGGGCGATATGAGTGACTTGAGCGCGGCTTGGCTGTCACTCAGGATATATATATTGCGTTTTTTAATAGCTAACTCTATATTCTGCTTTGCGCATAGGAGAATTGCGAAGGTTTCTGCTTGGAAAACAGTAGCAAATTTTCCCATGCTTTGACTATGCTTGAAGTCGTTATTATAGACGCCTGCCCTTGTGCCCGACTTCATTTTTTGATCCGGATATGATAAAGCTTTAAATTTTTTCATTCAGGAGTTGAACTCATTACAAATAGAAACTGAGGAGACAATAGGGAACCTCCGCGAAGCCCTACGCGACACGGACGGCGAGTTGCACAAGCTCCGCAACTCTGTCACCTCGATTCGGACTGTAGACACGAGCAGCGCGCTTAACGTCGCCGACTATGACGTCACGCACTTAGCCATGAATAATGATGGGGTATATTGTCTCACTGAGGTGCTGGAACAGAATCAGGAGAAAATACATTCGTTGTTGTCGGATAACAACATGCTGAGGATACAGTTGGAGAAACTAGAGGTAAAGTCATAGTAAGTAATTAGTCTATACACTGCCTTACTGTTTGATAAACAAAGTATCTTACTGTTGGAAGAATAAAGATATGGGACTGGGCCGATTGAAACTTAAGGTGTATGTCGGTATATCTCGGATATATTCAATTTCTGTCATCAATTATTTATGAAACAATATTTTTTCTCTTAATTAATGCTAATATGGTTGGTGGTGGTTGGTTGTATGGTAAGTGTCAAAGTTCAATAGCAGATAACAAAGATCAAAGTGTTAAATGATTTTCCTCTAAAACTAAAGATTTGGAGTAAAGATTTGGGACCTCAAGCGCTCTTTTTCAGCGAATTTAAATAGTGACATCACGGTGTCTTGTTTCATTTGCAAATACTCATGCACATTCACGATCACTTAAACCCCAACTTCACACCAATATTCGACTAATCATAATTTTAATAAAATAACTTAAAACTGCAATCTTGCCTGTTTTATTTTCCGCCAAGTAACTGCAATTTTTGTTCTAGCGTAAGTATGAAGAGGAGCTATTGACGCGCTCCAACCGTAAACAAGTAGAACAGCGGCTGCACGCGTCCGTGACGTCAATGTCTAGCCTCTCCGACAGGGTCAGCGTCATGATGAAGAAATACCCGCTCTTCAGGATGTTCACAGTCATCTATATGGTAAGAAATAACTACTACAAAACCTACTGGTTTGGTTGTTATGCAACAGAGCTTGGCTTTCATCTCACCTCTCGCTCACTCTCACTCACCACTCACACAAGGATGGCGAATGACGATAAGGCCGAAGGTGAATGCGTGAGTGAGTGTGTGTGTCCGTGCGTGCGTGCGTGCGTGCGTGCGTGCGTGCGTGCGTGCGTGCGTGCGTGCGTGCGTGCGTGCGTGCGTGCGTGCGTGCGTGCGACGGTCGTTTGCACATTCTACTATCCAAAACTATCAAATTTCTTCAATAAATGTTCAACCATATGCCACACTCCTAAAGTCTAAATTCTATTGTGTAGTCTTAGTCCGTTTCTACAGACGCCAACCTATCCAAAACTGACAAATTTCTTCAATACATTTTCAACCATTTCACTTAGTTATAAAGTTGAAAGTCTATTGAGAAAATGAAACAACTTTTACGGATCTATTTCGCGTTTATTTTACATATTAAGTACTTTTAAATAATGTTTATCGTGACGTTTCGAACCCTCTTGCAGGGTCCGTCGTCACAGGGAGACCGAGGTGTCTCATAATTAGTTAATAGCTTGTATACCCTCAATTTAAATTTAATCAGCGTTCCCTTTTACGCAGAAAGAGCTTACAGTATGTTTTGGTCTGGCAGTATGGTGTTGGGGTTGGGATTTAATATTTTGTATGAGATCTCAGGCTGGTGGTAGATTCCAACCATCTTCTTTATTGAAATTAGTGTTTTTTAGCGAGTAGATTCGTAATTATTGCAAAGGCCGTGTAATAGGCAATTGCAGGTTGCAGGTCGAGTATGATTTTTAAGGCCGAGCCGAAGGCGAGGACTTCACTAATACGAGACAGGCAATTGCCATTTCCGCCGAGGCATATATTGTGCTTTTCTCAAAAGAATGCAGGGAAATAAAACATACTTTTTATATTATACATTTAATTTAATTAATATTAAAAGTTATATTAGTCATATTGGGGCAATTATACATTTATGTATATGCCCGGTACATTTATGTTTGTTTGTTGAACTTCTGATAAGGTTTGCAGGTAGGCATTGGATGTAGTGGTAGATGGCTCAATGTAGCCTAGAATGATAAAAGAGATCCAATCAAAGAGTATTTAATAATCCCAGCACGCCGTTTCATACAACATTGCTGGAGTGTTGTAATGTTCCAAATTCAAAAAACGCTCCTGCAATGGATTTGATTTTCTTTGTCCGTAAATTCGTAAATTCGATAATTCGCGTGTTCTTTTTTCGAAAATAATGACAATATTTCCATGCATGTTTGAGAAAAAGTTGTTTCATTTCAATGTGTAGTGTTCGCGTAAACTTTAGAAAACAATATCTATTTAGGAAATTTGACAGTTTGTGGTAGGTTGATGTGCAGGCGTAAGAAAAATATTATCATTGTACATTTGTCTCGTTTCATTACAGGTCAGCCTCCACTTCTGGGTCTTCATACTTGTCTGGTGCAACGCGCCGAGTAATCAGTACGCGAGACACGCTAAACGATGAGACAGCTATGGTAGTGACATCACTGTTAGACACTTTAAGACCAGTGTAGGACACAGTTTTTATCGCCAAAATAGAATATTTACAATATGTAACAAAAACCCTGTCCGATCCGTAAAGGTGTTATTAGGTATCGAGATTCTGTTCTATTTACGTAATTATTTTAAAGTTACAAGTGAAAAAAAAATTAACTTTTGAAGTGATATAAAACTGCTTATGTTAGTTTGTTAAAACTTTAATTGTACTGCATACCAGTTTTTTTTTAAATAGTGTGTGCTGACTTTTTCATCTGCATTTATGGACCTATGTGATATTTTTTTGCTGACAAAATGTGCGTCTAAATACATTGTTTTTTTATGTACAACTGGTTTTTATTTATTGTTCATATATGATAAGGCTTGGGACATTTTCGAATCTGGCATTGATATGTAGTACCTAGAACATCTTAGCTGTAGTTACATTAATCTGTTCATTTTGGTATTTCTGTTTGTTTTAACTAAAAACTCCGATGTTTGCCCATTCGTCATTCATTACGTTTTGCTTGCGCCCTGAGTGCCTTTACTTGCTATTCGATTGTCTACGTTATGGAATACGTTAAACTTCTGACCCCCTTAACACACACAAGCTTAAAAGTGAATTGTGAGAGTTTCATTCGCCATTCGACCGACCACATTAACGCAAAAGAGTTTAATGGAAAACATTTATGAAAAAGGTTTGTGTAACTAAACTATCTAAGTAAGTGATGTAAATAGCCTACCTATACAAGGTGGCCGGAAGATTGACGTCCAAAAGAAAAAATTAGGTCTCTCGTGTCGTGGGGTATCCGAATCACCCCCATGTATGTTCCGCGATTTTTCACGGTTTTCGAGTTATGAATTTTTTTCTAAATTTTTGAGAATTTTCGAGCGATCAACTTAAAAAATTTCTAGAAAAAAAAGTAGAAGACTTTTTTGTATTTTTTTTTTTGCAACGAAATCTTCATAAGTTGTACTTTTATGCATAAAACAATTAGCTTCGTAACTTTGATGAAAATTTGGAAATGCAGGTCTCAAGAATAAAAAATACGATTATTGAATTATGACTAGAACATTAAGATTAAAATTAAAAATCTAAACAGATGACTGCATGGTTTTTTAGTGATCCTAAAACATGCGACATACTCTCAGCTTTCATAATCATTAAAAAAAAGTAGTACTTAATGAGCTAGTTTTCCTAGAATCGGCCTTCAAAGACAGCCACGTGGTATTTTTTTTAAATAATCCATGTGATTAAAACAAAAAGTCTTGCTATTTTATGGTTCCTAATGTTAAATTGGTTTGTTAACTAACCAAAAAATGCCTAAAAAATTGACATTTTGTTTAATTTTAGTTTTAAATTTTATCAATTTTGCGCGTTGCATTCTTGTGAATCATGGGTTGTAAAAGTGAACGCGATTATTTTACCTGCAATAACAATAGGTCGACCGCGGGGATAGAGACGGAATAATTGCCATCTCTCTCACTCTCAGTAGCGCGGGCGACAACCCAAGCCAACGCCAAAATGTTATCTCAGTCGTACTCACTTTGTGTTTACTGCTACTCGTGTCGCCATCGCTCACCCCAAATTTGCTTGCCCTACTTTTTTGACTACTTTGCTCGTTTACTGGACTGTTTTGCCTTCTGATTTGGACTTTGTTTACTTGGAAGTGAAAGAGATGAGTTACACATTAAGTGAATATGCAGAAATGCATTATTTTTATGGAGTTGCACAAGGCAACGGCCGTGAAGCAGCGCGATTGTATCACGAACAACTTCAACGACGTGGTGGGCCGCAACCTGCACATTATCCCGACCATCGTGTTTTTATTAACACGCACAACACGTTGATGGCAGGCCACATTCCTGGTCAACGCGGTGGTCGTGAAGGAATCCCTCGAGTCGATCCAGATCGCAGAGAAAGAGTGCTCGAAGAAGTTCAGCGAAATCCGTCCACGAGTACGAGAAGAATGGCTCGTGCTCTGGGCATCCCAAGAACGTCTATTCAAGCCATACTTCACGATGTAGGATATCACCCTTTCCATATCCGACGAGTTCAAGCTTTGCTACCTGCAGACTACCCATTGCGCGTTGAATTTTGCCAAACCATGTTACGAAAACAGCAAGAAGATCCTGGATATTTCGATAAAGTTTTGTGGACCGATGAGTCACGATTTGAGCGATTTGGAATATTCAATATTCATAATTACCACTCGTGGGCAATCGAGAATCCACACGAAACGAGAGATTCATCTTTTCAACACCGGTTTAGTGTTAACATGTGGTCGGGTATCCTCAACGGCGAACTTATTGGCCCGTTTGAATTGCCATCCAGACTTAATGGAGAAATTTACAAAAACTTTTTAGAAAATGAACTACCATTGCTGCTGCTAGATGTGAATCTTCAGCTTCGACGCACCATGGTTTTTCAAAATAATGGCGCCCCGTGTCACTATGCAACGCAAGTCCGAAACCACTTAAATGAAACTTACCCCAACAGATGGATCGGACGCAGCGGACCAATCAGATGGCCTCCACGCTCACCTGACCTTAACCCAATCGACTTCTTTGTGTGGGGCTATAACAAGGAAATCGCTTACGCCCGAGAATGTTCGAGTGAACAAGAACTTAGAGAAAAGATTACAGAAGCCGAACGTGTTGTGAGAGAGAATAGGGAAGCTTTTAGACGATTAAAAGGCAATTTTTTACGAAGGTGTAGAATGTGCATTGCTGCTGGAGGTGGCCACTTTGAAAACCTTTTGTGAATTTAAAAAATAAATTTTCTTTCTGATTAACATCTCTGATTTATTGACAAAACCACCTCTTACTTAAAACGTTTGTTAACTAATCTCGTTATCAGCAAATTGACAACCTTAAAATTAAAAACTCAAAACGTTATCTAATCTTAGCTTTTTTGCGGCAATTTTTGGTTAGTCAACAAACCAATTTAACATTAGGAACCATAAAATAGCAAGACTTTTTGTTTTAATCACATGGATTTTTTTTAAAATGCTACGTGGCTGTCTTTGAAGGCCGATTCTAGGAAAAGTAGCTCATTAAGTACTACTTTTTTTTAATGATTATGAAAGCTGAGAGTATGTCGCATGTTTTAGGATCACTAAAAAACCATGCAGTCATCTGTTTAGATTTTTAATTTTAATCTTAATGTTCTAGTCATAATTCAATAATCGTATTTTTTTATTCTTGAGACCTGCATTTCCAAATTTTCATCAAAGTTACGAAGCTAATTGTTTTATGCATAAAAGTACAACTTATGAAGATTTCGTTGCAAAAAAAAAATACAAAAAAGTCTTCTACTTTTTTTTCTAGAAATTTTTTAAGTTGATCGCTCGAAAATTCTCAAAAATTTAGAAAAAAATTCATAACTCGAAAACCGTGAAAAATCGCGGAACATACATGGGGGTGATTCGGATACCCCACGACACGAGAGACCTAATTTTTTCTTTTGGACGTCAATCTTCCGGCCACCTTGTATACGGGCCCACAGCTGGACATCGGCCTTCGTCATTGGAATCAAGTCATCGTCGTTACAATATTTTGTAAAACAGAATTAAAGCGGTTGAAGTCAGAATTCAAAATTCAAAATCATTTATTCAGTTTAGGCTCGATTCGTAAGTCTACTCTGGGTGGTACTTCTACCGAGAAGAACCGGCAAGAAACTCAGCAAGTGTCCAGCTCTTTTCTCCCTTACAGCGTTAAAAATATTGGAAAATGCCCTATCCTTAGAATAATAACGCCTAGAACGATAGTGTCAAACAAAGTTCGTCAAAATATTGAGGCACAAAATACTCCGTCGTGTGCGTCAGCGGCTTGTCATTACACACAACCGTACGAATGAATGTTGCAAGCGAAATGGTAATTTCCCCAAATTCGGGGTAAATGGGTTAGTTACTAAACTCTTAGTTATCTTGTTTCAGAGTTTGAAAATTGTATTGTTGTTACATTTGTTTTTTTTATTACTTCAAATTTCTTATGTGAAAATAGCCATAAAGTCAATAGTCACAAAGAGAAAATTGTCTTCTATATTTAACGGCATACATTAATAATATTAACTGTTATACACATTAAGATGCTTTCATTTCAGTTTGTATTTATTATTTAAAAAGTAAAAATTGAAAGGTACATACATATATTTATTTATTTATTTATTTATTTAGGTAACAAACAGCCATATAAGAACAATTACATGAGACACTTAATCCAAAAAGACCTATAGTACCATAAATTGAAACAATTTTTGAAAATATTTAGGCATATAAATGACGGATACAAAAACCAGTAATTAAACTAACTAAATTAAAATTATTACAAAAATAAAAGTCTAAAAGATATATATATATATATAGATATATATAGCTCACGCTTCAATCCCTCAGGAGGGGTAGGCAGAGACAATGGACCGCCACTTCTCTCTTTAACTATTTGGAAGCATAATTTTATCTCATTATGCATTGAAGATTATTTCGAGCCTTTAGTTAGATGGCAGTGAAGCTACGACTACCACAATTTTCATATCATTAACTACTTCTTTAAAGATACTTACTTATTATAACTCTAAAACATTTACATGTAATGTAAGTAAATGTCACAATGTTTGGTGATAAATAAGAATGCCAATATTTATTCATTTACTTTTTATTGCACAAAAATCAGTCTTATTAGAAAAAATAACTGTTGTAACATTTTTTTAGCATTGCAGTTTAAAATCCTTGTAGCTGTTACTGTTTTCTAAATAACTGGCGCTCTAAATAACAGCAATCGTGACGCTCCACTATAAGTCGCGCTAGGTTCACTGGTAATTATTACACATAAAAACAACTCTAAATAAAAATAACTCGGAACACAAAGTGGGGTAAAAGTTTTCCTACATCTAGCAACACATACATGGAAGTACATATTACAAATTCATGAATAATAATATCGTGTTTTACGAAATAATAGACATTGATTAACGGTACTGACAGGTGAAATGTAATATTAGTATCCTTTTTGCTAGATTCTGACTTGTTAAAGCATCCTTTGATGGCACAAATCGTCATTATAAACAAAAATTGCGGAGCTGCTTACGACACGACGTGACCTTGAATACTAGCGAGCCGTTCGGCGAACTAAGCCACATATGGCTTGGTTAAACTTGCCTCAAACGCCGTGCGCGTACTCGGCTTCTAGGCGTTATTATTCTAAGGCCCTATCATAGCAGGACACATTCCATTACAAAACAAAATAAAAAATAAGTTAACAAATTTACATCAGGTAAAAGTGTCAATGTCCACAATGTCATACAGTACCACTACAATACAACAATACTCTAGTAAAAGTCAAAAGTTGTTTAAGAAAAGTCCGCGGGAGAAAGTTTAATATCGCATAAAATCAGTTACAATAAAAACTTTTTTCGTTCGTTTTCTTTGTAACCGAATACAAATTGACATTTCTGGTCTGCTATGAATATTCGAACCTTGAATCACAGAATAAGGCGACTGCAGAAGGCAACAGCAGAGTGCCTAGTGTGAGTTTACTATCCGTATTCATTCAATTACGTTTACGAAAACGAAAATTTAAATTATTCCCCAGAGATACACTTTCCCCGTAGAGATACTTTTAATAAAACTGCGCTTTTATTCCTGTAAGATACACTTTTTTTAACCCTAACAATTTGTCCTCTTAGATACACTTTTAGGTACTGTTGTGTATAAAATAATTGCTGAAGATAAATAATTTGAATGTATATACCACAAGCACAAGCAATCTTTTACATACATGTTGTACTAGATTTAATATTTCCAACATAAAGTACCAGGCTACTATAACTATGCAGGAGATAGCTTATTATTATAAAAGAATATTATAATCTTTGCTATATATATGTATTTACAAGACTTTATTATTCTTTTACATTAAGCAATCTCCTGCGTAGTTATGGTAGCCTGGTACTTTGTTGGAAATATTGAATGTAGTGCACTAAAAAAAATATTATTTAGTTTTTTTTTTATCTATAAAACATTTCTAGTTAGGTGTTCAAGCTGAAAGTGTATCTCTGGGGAATAAAAGCTTTAATTTTGGTTAAGAGCGTTTACGCCGCACACTAGTGCCACTAATAGAAAATCAAATTATGCTCAACAAACTATTTGAATGAAGTAATTTAGCATTTTTAGGTTTAGTTAAATAAGACGTTACGGTCACTTTTAACTATAACGCCATATTTAACTAAACCATAACATGTCAGGTGTTCATTATTTGACGTAAAAATGCTAAATTACTTCATTCAGATAGTTTGTTGAGCATAATTTGATTTTCTATCTCTAATTACTAGATATGTTTTTTTTTCATTGGCGGCGCTAGTGTGCGGCGTAAACGCTCTTAATTATGATTTATTTATTTTTCCTTTTTATCTAAAACTCATTTCTATTTAAGTGTCCAAGCCGAATGTGCATCTTACAGGAATAAAAGCGCAGTTTTATTAAAAATGTATCTCTGGGGAATAATTCGAAAATTAGTATGGCATTGAAGCAGCGCCCCCTGGCGGCAAACGAGAAGAGTTAAAGTTTTGCCATGTACAAATTCTCGTATTTGTTAACGTGACCGAATGGCGAATAAACTCGCACTTGGCACCCTGCACTCTGAATGTTCCGAGATTTTGTGTCCGTGAGAGGACCTTGTATTGCGTTGCTCGACCGTCCAGCCCGATCCTCTAAATGCCACTACACATTTACAGAATACACTAAACATGCACACTATTGTTTTCTAAAGTTAACGCGAACATACACATTGAAATGAAACAACTTTTACGGATCTACTCGCGTTTATTTTACACATTATTTATTTAATGTTTATCCTGACGTTTCGAACCCTTTGCAGGGTCCGTGGTCACAGCTACTAACTAATTATGAGACAACCAACACCTCAGTCTCCCTGTGACCACGGACTATGTATACTCTAAGCCACGGACCCTGCAAAGGGTTCGAAAAGTCAGGATAAACATTAAATAAATAATGTGTAAAATAAACGCGAGTAGATCCGTAAAAGTTGTTTCATTTCAATGTGTATGTTCGCGTTAACTTTAGAAAACAATAGTGTGCATGTTTAGTGTATTCTACCAATAGCACAGCTACCAACTAATTATGAGACAACCAACACCTCAGTCTCCCTGTGACCACGGACCCTGCAAAGGGTTCGAAACATCAGGATAAACATTAAATAAATAATGTGTAAAATAAACGCGAGTAGATCCGTAAAAGTTGTCATTTCAACATGGACACTAGTTTAGGCCCGGGACACCGTACGCGTGGAAGGGTACGACGATGAGCCGGTTCATACGCGCTCTATAGCAGGTACAGACATGCACCTGCTATGCAAAAGTTGCTCACAATCTACTTCAAAAAACCTGCACAAAAACTGCACCAATACTGCTGTCATTACAACACAAATGTCAAAGTATTCTAATGGAATACGATTATTTTGCAGTAAACGTGCAGGTGTAGTGCAGTTTTGTTAGTGGAATACCTATTTGCCTTACTTCTCCGTCCCTGCAACACTATGGCAGCAGCGCTGCTTAACAGAATACCAAAACGTCAAAATATGCTCATTTTGACACACGCGACGCTGCAGTGTAGTTGCAGTTATTTAGTAGAATCGACCTGCTGGGCGCTTCTCTCCACCACCACGATCCGGTCAACCCGAGCCGACCCGAGCCTTTAGAGGCGCCCTCGGGTTGTTCCGCTCCCCGATCCGATCCGAACCCCATCGGAGAATCTAAGTAGGGCACGGGAACACGCACTTTTATGTGCGTGATGCCGTTCCCTATAGAAAACCTCCGAAGGTGATTCGTTTCACACGACTTGAGGTACCCTTTACGTACCTCGCCGCTCCCAAAAAAGCCCGGTGACGCTGAAAATGCCGTTACAGGCAATCAGCAAACACTCTTACAAAAAAAATCGACCGCGTTTTTATGAATCTTACATTTTGTATTCTCCTATTTTGTGCCTGAATCCTGATTCCTGATTCAAAGAACATAGCGACACTGTGGTTGCCGTTCCAATTTGTATTCAAGACGTGGTTTAATGAGAGTAACAGAAAGCCCAAAAGTAAGCAACAATACCTTTCCCCGAAACGGTTTTATGTCTTTGTTTATGTTGTTGGCTAAAGGACGATGCTGTTTTTGACAAGGCCTTTACCTTAAAACGTCCGTCGCCCGAACTTGAAGTTTGACAGTTAAGCCTACAAAAAATAAGTTGTAATACTAAAGATATCGAATTGTAGGCAAAGTTGTCTAGTTTCATAATTAATGGTTATAGCAGGAACTCGTTATTGCACAAAAGATCCCTATAGGTGCTACTGGGAAAGGGAAACAGTCTGTAGATCCCACTAAGATGGGATAAGGACCTATGGCGGTAGCCAAAGTAACATTAAGAAAACGATAGCGAAGTTCGAAAAGAATAAAATGTATGGGATTGACATAAGATTGACCACGTGATTTAGCGCGGCTTAAGTCAATCCCATAAAGGAGATGTTCCATTTTTGTATGGAGGCTGGGCCCCCTAATTCTTACAGTTTGGAAATTATATTTTATGAAAAGAGCACAAAATAAGGAATCATTGTACTAAATAATAAAAAAGGTCAGATAATAAAAATTCATAAAATAGCAACCTTAAACTTTTTCTACCTTGGCAACATCGCTTTTATGTATACTATCCATTACAGCCAGCAACCGCATGGTTTCATTTTCAGGAAATTGCATTGAAACCTTAAAATACCTTTTAGAATGTATAAATAAGTTCAGCAATATATAATAAACACTTAAAACTTTCAATAGAACCCAAAAACAATAATAAGAAAAGCCTGATGAAGAAAACAAGATTTAAAGTTTTTAAATTATGTTGGGGCCTTTTTATATTTTTTTCTTTTTGGAAACATCATCTCAGAAGGCAGATCTATCAGAAAAGCATCACTTCAAATCTGTAATAAATTAAGGGCCCAAAAACGAACATCTCCTTTTATTATTTTCAAACTTCGCTATCGTTTTCTTAATGTTACTTTGGCTAAGCCTACTGGTTATACGAGTACCTATATCTTATCTTCAATAACTGTTGCCACAGTTATTACATAGTTAGTTAGAGATATGTATATGTTACCCTAAACCTACTGCGATCGCCAACCCGCCTGCCAAGCGTGGCGATTACGGCAAATACCCCTCATATCCTTGGGGGAGGCCTTTCTCCAGCAGTGGACGTCTTTTGGCTGAGATGATGATGATGATGATGATGATGATGATGATGTATATATAAAAAAAAAACAAAACTGATAAATTATTCCAATGTGATACATTGAAGTTGTTAACATTAATAATATTTATGTCCACAATTCCATCTCAATCCTTGGCTGTGGATCTGGGTTTCTCCCAGTGATGTTCATCGCGTCTTGATAATAAAAGCTGGTTCTTGTAATAATGTCAGAGCGGCCGGCGCCCTGTGGGTTTATCCCAATCTTGCGTTTGAACCAACATGCATGTATTAATATCCGCAGTACGGAGAAGTAATATGTCAGCCAATAAGGTAATCTACGTATAATATCTTAGTGAGGTCAGCGGGTTAACTTGTTTGCGAAGTTGGAGTATGTTTGGCTGCGGACGTCAGTACACAGAAGACAAAAAGCATGGGTTTGAAATTAAACAATCATTCCAACAGGTATTTCTATTGTCATTGTAAACTTGTTTATAACATTATTTGGTAACGGCATATTTGTAAATGTCGCTACTTTTATATAAAGCTGTGTAGTTTCTTGCGGCCGTTCTTCAGCACAGCTAAAAGACGTCATAAAGTGGCTTATATTACGGTTGAAAATGCTTTGAAGAAATTTGACAGTTTTAGTTAGGTCGATGCGCAGGCGTCTTGTACACACGGCGGCAGATCAACCTACCCAAAACTGTCAAATTTCTACAATCAATTTTGAACTTTATTGTTTGATTATAAGGATCAATACTCATTGGAGAAATTTGACAGATTTGGGTAGGTTGATCTGCCGCCGACTGTACCCACCCTGACACACGTTTTTGTTCTGGGCGTCTAGTGCGAGTTTCAATGGCCATTCGAATGTCAGTCAGTGACGGGTTGCTAGTTGATGTGCGAGTATCTTGGAACCATTGTCCCATTTAAAAAAAATAAAAAAAAAATTATTTATTAGTTTTTGTATTTTACTTAAAATAACCTACCTTAGTTTTTATGTATTTTTTTTGTTTTAACTTTTTATTGTAAGTTATTTGCACTTTCATTTTCACGTTATTGTCACTCAACATAAATATAACTGTACCAGCTAGTAGTGGAAACTGTTAAGCTTATGTGCTAACACATAGTATAATAATAAGATTATGTTATTTATGAAAGCTGTTGTGTCCTGAATAAAGAAAATAAAATAAAAAATAAAATCCTGGAACCATTGTCCCTTAGTCGCCTCTTACGACATGCACGGGAAGTTAGCAGCTGGACGCATTCTTTTCAAGTCCACATGCATGGGAAACCAGAATTTGTATGGCAACATTTCAACTCTGCTCGTATCCCACTAGGAGGCGCTGCTTCAATGCCATGCTTAAAAAAAATGTACAGTCGGCGGCAGATCAACCTACTCAAATCTGTCAAATTTCTCCAATGAATATTGATCCTTATATCCAAACAATAAAATTCAAAATTGATTGTAGAAATTTGACAGTTTTGGGTAGGTTGATCTGCCGCCGTGTGTACTTAGGGGACGGTCGGGCAAGAAGAACGAACCCGTTTTACCTACCCTTACGGTAGGTAAAACGGGTTCTTCCAATAACTAAGCATAAACGGAAGAGCGAGTCAACATGACTACCGTAGAACGCATAGCCGTCTCAACGAAATTAGCTCGGTTTAGCGAGCGGCGCGAGCCAGACAAATAAACAGGAGCCCGTACAATTTTCCCGCCCAAAATTAAAAAAAATCGAAAGGCACTTACGCTGTGTTCTTACGATTTATATAAAACTTTACTGTGTATAAATGCACACTGTGACGAAGCATAGCCTGTGTGCAATCTAATACGTGTGCTTCAAACGTTATTATAAGTATTTAATTTTACAATTATTTTTGTTTTGATTTGAATAAAGGGTGGCGGGCATAACGGGTGCAGGCAAAAGGGGTAGGGCACTCCTATAAAAAATCAGCAAGAAGAAAAATTAAAAAAATCAAAAGCTAAAGAGCCTTACCAAAAGCATTTACCTCCAGTCAAAAAAAAGTTAAACAATCGGTGCCATCCACATCTGGACAAAGAAAAGAAAATGACTGTTAATGCATTATATGCAGGGAAAAATATGTCAGTCCTCCTAATGAGGACTGGATTCAATGTTCGCAATGCCATGATTGGTCTCATGAGTCATGCTCTTCTTACTCTGAACATGGCTCCTACTACTTCTGTGATATGTTTTGATTAGAAAATAATATCGAGGCGGTACTGTTTTTGCCTGACTAGGGTACTCGTTTTACCAACCCACTGTGGGCAAAACGGGTTTTCTTCGTTTTTTTAAAACATGTGATTTTTCATAAATGTTGATTATTACCTAAGTTTATTATGTTGATTATTGTTGCCAAAGAGGTTGTGTTCAGTTTTATTTAATATGTTGATTAAATTTATCATGTAATCCATGGTTTTAAATTGATTAATCTTGAATAATCCCGTCTTGCCCTACCGTACCCTATTTCAGTTTCTCAATTAACATATTATAGTATTTACAGGAACACTCCTTTTGAGTTTTATAAAAAATTGTTTCAGCAGTGTGCTCATCCTAAAATTACATACAAAAATAAACGATTGAGTTCACAATTTTACAGGTTGCCATTGTGATGCTAAAGATAAGAAAACTAGAACTGCTTGCCATGTCATGTAAATTATCGTTTTCGTTAATGTGATCGAATGGCGATTATAAAACTAGCACTACGCAGGGTGCGTAGTGCTAGTGGTTTCGTTCGACTAACTGTGACTTATTTACATGTTTTAAGCTTTGCAAATAAACTTGTTTCATCTTCATCATTTCATCATATCATCTCTGCCAATAGACGTCTACCGCTGGAATAAGACCTCCCCCAAGGATCTCCACAACGACTGATTGGCGCTGCTCGCATTCAGTTTTAAACTTGTTTAAAACTAAATAATCATACAGAGTCATCTTCATTTGTTTATAAATCCGTGTATCATTAATTATAAGATTTATAGCTTTTCGATCGTCGTCACAAGCTGCTAATACTTATTACCGAGCATGCACTGACAGTTTGTCAATAAGCTGGAAGTACTTTAAAATCCGCGGGCGTTAAACAACCGGTCCCACAGACCTCAGTTTGAACGTTCACTGACTTCGTCGCGCTCGTGATCTCATCATCGGCCGTCGTCGCTTAGTTGACCAAACGACAGAATTAAGAACACACGCGTACAATGTAAACTATTTTTGTAACACAATTTTTATTGATTAGACCAGCCTTTCGGGTCATATAGTGTTCACCGGGTGTCATATCGTCTATCTAGCAAAAGGCCGGATCTCATTTACCTTGAACTTCGCTATTCTTGTGTGTTTTTCCTCGTTTTGCGTGCTGCAAAGATGAGTTTGAGCATATTATTCGTACTTCTTGTGGGTAAGTTTATTTTAAAGTTATATCGTAAAGTCGCTTTTTTGTATAAGTTTTGCGGTACTGCTACTTATTTTTTGTGTTTTAATTGTTTAGTTTTATTTTGATGGACTCTAAGTAGTTAGCGGAAACTTTGTTAATTACTTTTGTTTGGGTATTACCAGTTATGATAAAACTCAGCGGCAGTCACATCTGTATGTGTTAATTAACGGTTCGTACATTTATCCTGTTTACTAAAAGTATGTAAGTAGCTTGTTCCACAGTGTAGCAAATACTATTTTTCTTTTCGTTCGTCGCAAACGTGTACACTGCAGCTACTGATTGAGTATTGCCATTAATGAATAGGTTTCATCGACATCTTATGATCGGATAAACTAGAATTTCAAGTTCTGGTTTCAAAAGACCTTGTTTGCATTAATTTTTATTAACTTGCTCAATACGTACAGATTAAAAAGAAACATAATAATAGCCGGGGAAAACCAGTGATAAGAGACGACAAATTTACAAAAAGCAATTTGAATATGACGTTGTTAAAAAAATATTTTCGAGGAATCGATTAAGTAGTGCAAATGTTGATCAAAAATCAGCATACCTATAAAATAAAAAAACTTAATTATATTAAACTAGCGCCACTCGCGGTTTCACCCGCGTGGTTCCCGTTCCCGTGGGAATATCGGGATAAAAAGTATCCTATGCGTTAATCCAGGTTATAAACTATCTGTATGCCGAATTTCATCCATATCCATTCAGTAGTTTTTCCGTGAAACAGTAACAAACATCCATCCATACTTATAAAATTTCGCGTTTATAATATTAGTAGGATTTACTTCTTGTCATATCTATGTAGTTACAACTTATTTATGATGGTGGCATTTTAAAATTAGAAAAACACATTTTAAAAAGTAGAGGAAAAATAAATAGCTTTATTCCTTCCAAGCCAATACCTTTTAAAGATAAGAAGGTTAACCAATTTAACCAAGCATTCTGTTCGCATACTTGCAGTTTGCATTAAAACGGTCGAACAGTCGTATCTCGGGGAAAACCAGCAAGCCACTTTGACTCGGACAATAACAAAAGACGGAAAACGGTGCCTACACATTAATGTTTAATATCACCTGTTCGACGTCCCCACAAATTACTATTTTGCGGTTAACCAAATACTCTATAGTATAGAGTCTATACAGTTGTTTACCAATAAATGTATTAAAATCGTGATGACACATTCAAGACGCAGTGACCACAAAATAACCAGACTGCAAAAGGCAGGCTGCATACAAACGCGATCGAACAAAGCTCACAATAAAAAAACCACTCACGATGACGGAATCTCGTTACAGCAGG
The DNA here is from genome assembly GCA_947562085.1 of Eudonia lacustrata. Classification (NCBI taxonomy): domain Eukaryota; kingdom Metazoa; phylum Arthropoda; class Insecta; order Lepidoptera; family Crambidae; genus Eudonia; species Eudonia lacustrata. The sequence goes on along the minus strand of OX387327.1, from coordinate 5,409,938 downwards.
GTATGCCTATTGCCTAGTACAAATTTCATGTTAACGAAAACAAAAAATTGTATGGCAACATTTTTACTCTTCTCGTATGTCGCCAGGAGGCGCTGCTTCAATGCCATACTAATTTTCGTTTTCGTAAACGTAATCGAATGAATACGGATAGTAAACAAAAGCCAACTAACCTTTTTTTTTTATGCGGATTGTTAAGTCTGCTAACCGACGCATCAGCAGGCAAGAAGGGTCCCGCTGGCTGTCCGAGGATGGCCAATACTCTGTTCCAGGGCCGAAGCCCTAGAGGAAGCGAGTCGAGGCCGATTCAGTAAAAACCACTCCGCTGTCCTCTCGTCACCTTGGAACCAGCAAACAGGCGACCATCGCGTCGTCCTCATCTGAGGAGGACGCATCGAACGACGGCATGGTGGAGCCTGACGAGGTCATGGGAACCACACTAGGCACCCTGCAGGGTGTGCCTATTACCTAGTGCGAGTTTCATTGCGCCATTCGATCATGTTAACGAAAACGTGAATGTGCAACGCCTAGACAAACCATTTAAGTTTAAAGGCGTAAAGTTGTCTAAATATATTTTGTAAAGTTGTATTTTCGATAAATAAATTAAAAAAAAAAACATAGTCGAATGAATACGGATTTGTGTTGAAATAAACATTTTTAATTTTTTTTCTCATTTTTATAGTAAACAAAACTTACACTAGGCACTTAGCGTTTGGACTGCTCTGAGCTGTAGGCTCAGCCAAAGTAACATTAAGAAAACGATAGCGAAGTTCGAAAAGAATAAGATGTATGGGATTGACATAAGCCGCGCTAAATCACGTGGTCAATCTTATGTCAACTGTTCCGAGATCAGTGTCCGGGCAAGGGGTCTATGTGTGCGTGGCTCAAGGACGGTATTTCTTATGGCGACGCATTGGAAATTTACGTGACGGGATCTTGATTTTTCCCAACAATTACAAAACATATGAAAGTGATATTTGTTGACATGATTTTTCATTTAATTGACTTCATTTTGCTAGTTGCAGAAACACGATTTGTCAACTTTTATAACAAAGAAAAAAATACCAAAGTAACCTCTTTTAAAACATAGATTTGCATTTTACAGGCTAACCAGACCGATTTAAGCATCTAAATTTTCTTAGTAGATTAGTCTTAACACACACTTCAATATTGTAGTTCATTTTTTTAAAATAATTTGTAGTTTTAATTTGAAGGAAAAAAAACAGTTTTCTTATGGTACGGCCGCAAACGCTCCTTAAGAGATTTATTGTTTAGCGGTGCGTCGCCTTAAGCTTAACTTCTGGGCCTCTTTATTTTGTGTAATGCAGACGTTATCGTATCGATTATTGAAAGGTCATTTAAGTTAATATGCCGTTCATCGTACACGGTCTAATCGTATCTTAACAAGTAGTGATTGAGTTTCTAAGCTACTTACTTGAAAAATACAAAGTGTTGAAAAAACTCTACGTGGGGTATTTGAACCTGCACCCCATGACATGCCGGGTCGGGTGCACTACCAACTATGCTACCGTGGCTCATTCCAACTCGCCGAAATTAATCAACAACTCCGTAAGTCAAGGGAGCCCTATTCAATTTGTCTTTTTCGAATTGTAATTTGTTCGCAACAAAATTTGCGTAAAATTATATATAACCAAATAGCTGTCCCGGCGGACTTCGTACCGCTTTGACAGTTTCCATGACAACAAAACAAAACCAAAACGGTCCTAAAAGATGTTTTTTTTTGTGTGTGTAATGAAATGAAGGTGTTTTGTTCCAAATAAATGCTTTTCTTCTTTCTTCTTCAGTTTTAGAACGCTCGCTGCGGGGCCCTTTCGGAATAGAGTATTCCACTGTTTACATATTCTGCAGTGTTATCTGAATCAGCTATAATTCAATAAAATTCAATTCAATATTATTTATTTCGGATTAGCAAATTTCACGTAACGTTGTCTATTGTCCCCCGACTTCAATCCCATATAGAATCATGAAGGAAAGCATAAATTATTATTATCATTTACGCTTAAGAAAGCGTAAGTTTTATCAAAATTAAATAGAGTCACATAACCCTACAGTAATTAGTGTAGTTTTCTGATTTTTTTTTTAACCGGTTAAGTACCTACTTCCCCCGATTACCACTTGCAACACAAACAAACTAATACTCAATCTGTCAATCTCAATAACTAAATGTAGGTATCTCTTCAATTTAGTGTAAGTAGATAGAAAATACAAAAAATAATACTTCAGTAATTTCGATGTTAGGAGTTCGATGGCGCAGCGGTTAACGCGCCCGGTCTGCGAATGCTGTGGTTAAGCATCTCCACAAAGGCCGGTTGTCGGATGGGTGACCAACATTTTTTTATCTCAAGATCCTCCTTGCTTCAGAAGGCACGTTAAGCCATTGGTCCCGGCTGCATTAGCAGTCGTTAACAACCACCAACCCGCACTGGGCTCGCGTGGTGGTTTATGGCCCGTTCTCCCTATCCATCCATAGGGAAGGCTTGTGCCCCAGCAGTGGGGACATAAAATGAGCTGATGATGATGAAGAACTTTACGTAAACCTAGGAAGTAGGAAGTGCAACTATGAAAATAACATGGGAAAACCTTCTTTATAATATGCATTTTAAATAAGGATTTTACAATCACGACTTTTAAGATAATTTATTTAATTAACTCTGAAGAAATAGGTATTAATTAAGTAGGTAGAAACGCGTAGAAACCTAATTGGCGGCTATAGGCACTCGTAGCTTTATGACTATATGTAGTGATAATAAGTAGCCACCGTTTTTGCTGTTTTGGATGCAGAAACTTGTTTTTGATGTGGTTCTATTTTTAAAATCTATGTTTGTGAACGATGTAATTAATTATACATAGGTTTCATCTTGCCTATCTATGATTAATAACTAGTGGTCGCCCAGTGGTCGAAATTCGACCGTAATTTTATTAAGGCTGCACGGATTGTATCTTAAGCAATGAAAAATTAAAAAAGATAGAATGTGAGTTTGGATTGGCATTGACAGATTTCGGCCGCGCCTCTTCCATTTTTGAAATTTTTGAAAAGAGTATTTATGCGTGTGTGTCAAATACATGGTAGTGTGTGTAATGTTTGTTTTATTAATTTAATGTATATTTATGCGTATTTAAAAAAAAAATTAACATTCTGTACTCTTTCTCTATATAAACTATACGTGTACGTAATTTCATACTCCTCCGTCCGCGCAATTTTCGTAAGAAGGGGTACAAAGTTTTTGCTTCACGTATTAATAATATAGGTAAAGAGGTAACGTTTGTGACTTTGTTTGTTTGTTTGTATGTCGGGGCTAATCTCTTAAACTACTGGTCCAATAGGTACCTAAAATTCTTTCACTGATAGAATGCTACATCCCTTGTAACGAACAAAGAGAAAAAACAAGTCTACACGATTTTGATGCATCGAGGTAGTAATTTGTCAATTTTAAGAACAGAAAACCATTGGGGTAAATGAGTTCTCGAGTGGAGACCGCGTAACGGCAAACGTAGAGTAGGACGCCCTCAGACTAGGTGGAGCGACGAACTTCGCAAGGTGGCTGGCAAGAGCTGGATGAGAGTAGCCGCGGATCGTGCTCGGTGTCGTGCACTTGGAGAGGCCTATGTCCAGCAGTGGACTAGTGTAGGCTGATGATGATGATGATGATGATGAAGTGCAGACGCCTGCACATTAGACTATCCAAAACTGTCATATTTCTTCAATAAATGTTCAGCCTTAAGTCATAGGTATAAAGTTCAAAGTCTATTGAGGATTGAATACTATCGAGTTTTCGTTTTCGAAGAAGTGTTATTCGATCATTAGACATTCGAAGAAAGAACCTCATCCTGCCAGTCAAACTTCAAATTTGTAGACTTTATTTGTTACTAGTGGACCCGGCGGACTTCGTACCGCTTTGACAGTTTCCATTTAGTAATTAAATTATTTTTGGTTTCCATGACAACAAAACAAACAAATATTTTTTTATTGGAAAATTAAATCGTCGATTTTAGTATATTTATAGTGTGATTCCCGTGGGAATATCTGGATAAAAAGTATCCTATGTGTTATTCCAGGTTATAAACTATCTGTACGCCGAGTTTTATCCAAATCCATCCATCCGTTGCAGCGTGAAGAAGTAACAAATATACGAACATACCTACATACATACAAACTTTCGCATTTATAATATTAGTAAGATTCCGAGTATTTGTTAGGCAAAATTTTAAATCATCTTAAGATTCATTACTAAAACGAGAATTACTTACCCCACTAGGCATCCATGCAGAATGTGCTGGGAATAGTATCTATTCAGGAAAATATTAATGTAAACAAGTCATTCAGTAGGCACAACTAGATAAGACACAAATAAAAAAAATGTTTACATACCTATTTATGATTGTGTCGGTACGAATGATGACACTATTAATTAGTTATTCTGTGCTATTAGGTACTTACACGTATTGTTAATTTAATAGTTAAAAAAAATTATAACATGCAAAAACTCATATTGCAAAAAATCCAATTAGTTTATACAATTATTATTGATATTTTTATTATTTTGTATTTTGCATTCACAATTATATATTTTTTTTTCTCGTAAATTTTTTATTTTATAATTATTATTGAACTAGCTACTAGTGACCGAATAGTAGGTAATTAGCAAGAGTACCTTTTTATCAACGCCTCGGAGGCCGAGTGGTAAAGCACTCGGCCCGATACCCGAAGGTCCCGGGTTCTATTCCCAGGTCGGGAAAAGTGGATTTCGGATTTTTTGATACATAGACCGGGTTTGTGATCACCAACCCGCATTTGGCAAGCGATGTGATTAAATTATTACCCATTTTAACTATGGAGGCCTTTGCTAGCAGTGGGACAGTTATAGGCTATTTACTTTACTTGCTTTACCTTTTTTTTACTTGGGGTTAGTGAAAACCAAATCCCCACGGAACTGGAGCGACCCGCGTTGTATGTGGGGTTGGCCAAGATGTTGACGGCCGACTCATCAAAACTTTGCTTTGCCAATCGGCTACCGAGGCGTTCCTCTACACTACATAATAAATAAAAATATTTTTCACTTCTCATGCTCGTAAAGTTGTTAAATAACAACATAAAGATGTCGAGAGAAGGCTGCAAAAAATGAGTTTTTATGCTCTTGTGCATAAAGTAATTTCTTCTTCAAGACTAAGGCAATTAGGCCTTAGAGCCGTTAGAGTCACATACACAATGCACCTTCATTTAATTGATATATTTTTATGAGATTTAGGTTATATCTTAATTTAATTACGACATATGTATTACTATATAAATTTACGTAAAAAAAATATAACGCAAATATTTATAATAACTTGGCATTACGGCTCAGACCATAGTCGAACGTGACATTGAAAAAAAAAAAAATTAAGAAAAATTGTGTGGCGGGAAGCTAATTATTCGTCAAACAAAACTAGAAACTAGGTAAATTACCGAATTTTTATTGTATATGCTTAATCCTTGATTATTTCCTTGCAATCGAAGTGAAAAGCAGAGTGTAAAACTCGAGTATAAAACCCATTTTACCCTCTCTCGACGTGAGACGACGATATCCACCCTCGCCGTACCGGCTCGGGTGGCTATATGCACTTCTCGAGTAAAATGGCTCGTTTTATGCTCTTGTTGTACAATCTACTATTTTTCATAAATATATAACTGAAATATTATGTAGTGTTAATTCCGCTGAATCATTCGTTTATCCAGCTTGGATGCAGTACGCAATTACGCATGCACCACCCTCCCGCCCGAAAAAAAATATGCAAAAAAATCAATGGATGCAAGCGAACATGCACACCAACACCGGTGCTCAAAGTGGATTACCTCGGATACCCGACACGTGTTTCGTCTTTCCACGGGGCGTACTCTGCCGTCATAAGGAAAAAGGGCACAACTAACATTTTTTTTTAATTTGAGTTTGATACATATTTGGAATCAGGAGAAAAAGGCCTATCTTTTCAAACCCGTTTTTCTCCTGATTTGAAAAATGTTAGATGTGCCTTTTTTAATTATGACGGCAGTACTGCATACGTGCATATTTTTTGCTGGCAGAGGGCGGTGCATGCGTAGGCCTTCTGCATCTAAGCTGGCTAAACGAGTGTTTTTTGTGGAGAGAGTTCGCCGATTGCGTCAGACGGCATTTTCAGCTTCACCGGGCTTTTTTGGGGGCGGCGAGAAACTTAAAGGGTTCCTCAAGCTGTGTGAAACGAATCACCTTTGGAGGTTTTCTAGAGGGAACGGCATCACGCACTAGTGCGCGTCCTCGTGCCCTACAGATTCTACGAGGAGTTCGGATTGGATCGGGGAGCGGAACAACCCGAGGGCGCCTCTAAAGGCTCGGACCTCGGCTCGGGTTGACCGGGCCGTGGTGGTGGAGTGAAGCGCCCAGGTACATGTCTGTACCTGGTATAGAGCGCGTGTGAACCAGCTCGTCGTACCCTTGTTCTACGAGTACGGTGTCTTGGGCCTAAACTAGTTTACATGTTTAGTGTATAGTGTATTCTGTAAATGTGTAGTGGCATTTAGAGGATCGTGCGGGGGGGAGGAAGGTGGGGGGGCATTCGCAACTGTTATGGGATTGTCGTTATTTCAATTACATTTTTGTGTGGATTTAACGCCTGATTCCATTAATTATATATTTTTTTATCTTTCCAGTTCCTAGCGTACTCTGCGGTAAGCAGGCCATCGACCCTGAGACTCTGCGCGATGTGTTCGGTTCTCCCGAAGCCCAGTACTACGCGGCAGCGTCATCACTGGTGCCCGTCCAGGCTTCGCCGGTGTTGCCTGCGAACGAGACCCTGACTGACCCCGATTACTGGGATGTGGACGAGCTGCCCGCAGCCGCCGTGTCAGATTACGACAGATTCGATTGGACTTTGACTAAGGTACTAGAAGTAAATAACTTGATAAATGAACAAACGTACATTACGAAATTATAAAAAAAAACAATTGTCGATTTAATTTAAAAATTTTCTGGAAACCCGGAGCAGGCGGAATCCCGCTTGTGGATTTTTTTAACGCTGTTTGAATTTTATGAGTTCTAGGATTTCTTTGTCATCCTTTCGGATATGAGATGCCGTTAGGTTAGTGCACGCCATTGAGCACTATCCGCAGCTGCGGAGTGCGGATGCTACTCTCATCCAGCTCGCTCCATCTAGTGACTATACTTACCATGACCATGGTCAGCTGTACTGTGCGACCTGTAACCAAACCTTTAAGACCAAGTTCGGCTTTGCAAGTCACATCAGGGCGCACGCCAGTAGATGACGTCTGAGTGTCGCCATCGGCGGATACGTCGTGGAGGACATCATCATCATCATCTGTATTCATTGATACATGAAGAAAATTTTCTTTATCTCTCATAAGCACATTGCTTATGATCTTATCTTATCTTGTTGCTTATGATAATAAGCTTAGGCTTCTGTAAAGATGCGTATACGGAGGAATGTGAGAATTGACGTTCCTAGTTAAGAGTACCATTACTTAACCTGTTACTTATAGTGGTTAAAGTTTATATGAAGAAGAAGTGCATAAGGAAAAGTTACAGACCAAGTTATAAATTATCTTACAAGTATTTCCGAATAACCCCCTTGTTCTCTCAACTGACTCCAACTTTGTTGCTTGCAGCGTGTATCAGCGACCGCGAACGCAAACTTCTTGCTGTCACCGCTGGGATTGAAACTGGCGCTCGCGATCTTGTGCGAAGCCGCCACCGGCCTCACCAGGTCCGAGATAGCATCAGTGATCGGCTTCGAGCTGGACAGGAGCGCTGTAAGGAAGAAGTTCTCCACAATCGTGGACTCCCTGCAGGTATGTAGCAGTGATTGCCAAACCGGTATTCCCATTTACTCTAGCGGCACGTGAAAGGGATGTTCGTGCATCATCCCCGTCATCATTCCCGTGCGAGCTTCGGACGATTGCCGGAGGCGCCGGGCGCCACACTTCACACCAGAAAGACTTCGCCACGGATCACGGACGACACCAGACGGGCGCGTGCGACATTAGTTAACAATAAAACAATATACCAGGACCAGGACATCATCATCATCACCAGTTATACAGTCCACTGCTCTCTCTCTCATTTAAAGTCCTTTAGTTAGGACCCGAAAAGGGATGTACAGTGGTTTATAGTGGGTAGGTCCTTGCTTCTCCCGAATCCCTGTCGAACCCCACATAATCATCCGCGCTTCTCCGGGGGCGGTGGTAATACTCGGGCGACGAGTTTCCCACGGTTAAAAACAGAAATGTAGTTTTTATTTCATAATATAAAAAAAAACTACACAAATACCTTCAACATCATCATCATCATCTCAGCCAAAAGACGTCCACTGCTGGACAAAGGTCTCCCCCAAGGATCTCCACAACGACCGGTTTTGTGCTGCTCGCATCCAGCGGCTTCCCGCGACCTTTACCAGATCGTCGGTCCACCTTGTTGGAGGCCTGCCCACACTGCGCTTTCCGGTACGCGGTCGCCACTCAAGGACTTTCCGCCCCAACGGCCATCAGTCCTGCGAGCAATGTATGCAAATATCTTAAAATAGCTTAATATAAGCTTTCTACAAGTTCCAACAGCAACTTGCAGGTCGGCAAGGTTGATGAGGACGGCTGTGAGCTACTCCTCTAGATGTTCTCGCATCTGGACTCTGCTTTTGTTTCCCACTTGCTCCGACAGGGTGTTATAACACCCCTAAAAGTATTATATAGATGTACCCTAATGTAATACTTTTAGAGTTTTATTTACAACAACACACAAACACTTGGTCGGACTAAATGGGTTACATCAGGGTGCCTAGTGTGAGTTTTGTTTGCTGTCCGTATTCATTCGATTACGTTTACGAAAACGAAAATTAGTATGGCATTGAAGCAGCGCCTCCTGGCGGCATACGAGATGAGTTAAGATTTTGCCATACTAATTCTCGCTTTCGTTAACGTGATTGAATGTCGAATGAAGCACTTGACACCCTGGCAGAGCAGAGCCAGAGCAAGAGTTGTCATTTGCCAACTCTTCTTTAAAAAAAAACCATCCGTTCCGTACCATTATCTATAAAAACGGCCAAAAAATCATGTCTGTTGTATGGGAGCCCCCTTAAATATTTATTTTATTAAATTTTTTAGTATTTGTTTTTATAGCGGCTACAGAAATACATCATCTGTGAAAATTTCAACTGTCTAACTATCACGGTTCATGAGATACAGCCTGGTGACAGACGGACAGACGGACGGACGGACGGACAGCGGAGTCTTAGTAATAGGGTTCTCGTTTTACCCTTTGGGTACGGAACCTTAAAAACTGACTTTAGTGCTTCGCAACGTAAAGCCGATGGTCTTGCTTGCATTAGTAGCATAGTATAATAGTAGTAACGAGCCTTCCCTATGCATACAAACGCCACACGAGAACGCGCTATACACCACCACGCGGGCCCATGAGCTAGAGATAGGGCTGCCATCAGCTAAATTACGGACCCAGGACAAAAACTTCAAAAACCCAGGACATTTGGGTGAAAAAAAGATATTACCCCGGACTCCATCGAAAAAAAAATAACAATATTTAAAATAAAAACATAGTTATCATATTTTTATTTATTTATAGAAAATAAACTAATCCGACTAGGGGGGTCACGTCACGTCACGAGACTCACGAGTGCGTGGATATATTTGCCGCACCGAATAGCTATGAAATGCTGTAATTTATTGCTAATCATTCCATTCTATCAAGTTAATCGGATTTCCCCTGACATAAAAAGTGCCCGAGTTTCAACCTTTGGACATTGAACACTGGACACTTTTTAGAAACCCCGCCCGGACGCTCCCCGGACGCCCTCCAATCTAGGACAAATCCGGGGAAACCCGGACGGATGGCAGCCCTAGCTAGAGATGATACATTTTTGGTCACCCATCCAATGACCGGCTCAATATTACTGTTTTGACGTGAAGGTATTTTGTGCGTAATGGAAAAATCATATAATGAGATTTGCCGTGACTCTGCGGTGATTAGTATTTGTGTCGATCGAGAATTAGAGCATAAAATAAAAATTGCTGTGATAAATTTAATGATTGCACCATGTAGACGTACTTACTGTTTAGTAATGTATGCGGTGCTTTGGCTTATGTTGCAGGTTTATTCCCCATAGGAGTCATTGATACCTACCTACAAATTTGAAAAGAATAAGTGTTTCATATTACTGATTCATATTTGTTTTTGTACAGTCCTTTCCACCCTATTCACCACTGTTATTGATCGTCGAAGATCCAATGGTCATCATAACTCATACCGTCAGGTCTCTTAACATCGCATGCATCGTTCTGAGATACTTACTAGCTGACTCTAAGACAGCCGGTAAAAGCACTGCAGCAGATGATTACACCCTGTATACAAATACAAATAGTTTGTTTAAATATACCCAATACAATTTGTATACATACAACATTTTTTTAGAAAATATGTAAAACAGGGGGGGGGGTACATTTGTGACGTTACCAGCTATTATTTTCTCCCACTATCGTAAACTCGTCACAACACCACGGCTAACACAGCGGCGGCGACCAGCGCATCGCAGGTTTTGTAATATGTGTGTGCGGCAGCGAGCGACGGAGACGAACCACAAAAACTGTGAACTTAAAATTAATAAATAATTTGATAGGTATTTGTGTCCCATTACTTAATATTATAGGAGTAGTATACGAGTACAATGTACTAGTACCTAAACTAGGCCGAGCCTGTAATTATGGGTACTAATTCCTTCCTAGTGACTTAAATGGTAATATAATATACATAAATCAGTTTATACGTTCGCTTATCATCTCGAACTCCTCCGTGCTTCGGGAGGCACGTTTAGCCATTGGTCCCGGCTGCAATAGCAGTCGTTAACAACCACCAATCCGCACTGGGCCTGCGTGGTGGTTTATAGCTCGTTGCCCAGCTGTGGGGACATAAAATAAGCTGATGACGATGATTATGATGTTGACTTTCTCTTTGTACTTTTTGTACTGTTGAGGTAAATACATTAAGATACCACCAACTTAACTGCATGGCCAAGATTCTAACAGCGCTATATAATGTTCTTACAGAAACCATCTCAGCAGTACATCCTCAATTTGGGCAGCAAAATCTACCTGGACAACAATGTGCAGCCGAGGCAACAGTTCGCAGCCATTGCCCAGCAGTTCTACAAGACCGAGCTGACTCCGGTGAACTTCCACAATCCTACTGAGGCTGCCCAAACCGTCAACAGCTGGGTGGCCAACATCACGCAAGGCAACATCAACAAATTGGTGGATCCAGGTCAGTATCATTGTGTACAGCCGATAAGGACACAACATAAGGAGAACCACCTCTAACCAGTTCGAGCACAGCTGTCACGAGATTCCTTCTCCGTGAGAGGTTGTATACAACATGTGTGTTTTTTTCCTTTTGTTGATTAGCGATTAGCACATTTAGCCAGTGTCAAAGTAATTTTTCTTTTAAGTAATACTTAAATAAACAATGCTTCCTTCCTGTATGATGGATGAATGATAATAGAAATGAGAAGTGAGAAATGATATACCCCCCAACCCCTCGAGTATCTCAGTAAAGATGTGAGGCTTTACTAAGTCCTCACGCGGACTTCTTGAAAGAATTTGAAAAGTGACGTCGCACTGTTTTGTTTCATTTGCCAATACTCATGCACACTCACGAACACTTAACGGTTAATAATCCATCATTATTTCACAGTAATATTCGACATAACACAAATTTTAGAAAATAAAACAAAACCGCAGACATGACTCTTCACTTTCCCTCCAAGAAGTCCCAATATGCGTGTTGTTCGGGTGCGTTTTTTTATTTTTTTATTTATTTATTTCCGTAACTAACAGTACAATGCATTTTATATTTTCTGCCAAACTGTGTAACAGTTTGTCGGCAGTAGCTCTCGTGGTCATTTAACATAAAATATTAATCTAAGAAAATAGATTGTAATCACTACATAGTATAAAACAAAGTCGCTTCCCGCTGTCTGCATGTCCCTATGTATGTAAGCTTAGATCTTTAAAACTACGCAACGGATATTGATGCGGTTTTTTTTAATAGATAGAGTGATTCAAGAGGAACGGCTTGTATGTATATCAGCATTGCACCCGTGCGAAGCCGGGGCGGGTCGCTAGTTACAGTAATAATTCAAAGCACCGTTAGGTTACAGTTTGCTTTGTTTACATATTAAGTGTCATTTGGCATTGTTCGTATAAAGCTTACCTTCTTAAGTCTCAATATATTGTGATTTTTTGTTATTTTAATTTTTGCATTCACAATCCTTTAATGTTGTTTAACCTACAAGATAAAATTTTATTAGAGAAAATCGACCAGTTTTAGGGAGCTCAAGTGGGATTGGTCCAATGCTTTGTCCGCTGAACTTAGGGTTGCCAACTATTTTTCAGGAAATTAAAATAAATCTATCACCAACTGATATAAAAAAAAGGATTTGAAGAAAAAATAAAGTATTTTCCAATTTATTTATTATTTAATATGCGTTGCGTTTAGTTTTACTTCACCTAAGTCTAACTGAGTATCATTCAGTAGTTCAGAAATTAAGTCAACAGGAATATTCCGTTCAAACGCACGCATTAGTCGGAAATAAAGAACCTATTTTCCATACTTTATTTTTAATATAAAGATTTTTTAATTTTTTTATTATCTTATTTTTTTGGAGGCTTTTGTCTATTCATAGACATGTCAGCCTCATCGTAACCTAATCTTAATAATAAAGAGAATAAAGTATTGGGATGGAAAATAACGTTGGATACGTTATTTTAAAGTATGGTTGGCAACCGTAGCTGAGCTACCGATATATTCTAGTAAAAGATATCGTTTATGGCGATTTTTTAATCTTTTATGTTTTTTTATGGTTGTTGTGAACGATTGCTAAATTGCTGGGCCCAACGACTTAACGAGCCTTCCGAAGCACGGAGGGGCTCAAGATAATATAGTTTTGGTCACCCATTCGATGAGCGCCCTATACGGTCTGTGGCGGCGCCTTTTCGAAAATTGTATCTTCAGCATTCGCAGACCGATATTACAGCGCCACCATCGAGTTGCATTCAACAAGATTTTCAAAATGCTAACAATTATTTTTATGAAGTAATGTCTCTTCTTTTGTCAGACGATGTGGCAAACGTGGTGGTGTTAGTCCTCAACACGCTGTACTTCAAGGGCACTTGGCGCCACCAGTTCGACCCCAACGCCACATCAAACGGCTCGTTCTACACCACGCCGAAGATCCAGAAGCCTGTCAAGTTTATGCGCGTGAAAGACAAGTTCTTTTACGCGGAGTCAGCCAAGTACGACGCTAAGATATTGAGGATGCCGTATTTGGTGAGTTTGAGGTTTAATTTATAGAAGTTAGCGCTGACTCTGCTTGGCTGATATTAAACAGAAGCAGAGTCAGGGGGGTGTCACTCTGCAGTTTAGGTACGTCAGTATGCGGTATGGCAGTAGGTTGCCGCTAGGCTCGCACGCTCCACGTCGCGCGTCGTCTCGCGTAAAACGAACGATCATTTCTGTGATTATTGTGCACCGAACAATGACTACTAAACGATCTTATAATCCGTATAAAAGATACTGTTTACAGGTGTCTAAATAAAGAAAGAACAATTAATAGAAATTTAACTAAAATATATCCATGAGTGGGAACCCTGCGGTCTTGACGTCAAATCGATATCGAGTCAGCGTTGCCTAACGGATTATGAACGCTCGGGTCATACGATAAGTTTCAATTTCGCGTGAAAGTCGTAAGAGTAGGCTATTTTTTATACCTTGACTTTTGTTAGAGAGTGAGTCTTCTGTACAGTAGTAGGTACTATTAGTTATTCTGTGACAGAGTCCAGATGCGAGGACAGCTAGTGAAGCCGGATTATGAATAGCCAACCCGCAAGTTGCTTCTTCAAAAGTTTTTGCTAGGCTGCGGTTTTCTGAACCGGCGACAATAACTCTTTCCGTACGATATCAAGTTTGAGCACTAATGTAAATGTCTTAGCGTGCCTTTTACGTTAAATCTCGTTTGTTTTGACTGTTCAACGAAAGAGTGACTATAATTTACTTTATTTTTATTGAGTAAGAAAAATAGACCTTTAAATATAAGAACCCAAACAGTCTCCGTGACCACATGAAGTTGCACACAGTCGATCGTAAACGCTACTACACATGTGACAGATGCGGTAAAATGTTTTACAATAAAGGCACGTTGACTTCCGACATTAGTTAAATGACTGAAAACTTTCAGTGTGTGTGTTTATAACGTTAGACAATACATTCCTACTTAAGGGCGCGTTCCCCTTGCGCGGACTAACTGCAATTTGATCTACAAGGCTATTATCTAAAATATAAATGGCAATATAATAGTATACTAGTTTTAAGGTCACATTAACTACCAATATTACAGCACAGCTATATATTGCCATTTCTGACTATCATTGCAGAATAGCTTCTAGTTACTAGCTGGCAATGGGCACGAGCACTACCTACTGCTTCAAGAACTGTACTCAACTGTTGATATGATTCCAGGGCAACAAGTTTGCAATGTACGTGATAGTGCCGAACTCACTGGCCGGCCTGCCTCTGGTGTTTCAAGGTCTGAGTAACCTTCGCGCTGAGATGGACACGTTGCGAGAGCGCCTGGTCGAGGTTACACTGCCTAAGTTCAAGTTCGACTACACTTCGCAGCTGGATGATATCTTGAAACAGGTTATTCAATTTTATTAATTCAATTCAATTTTCTGTTGGGGGATTTGGTTAACAAGTGATATTGTAAACATATGATAGATCGGTAGGCAGACCTTCACGCAGACCTCCGGTGGTCTGAACTAGTCCGGGCGGCAGGGGATGAATGAGGTTGGCGCAGAACCGTAAAGAGTGGCGTGCGAGGCAAGAAGCCTATGCAATCCAGTGGGTGGAAGTGGGCTGATGATGATGATGATGATGTTGATGATGATTATAAAGATACCGACAATGTGATTCTTTGAACTTTATTGTGTAATTTTGTCGTCAATATCAGCTATTCCCGACGACCTTTGTGAGTGGTAGAGCCACGCTGCGTTGCAGCACGAAAGGGGCCGGGTAATACCACCCTCTCACATAATTTCGGCGTGAAGCAATGGCACTCGTCGCTGTTGTGTTTCGTCCGGTGAGTGAAAGTACCGGAGGCCCATCTCTCACCCCTCCCCCCTCCTACTCCCTACTCCCTCCTCAAGAGCCAACTCCTTCCTCAAGGGCGGCAACGCATCTGCGATTACTTTGGTTTTGCGGGTGTCCATGGGCGGCGGTGATTACTTTCCATCAGGTGATCCGCCTGCTCGTTTGCCTACTTTTAACATTTAAAAAAACCCACTTCTGAGCATAGGTCTCTTTGTTTATGCCACTCGCCTCGGTCCAGCTCTAGTCTAAGCCAAGTGCTACTTAGTCTTGTATTCTGTCAATAATGAGTAAGATCATTAATTATCTATCATGCCATTGAGGATTGAAGATACCGATGTAGCTATCCGATTTAAGACTTGAGATATGACTTTGTAATTAGTCGGAATATAATTATATATATATACTGATGCAAGCAACACAAAACCGGTCGTTGTGGACATCTTTTGTCCAGCAGTGGACGTCTTTTAGCTGAGATGATGATGATGATATACAGGGTCTAACAAAATCAATAAGCGAACGTTTAAGGGCGGTATCTATAGATCATTCTGAATACAACGACAAAAAATGGGCTCCACTTTTATAGTGATTTTTCAAAGTTATGTTTTTTAACAAACTAAATCAATTAAAATAATGCACTTCATGAAACATGCTGTATATTTACTAACACGCACGCAAACGTCAATAAAAAGATAGTGTACAGATACACGCACACAATTGAAAAACCATTGTATGACATTCATACACACACGGCTATCTTTGTGTCGTGTAGTACCAGCTGTACTGGTTTGGAAAGGTGTATTTTTGGTGGAATATGATAATGTTTTGCTGATTATCTCGGTAACGAGCCTGTAGTTTAGGACCAAATTTGGTGAGCATGCTCAGTGTGATGTATAGATGCTCCCCTTAAATGTTCGCTTATTAATATTGTTAGACCCTATATACGGATCGTGCTCAGCGGCGTGCACTTGGAGAGGCCTATATCCAGCAGTGGACTAGTATAGGCTGATAATAATACTCGTACATAACTTATTGCCTAACCCTCAGCACATACACAATATATTCTATACGGGAAGGCAACTTGGTCCCGGTTTTTGTCGATAAATAGGAAATTGCGTTATGTATATCAGCGGGCTTAGAAAAACACCCGGACTATGTGGGACTCCTCCGTCCTCCCTTTTCAAGAGTGGCGAGGAGAAAGGAGTACACCCACAAACGCCACTCCGAAGTTACTGATTTTTTTTAGGCGGTTTGTGCAGAAATCATTATTGAGCTTAATGCCCCTGTGGTAGAGAGAGTAGTTAGTTGACTTCTTCTAATATTTTTTTTTCTATTTTGTTTTGTGTTTTGTGAAGTTTACAAAATTCTTTTTCTTTCTTTTACTCCTGATGGACTCCTGAAGGCGTCCACGCACATGAACAGCCATGTGCAGGTACAGACCTGTACAAACCAGTTGCACACTGCACTTGCAGTCTGCAGTTGCAATCTCGAGTGGAGCCGCCATCATCATACCTTAATTCTGAATTCGGTCTGTTGATTCCAGTTGGGCGTCCGACAAGCTTTCGAGGATACTGCTTCCTTCCCTGGCCTGGCTCGAGGTCAGGCTCTGACGCAGAGACTCCGTGTGTCCAAGGTGTTGCAGCGGTCTGGCATCGAGGTCAACGAACTTGGCAGCGTGGCTTACTTCGCTACAGGTATGACTGCCAAATAGTCTTTTCATAATTTTTTTATTCCTTACGGGTACGCAATTGTCTTTCAATTGACCTGATAACACTGATAAGTGATGAAAGTGGAAGCGTACTTCACCTGGAATCTGGCTATCTTATCTCTAACTATCGGGACACAGAAATAATACTATGATTGATGTAATGGGTATGCCGACATTTTAACAATATTTTGCTGCGGATTTGGTCAACAATATTTCGCCTATGAATCTTAATCATAAATTAAGATATTTTTATCACAATGTCAAAACTTAATGTACCTAACTCGCTCCTACATTGTAACCCAGTTACTTTGTACTTATTTCGATTTATACATTGTTTTCGACTCAGCTGTGAATAGCATTGCTACAAACCTTCGTGGTTTTCTAATGTTATTTATTATTTAGATATAAAATGTTACTTTTTTATTTGGTAATAAATTTGGGGCTTCTTTCTTTTTTTTATATTGACACGTCATAGTGGCCACATCCTGCCTGATGATCAGCAGCTGATGAAGTCCAAGATAATGAGAGCGTACCTCACCGTGGAACAAGCACGGTAACAAGCGCACCCATTCATGACGGCTTGCTTAAAGGCCGTTTCACGCCCCGCTCAAAAGACCCGGGACTATACGAACTGGAAAACACATGCGCCGGCAAAGAATTCCAAAGCCAAATGGTCTTACAGAGAAACAACTTGCCAATTTTTTTGGTACGACTACTGATTGTCTGTACAGTATGATTTTATGGTTCCTAAGACCAGCACGTGTAGTATGGGAGAGGAAAGAAGAGTACTTCAGAACACTCTCCGTAGTAATTCCGGGATATGACACTGAGAGAAGCAATGTCTCTACGCAGCTGGAGGTCCTCAAGAGAGGCTGTAACCTCAGCATCTCCAATAATGCGTACCGCTCGCCTTTGCAGTCTATCAAGTGCATCGAGGAGGTATTTAGCGGAGTCGTCCCATACATGGGAACAATACTCTATACTCGATCGCACCTGAGTCTTGTACAGCACAGTTCTTTCTCTCAGTACAGTTCTTGCGTGTAAATCCATTATAAAGGAGGACGGGCAAAAATATATGGAAGCATACCTAGGAAGCAATAACAACATGCGATATATCATTGGAAAGATTTTTTAATGTACTTTAATTATTGTTATGGTGGGAAGTCTCTAGCTGCTGTGTAAAAAAAGTTAAGACTCAATAAAGTCAAACTCTTTCTCAAAAATATTAAGTGTTTATTTATATGTTTATCATCAATTTCTTGTTTTTTTTTTGTAAAACAACATTCGCTACTGGTATAACATATAGCAAAAATCACAGAATCCGATAAACAAAGCCAAAGGTCGATAACATAATAATATAGCAAAAATCACAGTCCGATAAACAAAGCCAAATTATTATTTATTTATTACCATTAAATAATTACCATAGCAAAACATGCATACCCACTTTTTTACAAGTGACAGTTCTGTTCAATATGGCCGACTAATTAACTTCTATCGATCTATTGACGATCGATTAATACTTATCGATTTTAGTTTTCTATTGTATTTGTAATTTTACACTAATATTGACAAAGCATTCGCCTATTTGTCTGCACAGACTACTTGAGTTTTATTAACTACTTAAAATGACGTAATGCTTGTTAAACTATTTTATAATGAAATTCTGAAAAAAATATTTTTTTGTTTAAGTTTGCTTTATTGTGCCATAACTTTTCCACACAGTGATTTGGTCCTTCCCGCCATAACAATAATTAAAGTACATAAAAAATCCTTTCCAATGATATATCGCATGTTGTTATTGGTGGCTAGGCTATAATGCCCGTCCTCCTTTGTGTAGTTGAACTAAAAAGACCAAATAACAATGGCACTTTAGGAGACATACCAAATTGTTTGAGATATAGGATTTCAATGACTATAATTTGTTGTTACAGAAATCTCATTGGTGAACAAATTCGGTGAGGACGACGAAACGTGTGTGGAAGTGATCGCCAACAAGCCGTTCTTCTTCTTCATACAGGACGAAACCACAAGACAGTTGCTCTTCACCGGCGTCGTCGCCGACCCCTCCCTAGCCGATGGCGCGTTGAAGCTCGTATAGTTTGATAGCCATTGAACGTGTGGAGTTACTTCTTATTAGATGTGTTATGTGATGTGGTGTGTAAATTTGAAGGGTTATTCCCAGACCTCCAAATGACAATGTTCTCAAAAAATAAAATTACATACTTACCTAAGTTCCCACAACATACACGACGATTTTTCTGTATAGCAAATACCTAACTATTATTTTCTTTCCTACAACAGGGTAGCCGTGGAGGTAGTAGGAATAATGAATTTGTTTCTACCGTTCCTCTACGGTTATTTTATTTTTAGAGTACAATGTGCTTTGGAAGTCTCGGACGACTCATTTGGAACACTACCTAATGATGTTTATCAACCTCTTAAACCCGTGCGTATGCTTGTTCGCGTTCGTGTGTCTGTCTGTATTCGAAAAATAGCATTCTATTTTTCGAATACAGACAGACACACGAAGCAGAAGCAGAGCTATCGTGCGCGGGCGCAAGCAGCGGATTAAAGAGATATTTTTAGCTCAAAAATTTAAAATGGAATTTGGAAAACTTAATACGACATTCTACTCTAATAAGATGAATGAATAAATGTTATATTATTTGTCAATTATTGTTTATTATATACATATATAATATAATCTATCATAAATTGAGTCGCGAATCCGAGTTGTCATTTAGAAAACTGCTTGTTGGTTGTGATAGCCTTTGTTATAACTATAATGAAGTTGGTGATGAGATAATGATTTTCACACATGATAACTTTATAGTTAATCGTATTCAAAGTAACCTGTGACAATTTGACACTGATCATTCTCGAACGGTAGTAGGTACCTAACTAAACAAGTTCAAAAATGATTTTAATTATTTGATAGCGATTACTAAAACCAATGGATTTGATGTTGTTTAACCTTTTTATTGCCAACAACTTCTATAGAAGTTCGAGATTTTCGTGCCGTCCACGCCAGCATTTCTATAGAAATTCTTCTTTGTACCTACTTTATTAAAATACATTTATACGTTGGCGTACAGCGGGACATCGCGTGCAGGATAGTTGGGCGGTGAAAAGGTTAAGTTGTAAGACTGTAACGCCTGCTCCACACACTCGGGCGAGACAGGACGAGCGCGCACACATCGATGCTCATCGTTTGCTTCTACACCTACATTCCTATTTGAAATCGTCAAAAGCGTCGATGTACGCTCGCACATCCGTCTATTCAAAACTGTCAAATTTCTTCAATAAATAATCAACCGTATGCCATAACCATAAAGTTCAAAGTCTATTGAGGAAAGACAGTTTGTGGTGGTCTCGTGTGTACTGCGCCCTAGTCGCGTTTCGCCCTAGTGTGGAGCCAATAAGAATACAATCGATGGATGTGATGGATAAAATAAAGGAAACCCAAAAGCACAGAAATGTTCTCTCTATTCAATATTATATTATAACTGTAAGTTTTTATACATTAAAATTAAATGTACCTAGAACCTGAAACATTTTTTTTAATTAAGTTAAACATTGTAACCCTTTTCTTATTGCAGTTGCAACTTTAAAAACAAATGGTACTTACTGCTTTAAGAGCTTATGACGAAGCCTCCGATTGATTTATAGTGTAGAATGAAATTCTGATATTTTCTAATCTGGTTTTAACCTCATGAAATAACGTAAAGTTAGTTCAGATTTTAATGTTAAAACGAACTTGTCAACACATGCGTAAGAGCTTTAACACATTTCGGTATCCCAAATAAACTTCAAAAAAAAAAAAAAAACTTTTATTTTTAATTAAACTTTCTATTATGGAAAATACATATAGTCAAATAGTGGAAATATTAAAAAAAAACGCTGGTTCTACAAATTTTTTGAGAGTTGAAACTTGAAACAGTGGACTTTAAAAATAGCTTAAAATCAACTGACTGACTGAAAAAGCGTTTTCTCCTTTTGGTGACTGCAGGGTAAGGTTTCGATTTAAGTCGACGCACCGCTAAACAAATAATCTAATACGGAGCGTTTGCGCCCCGCACCATAAGAAAAACTGTTTTTTTTCCTTCAAATTAAAACTACAAATTATTTAAAAAAAATGAACTAGTATATTGAAGTGTGTGTTAAGACTAATTAATCTACTTAGAAAATTTAGATGCTTAAATCGGTCTGGTTTTCCTGTAAAATGCAAATCTATGTTTAAAAAGAGGTTACTTTGATATTTTTTTCCCTGTTATAAAAGTTGACAAATCGTGTTTCTGCAACTAGCAAAATGAAGTCAATTAAATGAAAAATCACGTTATCAAATATCATTTTCATATGTTTTGTAATTGTTGGGAAAAATCAAGATCCCCGCCACGTAAATTTGCAATGCGTCGCCTTCACATTTCGGTATCCCAAACAAACTTCAAAGTAAAAAAAATCAAACTTTTTGTTTTAATTAAACTTTCTACTATTAAGAGCGTTTACGCCACACACTAGCGCCGCCAATGAAAATAAAACATATCTAGTAATTAGAGATAGTAAATCAAATTATGCTCAACAAACTATCTGAATGAAGTAATTTAGCATTTTTACGTCACCTAATGAACACCTGACATGTTATGGTTTAATTAAATATGGCGTTATAGTTAAAAGTGGCCGTAACGTCTTATTTAACTAAACCATAACATGTGAGGTGTTCATTAGGTGACGTAAAAATGCTAAATTACTTCATTCAAATAGTTTGTTGAGTATAATTTGATTTTCTATCTCTAATTACTAGATATGTTTTTTTTTTCATTAGTGGCGCTAGTGTGCGGCGTAAACGCTCTTAAGGAAAATACAGATAGCCAAAAAGTGGAAATTAAAAAGAAAACGCTGGTTCTACAAATTTTTTGAGAGTTGAAACTTGAAACATAGTGGACTGTAAAAATCGCTTAAAATCAACTGACTGACTGAAAAAGCGTTTTCTCCTTTTGGTGACTGCAGGGTAAGGTTTCGCTTTAACAAACGCTTTTTTTTAATACCTAGCACGGCAAATGACTCCATACCACCTGATGTTAAGTAGAAATGGAGTCCAGACGCGAACGCTTTAACCTCTTACGGACAGGGTATCGCGCAACAGCTGCACTCGGACTGGTTTGAGATGGTCCGAGATTCCGTGTCCGTGGGAGGATCTATGCGTTGCTCGAGTGCGGTATGTATTCGTATTAGGCTTACTTTCTGGGATCTCCGTTTATTGTGATGGAGTGAACTTGACAGATTTTCCATATTTCTACAGTCTCATTGTAGAATTATACAAGAAGAAACAAAAATTAACCTCTACAGATATCATGCTAAACATCAAGTTCTAGTCACTAATTACAATAATGGCGAATTTCATCATACTAAATTTCATCCCCTATTTTACCCACATAGGGGTTGAATTTCCAAATTTTTACTAGCCTATGTTAGTCGGAACGATGCAAGGATTGTAACTATACCTCATATATCTAAATCGATCCAGGCGTTTAGAAGTTATGGTGGAATAAAGATACATCACATACATACATGAACCCTGAAAATATAACACTCCTTTTTTAGCAGTCGTGTGTAAGAATACTGGAAATTCTCTTGTCATACAACTAGGGCACGTAATCAGCCTACCTAAGACGGATGTCATCAAGTTTGTAATACCTACTATGTAATTGATTTGTACTTAAAATATAAAAACTAGTATTGTTCTGAGAATTTAGCACTTGGTTGAGACATTAATTGTTACGACGTAGTCTTAGGCCTTCGTAGGTAGGAAACAAATAGCAAGCCTAGTATATATTTTTTTAACATCAGGTCTAAGAACGTAACATGAATACCTATAAAATTTATAAAATACAGTTAAAATTAAACGCCTACCCGACCCAGCCAGGAGACCCAGGTTCGTTTCCTGGCTGGGTCGGGTAGGCGTTTAATTTTTTTTAACTGTATTTTATAAATTTTATAAATATTTAACTTAGCTTCAGTGCAGCAATTAGCACTTGAAAAATAAAAAGTTAAAATGAATACCTATTTTAATTCCATATTTAAGCAATTTGTCTGCCTTCATTTGTGTGACTAAAGAAATTGACAGATAAGTAGATAGATAATAGATAATACTTTTATTGCAATACTATGAAACATAAACATGAACACAAATATAAATAACTTACAAAGTTACAATTTGGCGGTCTTATCGCTTTAAAGCGATTTCTTCCAGACAACCAGTCGGATGGAAAGAGCTAATAAACTGTAAGATCAGAGGTGAAACTATTAAAACATACTAGAATAGCGTGTTTTATAAATTAATAATAGCAAAAATAATAATAACGATAAATACATAAACCATAATAATATAAACAAATAAGAAATTAAACGTAAAACGTAACAATTGAAGGTAACAAATGAACGTAGATTTATTAACCTAAAAAAAATTAAACAATACCTGCCTCTTGCCTCTAATGTTCCACTGGCCTCAGACCGTGAGGTCGTATTTCCATCGAGGATACTTTATAGCCAACCACTGTAATCATTTTTTTAAATTTATTATCGTACTCTGGTGTTTAATGGTAGGGCTTGCATGGTACGGTAACATTGTTAGGTTACGATAGAAAGTGAATCACTAGCTCCTCAGTGATTGAGGATTCCATATGAAGTGTGTACAACCTCGCCCCTAAGTATGTTAAATTAGATTAAGATCTTCTTTCGGATAAATAAAACAAAAATACAACGAACGTATTAATAAAATAAGCGATGAGGCAGATCTGCAATAAAACGCACACTTGTTTTGGTATAACATATAACGTTCAATTGTATAAAAGCAGTAGTCCTCTTTCAAACTAGTACCTAGTTCTTACTGGGAATTCAGAATAAATTAAATGTTTCGTCTTTTGTTTTTTTTTCATATCGTACGCTCTCAAGAATCTCCGTTGAATACTGGTTTTCAAATTAACGATAACAGCTTTTAGTCATTCTATGTACAAAATAAAAAGACCACAGAAGGTAAGCTTAAGGCAACACTTGGAATAAATACATCAACTTTCATCGAAAGTTGTATGAGTATGACAAGACCAACGAGTCTGAAATATTGATATAGATAACTTTATGCCTTTGTCTTTAAAACCCTTGCTTAAAAACACGATTGTACAATTTTGACTCGGTCGTAATTCTTTACGGAAACACCTCTAAAAATCGTTAATGCTATAATTACAATGAAATTACTTAATCTATATAACATAATTATTCTTAATTTGATTGCTGCATATTTTGACAACTCAAACCAATAACTTTTTAAAAATATTTTTTAGATTTCTTTTAGATTGCGGTCTCAATTGTCGCATGCGCTACGTGTTTTCGACCTTATGACAGCGCCCGTAACGTTCAGCTTTTTTGAACATTCTCAAATCGAGGTGGCGTCTTAATACAAACCGCGGTCGAGCAACGACCACATAGACCCTCACACGGATACGAATCTCGGAACAGCTCCGAACAGTCTGAGCGCAGCTGTTGATGAGAGGTTATGTATGTGTGCATCAGTGGCGAGGGGTCGAAATACGGCGAAGGTAAGCCGGCCAAGAATTTACAAATCAGACAATAATAAACATGGAAATAAATCATTTTGTTCACTATGCAACTGCCTGGCACACATGTATATTTAACTAATTGGTGACAATCATCACCATCTCAGCCAAAAGACGTCCACTGCTGGACAAAGGCCTCCTTCAAGGATCTCCACAAGGACCGGTTTTGAGCTGCTCGCATCCAGCGGCTTCCCGCGACATTTACCAGATCGTCGGTCCACCTTGTTGGAGGCCTGCCCACACTGCGCCTTCCGGTACGCGATCGCCACTCAAGGACTATTCCGCCCCAGCGGCCATCAGTCCTGCGAGCAATGTGCCCTGCCCACTGCCACTTGAGCTTAGGAACTCTTCGGGCTATGTCGGTTACCTTTGTTCTTCTGCGGATCTCTTCATTTCTGATTCGATCACGTAGAGAAACCCTGAGCATAGCCCTCTCCATTGCTCTTTGAGTGAACTTGAGCTTTTTTATGAGGCCCATAGTGAGCGACCAATTGGTGACAATAATTAAGGGTGCCAAGTGCGAGTTTAATTCGCAATTCGATCACGTTAACGAAAACGAGAATTTGTATGGCAAAATGTTAATTCTTCTCGTATGTCGCCAGGAGGCGCTGCTTCAATGACATACTAATTTTCGTTTTCGTTAACGTAATCGAATGAATACGGATAGGAAACAAAATTCACACTAGGTACTCTGCATGGTGGATCGCTGGAGTGGGATTTCTAATAGGGATTTGCAAAATGTTAATTCTTCTCGTATGTCGCCAGGAGGCGCTGCTTCAATGACATACTAATTTTCGTTTTCGTTAACGTAATCGAATGAATACGGATAGGAAACAAAATTCACACTAGGTACTCTGCATGGTGGATCGCTGGAGTGGGATTTCTAATAGGGATTTTTTTTTAACCACGAACTACAGTGCTGTGGAACCAGCTCTCAGCGGCGGTATTTCCGGACCAATACGACTTAGGGATCTTCAAGAAACGAGCCTATTCCTTCCTTAAAGGCCGGCAACGCATCTGTGATTCCTTTGGTTTTGCGGGTGTCCATGGGCGGCGGTGATTGCTTCCCATCAGGTGACCCGCCTGCTCGTTTGCCTCCTAATATAAAAAGAAAAAAGAAAAAAAAAGGGAAGCCGATGGGAATCGGTATGTATGGATCCTTCGCCACTGGTGTGCACTGCTCTAAAGCGTTTTTATGAAGCCTACGTTCTGTGGGCCTCCTTTGTTTGTGCCCTCCTTCTACTATAACTAGCGACCCGACCCGGCTTCGCACGGGTGCAATGCTGATACTAAATATACTATAGAATGTCTTTGTTTTTCCCCTAAAATCGCTTCATAAATAAGCCATTATGTTAGTAATTTTGCCACTTAGTCTTATAGCTGTTTAAGAGTTATCCTTCAAAGTCGTTTTGCGGCGTAGGCATTGTGATCATAAAGGAATTATTTCTCATAAAAAGTAAAGGATAAAACATGATTATTGTGAGTTATCCCTAAGAAATAGACATATACCATCACGGACTTTTTGTAGACCTTTTTAAGGTGTACAACACTGTAGTACATTATTTTGATCTATCTCGTAGGGTTCAGCCAGCGTTTGCAATGTATGCACAAAAAATGTAAAATCTCTAAAATTATCAGTGTTTCTCTACTATATTATGCATGTATTTATACATATAAACCTTCCTCTTGAATCACTCTATCTATTAAAAAAACCGCATCAAAATCCGTTGCGTAGTTTTAAAGATCTAAGTATATATACATAAGGACAGACAGAGGGAAGCGACTGTGTTTTATACTATGTAGTGATATGCTAGTGATCGTCTCAGTATACACCGGTCGTTCGGCCGGACAAGCCGAGTCAGCTGCTAATTGCCTTGTTATGATTGAAGTGTAAACTTAGACTTTAAACTAAGTTATTAAATAATTGTTTGTAACATTAGTGCAATAAGGAGTCCAACAACATGGCATCGTTGACAGTTCTGAGTAAGTATTTTAATGGACTTGTAATTAATTACTTCTTTAGAAATTATCAGTTTGTGCCGGGGTATTTTATTCGTATTGACCTTCAACATGTTGTGTGTATAAACAGTGACCTGTTTCGAGTAACAGCGACTTTTTAATGTTTTGTTTCTTTATGGAACATTTTTATGTTGAACCTTTGCGACTCGGTGACCGAGTGGCAGAGTGTTCGGCTTGATATCCACAGGTATTCTGTTCAATTCCCAGAGAGGGCAAAGGGTCTGTATAGCTCGGGTTTTGTGTTTACCAAACCGCATTTGACACGCGTGGTGATTAGGCCAATACCCATCAATTGTAGCGATGACCTGATTCTGCACTTTGCCCAGCAGTGGGCAAAGTAGGTAATAACATAGATAATAGGTTAATTACTTCCTTTGAGATTCATTTGATTTTAACTCTCCATCGGTGACGTCAACTTGTGACTTACATAGTGTGTGTCTAACCGTTGATTTTTGACATAATATTTCTTCATTAATTTATTTAGTCCTAAAATATTTAGTTAATTTATTTATCAAAGGACAATCTATAATTATTTAATTGAATACAGGTAATTTAGTAGTCACTCATAGAACACGAAACATCTCCATATTTTTTATGTATAAATTACTAATAGCACGGGTTTTCCCAGATTAAGTGAGTAAGATTAACTGCTACAACATTAATGTTTATGGGTCTTACAAATAAACAAAGAATAAGGTCTGAATAGTTATTCCGTGTTTTGTTATTGTCATGTAATAAACGTCATTTCAAATTAGACTAAAAGAGACAAAACACGGAATAACTATTCGGACCTTATTCTTTGTTTATTTGTAAGGCACTAAATGTCGTAGAATGAGTAAAATATATTGTAAGATAAAATAAATAATTAACAGACACAATTTTATATCAAAATAAGCCTTAGACGGTATTTAAACACTAGCCCTTACTAAACAAAGAATAAGCTCCGAATACTTAGTTATTCCGTGTTTTGTCTCTTTTACTCTAATATGAAGTGACGTTAACATGACAGAAACAAAACATAGAATAACTATTCGGACCTTATTCATTGAAACCATAACATGTGAGGTGTTCATTAGGAGACGTAAAAATGCTAAATTACTTCATTCAAATAGTTTGTTGAGCATAATTTGATTTTCTGTCTCTAATTACTAGATATGTTTTTTTTTTCATTAGTGGCGCTAGTGTGCGGCGTAAACGCTCTTAACCCGGCGAGCGTAAGTTTGGGTGTTATTCACCCAGCCTGTAATAAATCATTTGATATTTTTTATCTCGTACGTCAAAATGAGTAGTGCGTCTGAGTAGCTGCGCGGGGGGAGGTAAGTAAGCGTTGTATTTCACGACGCAGTTGACCGCCGACTGGCTAGGTGTTTAGACGGTGTCCAAGCTGCAGCTGGGTGAGTTTTACCCACCTTACGCTTCGTGTTACAAATTTGCGTAAATAGTTTTTTGTTTTATATTCGTTATATTTAGTTTTTTTATATTTGTTCAGGTAAATAATTAATATGTCATACGAAGAAAACCAAAGAAGATTATTAAGTCTTTTCGAAGCAGCTGGTGACGATAGTTCTTGTGATGATTCCGGTAGTGACTTTGTAGATGATAATGTTAGCCAAAGAAGCTCTGAAAGTGACTCGGAACAAGAGATAGGAGTACAAAATGAGGGAGAAAAAGAGTCAGCTGGATCCGAAGAATGTGAAAGCGAAGATAACAGGTCATATTTTACTGGAAAGAATGGTACAAAGTGGTTTAGGGTACCAGAAAGGTCTAACGTGCGTACGAGGTCGGAAAACATTATAAGGGAAAGACAGGCCGTAAAAGATATTGGCAAAAACGCAAAGACAGCTGTTGAATGTTGAAAACTCTTTCTCACTGATGACATTTTGAGACCTAGGAATAGGTTTGGTTTCAGAACACTTGCAAAACAGAAAGGAGAATCAGCATTTACCTCGAGAGCTTCGCAAAAGAATTTTAGATCAAGTCGGTGAATCTTCACACTCACAACAACCTTCAAATAAAGTTTCTAAGCCTATCAGGAGATGTGAAATATGTCCCACTAAAAAAGACCGCATGACTAAACACACTTGTTATAAATGCAATCGTTATTTGTGTATGGAACATGCTGTTTTTACGTGTGGAAATTGCGCTCAAACTGAAGATGATTATGAGAATTCTGAATAACTATATAGTATAAGTTTAGATCTCATTTGTTTCCAAATTTTATTAGCTAGAAGGAAAAGCTTTTCGTTTTGTTTTTTTTTAAAGTCTACTTTTTTATAAAATAATAATTCCAAGTGCCTTGCTATGTTTAAGTAAAAAATGTTGATTTTGTTAATTTCGTAAATAAAGATTAAAAAATATTTGTTTGTTTTATTTGTCCCTCTCAATCAGTTCTTGAATTATTAAATAATTACATTAGTAAATAAAAACATAAATAAAATATGATAAACACATTAAAATGGCTAGTCCGCCATATGGGTTTGCTGCACCCACCTTACGCTCGATGTAACAAATATTAACCTTACGCTCGCCGGGTTAACGGAAATATTATTTTAAGACTTATCTAAAAATAATATTGCCATTACACGGAGCTTTATAACCGGTTAACCCCCCAATGATCTTGGCTTTAGATCGTGATAGCTTACACATAAAATACAATTTCCTATCAATTGTAGTGATGCGTTGCTTTCAAGATTTTGAGGAAGCCTTTGCCCAGTAGTGGGATTGTAATAGGTTATTTACTTTACTTTATGATTTCATATATTTATTTATAAGGCCTTCCAACAATGAAAACAATGTGACATTTCAGTAGAAAAAGCTAATCTATGTATTAAAATGTGTAGACAAAAGGATTAGAGATTTAGCTCAGTTATAATTTATATGGAGAAATGAGTGCAGAAAGATACAATTTATATGATGTGTTGACGGCCTCCTTGGTCGAGTGGTTTGTACACCGGTTTTCATGGTGTCGCCATCTCTGAGGTCCCGGGTTCAATCCCCGGTCGGGTAAATTTAGAAATTATTGTTTTTCTAATTTGTCTCGGGTCTGGGTGTTTTCTATGTATAATAAGTATGTATTTAAGTATTTTAAGTATGTTTATCCGTTGTCTAGTAACCATATAACGAGTTTCATGACGAAGCTTCTCTTGGGCTAGATAATTGGTGTGAGAGTAGGAAATTTTATTTTTATTTTTTATTTTTTTTACTTTACGTAGAAGTTTTTTCTGTGTGATTTATATGTACAGAAAAGGACTTAGTACATTATATATAGTGATCGCATAACCGGATGCATATTTACCTATAATTCCCGGGATTCCAGAAAATTCGGGAACGCAAAACTATTCTGTAACTTACTTTCAACTTAGTCGTTTCATACAATCGATACTGTCAGTTGAGCGCGGGAGTTTGTTGGTGATGCTGTTTTACGTTAATAATCAAGAATTTGTTTTTCTTTGTAATTTCTTATTTATTATTCGTTTGAGATGTTTTGAAACTTGAAGAAGTGGTTGAAAAAATGAAAAATTATAAGGAAGTTATTATTTCTAGAGATTTTTTCGTTAAAAAAGTGCATTCCATATTAGCCAACATCTAAACTTTAGGTAAATATGCATCCGATTATCCGATCACTATGTATAGACATTGTATATTTTGTGTATTGTGGTCGTTTTTCGACCACTGGGCGACCACTATGACTTGATGAATTGTCTTATGCCTTACACAGTGTAGGTACACTTATAATACAACTACGACGATACGTTAATATTGTGTGAAGGTATATACAGGTTGTTTGGTTATTAACATAGCCATGCAACTAAGTATAAAGAACACCGTGTTAAAATGCAAAATCATATTTACGAAGATTCACTTTTCCCTGTGTGGTGCCAGGGATGAAGAATTGCACCAACCCATCTCTTCCCATGGGTGTCGTAAAAGGCGACTAAGGGACCATTCCAGAGGATGGGCTGCAGCATCTCTCTGAGGTTACCCTCAACCTACTGCGATCGCCAACCCGCCTGCCAAGCGTGGAGATTACGGCAAATACCCCTCATATACTTGGGGGAGGCCTTTGTCCAGCAGTGGACGTCTTTTGGCTGAGATGATGATGACTTTTCCATACAAAAACTCAAATTCATTTTATTACATTAGCTGGGTTAATCCTGACTTGTTTTGACTTCTGTTTCGTTTGGACCATGTGAGGTAAACCACTAAAAACATTGTATCACTTGTTTTGTAAAGTTTACGCGAACACTACTCATTGAAATGAAAACAACTTTTACGGATCTACTCGCGTTTATTTTACAAACTCCAAAAGATGGAATAGTCTACCAGCACACGTTTTCCCTCCTTCCTATGATATAGGGTCCTTCAAACGAGGCGTGAAGAAGCACCTTGTGGCCGGCAGAGTGAGGTTGACTGATGCTGCGTTGTTTTCACGCTGCACCAGTTGTCTTCGCGTCTGGACTTCATTTCCACTTAACATCAGGTGGTATGGAGTCATTTCCCGTGCTAGGTATAAAAAAAAACTAAAATAAACGCGAGTATCCGTAAAACTTTTTTCAAAGGACTTCTTGGCGGGAAAGTGAAGAGTCATGTCTGCGGTTTTGTTTTATTTCCTAAAATTTGTGTTATGTCAAATATTAATGTGAAATAATGGTGGATTATTAACCGTTAAGTGTTCGTGAGCGTGCATGAGTGTTAGCAAATGAAACAAAACAGTGCAACGTCACTTTTCAAATTCTCTCATGAAGTACGCCCGAGGACTTAGTAAAGCCCCACATCTTTACTGAGATACTCGAGGGGCGGGGGGGTATGTCATTTCTCACTTCTCATTTCTTTTATCATTCATCATCATCATACAGGAAGAAAATATTGTTTATTTATATATTACTTGTAAGAGAAATTACTTTGACACTGGCTATATGCGCTAATCGCACAAGCCATCAAAAAAAATGTATCAGCTGGGCCTAGGGTTGTCACTTTGAAATTTGACTTATTAACAAATAACCTCAATATCTCGTCCATATCTCCTGCTTTTCAGGCATGTTTATTATTTTTAGGGGTTTTATGCTCTGTTGGGTATATAGAGCCATACATACCTACATGCACTTTTTCTACTATTTTAAAATTTTAAGAATTTGTAATACTAACAAGATAACACTACACAAATTATGTAGTTTAATAACCTATTTTTAAATATGTAGACAAGAAAATTCCAGTGACCAGTTTCCTCATGTTTATGTATTTATTTTGAGTTATTAGGGTAAATTGTAGTTTAAGGGTGACACTCCATTGAATCTGAACTGAACTGACCTTAGCCGACCTTTATTTTAGTGGCGCTTCTCAGCTCTGCTCCAGTATTGGTTCATTTCCACACAGCTCGGCTTCGCTTAGCTCAGCTTAGCTTCAAAGAAGTGTCACCCTTAGTATGTGGTCAAGATACTGCTTAGATCATTAAATTTGTGAACATTCTGTACTTAGAATAGAATATAATAGAAAACATTTATTAGTGACACAACACACATCATTACATCAAACATTCAAAAAAATAAGTGTCACTAACAGGTGCCCGCTCAGCATGATGTCAGGCCTCCTAGTTTATAGGAAAACCTGACGCTGGTCTTCCGCGAACACCTTAGTGTGGGAGGGAGCACAACCACAAAGCAATAACAATCACACTTATACATATTGCATACACGTATACACAAAAACTTAACTTTACTTAGAACTTAGCTGATTTGTGAACATTCAAAAAGGCTGATACTTAAACACTTACCGGCGCTGTCATAAGGTCGACCGCAAGTTAACAGAATCTAAAAAATATTAAAAAAAATATATTGGTTGTAGTTATCAAAATATGCAGCTACTAAATTACGAATATTGATGTTATCAATGTATTTGAGTGGTTTCCAATGATATAAATAAAGTAATTTTGTTTTAATTTCTACAATAGTGATTTTTAGTGGTGTTTTCGCAAATAATTATGATCGAGTCAAAATTATACAATCGTGTATTTGAGCTAGCAAATTCAAGATAAACACATGAATTTTCCTATATCAACATTTCAGCTTCGTTAGTTTTAAAGTCTTTAAATATTCGACGAAAGATGGTGCATTTTTTCAGTGTGTCGTCTTATAGCGAACAACTGTTATTTATTTATGGCACAATTGTAGCTGCAAACATTAGACTTAGGGCTAAAATCTTAGTAATAAGTACACACGGCGGCAGATCAACCTACCCAAAACTGTCAAATTTCTACAATCAATTTTGAACTTTAATGTTTGGTTATAAAGATCAATATTCATTGGAGAAATTTGACAGATTTGGGTAGGTTGATCTGCCGCCGATGTACATGGACCCTGTTTTATGGTGTTGCAAATCTGGTCGCTTACATAGGTGGGCGCTTAGTTATTTAAAAAAAAAAAACAAATTATGTTTTTTTTTTTTTTTTTTTATTGTTCAAAACAGTTTACAAAAAACAACATACAATACAATAATCCTAACACGGAAACCTTACAAGGTTTATCTGTGTAGGAGAGCCACTTTTGCTTAATACTTATAAAAAAAAAAAAAAATTATGTTACATGCAAACAAAAGTAGGTTAGTTTTTACTAGTATCCTATGATAGATTAACAAGATGATAATTTTGTAAGAAATATTTTTTAAATTTTGATTTGCATTTAGCAATGACCGTGTCCGAGTACAATATTTGAAGGTCATTAGGTAGTTCATTTAGATACGCTGGTATCAAGTAGCTTAATTTTCTACTTCCATGTACATTATTATATTTAGGCAGAACATATTTTTTAAGATACGTTATTTTTCTTAAGTTATCATGTCTTTTATATACATGCAGGTATCTAGTGTCGTTACATTCTGTTAAAATGGAATATTTAATTTTATCAAAAATATTTATGGCGTGACAGTATCGAACATTCTTGGGCGTTATCTTTATATTTGTTTAATATATGTTTAGGAACAATTATTTTCAATAGTGTGATTTGCAGTTTTAAAATGTCTTCTAAATACGACTTGTACGTTCTTCCATAACTACTCAGGCCGTAACAAACGACAGACTCTGCTAGGGACATGTATAAGAGTCTGAGAATTTTATTGTTACATTCAGTCATGATAATTCGGGCAAGTTTAGCGCACATTGCATTATTAAATAAAATTAAATAAAATAAAACTGCATTCAATAAGTTAATTACATAAATAGTGCATACCTACCAATAAAGCTTATAAGGTATTGATTAGAATATTTATCATTATTATTAGTTTTACAAAGTATTGTTATAAAGTACCTACGCTACGTGTATCTAGGAAAATGTTGACGTATATATTAGCATTGATTGACGCATTAATCACCTTTAGCACTTGCGGTTTCTTAATTTCAAACTGGTATATCCATAACCTTTTCAAATGATTGGTAAACTTATATAGTTTGTTAAGATAATTAAGAGTTACGAAAATTAATATGAAAAATCATATTGTGTCTGTCACAGGTAGTTAATATGGAAACTATGCATTGTGATTTACTTTAAGAGTTAAGATATCACTTTGAGACGTATTAAACCGAATTTGGAAAATTTATTTTTCGAATGAATGGTTGAGGATTCAAATGATTAAAATGAAAAGAAGAATATAATAGATTAACGATAAAGTTGTAGAATTAATAAATATGTTTAAAATATACTAAGAGCATGTTCCACCTCCACAGCCTTTAGTTGCAAAATATGTACATAACTTAAAAGTTTGAATATTGTACAAAAATCGGGAAATTTAAATAATACCGTAAATAATGTTTACCTTAATAAAACCAATATGTGATAAAAAAGTATTTTTTTTAAATTTTCTAAGCAAACAGGAAGCCTAATTACAGCAAAAGTTTGTATTTTATTTTGATGATTATTTACATATAATTATTTATTATTTACATAGGAAAAAGACAAAGTGTTGAAACTATTCATCCGCACCCCGTGACATGCCGGGTCAGATGCACTTTTATTTTTAACTAGCCGTCACCCGCCCGCTTCGCTGTGCGAATATAATGGATCAATGAATGCTAATCAAAATAATTATTATGTTTACCAATATCATCAATCTCATGTTCTTACTACATACAAATTTTCATCAAGAGCCGTCACCCGCCCGCTTAAATTTATGAATATTTTTTTTTAAAGCCTATCATTTGCACAATCTCATGTTCTTACTACATACAAAATTTCATCAAGAGTCGTCACCCGCCCGCTTAAGTTTATGATTTTTTTTTAAAGCCTATCATTTGCACAATCGCAGTTTCTTACTACATACAATTTTCATCAAGATCAGTCAAGCCGTTCTTGAGTTATACTTATAAGAAGACATACAGACAGAAAAACAAAAAATTCAAAAATCGTAGAATTGGTGTCAGTGAATCATAAAACGATTATTTATCCCAAAATTTGTCTCTGCAGACAAGCGGATTTGTACTTGTACTTTTATACTTGTCTAGACTTCAGACTTCACCTTTATTACTGACAACTTGTTCAAAGTAGAAATTATGTGACTTTACTACCGGCTAGTTTACTACTAACTGCCACCCATGGTACACACAAATCACGATGTAATGGTTGGGTCCCTCTAGGGAGAGGGGCCCAACCATTACATCAGGTTTGATAAACCACAAATACTCGCTAGAGAATAACGATTTATCCCTAGGATGATACGCGAGGCTATTGAAATTAAAAAATATCCTAATTTCAAAAGAAAAGATGGTTGGAATCTACCACCAGCCTGGGGTCCCATCATACAAAATATTAAATCCCAGCTCCAACACCATACTGCCAGACCAAAAGATACTGTGAGCTCTTTCTGCGTAAAAGAACCCACCTGATTAAATTTAAATGAGGGTATACAAGCTACCAACTAATTATGAGACGACCAACACCTCAGTCTCCCTGTTACCACGGACCCTGCAAAGGGTTCGAAACGTCAGGATAAACATTAAATAAGTAATGTGTAAAATAAACGCAAGTAGATCCGTAAAAGTTGTTTCATTTCAATGTGTAGTGTTCGCGTAAACTTTAGAAAACAATATTCCTCAATAGACTTTAAACTTTATGTATATGGCATATGGTTGAACATTTATTGAAGAAGTTTGACAGTTCTGGATAGTTTCATGTGAAGGTGTCTCGTCTGTACAATTTGTTAATCCACATCGTATTTATTTCCTTACTAGCGTTCTTCGTGCTATCACTGCAAGGCATGGTCGTCAACAGCGACACGCCAGTATCTCGTCTCAACTTCTTCGACATCGACCTCCTTCGATACTGCGCTGAGGAGCGTCGAGGCAACGTCATGGTGTCTCCAGCGAGCATCAAAGCCACCCTAGCCATGTTGTTGGAAGGAGCTCAAGGGGCTACGGAGGCAGAGATCAGGAACGCTTTACGACTGGCTCCAACGAAGGCGGAATATAGGGAACAGCTAAATTTATACTTGGAAGGATTAAAGGTAAAGTAAATAAAAAATAAGAAGCTTAATAGCGAGCGGTTTGTGCGTTTGGGTAGCGATGTTGTAAATTAAGCGCTTTCGCAATGCTGGTCACTGCATGGGTGAACAAATTTTAGTATACCTATATCCCGAGCTCGTTCGTGCTTCAGGGGTTCTTTAAATCGTAGTGCTCCAATCATGGGAGAGAAAAACGCGAGTTTCTCAGTAGTTGATCACGTTAATGAAAAAGAGGTGTTAGACTTTCTTAATTCGGTAGGCAAGCAGAGTGATAACTCGTATTACGAGAATATGGTAATAGACCAATTTATAAATGATTTAGATTTTCACATCTCGATAGGCCTACGTATCGCTAAGCCTTTCGAAAATTTGTAATGGCATTTTTTTGTATTTTATTGTGGCACGCCAAAATGGCTTCACCCTGCCTGATGGAAAGCAGCCTGTGAAGCCCAAGAAGTGAAAGCGTTCATCACAGCGCTACCACGCTATGTCGAACGCTCACACTATGGCGGCCTGCAAAGATGCTTTTTTCACGCCCCGCTTAAATAACCCGGGAGAGAAAGAGGAGGGAAACACGTGGCATAATTGTAACTCACCTCATTTGCCGGAGGACGTCTGCTTCAATACCACACAATTATTGTTTTCGTTAACAAGATCGTATGGAAAATAAAACTTCCAATAGACACACCTAAGTATGTCTGTAAAAATAACGTAAAACAGACGAAACAAATGAAAAAAACGTAATCAAAGTTAAGTACTTATTTTCAGACAAATTCAAACGGTGTGATATTAGAAAACTACAATTCAGTGTTCGTGAACAACAAGTACAAGATGAGGAAGGAGTACGAGACGATGCTGCGCAGCGTCTACCAGTCCGAAGTGTTCCCAATGAGCTTTACCGACCCCAACGCAGCGGCTGTGCTTATCAACAAATGGGTTTCGGAGAAAACAAAGGGACTCATACCAGCTATTGTTAATCCAGGTAAGGGAGATATTACTTCTTTATTAACTCCACAACACGGAAATATTGGCGTTTATTTCACCTGACGTTGAAGCCGAAGGCTAAAGCGCATTTCACCCAAAAGCCTCGACTACTGAAAAACTGGTAAGCTTATCTTTTTGTATTGCTTACAGTTAAGCTGTTGGCCTTCATCAGCTCATTTTTATGTCCCCACTGCTGGGGCAAGAGTCTTCCTATGGATGGATAGGGAGAACGGGCGAACGGGAGAACCACCACGCGGGCCCAGTGCGGA
The DNA here is from genome assembly GCA_947562085.1 of Eudonia lacustrata. NCBI lineage: Eukaryota > Metazoa > Arthropoda > Insecta > Lepidoptera > Crambidae > Eudonia > Eudonia lacustrata. Next base: position 5,372,674 of record OX387327.1, on the reverse strand, counting down.
TTGGTGGTTGTTAACGACTGCTAATGCAGCCGGGACCAACGGCTTTACGTGCCTTCCGAAGTACGGAGCTCGAGATGATAAAGTCTTGGTCACCCATCTGATGACCGGCCTTTCCGAAAGTTGCATAACCTCAGCACTCGCAGACCGGGCGCGTTAACCACTGCTCCATCGAGCTCCTCAAATCATCCTTCATCTCACTTGATGTTAAGCGATGATAAGGTCGAAGAAAGCGCACTTCACCCGGAATTCTCAACTACTGAGGCACTGGTTATCTTATCACTCACCGATGGAACACAACAATGCTACTAACGACGGTGTTATGGCGGCAAACTTAGATAAGTTGGTGATGAATAGCCACGAGTACTTAGCCATAAAACACCCTACCAAACCAAATCCAATACTTTTATATGAATTGGTTGTCAAATCATTACAAAAAAATTACAGAACTTTATCGTAATTACTTTGTAAAATATCAAGGCCACTTGTTGAAGAGCTTGGAATACTAACTACGGTTGCTTAACCAAGGGCTACTCGTATAACTATAGACCTACTGTATTGCGATTACACTAGAATGCGCCAACTAATCCATCAAGCTTCAAAATCAAGTAGGTACTAGTAAGTAGGTAATCAAAAAAGTATTTTTATAATTTTCTCTTTTCTTTGTTTTTAGTTAATGTGAACCCGTCGTCAGAGATCCTGATAACCAATGCTATGTACTTCAAGGGCATTTGGAAGCTGCAATTTGATCCTCAGCAAACAGGCAGCGCATGCTTCTACGACCAAGGTGCCTGCAAGAAGGTCCAGATGATGGAGACGCGATCCCTTCTGAAGTATTCCTACATTGACGAGCTGATGGCACATGCTGTAGAATTACCCTACCAGGTAGGTAGTAGCTATATGTAAAGTCATTGTTTGTGTGCCAATGCTAAAAAACCGGATGCTTAACCGCCTCTGTGGTGTAGTGGTTAGACCACCGGCCTCAGACCCTGAGGTCCCGGGTTCGATTGCCAGTACATGTATGTGTACTCGGTGTGGTTGGTGGTAAGACTTGTTTGTCCGCCTGGCTAGCTGCCACCATCATATATTATACTTTCTAACAATATCAATAAGCGAACGGTAGGTTAAGGGTAGCCTCTATACATCACACTGAGCATGCTCACCAAATTTGGTCCAAAACTACACGCTCGTTACCGAGATAATCAACAAAACATTATCATAATTCACCAAAAAATACACCCTTTCCAAACCCGTACAGCTGTACTACACGCACACAAAGATAGCCGTATGTGTATGAATATCAAACAATGGTTTTTCAATTGAATGCGTGTATCTGTACACTATCTTTTTATTGACGCTTGCGTGCGTGTTAGTAAAGATACAGCATGTTTCATGATGTGCATTGTTTTAATTGATTTAGTTTGTTAGAAAACATAATTTTGAAAAATCACTACAAAACTGAAGCCCATTTTTTGTTATTGTATTCAAAATGATGTATAGATACCGCCCTTAAACGTTCGCTTATTGATTTTGTTAGACCCTGTATAGTATAATACATTATATAACATCAATGTTTGTAGCATTGTTGTGTACCGGCAGCTAGAGATAAGATAGCCAGTGCCTCAATGAGGATTCCGGGTGGAGTGCGCTTCCACCAATGGCCTTATCATCACTCAACAGGTGAGATCAAGACACTGTGCTTACCCATAAAATATAAAATATTGCGTAGCGATTCGTAGGTTTCCATAACGCAGTGAACGCAGCATATACCTTATATGCTCTTAAGACTAAAATCAACTGGGCAATTGTATAAACAGGAAAAGTGATTCACAAAGCACATCAAGACGAGGAAAATCTCTTAAACTATTATGCTATTGAAATTTGGTTTTAAAATATTGTACTTATTTCTGAGAACATTCACATTTAGTCAATATGTTTTGCGTCACTCATCAGACTACCTCATTGCTAGAGGTCTTTTACAATTTTGCGGAAAATACTTTTGTTAGAAGTTTCTGTTAAATAGGTACCTTTAAGTACCACTAAGTGACTGGACACCCATGAAATTTGTTGACTCGTTTCTTTGTCGCACCTTCAAAAGATGGAATAGTCTACCAGCACACGTTTTCTATCCTTTCTTTGATATGGGGCCCTTCAAACGAGGAGTGAAGAGGCAGCTTGTGGGCCGGTAGGGTGAGGGTGACTGATGCTGCGTTGTTTTTTACTGCACCAGTTGTCTTCGCGTTTGGACTCCATTTCCACTTAACATCAGATGTGGAATCATTATCCACGCTATCTAGTATATTAAAAAATACTTATGGTCAGCGTTTACCGTAGCCTATAGAGGTTTGCAACACCAGAGGTATCACTTACGCGTTACCGACCCTTTAAAAAACTGTTTAACAAAGTATCCTATTTTTCATCAAAATCGTATACTTTGTTCGTGTAAGCTGATTTTGAATAAGGCTAATCAATGTTACGTTTTTGCAAACCTTGAGTACTAGGAAATACGGAAGTTCTCTGAGAATAATAAATACATAATAAAGTGGTAGTGATTTTCCATATTTCATAATTAAACTGAATCTTGTTTGGAATTAATAACTTGACTACAAATTGTCTGTATAGTTGTATAGTATTGTTCTATTAAAACTTGGACAAAAAATAAAACAAAAAATCCGACTGCTAAAACAACCATATAAAAAATAATTATATACTCGTATTACCGGGCTAACATAAAAAATAACAGCAAAGAGAAAAAACTGAATCGAAAAAAAACAAGCTCTACGATCCCCAGAATTAAATTTGAGCAATGTTGAATGCAACGTGAAATATTTCCTTGTCCGATACCTATTAATCTAAATTAAAAGAGTATTTATAAATACATTGAACATTGATAAGTAGTTGTCGCAAGCGGGGACAATCACCAACCAAAGAGAGTGCGTATTTAATTGAGCTAGCCACGGCCACTTGGTTGATGATTGTCCCCGTCTGCGACAACTATCAATATTCAATGTATTTAAAAATACTCATTTAGGTATGGTATATGTTTATACTATATATTCAAATGTATATATACATATAATCGAATTTCGAAAACGGCTCCAACGATTTTTATGAAATTTAGTATGCAGAGGGTTTCGGGGGCGATAAATCAATCTAGCTAAATTACATTTTTAGAAAATTACAAAAAAAAATACCGGTATTTATCTCTAACTGTTTTACTTGGAATTTTCTCTAGGACGCCCGCTACTCCATGGTCCTGCTGGTCCCTCTGGACCGCAACGGTTGCGCGCCCCTCATCAGAGACCTGCCCTACATGAGTTTGCATCGCATCGTCGAACTACTTGAGCCATCTGATGTGACGTTGTCATTGCCCAAGTTCACCATAGACTACGCCGAGGACATGGTCGGACCTTTGAAGAGCGTAAGTACACAATAACCATTATCTACTCGTTTATACATGGACACTTAGGTAGGTAGAGCCAAGCAATTATCGAGTGGCGGCCAAGACTTGGACATAGAAGCGTGGGTCGTTGGCAAGGTGGACTGACGACATTACCAGGATGGCAGGAAAGCCGTGGATGCGTATAGCTTGGGACAGAGATGAGTGGCAGATACGAAAGGAGGCCTATACTCAGCAGTGGGTATCTCTGGGCTGAAATGATATACATGCAAGTATAAAGATTCAACTTGTGGCGAAATCGCTGAGGCTAATTTGATGAAATTAGGACAGTACATTATTTACATATAATTTTACGCAAATATTGTTGCGAACAAATTACAATTTGAAAAAAGACAAAGTGTTGAAAAAGTTCCACGAGTGGGATTCGAACCCGCACCCCATGACATGCCGGGTCAGGTGCACTGCCAACTATGCTATCGTGGCTAAATCCAACTCGCCGAAATTAATCAACACTATCTACTCTTACTCTGTAAGCCAAAGGGCCCTGTTCAATGTCGACAACATGCCATGGGGTGCATGTTCGAATCCCACTCGTGGATTTTTTTCAACACTTTGACTTTTTTCGACTGTAGGTTAATTGTGTGACGTAACCGGCAACTAGGGATTACACAAAAATCATCTTCTAAGAGCGTCCGCTGCGTCAAGCGGGCGTCCTAAGCCCTCACCCCTGTCAGATCAATGTTTTTATTTGTGGATAGCTTAACTGAGCACGTTTTCTCATTTGTGCTCCTAAAGTGAAACAAAGGGCGCATTGCTCAGGAAGATAAGGTACAAAAAGAGCTTGTAAATTCTGCTTAGAGTACCGTAGTGGCACCGTGGCACTTTAAGCGCAGTGTTCGTCACAGTAGTCTTCTTCTTTTAATTATGGCATGTTTTGTGTCTACAGCCGAACACAATTCCGCCAATATCACGTAGGTAGCCAATACACGGAAGGATTCGTATGGAATAAATTATAATTTCGCGTTTTTAAACAAATTTACCTAGAACAAGGACAATACAACATGCTTCAGATTAGTTATTAAATAAATATAATACATACATACACACGAGTTATTTATAACTCTTGATATTGTTTACTGACAAAAAATAAATTAGTGTTTTTTAAAAAGGTGGAAAATTTACCATACTTAAAATGCATTTAAAATTAGTGGGACGGGGAATATTTTGAGGTAAGAGATCGTAGAGGGAGGGGGAGAATTTTGGACAGTTAAAAAATATGTGGTCAGTTGAGCTTTCATCTAACCCACAATCACAAAGGGAGCTATCCCGTACCCTGATCTTCGAAAGATGAACTGGTGTGCAAGCATGGACACAGTGTAGTCATCGCCTAAAAATCACATAGATTTTTATTGACATTTTACGGGATATCAGCTTATGAAGCAGGTTACTAAAGACTGAAATCAGTCAAACAAAACCCCTATTTTTAAGGGTGCGGCGCCGTGCGTAAGTGACAAGTGTCATATATATTTTATTTGAAATGTCTTCGTCCATATTCCATAATATGCCGCGCGGCCATACTAATTTTGTATGGGGAACTTAACGTGTTAATTTGAAAAATAATAATTTAAAGAACCGCTCGATAAATCGAAAATGGGAGACGGACGATTTGTAGTTTAGATCATTGGTGATTGTTTAGACAAAATCAGAGGTACCTACAATATTAGATAAACTGTTATCATCGCAACTAAACACCGCCACTCGTTTTCATGATTTTTGCCCTACTTTTAATGATATTGTAGAAGAAACTTAAGTGTGTTAAGAATTTATGGATCGGATTAATTGTGAACACGTTCCCTTTGATTCTAATTAAATATTTTATTTATTTAATACGATAGTATTTTCAATTATATCAACTAATGGCGACGCACCGCTAAACAATAAATCTCATACGTTTTGATACGAGCGTTTGCGCCCCGTACCATAAGAAAAACTGTTTTTTTTTCCTTCAAATTAAAACTAAGGGATCTAACCTGGGACCTCGGAGATAGCGACACCATGAAAACCGGTGTACAAACCGAGGAGGTCGTCAGTTAGACAATAATGCAACAAAACGAATGCGCATCCGACTACCACAGATACCTTGTGAATTGTAAGTTTTCGCATATTTATCCTCAAAGTGGTTTTAAAATAGAAGACGGACAGCGTACAAAACCGGTCTTCTCTCAATTTTATTGCTGCCTGCCGCAAATGTTGGTCGCGTCACAGTACTTGATTTTATTTAGTCTATTTAAATAAAATAGTTTATTATGTTTTTGACGGCCTCCTTGGTCGAGTGGCTTGCACACCGTTTTTGCATGGTGTCGCCATCTCTGAGGTCCCTGGTTCGATCCCCGGTCGGATCAATTTAGAAAAATAGGTATTTCTACTATAGGTTTCGGGTTTGGGTGTTTCCTATGTATAATAAGTATGTATTTAAGTATATTAAGTATGTTTTTATCTTTGTCTAGTTAACCATTTCTCGAGTTTCTTAAGGAAGCTTTTCTTGGTGCTAGATAATTGGTGTGAGTGTGGGAAACATTTATTTATTTATTTTTATGTTAAGTTTATTTTGCAATACAACTTTAATATATGTATTTAAAAACTTAGGTACGAAAGTGATACTGTCTGTAACATCAATAAATGAATAAAACAAATAAACTCAACTTGGTCAGCAGCATTGGAGTAATAATTATAAAAGAAATTATCACCACATTATTTGATGTTTTGGATTTCTGAATTTATGAACAGTTACTAATAAACTTCAAATAAATAATAAAAATGTTTTTTATTCAGAAAAATCCTTACAATTTCTTGACGGGGCTTCCCGGTTAGTAGTCAGAGACACTGGTGCAGGGAATGCCTCGCTCTTCTCTACAGCTTTAATGTAACCAAACTATTAAAGCTAGTATAACTCATACAATTTAGATATTAAATTTGAGTAAAATAGTCAAATACTTAGCTATTCCGAGTTTTATTTCCTTTACCTCGATGTTGTAGCTAGCAGCCGTGAAGAACGAACGAACGATACGAACTATTACACAAACCCAACATAATTTAAGTATATTAACGGGAATCATCTAAAAATGATGAGCCCTTTTCCGACCTCCTACTAAGCTATGCTGAGTCTGACAGCGTCCATAATTGATTCTATTGTGTAAACATTATAGAATGGGTTGAGTATTTTCAAAGTATTATTTCACTTGTTTTTATGTTTCAGATGCGCATCAACACCCTCTTCTCCACCACAGCGAACCTCTCTGGCATCTTCGAGGGCGATTCCCCCCTCGTCAACAGTATGCAGCACAAAGTGCACATGGCAGTAGACGAGCAGGGTACAGTCGCGGCCGCAGCCACATCTGCAATGGTGGTACCCCTCATGGAGAGTGGGGTGACTGTCCGCATAGACAGACCCTTCGTGTTCTTCATCAGGGACAATGTTTTGGGCATTGTGCTGTTCGAAGGCAGGATTGAAGATCCCACGCCGTTTACTGTGAAAGGTGAGCTGTTAGATGATGAATCGTTTGAAGACACAAAACCGTTTAACATAAAAGATTCCAAATCTAAAATAGAACAAAAATAACTTATTTTTAAAGGGATTTTACGAAAGCAGCCTTCGACAAAATTTAGCTCCCCGCAGAAATATAGATTGATGTACTCCACCAATGCGTAATCTGCCAAGTGTCTCTCTGGATTGGAAAATTAAAATAATGGAGTAAATTTTTATCCCTATGTGACTCAGGGCTGCTTCTTCAAAGTCAAAGTCAAAAGTCAAATATTTTTATTCAAATAAACTTTAGAAAATTGCTTTTGAATCGTCCAAATTTTTTTTCCTACACCAATTCAGGACGTCTATTTTTTAGCTGTGGAGAAGAATGGAGAATCTTCATTTGTTAAACACAGGAAAACAGATAGAGTATTCTGGAATAACACGTAAGATACTTCTTCAACTTCGCGAACACATCATCCGAATCATTCGCGTACATTGCCATAGCCCATTTTCTTTTCTCAGCCGTTCTCAATCCTGTAGATGTAGACCTCCGTCAATTTTTGCCATTCTTCCCTGTTTTGTGCCTTCTCTATCCATTTGAAGCCGGCCACCATCTTCAGGTCATCATACCAGCGCATCTGAGGTATGTCTGGAGGGCGTTTTTCTCCCGATTGCGATTAATAGAATGTTAATTACTTGTTTCCTTTCCAGAACAATCGCCTGCACCAGTTGCCCCTCCAGCAGCACCAGCAGTACCAGCTGTACCAGCTGTGCCAGCTGTACCAGCTACAACAGCTCCCCAAACACCATTGGCACCACCAGCACCAATCGTACCACCAGTAAAAGGAAATAAAGAACAGCCGGCAGAAAAGAAACCACGTTTCTATTGATTTGTCATCTGAGTGCGTAGACAAGTTTTATTCGTCTTTCGACCGAGTAAGCTTTAACTTACACCTGATTGTATAGCATCGAAGCAGTTACAAGTTACGCAACTTCTTGAAAGCTTTCGCGTTCGATTTTAATTGCAGTTTGGACAAAGTTGCACCGGTCGTGGTCGTGTCGACACCGGATTTTACACAACTTCGTCAATAGATGGCACTGCATCGATTGCATATAAATTGTAGTTTACTCGTTCGAATGGTGAAAGAAACTACGCACAGAACCAAATAAGCAAAAAGTTTTCATACCTAGTAGGTTTTATCTGTATGCGTGTAAAGCTTAAAATAAAATACTCTCTATTACCGTTTCCTTAATTATTAATTTACTTAGTAGGTAACTGAGTAGTTACTCCGTGTTTTGTCTATTATACTCAAATGGGAAATGAAGTTTACACGACGGGAACAAAACACGGAGTAATTACTCCAAGCTTACACTTTGTTTACTAAAACGGAGGTATATGTTTAACATCAATTTGTGTATTATGTACCTAATAAAATATATTTCAAAAATGTGATTACAATGACTGTATAAAATACTTGATCAAACTCATATGTTTCTCAATAATGCTCTTAGTTTTTATGATTATATTTTATAAATAAACAATAAAAATGTACATGATCAGCACTTTTATTTCGAAATTAAATGAATTCGATCGAAGGTATACAGACGGCTACCCATCAACCTATCAAAACTGTCAATCAAAAATGTTCAACCGTATACCTTACATAGAGGAGCTCGATGGCGCAGTGGTTAACGCGCCCGGTCTGCGAGTGCTGAGGGGCAACTGAGAAGCAACTTTCGCAAAGGCCGGTCATTAGATGGGTGACCAAAAACTTATCTTAGCTCCTCCGTGCTTCGGAAGGCACGTAAAGCCGATGGTCCGGGCATTAACAGTCGTTAACAACTACCGCACCGTACTGGGCCCGCGTGGTGGTTTATGGCCCGTTCTCCCTATCCATCCATAGGGAAGGCTCGTGTCCCAGCAGTGGGGACACAAAATGAACTGATGATGATGATACTTCCATACATATAAAGTTTAAAGTCTGTTGACGAAATTTTACAGTTTGTGGTTGTCTGACGTGCAGGTGTGTGTACTCTCACAAAAATTCACACTTAAGTATGATTTATACTAATACTAGCGGCCGCTCGCGGTTTCTCCCGCGTGGTTCCGTTCCCGTGGGAATATCGGGATAAAAACTATCCTATGTATTAATCCAGATTATAAACTATCTGTATGCCGAATTTCATCTAAATCTATTCAGTAGTTTTTACGTTAAATAGTAACAAACATCCATCCATACTTACAAACTTTCGCGTTTGTAATATTAGTAGGATTATAAAGCTGAAGAGTTTGTTTGTTTGTTTGGTTGAACGCGCTAATCTCAGGAAATACTGGTTCGAATTGAAAAAATATTTTTGTGTTGAATAGTCCATTTATTGAAGAAGGCTATAGGCTATATTACATCACGCTATGACTAATAGAACTCCTATGAAACCGCGTGGCACAGCTAGATATAGAAAAAAATCAAGATGGGGAATTAATGTAATGGTGTACACTATGACGGTGATCAATATACAATTTGTAAAAAAAACCCTGTTCGATCGGAAAGGGGTACATAGGTATACAGAACTATAACAAAAAAAATAATACAAAAACATTATTCATGAAATTAAAAGAGTTAGGTATCGTAATTTAAAACGCAAGTTTTTCGTACCGAAGTTGCTCAAATTACCCAAAACTATGCTAATTTTATAAATGTGACCACACTTTCTATCAATGGCGATAGCGGCCGGCGGCGGCGGCGGCGCCAAAGGTCCTACCTACCGAAAGTGCCGACAAAAGTATTGCCAGTAAGTTTTGTCATTTAACAAATTTTTTATCGGGGTAATTTTTTTTCACTAAATAATTACGTAAATAGAACAGAATCTCGATACCTAATAACACCTTTACGGATCAGACAGGGTCTTTGTTACTGTATTTATATAAATAATCCATGTTCAAAGTCGCAAACTGGGAATATAGGTATTTGTATCAGGTTGAACGGGGTCACATATGAATCAAGTGTAATATAAGTCAAAGCTCCTCTTCTCTCAAGTTGTCTCTACATGTAGTTCTATGTGGTTCTACGGTATTATTCTGTAGGTAAACTCACTAGAGACAACTGGAACGCTATAGGAATATCTATTTTAGCAGATATTTAACGATTTACCTATACTATAACTTCGATCATGTTACACTTGATTCAATAGTAACCCCATTCGACGTACATACTGCACAAGACAAGAATAATATCAACTCACGTGTTCTTTATTCCGGTACGGATAAGCCCTCCTATGAAACCGCTTCACACGGAACCCTCAACTAATATAATGTAGGGTACTGTTCGACAGAAACTGGCGAAAATAGGGGTCTGCACTCATCATCATCATCAGCTCATTTTATGTCCCCACTGCTGGGGCACGAGCTTTCCCTAGGATTGGATTGGGAGAACGGGCCATAAACCACCACGCGGGGCGGGCCCAGTGCGGATTGGTGGTAGTTAACGACTGCTAATGCAGCCGGGACCAACGGCTTTACGTGCCTTCCGAAGCACGGAGGAGCTCTAGATAATAAATGTTTGGTCACCCATCCGATGACCGGCCTTTTGCGAAAGTTGGTTAACCTCAGCACTCGCAACCGGGCGCGTTGACCAGTGCCACTCATTTTTTACTTTACCAACAATTACACACACACAATTTAACAATTAAACACACACTCATTAATTGCTTCCTAGGACTTCTTGGCGGGAAAGTGAAGTCATGTCTGCGGTTTTTTTATTTTCTAAAAATTAATTTTTTGTGTCATGTCGAATATTAACGTGAAATAATGGTGGATTATTAACCGTTAAGTATTCGTGGGTGACAAAAAATGTATCATCTCGAGCTCCTCCGTGCTTCGGAAGGCACGTAAAGCCGTTGGTCTCGGCTGCATTAGCAGTCGTTAACAACCACCAATCCGCACTGGGCCCGCTTGGTGGTTTATGGCCCATTCTCCCTATCCATCCATTGGGAAGGCTCGTGCCCCAGCAGTGGGGACATAAAATGAGCTGATGAAGATGATGATGAAGTATTCGTGAGTGTGCATAAGTGTTGGCAAATGAAACAAAACAGTGCAACGTCACTTTTCAAATTCTCTCAAGAAGTCCACCCGAGGACTTAGTAAAGCCCCACATCTTTACTGAGATACTCGAGGAGTAGGAGGTATATCATTTCTCACTTCTCATTTCTATTATCATTCATCATCATCATACAGGAAGGTGTAATCTAGGTGTTTTTTTTGTTTGTATTAAAAAGAATTCTTGCAAATTCCTGTCGCTAAACGATAAGCTATGTGTTTACCTAAATGGTTAAAATACCGGTTTTAAATATATGTAAGTGAAAGCTTCAGTGAATGCAGGTAGCATTCACTGAACTCACTCTCACTCACTCACTATTTAATCAATACTGAGAAATAAATTAAAAGATTGAAGTAGTCTCAAAGCCAAAGCTTTATTCATTCATTCAATATTGTTTACTTTATAATCTAAGTATTACAAAGAATTAATTCCTCTTAAATTCTATGGTACATAACTTTAAAAATTAGATTAATCTTAATACATATGAGCATGTCATAAGAAAGTAATCTTTAGCGGAGAACTATTGTTTATCTTTACTAACACGCACGCAAGCGTCAATGAAAAGGTAGTGTACAGATACACGCACACAATTGAAAAACCATTGTATGACATTCATACACACACGGCTATCTTTGTGTGCGTGTAGTACCAGCTGTACGGGTTTGGAAAGGGTGTATTTTTTGGTGAATTATGATAATGTTTTGTTGATTATCTCGGTAACGAGCCTGTAGTTTTGGACAAAATTTGGTGAGCATGCTCAGTGTGATGTATAAATGCTCCCCTTAAACGTTCGCTTATTGATATTGTTAGACCCTATATGTTTAACTTGTAAGAAAACTTACTTTGACACTGGCAAAATGTCCTAATCGCACGAAGCCATCAACTAAAGGAAAAAAAAACTGCTTCCTAGCTGGTATCCAGTATAATTTTAATGATACCGGTGTCAATCACTGGGCCTAAAGCGTCGAGCACTGGTGCCATTACGATATTTGACGACCTCCTTGGTCGAGTGGCTTACACACCGGTTTTCATGGTGTCGCCATCTCTGAGGTCCCGGGTTCGATCCCCAGTCGGATCAATTTAGAAATACCTGTTTTTCTTAATTGTTTCGGATCTGGGTATTTCCTATGTATAATATGTATGTATTTAAGTATATTAAGTATGTTTATCCGTTGCCTAGTTAACCATTTCTCGAGTTTCTTAAGGAAGCTTTTCTTGGGGCTAGATAATTGGTGTGAATGTGGGAAACATTTATTTATTTATATCCTTTATATCGTATGTTAGACGCAGTGAAAGTGTCAATGTACTGGAGAAAACAGGAAAGCGTTAATTGTAACAACTGTACCGCAATACTAAGAACTGGTGTTAATATTCAAGTCAATTTCTCTTTCCTAGGTGTCTAGAAAAGCAACATATTTTAGACTTAGACCCAATTTCACTAAATACTGTTAGCTTGTTTAAATTAAAAAATTAAAATATATTTAACTACTTATTGTTTTTTAAAGTTAACGAAACAAACACCGTACAGTGAAAGATACAGCGCGCGTAGACACTAGTGTACTTTAAGCGCCGCTGTGGTCTAGTGGTTAAGACCACCGGTAACAGACCCAGAGATCCCGGGTTCGATTTCCAGCGGGGGGTACATGTTTGTGGGTGGTGGCAGGGCTTGTTTGTCCGCCTGGCTAGCTACCACCATGTTTTCTAAATATATATCCCATCCATTAATGTTAGTTGCATTGTTGAGTTCCGGCAGCTAGAGATAAGATAGCCAGTGCCACAGTAGTTGAGGATCCCGGGTGATGTGAGCTTCCACCATTGGTTTCACAAGCGCAACAACACTGCCATTAAACATTCTATGACTGCTACAGTAAGCACATGGTAAGGCCCCAGGTAGATCTGATAATAAAGAAATACCTGCAGTTGAGCAGGAAAATGTACACTACACCAAATTCTTTAAAGAACGCTAAACTAAATTCTAAAAGAATGCATTAGTTTAGTTTAGTTTAGTTTTACTGGGCTGTGTCCGCACTTAGCCATTTGATTTGGCCATTGTACGTATACCTTCTACTTCTACCTACTCCAACCAACCCAGATTATCCCAGAAGGGTTGCAGCCTTTTCAGGCTACTGCAGGCTTCCGCGAGCGTCCTGGGTGCTTGGAGAAACCTTGCCCGTTCGTCTGCCACACTCCTGCATTCCATAAGCACGTGTTGTTGCGTTTCTTCCGCCTCCATGCATCCTCTGCATAGAGGGTTGTCGGTCACACCTATCGTAAATAAGTGTTTGTTTAGGGGACAATGGCCGTAATAAAACCGATGATTTTACGGATCCTGTCCCCGTTAAATCTGAGGAGGTTGCGGGCAAGCTTTTTTGATGTCACCGGAACTGCATTCTTGGTTTGCCTGCTACCTAAACTGTTTCTCCATTCTGTTAGATGTTTGATAAAGAACGCATATAGTTAAGTAAATTAATTATTTATTCAGTGCTTCCAATACGTTAAAATTACAATAGGTTTCTTATATCTAAATTCTAAGGTATATTTTTTTTCTATATAATGAGAAACAACTGAAAGGGCTGACCAGCGCTCAGCTCGCGTTGTAGTTTGTAGCCATCACAACGCTAATTTTCAGCTGGACCCATAAAATATCACAACACTCAAACACCCTTGCCCGGTCCATAAATGAATGATGAAAGAACTACGAGCGCGACGGCTGACGCGGAAAATCTCTCAAGATTTATTCCAAACACAGTAAACTCACTGGTTAATTGAAGATGATGTGACAGTGGTTACATATCGAGCACGCCAACAGAAGAATTGCCCAACACACTTCTGAGTGTTAAAGAAGGAGACAGATTTTAGTACAAAGACAAACCAAAAAAAAAAACTAATAAGACAGAACGCTGCTCTGCTGCTGTTAAAATAAAAACATACAGAATCAAAAAAACGTCTCTCGGAATTCCCATCAAATTTTTCGGCGTAGTATCCGCTGCTGGCGGCTTGGCCAATACCTATGCAAGGTCATTGTCACCGGGTTATTTATGTGTTTGGTTGCTGTTGTTATGCTTTTGTTTGTGTGTTAGTTTTTGTGTACTGTAAGGACCAGAGGGGTCCTCACTTATAACGCAAGGCGTCTCTTTATATTTGTGGGCGTAAGACAGAATGAGACACCTTAATTGATGAATATTATATTGGTATTCAGAAAAATATGAACATAATAATTAATAGAATGTTGCCGCTCCCGCGGTTGATGTCCAAGTCCTCTTCTTTTGTTTTTCACCGCGTGTCGTTTTATTTTAAATACAAGAAGGCAGAACGCGACGGCTGCCAGTAGGTCCGCGCCTCCAAGCAGTCCCGATCACTACAGTACCTACCAATATTTGGTGATCAATAAATAAAAAAATAACCAAATATGCTTCAGGGATGGAGATTAGATCTTAACCCTATACCTACTTGGCAGAGTTTTTTTTTGTGGAATTATATAAAGGGTCTTCCAACAAGGACGGGTCGATGTTAAAATTGAATAAAACTAGATGTGTGTGAGATCCAAAAATGTCCATCCATCCATCCAAAAATGTGCCTCGTCGCTAAAGATTATTTTTCGGCCAAAATTGAAAATTGGACCTCTCGGATTCGTGCCACCATTCGAAGCCGCGGCGGACATTTGAACGATGTTATATTCCATTCATAATGGCATGAATGGGCCTTTCAAATAAAAAAAAAATCGTTAATATCTCACACACATCTAGTTTTATTCAATTTTAACATCGACCCGTCCTTGTTGAAAGACCCTTTATATTTTTTGAATAAAATGTGTTCTTTTTTCACTACTTTAAATTTTTTGTAAGTTAAGTGTGTCAAATAATCCACTATGCCAAGATTAGGGTTAAAGATAATTAGCTAGTAAGTCTTTTATAAGTCTGTCTGTGTATGTTAGTAGCAGTGTTGTGTTCCGACAGTATATTGTCACGTTTTCATTTTCAATTTCTGAGGAATTGGCTGTCGTATTATGTTACCATCGGAACACAACAATGCTGATAAGTTAAGCTCGTGGTAGCTAGGCGGACTTAAAACAAACTCTACCACCTATCATACTGAGTATAGACATGTATTCTTTGCTGAATTGCAGCCGGGACATCGGAGTCTAAACAACAGAGGTCCCTAAAATAGATGTTATTCTAGACTGGGCTCCCGAGAGCCCAGATGTTGTATGCTCGAACGTCCTTCATGCTGCTGAAGTTTTCACCACATTCGGATGTGGTAAAACTTCGGCAGTGAACTCGATTAACAGTAAAAATAAATAACATTTTTTTTATACGTATACAATGTTATTTTTAGTTTCTACGAAACCTGAAAACTGTGTTCAGAATCAATAATAGAATCGATTTCAATATTTTTTATATACCATGTTACATTTTGACCAAATAATATTTACAAAATCTCAAATAAAGTATACCCTACTAAAAACACACAACGGGACAGCACAAAAAGCTTGTAACTTCGTGAGTTTCCAAGATATTATTTTAATTTTTTTTGTACTGATTCTTTAAATGAAAATATTTGACCCGTGTTTCGGTTTTCGTATAAACTAAAAATAAGGTTGTATACTTTCACAATTTTCAAAAGTTTACTTACGCATAGCCCCCTCCAGCGACTCCATCTAGATCTTCTGCAAATCTAAATATAGCTGACCCACAATCTTAATCGTGCTACAAACCTGAATTTATTCCTGTTCTCTCATTGGGAAGGTCATTGCTTAAAATAATCAACAAAAACAAGATGCAAGTAGCCCAGTTTTGGCTGAATTCTGCAAACTGGTTCCGACACTAGTAAAAGCGGTATTTAAAAATAAGGTAAGTAGGAGCTTTATATGTACATTGAACCGTTATTTGTGTTCAGAGATCAACGGAGATAAAGAGATCTGCAATGGTTGGGACGTGCTTCACCAATAAGGCGCTTGGGTGCCTAGTGCGAGTATTATTTGTCATTAATTTTATGTAATTCATGTCATGTCATTAGATGACCCCGACGATCCCATAACATTTGCGAACGCCCCCCGCCCGATCCTCTAAATGCCACTACACATTTACAGAATACACTAAACAAACATGCACACTAGTTTAGGCCCAAGACACCGTACTCGTAGAACAAGGGTACGAAGAACCGGTTCACACGCGCTCTATACCAGGTACAGACATATACCTGGGCGCTTCTCTCCTCCACCACGGCCCGGTCAACCTGAGCCGAGGTCCGAGCCTTTAGAGGCACCTCGGGTTGTTCCGCTCCCCGATCCGATCCGAACCCTTTGGAGAATCTAGTAGGGCACGGGGACACGCACTTTTAAGTGTGTGATGCCGTTCCCTCTAGAAAATCTCCGTAGGTGATTCGTTTCATACGGCTTGAGGTACCCTTTACGTACCTCGCCGCCCCCAAAAAAGCCCGGTGAAGCTGAAAATGCCGTTTGAGGCAATCAGCATTCTCTCTCCAAAAAAAAAACGTTAACGAAATGAGAATTTGTATTTCATTAAAGCAGCGCCTGTTGACAAACGAGGATTGCCATACAATATTACGTTTTCGTTAACATGTTCGAATATCCAATAAAGGATTACCTAAATGTTGAGAGTCGTTGGTGAAGTCGGGCATAAGAGACGTTTTATTTAAAAAACGGTCAACATGGCACAGCCCAAACAGTTGGTCTTAAATCCCTTTCTGGATGAAAGTACCACAAATCCATTTGGCCGCATTTTTACATTGGCAATGTTTAGTGTTTAAAATATGTCTTTAATTCTAAACATGCTGTGTTGACCTGTTATTGTTACATTTAGCTTAAGTTACTTGTCAGAATCTCAATTATATACTATAATAAAATACCATACCATAACATCAATGTTTGTAGCATTGTTGTGTTCCGGCAGCTAGATATAAGATAACCAGTGCCTCACTAGTTGAGGATCCCGGGTGACGTGCGCTTCCATTAATTGGCCTTATCATCACTTAACATCAGGTGAGATCAAGGCACTTACCCGTAAAATATAAAAATAACTATGGACTAAAAAATAAGGGATTCACCGAAATTCTTTGGGTTTCCGAAATAAGAGTGTTTTGTTTTGTTTTGTTAGTGAGTTCAACTATAATTATATTCTAAATTCTTTTTTGCGTTTCCACAAATGTTATAGTAACTACTATAAGATGAAATTTGAATACGGCATTGACCTCTACTGTGAACGCTTTACAATCCTTGGTACCTACTGTCAACATCATTGGCGTTATTTTGTTCAGCCAACGATATGAAATTAACATCTTTTTAACCGACTTCAAAAAAGGAGGAGGTTTCTCAATTCGACCGTATATATACAGGGTCTAACAAAATCAATAAGCGAACGTTTAAGGGCGGTATCTATACATCATTCTGAATACAATGACAAAAAATGAGCTCCAGTTTTATAGTGATTTTTCAAAGTTATGTTTTCTAACAAACTAAATCAATTAAAATAATGCATATAATGAAACATGCTGTATCTTTACTAACACGCACGCAAGCGTAAATAAAAAGATAGTGTACAGATACACGCACACAATTGGCATGTTCGGCTATCTTTGTGCGTATGTAGTGCAGCTGTAAGAGTTTGGAAAGGGTGTATTTTTTGGTGAATTATGATAATGTATTGTTGATTATCTCGGTGACGAGCCTGTAGTTTTGGACCATCGCTTATTGATATTGTTAGACCCTATATATATATATATATTTGTATGTCTATTCGCGGATAACTTCGTCGTCTAAAAACCGATTTTGATGATTTTTTTTTGTTGGAAAGAAGATATCCCAATGGTGAATCCATGATAAGGAAACCAGGATCTGATGATGGCATCCCAGAGAAATCGAGGGGAACTTTCAAAAATCGTAGTGGCGACTAGTGCGTTTGTTAATTTTTTTCATAAGTAGGCATTTTAAAGTACTACTATTTTATGTCTGGAGTCGATCTGATGATGGAGCCGAAAGACAGTCGAGGGACTCCTCAACGATTTACAGCAATTACCTGGTGTTTTGGCTTGATTTGTATTGATGAGAACTTTACACCTATAATAGATGGGTTGTGACTGTTAGGGGTTTGATGATGAAGACGAAGGACACTCAAGGAAACTCCTTAACGTTTTACAGTAGCTAGGTACCTTGTGTTAGGACTTAATTCATTTCTACTGATGGGAACTTTGCACTCTTATGGCTTATAAGCGCCATTACAGGTCTGATGATGGAGACCATAGACGACGAGGGAATTCCTCAACGATTTACAGCAGTTACCTATTATTGGGCTTACTTCATACGGTTCAATATGCCAAAATGTTAGTACGTACAAAAATAATTGGTACCTAATTAAGATTGATGTTTTACATAGGAATACCACTACCTACTAGGCCGTCGATTCCTCATCCGAGAAACATCCTTGTTAGGTCTACCCATCACTAAAAATCGTAAAATAAATTATTTTTAACAAAAAAAACAAACAAGTAACTAAATAAAATAAAAACAGCTCTAAAAGCAAGAAATAATGCATATTGAAATCATATTATTAATTACCTAGATACGCATATCAGTTTTAATTGAAGTCGGGTGGGCCTTTACAATAAAACAATGGAATAACTATAAATTTTTAAATGAAACAAAATTGTCCCCCAGCCGACCACCAACCACCCGACTTCAATAGACCTTTTTTAAAACTGATATGCGTGTCTAGAGCTTGCCTTTTAGAGCTGTTTTAACTTTTTTTAGTTTCCTGTTTTTTGATGTCGGTTTTTTTTGGTTATTGTTTTTAAAATTTATTTAAAAACAAATAGAATTAATAAGAAATTAAAAATATAAAAAACGAAAAATATAAATAATAATTAAGTCTTACTTATACACAAATTAAGGGTTAGTGTCCCTTAATTGCGTGATGTGCCAGATATACTATCGATAGGTTTTGTCTCTGTATATATGTTTCGTTTTATCTTTCCAGCTACTCTACGCCTAAACGGCATTTTATCATCATCATCATCATCAGCTCATTTTAATGTCCCCACTGTTGGGGCACGAGCCTTCCCTATGGATGGATAGGGAGAACGGGCCATAAACCACCACGTGGGCCCAGTGCGGATTGGTGGTTGTTAACGACTGCTAATGTAGCCGGGACCAACGGCTTTACGTGCCTTCCGAAGCACGGAGGAGCTCGAGATGATAAATTTTTGGTCACCCATCCGATGACAGGCCTATGCGAAAGTTGCTTAACCTCAGCACTCGCAGACCGGGCGCGTTAACCACTGCGCCATTGAGCTCCTCCCATTTATAAATTAAACTATTTATTAATAATGATTATTAAATTGGTTAACTACCTACGTGAATCATTACACCCTAGATTGTACTACTCCTTGCCTCAGTCTGTGTTTCCTATCAAATATAATATTGGGGTCTTCAAATCACGAGTGAATCGGTACCTTCAGGTACAATCAGGTGAGATAATAGTCAAATGCAAGCCTATCGAATTATAAAAAAAAAGATTTGATTGTACTAATTACAAACTTTACAATAACTAAAGAATTGACTTCTTGGCGGGAAAGTGAAGAGTCATGTCTGCGGTTTTGTTTTATTTTCTAAAATGTGTGTTATGTCGAATATTAATGTGAAATAATAGTGGATTATTAACCGTTAAGTGGTCGTGAGTGTGCATGAGTGTTGGCAAATGAAACAAAACAGTGCAACGTCACTTTTCAAATTCTCTCAAGAAGGCCGCCCGAGGACTTGGTGAAGCCCCACATCTTTACTGAGATACTCGAGGGTTGGGGGGTATATCATTTCTCAATTCCCATTTCTATTATCATTCATCATCATCATACAGTAAGGAAATATTGTTTATTTATGTATTACTTGTAAAAAAAATTACTTTGACACTGGCTAAATGTGCTAATCGCACGAAGCCATCAACTAAAACAAAAAAAAGAAACTAAATAATTAAGGCAAGTTATTCATGAAACTTTAGTAAAACAGTTACATAAGAGTCCCTTACTAAATAAGAAAACAAAAAAACTAAACAGGTACAGTCAGCGGCAGATCAACCTACCCAAATCTGACAAATTTCTCCAATGAATATTGATCCTTATAATCCTAAACAAACAAACAATAAAGTTCAAAATTGATTGTAGAAATTTGACAGTTTTGGGTAGGTTGATCTGCCGCCGTGTGTACTTAAGTTTTATAACTTTTTAAACTATCATAGTCACTTACATTAGAATAAATATTATTAACGGAATTATTACCATGTTTATGCATGCATGCGCCATGATCACGGATGTAAAGTCGACAATGAAATTGCTTTACCACCTTAGAAGTGAATTTTGTGTGCATATAATAACACAGCAAGTTCTGTTTTTGTTTTAAAGACCAAGTGACAGATAGATACGTTGTCATTATTGACAATGATCCTTAGCGAAATTTTATTATAATGGAAGTTTATGTCAAAAGTGATAAAGCAATTTCATGGTCGACTATACAACACTCAAACACTACAATAAACATGTTAGTAATCCCGTTAATAATATTTATTCTAAGGTAAGTATTTACTTTTTTATTTTTAAGTGCAAATTGCTGCACTGAAGCTGAATTAAATATTTATAAAATATAGTGAAAAAATTAAATGCCTATCCGACCCAGCCAGGAATTGAACCTGGGTCTTCCGCAATCCGGGCGGCTGCACTGACCATTATGCTACTGGGAAGGCTGACGGAAGCAGTGATTTTTTTCACTGTTTTTTGATTTTTGAATATAGGTAAGCTTTTGAAATGGTAAACAATTTTTTAGGTAAAATAAACTCAACAATGAAACCGTTAACACAATATTTGTTATTACTCATCTCTGAGTAAAAAACGTTCCGAAATCACACTTTGAGGAGGTCCAAAACTGCATTGCCAGAATATCTTATAGCTGTAATTTTATCAGTTATTATTTCGGTACCTACTACACTGACAATTTACATATAGCGACACTAAACAGAAGATATAGAGAGAGGATAGTCAGTTCCTCAGAAGTTAGAATCCGGGTGATGTGGTATACAGGGTGTTTGGTAGAGGGTTGGACATACGTAAATGTCGGATAGCAGGGGTATTCTGCTACCCAGCAAACCTCAGTAACATCGCATTGGTTTGCTTTTTGGTTTTTTAAAATTTTGTTTTAATAAATATCCGATTTAATTACTCTAACTCGTACTAAAAATGGCTAAAATTGCTAACAACAGATAATAGATCAAATACAAAAAAAAACTAGCAATTTTAGCCATTTTTAGTATATTTACACGAGTTTAAGTAATTAATTCGGATATTTTTTAACCAAAATAAAAAAATAAAAAGCGAGCCCAATGCGATGTTACTGGGGCCGGCTGGTAGCAGAATACCCCTGCTATCCGACATTTACGTATGTCCAACCCTCTACCAAACACCCTGTATATAAAAAACCGGACAAGTGCGAGTCGGACTCGCTTACTGAGGGTTCCGTACAAATTTATGGGTACCTACATATTATATAGTTCAGGAATCGAGTCTCCAACTTTTCCCGAAATTCAGTTTCCAAAACCTACAATTACCTACGTAGATACACGGGCGCCCATGGTAACCATAGTTACCATGAACAATTGAATTTCTATTGTGTCTGTCCATGGGCGTCCAAGTAGTGTTCATACCTAAATTAGTTAGGTAAACTAATCAAAGCTGTAGTTTTTCTTTTTTCATTCTTCGTTTTAAGTCGAAAACTATACATCATAAAAATAACTAAAAATCAGTTTAAGCCTGTGCAAATAAAGCCCTTTCATACGATATCTCACATGACACGGTTAACTTACTTCAAAATTTGGAAACGAAACTCTTGACGTCTAGTACTTTTGACTGACAAGTTATTTGAGTTTTTTTTAATATTGGAATTAAATCTGCTAATATTCCCGAATTAGCTAACCCGGCCAATGTTTTACTTTTATT
The DNA here is from genome assembly GCA_947562085.1 of Eudonia lacustrata. Taxonomy (NCBI): domain Eukaryota; kingdom Metazoa; phylum Arthropoda; class Insecta; order Lepidoptera; family Crambidae; genus Eudonia; species Eudonia lacustrata. The sequence continues at coordinate 5,350,665 of OX387327.1, read as the reverse complement.
TTATTATTTTTTATTATAGCCTATGTCACTCCCACAGTCAAAACAAATCTAACGACACCTCTTATGTTAAAATCCGCCATGCCGTTTGGGCTGTAGGGCGTGCCAAAGAAACAGACATACATACATATATACATACATACATACATACATACATACATACATACATACATACATACATACATACATACATACATACATACATACATACATACATACAAACATACATACATACATACATACATACATACATACATACATACATACATACATACATACATACATACATACGCATACACTTGAAAAACATAACCCTCCTCTGACGCAGTCGGGTAAAAACCCTGTTTTTTTTGTGATTTAATTAAATATGTATAGTTTTCAGATTTTTTACTGTACTTGTAGTATATGACGATATTACTTGCCAAACTTCATAGTTCTAGGTCAACGGCAAGTACCCTACGAATTTTGATTCCCTTGAGAGTGTCGAAATATACGCTTTTTGCGTATCTTTTTTTTCAATAACTTAGAAGTTTGTTTTTTTTTACAGCTTCAAACGACCGCAGACCTGCATATGGTTTTATTTTTGAAAATTTGGACCTATGCTTTTTCTTCCAGGGCGGTACAGTGGAACAGTAATGTCTAAATGATAATGATAAGATGAACACTTCATTCGTTACCAAAGAAAGTTAAAAACAAAATTTCATTATGTCACCTCTTTACGTTTTTTTAAAATCAATATGGAAGTTGACGACTTAATAGTAGAAAGGAGTTATCTGTGGATGGAATGCTTAATGCCGCAACGTCAAAGTGACACAGGAAAGCCATCCTGCATAACTGGAATATAAATGTACTTACTTATAGTTTAGCAAAGAAAGTGGGTACCTAATAATAAAAATGGCTACAATTTATTATTTCTGATTGATTAATTACCAACTCTTCACGATTCAACTGATACTGTCGATGTCGCTCTTATATATAAACATTGAGGCAGCTTCCGCGACGTCACTCTCTAACCGAGGCTGCGCACGCGCGGACGCGTTCCCGCGCTTTTTTGACGTTTTACCTTTTTTACAGTGAAAAAGTTAGAAGTGTTTTTCTTTTTTGCGTTCTAATTGTTGTGCATCTGTGTAAGTGGCCAGTAGCGTGTAAGTATTGCGCCGGTCGTTCACACTAACAAAAGTGGGTCATGCTGGTTCTGTTGTGGACATTTAACGGAACACTTTTATGGTTGAGCATTTAGGTACCTACATACCTGCGTGATTACAAACTACAGTTTTCTATATAATAGTGAACAAAACTGTACACATTGTATTAGAGTTTGTTATCATACTAGTATTATAAAGAGGAAAGCTTTATATTTTTGTATGTTTGTAACGAATAAACTCAAAAACTACTGGACCGATTTAAAAAATTCTTTCACTATTAGAATGCTACATTAGCGTTGCTAACATAGGATATATTAAAAAAGAAATGTCTATCCGTGCGAAGCCGAGACGGGCTGCTAGGGGCTACTATATAAAAGTCGTTTGTTTAAATACAATACAAATACAATTTTATACAGCTTCGTATGATATGAAAGTCATAGATACTTCATGGATGTAGTAGTAGGGTAGCAGCAACAGTTTTCGACACAGTTTTTTACTGGAAGCCAGGTGGTCTGTATTTCATTGATGCTAAAGACTAAAATAAGTTGCGTAAGTGTATTTTTATGGTAGAAAAAATTTCGATTGCTGGTTCCGACTAACACTGGTACCACTACTCAGATGTTTTCTAACACGGTGCACTGTGCTTACCCGTAAAATAATCTATATTAATATTATAAAGCTGAAGAGTATGTTTGTTTGAACGCGCTAATCTCAGGAACTACTGGTTCGAATTAAAAAAATATTTTTGTGTTGGATAGTCCATTTATCGAGGAAGGCTTTAGGCTATATAATATCACGTTGCGACCAATAGGAGCGAAGCATCAGTGAAAAATGTTGCAAAAACGGGAACAAGAGCCTAAAAAAATTAAAAATGCTGCCGAAAGTCACTATTCCACGCGGACGAAGTCGCGAGCACAGCTAGTAATAATATAAAAAAAAGTTACAGAAAGTATTAAACACGCGTTGTTACATTACAAGGACTGTTGAAGTACTTGACCTTCGTCAATGTTTACTTCCAAAAACTGAGATCTTATAATATAGTGTTGTCGGCGTCGTCGGTCGCAAAATCGAGTTATCTTACAAAAAACATGGTGATTAAGTAGCATATTTATAATGTAAATATTGGTGTCCTTCTTAAGCCGGTTAATAAAAACACGATGGCGATTGGCGACTCACCCGCAGCCTCTGTACCTTTATCCTCTTAATTGACACAAGAAAAACACTCTGAAACTATAAATTTTCAAAGACAATCTTTTTGATAAAACAATATTTTTATGAACATTTCATTAACACCGCATTCTTTTGTTACTCCTACAATATTTGGATATTCTGAGTTGTATCTTGCTTTGCTACGCAATACATTGTAAATTAAAATAAGAGTGTACAAAAAAACATTTCACTTTTCAACAAACTTCAAAGCTCAATTGTTTTCAAAACTTTGAAATGTTGACTGCTTACAGAAAACATAAAAAAAGTTGGTTCGCATGTGTTTATTGTAACTCGTAACTATTAAAAACGCATAAATTCAGTTATAGTATAAACGTTTATCAAGATCGGCTTATTATTTTGAAAGAATATAGAGGGATACCGAAGCGAAAAAGTGGCTCTTAAGTTCTTAAGATATAAGTACTTAATGTATAGGTATTATATGTAAATTTTTGTATTCGGTTCATACTCGGCTTGCGCAAATATGACCATGTTTCTGAGTACCCCTTAATACTCAAGTGGCTTCCTATTCGTCTTCGCCGGAACATTCATATACTCTCCCTTCTTTATAACATATTGTTTAATCCCACCTATCCTTCTTATCATAAGGAACGTTTCAGTTTTATTACGGTCATCAGAAAACTTAAGCCTTAAAACACCCCCACACAGCACCACCTTTTATGATTATTCTTTTACCGTCCAAGCTGTTCGCCTCCGGAATTCGCTTCCAGTTGCGATCAGGCGTTCGAAATCCATTCACACATTAAAGAGCTCGTGAAAAAATTCTACCTTTCCGATTAACTCTGTCTAGCTGCAAAACTGCTACCTATATCCGCTACTTTCCTACCTAAGACTACTATTATGTTTAAGTAGGTTTACACCTATATATTATAACTTTTTTTTTACTTTTTTTTAAGTAGGTACCTACTTTGTTTTTTGTTTTTTTTTAAATTTACATTTGGTTGGTCTACAAAAATCTAGTAGACTACGGTTTTGACGTAGGTTCTCAGCAAATAGGTTTACCTCTAATGTCAATGTACGGGTATTTTGAAGAGTCGAGTTTTCTCTCCATAATTGGACTAATGTATCAATTAATATTAACTTTTAATTTGTTTTTTTTTGTGACCGCCAGGGCTACCACAGCGTAATTTCTTTGAAATCTTAAAAAAGCTGTTAATCTAAAATTATCCATTTTTAAGGAAAAGATCTTAGACAAAAGGTATCTTCTATCACATCACTATCACTATATCACTATCATGTATACTTTACCCTCCTTTCGGCTTAGTACCCCCGTTTCGACAAAGGTTGTATATAGTATTTTATATGTATATTTATCACTAGATGACCCGGTGAACTTCGTATCACCTACATATATTTATGAAAAATATAGTTAAAAAATATTCCAACATAAACAGACCAAAGAGATCGGACCTCATACTACAGCTATGAAACAGGCAAACTTCTGAACGCACCTATAAGTATTTTACAACCAAGTGACTATTTTTTATTTCCAAAAAGACAAACGACACCAAATGTTTCACAGTTAGGAACATTTTGTATTGGAAAATTAAATTGTCGTTTTAGTGTTTCTTATTATTTATGTTTCTCACCGTTTAAACCTTGCCTGAATTTCCACAAATATTTCAAAATCAAAATTAGCTAAATCAGTCCGGCCATTCTCGAGTTTAAGCGAGACAAACGAACAGCAATTGATATTTATTTAAATAGATTATTAACATTAATGTTTATCATTATTATTATTATTTTGCTTCATTTATAAAATACACATTATTCTGGTATGTTTTAATAGTTTCACCTCTGATCTTACAGTTTATTAGCTCTCTCCATCCGACTGGAAGATTGTCTGGAAGAAATCGCTTGAAAGCGATAAGACTGCCAAATTGTAACTTTGTAAATTTTTTTTTGTTCATGTTTTGTTTTAAAGTGTTGCAATAAAAGTATTATTATCTTTCTATCTATCTAATGTTCTATCAAATTATTGTATGGCTGGATCTGTACCGTATCGGAAGATGAAAGGCCGTTACTTGCAGTTCTCACACGCGATTACATTTAATGATCCGTGCACATGCGCTTTACTTACAGCTCGACTAAAAAATGATAACCGTTTGAAGCGTCTATCTGTGGGTGATCGAACCGGGAGATGTTTGAATGCGAGAAAACGTGCTATTGTGCCTACATCCCATTTGGTATACCTTTTTTTTTTTAACCCGATCCGCTTATTATAAGATTTGTTAGAGCAGTCTTTTTTTTTTGAGAGTGATTGCTGATTGCCTCATATGGCATTTTTAGCGTCACCGGGCTTTTTTGGGGGCGGCGAGGTACGTAAAGGGTACCTCAAGCCGAGTGAAACGAATCACCTTCGGAGGATTTCTAGAGGGAACAGCATCGCAAACTTAAAAGCTACTAGATTCTCCGAAGGGTTCGAAACGGATCGGGGAGCGGAAACACTCGAAGGCGCCTCTAAAGGCTCGGGCCTCGGCTCGGGTAGACCGGGCCGTGGAGGAGGAGAGAAGCGCCCAAGTACATGTCTGCACCTGGTATAGAGCGCGTGTGAACCGGTTCTACGTACCCTTGTTCTACGAGTACGGTGTCTTGGGCCTAAACTAGTGTGCATGTTTAGTGTATTCTGTAAATGTGTAGTGGCATTTAGATGATCGGGCGGGCGTTGCTATTGTAAAATTAACAACTGCGGTTGCTTTTTTCGGTTATAAGCCTGCCGATCAGAACCACTCGGAGAATCTGGTAGGGAATGGGGACGGGCACTAGCGCTTGATGCCGTTCCCTACAAAACCTCTGATGGTGTTTCTTTGAACACGACTTGAGAAACCCTTTAAGTTTCTCATCACCCCTAAAAAGTCAGGTGACGTTGAAAATGACGTTTGATGCCATCAGCAACACTCTTAAAAAACACTTCATTACAAAAACACAAATGTTGAAAAAAATTCCCCGAGCAGGATTTGAACCTGCACCCTTCTGACATACCGGGTCAGGTGCTCTCCCAATTGAGCTATCGTGGTTCTAACCAGCCCGCCGAAATTATTCAACACTATTTACTTTTTTTTTCGCAACAAAATTTGCGTTAAAAATTATATACTTAAACAAAACAAAAACATTTTTTAAAACACCTCATTTTTAAACTAAGTTGCTTTTAGTAAACAAAGTTTTAAATTATACGTTTAATCCGGTTTACCCAAATGGTATGTTTTTCAAATGGGATGTTGCATTGTAGTGTAGCCCAATCCCATAGCCATTTATTTATATTTATTATAGAACTAACAATATTTTATATAGCACAGTTATGGGTACACATAAAGGTAGTACAAATCGATGGCTGTGATGAAACCGAATTAATTATTCCGAGCAAAATCTCAAACGAGCGATACCGACGACGTCAAAAGCCGAAAGCCAATTACAATGACATTGACATTTTCTTATAATACCGTTTTCACCGATGGGCAAAGGAATCATGCTCATTCAGTCCAAAGATTAAATCTTAGTGTTCGATCTCGAACAGACATCATCATCATCAGCTTATTTTATGTCCCCACTGCTGTGATGGATTTATTTATTTATTTATTTCAATCAGACATCTTACAAGCTTACAGATGAGTCATCCAAGATTATTTTTAGACACAGAGAAAAAAAAACTTAGCTACTCATATTACATAGAACGCGCCATAAACCACCACACGAGCCCAGTGCAGATTGGTAGTTGTAAAAGACTGCTAATGCAGCCGGGACCAACGGCTTTACGTGCCTACCGAAGCACAGAGGAGCTCGAGTTCAAACATTTTTGGTCACCCATCCGACGACCGGCCTTTGCGAAAGTTGCTTAACCTCAGCACTCGCAGACCGGGCGCATAAACCACTGCGCCACCGAGCTCCTCTATTAGTAATGTTTCCACCAAAATATTACAAAATTAGGAGCAGCAAAAATATTTTAGTGTTAGTGTAAAGAAGTAAAGCCTATAACTGTCCCACTGCTGGGCAAAGGCCTCCATCATTTTAATTGTTGGGTAATGGCCTAATCACCATGCTTGCTATATAAGGAATGGTGGTGATCACAAACAAAAAAAAAAAACAAAAAAAAATGCATCGAGAATTTTGAAACACACTTTGCCCGAACTGGGAATTGAACGTGGAACCTACGGGTATCGGACCGAGTGCTTTGCCAGCGCCCACCACCGAGTCGTTAGTGTTAGTGTGCTATTTAGAAAATAAACCATACAAACTCTAAGATTATGACTGAAGAGTCCAAATTTGCGTGTTTTTTAACTATTAGTGTTGATTAATCTCGGTGAGTTCTATTGAGCCATGATAGCTTAGTTGCTAGTACACCTGACCTGGCATTTCATGGGGTGCGGGTTTGAATCCCCGCTCGTGGAGTTTTTTCAACACTTTGTAATTATTTTTGTTCATAGTTATTCCATAAAACAATTTACATTGTATTGGAAATTACATTAAATAAAATAATACAGATTACAATAAGAAAATTAATAACATTGACAAAGTATTATAAAAAAAAAAATACAAATATACAATAATAATGAAAATTGTTGTCAACTTCTCTAATACTACAATGTGTATAGGATTGAAGGTTGATCGAAGCAACGCCATTCTTCTTCTCCTCAGTATTTAAATCTGATGGTGAGGTCTATTTTGCTGGTCAGTCTTTTAAGTTTTTTCCACTTTGCTCTGTGGGCAACTTAGTATTAGAAACATTGCAGTTTTTCAGGTCACCTAGTGACGAAATTGTGTAACCAACTTGTAACTGCTTCGAATACAGTATACAGTCTTCTGTGATACAGACATAGTCTACTTACAATAGTGTAAAAAAAATTACTGGTTGGACAGAACCTCGATAGCGCAATTGGAAGCGCAGCGCACTTTTTGTAAGAGGGTGCTGCGAATCGAACACCCGCTCGTTGATTTTTTTCCAAACTTTTCCTATTGTAATTTGTTTACAAGTAAATTTGCAAAATTAAAATATAACGTTTACTCTGCCTAGCTGAATAAAAGACTGCAGCACCCTGCCACGTTAGGGAGTGATTAAATCGATGAACATACTTACTTTAAAAAAAATACGAACTGTGGAACATAGAACCTCCTTTTTTGAAGTAGTTTATAAAGCTGGCTATAATGAATTTGTTTTCTTTTGCAGATTGGTCTTGCTTTGCTATCGGGAAGAAAACATTGGAAGAATGCGCCCCTTCTTATTGGGTAAGTGTATTCTAAACTAGTGGCCGCACGCTGTTTCACCCGCTTGGTTCCCGGTTTCACACGCGTGGTTCCCGTTCCCGTGGGAATATCTGGATAAAAAGTGTTTTATGTGTTATTCCCGGTTATAAACTACATGTATGCCGAATTTCATGCAAATTCATTTTGTAGTTTTTACGTGAAAGAGTAACAAACATCCATACTTACAAACCTTCGCGTTTATAATATTAGTAGGATTAGTATATACAATTTTTTACAGACAAACTTTCTACTAAACAGTTAGTTATAAATGGTATTATTATAATTGACGCCAAGATTATTAAATTATTTTAAAACTGTGAAATTATTGGTGAAAGCAAGTATAGTAATGTTTTTTTTACGAATTGAGAAACTATAAACAACTTTAGTACTTATTCTGTGCCTTTGGTTAGCAGCAGTAGGACAGTACATAGGCTAAATACTTAGTACATTTTTTTTTATTCTAGTAAACATTTTTACAGCAAAGAAATCATGGGTGCTTAATTTTTTTTATTGTTATTTGACGAGTCTAAGTAAAATTAATTGCACATAATTATTAGCACGTAGATTGTTAACTTTACTATTCATCAAGCCATAGCGCATCTATGGTATGTTTTTTTTTATTAAATCTGTTTTACGATGATAATTACTTCTATCGGTCAATTAGTTCGGGAACATGATATCTCGCATGTCCGTGAAGCATTCAAACATCAGTTGCTATGCCTTTTTAATTACTGTTTCTTATAAAAAAAATATAATTAAGGAATTTATGGACGGACTCGAACAACCCTCCTTCATTCACATAAGCTCTGTGCTTTGCGAATATTTCACATAACATGTTTGAAAAACATTTAAAAAATTAACCTTGTCACCGCCCAACTATCCTGCACGCGATGTCCCGCTGTACGCCAACGTATAAATGTATTTTAATAAAGTAGGTACAAAGAAGAACTTCTATAGAAGTGCTGGCGTGGACGGCACGAAAATCTCGAACTTCTATAGAAGTTGTTGGCGGTAAAAAGGTTAATTGAATAAAATGTAAACGTAAAAGATATCTACCAAATATATAGTAGTTTCTATCTTCGCAAATACTCTTTGCAAATAGAAATTAATGGATTCTGTTTGATCATAGCATAACTAATGATAAACTGATTAACAAGTGCGAGTTTTGATCGCCATTAAAACTTCCGAGCGGATCCGAACCTCGGATAGAACCGCCTCTGTGGTCTAGTGGTTAAGACCTCTGGTTTAAACCTAGAGTTGCCGGGTTCGATTCCCAGCGGGGGGTACATGTTTGTGTACCGGTTTGATTGGTGGTAGGGCTTGTTTGTCCTTCTGGCTAGCTACCACCATCTTATCTAAATATGTCGCCATAACATCAATGTTTGTAGCATTGTTGTGTTCCGGCAGCTAGAGATAAGATACTTAGCCAGTGCCTCACTAGTTGAGGATCCCGGGTGAAGTGCGCTTCCATCATTGGCCTTATCATCGCTTAAAATCAGGAGAGATCAAGGCTCTGTGCTTACCTGTTAAATATATAAAAAAAAGAAAAAAACTTCGGAGAATCTAGTAAGGAAAAGGCGTGTGTGATACCGTTCCCTCTAGAATCCCTCTAACGTTGTTTCTATCTATTCCAATCCAATACCACGAAACTAATAACAATGGTATTAGTTTACTATCAAATTTATTTTGTACTAGCGGCCACTCGCGGTTTCACCCGCGTGGTTCCCGTTCCCGTAGGAATATCGGGATAAAAAGTATCCTATGTGTTAATCCAGGTTGTAAACTATCTGTATGCCGAATTTCATCCAAACCCATTCAGTAGTTTTTACGTGAAAGAGTAACAAACATCCATCCATACTTACAAACTTTCGCGTTTATAATGTTAGTGTGATTCCAAACGAATACCACTTTCAAAACGAATATCATACGTCTTGGAATCGGGAGGCGCTGAGAGGCCGCCATGGGCCATCAGCAGACTCTCCAAAAGCCATTAGAATACGTTAACGAAACCAAAAATTTGTATGTCATTGAAGTAGTGCCATCTAGCGACAAACTAGGAGCGTTAAAATTTTACCACACAAATGTGTATGTATTGTTCCAAATTATTTTTTTATTATTTATTTAAATTCTCGTACTTCCGCCTAGTGCGTGTACTGTGCAGTGCAATTTGGAGTTTAAGACATCTGCCCATTACAACATAATATATCTGGTCCTTACCTATAAAATTGACGTTTTTTTCTCACTTATTAAAAAGACCGGTTGCTAATATTATTAAGTATACACTTTTAATTAGGACTATGTTACTTAGGCTTCAGTAATGACAATGATTATTATTTTTGTGTCTTTATCGTCCATTTTTTTTTAAATTGACTACTTTTTATGTTCGCGGAATTGTCTTTTTGTTTCATTGTAGCTTTAAAGGGCCTTGATTTTCTTTTCTTTTTAATGTCTGCTATATTTAGCTAGTGAAACAAACACACTACTCTACAATTTTATAGTGTTAACATAAATAAATGCTAAGAAAATTAAAAAAAAGTTAGTATAAAAAATAAAATTTTATAAAAAATCTTCATACAAAACGTCAATTTCATAGGTAAGAATATTATAATATAGGAATAACTTAATACAAGGAACTGCAGTAGGAACATGACAGGCACAGACAAAATGTTAACTTTGCAACTGCAAGTGATTAACAGCCTTCTATTGTCATACATAACGTCGTATATACAACGTCGTGTCCGGTTATAGAACGGTACGATGATGTCGGTTGGTTACGGAATGGTCTAGTGAGCGTTTTATGATACATAGTCATGTGTATGGATTCTTTTTCTCATGTTTCCATACGGTTTTGGTCATGGTGTGGCACGCTGTAATGGGTGAATACCTTAATGCGTACGATTACATTGTGAGTCTAGAAAAATATTTGAATTGATTTTGAGGCTTTGAACGTCTATTTGCGTTGATTATCTAATCGATGTGACTCTGTGAGCTCATCTCGTCGCATGTATGCCGATCGCGAGCGGTGGTCGTTTCTCAAGGTTTTCTGTTTTATCTCAATACCTGCTTAAGATTCACCTTTAAACGAATTCCCAAGCTTCGTTTCTTGTTTTCGATTAGTGAACATACGGCCCTACCTTTAATATAACTCCCTCCTCAACAGAAATGCGTTTCGACGTCAAACAAAGAAAAACCAGAGCAATTGTTTTGCAAATGTAATATCAGTTATGATTTATTTCACTTTTCAGTTACAATTACTATGATGGAGTATCTGTAGTGTCGTTCAATAGAATCTATACTAATATATAAAGCTGAAGAGTTTGTTTGTTTGTTTGTTTGTTTGTTTGAACGCGCTAATCTCAGGAACTACTGGTTCGAATTGAATAATTCTTTTTGTGTTGGATAGTCCATTTATCGAGGAAGGCTTTAGGCTATATAACATCACGCTGCGACCAATAGGAGCGAAGCATCAGTGAAAAATGTTGCAAAAACGGGAAAAGAGCCTAAAAAATTAAAAATGCTGCCGAAAGTCACTATTCCACGCGGACGAAGTCGCGAGCACAGCTAGTATATATATATATCAGTAACTAAGAAAAATGCTAAAATGTGTCGGTAACCGAACGGATAGACTCTTGAACTCGAGAAATAGTGCTTTAATCCCTATCGTTCCGTTAGACTATAATTAGTCCATGTAGACAATAGCGTGAACATATCTAAAACAAGCGTATTACTTTCTGAATGTGTTAATAACAGGACTACAAGTATAATTGGATAAGTGGTTTAACGTTGATAAAAACAATTTATTTTATTTTATTATAATCTAAGTTTATAGAAATAAAAAAGACAACATAGTAAGGATAACCAAGGAAAAGGGCGCTGCCTGTTTCATAGTGAATTTTTTGCCCTCAGCAGGCTGGCAGAATTTATTTATTTATTTATTAGGAAATTCTACATTCTTCTAATTCATTAACTAGGTAACATTCTTAACATATTAAGAATAACAAAAGGCACTTGACAATATATATGCTCGTGTTCGATAATTAGTATACAATCTGTCTTAAATAACTTACATTTTCACGAATAAATTTAAGCCACAGACCAAAACCCTACAAACAAACATACAAACAAAAATACACATCTTTATAAATATATAAGTATTGGATACAATTAAACTTACATATTCATGCTTACGTACATACATGCTCGTAGCAGAAGAAAAAGACACAAAGAAAGGTAGAAAAAGTGTGCACTTATCATGAATATCATTTAAAAATGTACCACTTAATAAAATGTATCATATTGGACACCTTTATAATGTTATCAACTAATTTTTTTTTTTTTTCGGAGAGAGTTCGCCGATTGCCTCAAGCGACATTTTCAGCATTTTCAGCGACCCGGATTTTTCGGGGGCGTCGAGCAACCTGAAGGTTTTGTACGTAACCGCCTCTTTGGTCTAGTGGCTAAGACCACCGGTTTAGACCCAGAGGTCCCGGGGTCGATTCCCAGTGGGGGGTACATGTTTGTGTACTCGGTTTGGTTGGTGGTAGGGCTTGTTTGTCCGCCGCTAGGCGGCTACCACCATCTTATCTATATATGTCGCCATAGCATCAATGGTTGTAAGCATTGTTGTGAACCGGCAGCTATGATAAGATAGCCAGTGCCTTACTAGTTGAGGTTCCCGGGTGAAGTGCGCTTCCATTATTGGCCTTATCATCACTTAACATCAGGCGAGATCAAGGGACTGTTTTTACCCGTAAAATATATTAAAAAAAAGTAGGGTACGTTTCACATGGCACCTTTAGCCATTATGTGTATTATTTAAAATTTTGTTAATTAAACGCAACTTTAGAGACGGTTTAAAAATAAGGTTGTTTTTTTAGTGTTGCTGATTGCATCAAACGTCATTTTATAGCGTTACAAGATTGTTTAGGAGCGTCGAAAGACTTAAAGGTTCCTCAAGACATGTGAAACGAAATACCGAAACACCGTCATAGGTTTTGTAGAGGGAAAACGGCATCACGCACTAGTGCGTGTCCCCGGTTCCTACAAGATTCTTTGAAGGGTTCGGATCGGATTGAGAGCAACCCGAGGGCGCCTCGAAAGGCGCCATCCTTGTTGTGATGCCATAAATTCTTTGCATGGATATTCGTTGTTGTGCCAAATTGTTTAATTGTGCGCATTGACATATTATTTTCTAATTTTAATTTGTATACCGACTGTAATTTTATTTATATGATTTGATTTTTAATTGTATTAGTAATTAGGGCAATTTATTGACATTTAATATAGACATTTATTAAATTTCTTGTTAAATGGCTCGGCAGGTACTAGACTTTAAACGTTGATCTAACTTTGGATAAATTATTTTTGTTTGTAACCTTGTTATACAAATAAGGCAGAATAGAGGAGCAGCACCATACAGCCTCAAAGTTGATTCTTTTGGTTGATTTAGTTGTCTTATAAATTATTAATTAAATTAAGTCTTTTAGATTATTTTCAATTTTATTGTATTTAATTTTTAATTTTAATGTATTTTTGCATGCTACCGTGGTTAGCTGAATGGGATGAGCGTAGAATTGTCACAACATCTCCTCATGTACCCTATTCATACGAAAATAAATTAATTTAATTTAATTGAATTTCATTTCAAGGCTAGAAACCTCGGCTCGGGTTGATAATTGTCTTGGTTCTAAAGAGTTCTTATAATTACTATAAGTACTTACGTAAGTTCTTTCAATTAAATTTGAAATTCAAATTGTTTACCTTATAGCTTGAATATCGAACAAAGGCATTCTAAAGTGACTACCTACTTACAAAATACGTGACTCCAATAAAATAGTTTGCGATTATATCTCGTTAGATCGAGATAATTATAAATGGCCACGATTTTGGATAATGAGCCTTATTTAATATGCCCTTAGATCTATGATCTCGTTTTGGAATAATACGTTTTATAATGTTTCACTCAAGTCGGTCAGATTAACTGTTTTAGTTGTGATTTGTGTGCTAACTATGCATTGTGAGAAAGGTAGAAGAAAAACATTAATATACGCAATACGAATAAATAACAATTTTTAATCATCCTAATCGGCATCGTCAGTCTATAGTCATATGCCTCTCCAATTGCATAATTGTTGGTAAATGACACATGGTAGGTCACACATGGGGACAATATTGAGACTGATCCAACTGCTATTGCTACATTGTTCAGTGACCATTTTATTTCTAGACCAAACACAGCGGACTCCAGAGTGGAGTTACCCAATACTCAAAAGCAAAGTAGCTCTATGTATTTGTCACCAGTAGACGCCAAGATAGTAGAAAAGATAATTATGTCATTGAACAACACACTTTCGCAAGGTTATGACGATATTGTTACCAAAGTATTAAAAGCCTGTAAAAAAGAAATTAGTGCAGTTTTAGCTTATTTGATCAACTTATCATTTGAAACCGGAATATTCCCGGAAAAACTAAAACTTTCGATCGTAATACCCCTCTTTAAAAAAGGTGACAGAAGGCTGATAAAAAATTACCGACCTTTAGTTTTGATACCGGTACTTTCCAAGATCTTTGAAAAGGCCATGCATTTTAAATTAATGTCGTATTTTGTCAAGCATAATACTATTAAACAAGCACAATTTGGTTTTCAGAAGGGAAAATCAACTTCTCAAGCTATGTTTGAACTAGTAAATAATATTTTACAAAACACCAATAAAAATAAATATACTTCGGTTTTGTTATTGGATATGACTAGTGCATTTGACCTCGTATCGTATGTTCGCCTACTGTCAAAACTAGAATGCAGTGGTATTAGGGGACCAGCTTTAAAATGGATACAATCTTACTTGGAAAATCGGCTTCAGTATGTAGAGATATCTTATCTTGATAGTTATAATGTTTCACAAGTATGTAGATCAAATAATAGAACAAATCAGCTTGGTGTGCCACAAGGGAGTGTGCTTGGGCCACTTTTATTCCTACTTTATATAAATGATCTACCAGTTGTTGTGACACACAAAACAATCTTATTTGCAGATGATGTGTCTGTCGTTATAACGACTGATAAAAAATCTACTCTTGACAAACATAATTTTGTTATTTATAATACACTGACATTGCTAAATAGATGGTTGACAAATAATAATTTAGAAATGAATCTTACTAAAACAAATTTAATTAATTTTAATAACTATAAACACAGAGATGTTAGTATAAATTACAATGATCAATTAATTACTTGTAAAAATGAGGTTATGTTCTTGGGAATCACACTAGACTCAAAATTGAACTGGCACACGCACACAGATAAAGTGCGCAATAAAGTAAATTCGTTTTCATACGCCTTGTATAAACTGAGGAAAGTTGCTAGTAAGGAAACATCATCAGTGGCATACTATGCATACTAGAGTCGATACTTCGATACGGTGTCATATTATGGGGAAATAGTGTTGGTGCTAAAAAAGTTTTTATTACTCAGAAGCGATGTATTAGAGCATTATGTGGCATTGCTCCTGACACATCATGCAGACCGTATTTCATGACCTTAGGCATATTAACATTAGCCTCCATTTATTTAATAGAGATAGGAAAATTTGTGAAACTGAATTTTAAATTGTTTACTGAAGCAAAATACCATTATAGGACTAATACCAGAAACCCACATAAACTCATTTTAGAGAGTACTCCTAGAACCGCATGTTATCAGAATAATTGTTACGCAATGTGCATAAAAATTTATAATAAAATACCAGTACATATAAAAGAACTCCCATATACTAGATTTAAGTTGTCATTTCGAAAATGGTTATTACAAAATACTTTTTATACTGTTGATGAATTTATGAATAACAAATCTAATGCTTGACATACAATCTTGTGACATATATACCTAATTAATTCTAATTCCATTTCATTTTAATTATATTCAATTTAATTTAATATTTGTATGCTAACATGTTAGCTAAATGTGCGATTCTTAACCTCAAACTTACCATCACTATGTACCGCATTTAATACGAATAAATATTTTGATTTGATTTGAATTGATTACACAATATAAATTGATTAATAATACACAATTTACAAAAAAAATAAAAAAAATAAATAGAATATTTAAACAATATTTCTGTTGTGTAGTATAGTTAAGATAAAATATATTTTTTTATTTTTTTATCTTAACTATACTACACAAGAGAAATATTGTTTAAATATTCTATTTATTTTTTTATTTTTTTAAAATAAAATAAAAATAAAATAAAATAAATAAATAAATAAGATCACTGGTCTAAGACCTAGAAGTCCCGGTTTAGATTCCCAGCGGGAGGAACATTTGTGTACTTGATTTGGTTGACGGTGGGGCTTGTTAGTCCGGCTGGCTAGCTACCACCATCTTATCTAAATATGTCGCCATAACATCAATGTTGGCAGCATTGTTGCCGGCAGCTAGAGATAAGATAACCAGTGCCTCAGTAGTTGAGGATGTGGGTGAAGTGCGCTTCCATAGCGCGCCTTATCATCACTTAACATCAAGGGAGTAAAGGGCCAGCAACGTAAGGTAATAAAAAAAAAATAATCTGAAATTTTTTTTTTAAGAACATCGAATCATTTTTCTTTCTAATGTCATTGAGGAGCTCGATAGCGCAGTGGTTAACGCGCCCGGTCTGCGAGTGCTAAGGTTAAGCAACTTTAGCAAAGGCCGGTCATCGGATGAGTGACCAAAAGTTTATCATCTCGAGCTCCTCCGTGCTTCGGAAGGCACGTGAAGCCGTTGGTCCCGGCTGCAGTAGCAGTCGTTAACAACCACCAATCCGCACTGGGCCCGCGTGGTGGTTTATGGCCCGTTCTCCCTATCCATCCATAGGGAAGGCTCGTGCCCCAGCAGTGGGGACATAAATGAGCTGATGATGATGATGATGATGATGATGATGATGAATGTCATTGAAATTTCTAGTGGCTGGTGCGAGTTCTATTTGGTTTATATATTATTTATACGTGTATGCCATTGAAGCAGCCAGCCATGAAAAACGAGTAGGGTTTTGGCGAGACATTGTGGCGTTCATTTTCACTAGGCTAGGCTTCATGCAAAATTTAAATGTTCTCAAAATCAGGCTGTTTAGGCTATGCGATCTAGATCGGTCTTCAGTCAGTCAAGACTTCTCTTCTCATTTAAATAGAGGTTTTACATACTAAAAAGCAGTCGTGATTGACTCGTTTCCTTGTTAATAATAGACATGATAGCTTAATAAAATATTATTACTGAAGTTAAATAACATTATAATGTGCGTAATGTGTTTATTATTTAAATGATTCCGTGTAGTTAGTAGTAAAAAGAAACAATATCATTATTCATAGTGTTATGTTACAACTGGTTCTCTTTTGTCTTTTAATTGCTTGTTTAGGCTAATTAATGAACTATGTAAGTGAGAGGTTGGCTGCATCTTCTTACTTGCGCTATAGTCAATTAGTACTTATTAAATGGGATAAAATTTAGTTTAAATCAGTTTAGGCCATAAATAGCTTTTATATTAATGTCACTATGTCATCGATACATTCCAGTCCAGGTTCCCATCTCCCCCACGAGTCTGTCAACTCGACCAATGACCCTAGCGTGGAATCACACTTCTCCCGGAATTCCCAACAACAGGCACTGGCTATCTTATCTTTAGCTGCTGGAACACAACAATGCTACTCGTTTAAATATCGATGTTATGGTGACATATTTGGATAAGATGGTGGTAGCTAGCCAGGCGGGCTTCTTTGCCCCACCAACCAAACTGAGTACACAAACATGTAAGACAACATATGGTAACGTGTAAACATGGCAATCGAGCCCAAGGGCTCTGGGTCTGAGACCAATAATAATAATGATAATAATGATAATGATAATGATAATAATGATATCGATAATGATAATGATACCTAATGATAATGATACCTAATGATAATGATAATGATAATTTATTTGTATGGACCACTGGACTGGGCCAATGGACCACAGAGGCGGTAAAACCAAGTGACAAATGAGAAGAGTTATTCATTAAAATCTTTCTATACAAATTCCCGTTTTCTTTAACGTGGACCAAATGGCAAAAAATGTCGCTCTAGATCTAAGCACGCGGTACTCAGGGTGAGGGTATTTGTCCATAGCATTGTTTCAATTAAATCCTTTCCCAGTGACCAGTAAACAATAAGTCAGCCCCGCCATTACTTAGTTGAGCGGGCACAAAGATATTGCTTTCCCAGGAGGAATGCGCTGGACCGCTTAGGAGCTGGGTACGGTGTGCAGAAGTGATAAAGCTAATTTAATTATTATAAGAAAAATATCGATTTTAAATTTACAAAATGGCGCCACTGTTACACCTACTTCCGTCACATTTCAGATACGGATAATACCCCTCATATGTTTGGGGGAGGCGTTTGTCCAGCAGTGGACGTCTTTTGGCTGAGATGATGATGGTGATGATGGTGATGATCAAGATACGGTTCCCGAATATTCAAAAATACCTCAGTAGTTGAGGATTCCGGGTGAAGTGCGCTTCCACCGGCCTTAGCATCTCACCCAGATACTGCGACGGGGCTTTTAAATGGCCCGAAAAGTATTATATAGATATACCCTAATATAATACTTTTAGAGTTCCATTTACAACAACACACAACCGCCTGGCCGAACTATTTGGGTAAAATCATGTGAGACAGAGACAAAGTGCTTACCTGTTAAATATCGATAATATATACCTGATATATGACTATGACTGAGGCGGTAAATTTGAAATCAATCTTTACAATAACTTAACTTGAAAAACAACAGAGAAAAATAATTAGAAAATTTAAAACTAAAGACCTATAAATACAAGATGTCCTCCAACTGTGGGCTCATAGGGACGGTCCCAAGAATGCTGGCAACATTGCCCCTTTGGATTGCCATACTAATACTGACTATGACTATATCAAAATATAGGTATATGTCATACTTTCTTTTGCAAACGAAATTCCTTTTACACTTCAGAAATATAGTCTTAAAAACATGATTTACAAAATCCATACTTATAAATATATCCAAAATGAAGTATTTTTTTGTAAACAAAGAAACGATTTGTATTTGTGATTGTACCAAATAAAGATTTTTTCTATTTCTATTTCTATTTTACTCACATTTGCACAGATAAACCTCGATAAGGTTTCCGTGTAATGCAATGTTTGTTGTAATAAAGTTAGTAAGTGTTTTGGACAAATAAATAAAAAAAGAACATTGCTACAGCTATCCAAAACATATTTATAGATAATGCTCAACAAAAAATATTTATATAACTATTTAAACTATCATGGTCACTTGCAATAGAGTAATTATTAACGGGATTCTTACCATGTTTATTATTTATGACATACAAAAATATAATAAAAAATATTTATTAACAAACAATACAAAAATAAACAATTTGTAAAAAAAAAAAAAAAAACACAAATGTTGAAAAAGTTTCCACTAGCAGGGTTTGAACCTGCACCCTTCTGACATACCGGGTCAGGTGCTCTTCCAATTGACCTATCGTGGTTCTAACCAGCCCGCCGAAATTATTCAACACTATTTACTTTTTACTTTGAAAGCCAAAGGCGCCCATTCAATGTTAACAACTACCGTCATTAACATCCGATCATAATATTTTTACAAATACTAAAGATCAGTTAAGAAGTAGGCAAGCTATTTATAAATGTTTATATAATTTTTAACGCAAATTTTGTTGCGAACAAATTACAAAAACACAAATGTTGAAAAAAATCTCCACGAGCAGATTCATACCGGGTCAGGTGCTTTTCCAATTGAGCTATCGTAGTTCTAACCAGCCCGCCGAAATTATTCAACACTATTTACTTTACAATTTGTATTGAAATACAACATTTTTAACTGTTGTTTTTAGCTGTAAAATTGTTAAATGATAACTAACCTCGTCTCTCTGTCACCAGGCAGCACTATACAAGCTATACAAGTTGGAAAAATCGTTATCTCACGAATGACGAAAAAACCTCGAACTTAGCATTCAGAAATGAACAGTTTTCCTGTCGCTACAACCGACAGTACAATAGCGTAGGGTCAGCGTAGTGCATTCACCGTGCGCCTGCGCCGTGCCTTACTTAGCTGCACAACACTGTTATGTATAACAAGAGCGATTCCTTAAGTAGGTAGTTAGGTACAACTATTCTACTGCCAAATCCCTTAAGTGTAGTACTTTACTTACTATATATGTATATTATAATTATATAACACTGTTATGCATTAAAAGTGCGATTGCTTTTAAAGTAGCTACAACTATTTATACAGGGTCAATTTTTTATCACCGTCCCAAGCTTCTGAGATGACCCCCGTGATACAAACGAACAACTCTTACTATTGGAAATTTGAAATTACTCGAAAATAAAATTCAGCTGTTCCATCATCATCATCATCATCATCTCAGCCAAAAGACGTCCACTGCTGGACAAAGGCCTCCCCCAAGGATACATAAAAAAATAAATACTAAACATCAATATCGATTCGACCAAAATATATATAAATATATTACCAGAGCTTTTAGGTACCTCACTACATACCTATAAAGTCGCTAGATAATGTGCTAGATAAGATCTTTGTGACAAGTCACGAAATTTTGTTTTCCTATAATAAATTTAGTAAATGACTCATTAGCTGTAGTCGAAAACTGTAAAAACAAACGAAATTAAGACAATGTCGATGTACATTTTAAAAGGACGTATGTCTTCAACAAATGAGTTTCTGTAATTTACTTAATATTTATTTTATAAAGGAAATATGTACCTGTATGTAATGTCTAAAATCGATTTGAAGCCGATTTTAGCAAGCTTCTTGAAGGATGTAAGTTTATTATGTTACAGGTATTATGATTACAAAACCATAGTTTTTGAATAGTCTTTATATCCGTAGTAGAAGGTCTCATATGCATTCATAAAATGCAATGCAGCTCAAACAAGTTTTTAACCGTAACACCAAAAATTCCTACTACATAGGCTCACTCACTCCGCACTCGCTCCTTTGAAATATCTGTATATTTATAAGTCGTAATAAATTTATTGCAAATTTGCGGCCCGTCCCGGCTTCGCACGGGTGGACATTTATTTTTTAATATAGCCTATGTTACTCAGCGCTAATGTAGCATTCTAATGGTGAAAGAAATTTTTTTAATCGGTCCAGTAGTTTTTGAGTTTATTCTTTACAAACATACATACAAAAATAAAAAGCTTTCCTCTTGTTCCCGTCATGTAAACTTCATTTCATATTAGAGTGAAAGAGACAAAACACGGAGTAACTACTCCAAGCTTCATCATCATCATCATCATCAGCCTACACACGTCCACTGCTGGACATAGGCCTCTTCAAGTGCACGCCACTGAGCACGATCCGCGGCTACTCTCATCCAGCTCTTGCCAGCCACCTTGCGAAGATCGTCGTTCCACCTAGTCTGAGGGCGTCCCACACTACGTTTGCCGATACGCGGTAGCTTACACTTTGTTTATTAATAAGCCCTAGAGCTGAAGCGGTTGATTGCACAGTCACGCTAGAACACTGTTACTTAATCTTTGCTAGAACACTAGGCTAGGGTTGCCAACTATTCAGGAAATTAAAGTAAATCTATCACTAACTAGTATAAAAAAAGGATTTGAAGAAAAAATAAAGTATTTTCCAAATTTATTCCTGAGTCTGAGTATCATTCAGTAGTTCAGAAATTAAGTCACCAGGAATATTCCGTTCAAACGCACGCATTAGTCGGAAATAAAGTATTTTCCATACTTTATTTTTATTAAAAAGAATAAAGTATGGCGATGGAAAATAACGTAGGATACGTTATTTGAAAGTATGGTTGGCAACCTTACACTAGGCCCGAGATCCGTGACTGCTTGGGGGCACAAAACAAGTACACAAAGAAGTTAAGCTTGTTACATACCGCACTCGAGAGACGCACACATCCGATCCGATCCGAACCCTTCGGAGAATCTAGTAGGGCACGGGGACACGCACTAGTGCGTGATGCCGATCCCTCTAGACAACCTCCGAAGGTGATTCGTTTCACACGGCTTGAGGAACCCTTGAAACCCTTGAAAGACGACGCATTGGTAATTTACGGGGCGGGGATCTTGATTTTTCCCAACAATTACAAAACATATGAAAGTGATATGATGACATATGATGACATGATTTTTCATTTAATTGACTTCATTTTATAAATGTTTATATAATTTTTAACGCAAATTTTGTTGCGAACAAATTACAAATCACTATTTACTTTTTACTTTGAAAGCCAAAGGCGCCCATTCAATGTTAACAACTACCGTCATTAACATCCGATCATAATATTTTTACAAATACTAAAGATCAGTTAGGAAGTAGGCAAGCTATTTATAAATGTTTATATAATTTTTTTTTTTTTTCAAAGTAAAAAGTAAATAGTGTTGAATAATTTCGGCGGGCTGGTTAGAACCACGATAAGTCAATTGGAAGAGCACCTGACCCGGTATGTCAGAAGGGTGCAGGTTAGACCCTGCTCGTGGAATTTTTTTTAACATTTGTGTTTTTGACTTCATTTTGTTAGTTGCAGAAACACGAATTTTCAACTTTTATAACAGAGAAAAAAATATCAAAGTAACCTCTTTTAAAACATAGATTCACATTTTACAGGCTAACCAGACCGATTTAAACATCAAAATTTTCTTAGTAGATTAGTCTTAACACACACTTCAAAATTGTAGTTCATTTTTTAAAAAATAATTAGTAGTTTTAATTTGAAGAAAAAAAAACAGTTTTTCTTATGGTACGGGGCGCAAACGCTCGTATCAAAACGTATGAGATTTATTGTTTAGCGGTGCGTCGCCTTAAAGAGAGTAAACAATACCCTTCCTTTGCAGTCGGGTAAAAAACCTATTCGGCTTTTCGTCATTTACCAAATTACCAAATCCCCGTCCGTTGTCTTTATTTATTTTACTTACTTACTATATTTTATTTATTTAATTAATGTGAAGCGTTAGCTTGAGGAAACAAATTAAAAATCTTGAAACTCATAACTCAAGCATATTCAATAAAAAGTTCAAATAAATAAAATAAAATTAAATCATTTTTATTATCATCCAATAGATGTATCATTGGTTAAATCAAAGTTAGGTTTAATTAGTTACGTTGTTATCTTGCTAAAAAAAACAGGTATTTTCTAAATATATAGGTACGAATAATACGTTCGATAGCACATTTCAAAAATACCTCAATTGTTAAAAGCAAATATGGTCAATAATCCTTTTGTTGAAAAAAAAATACAAATAAAAGTGACCTCTCTGGTTCGAACGATGCGATGTTTGTTCAGCTGCCAATGTCGCGGCAAAAGGGGCCGCAGCTTCAGCATTAAAACTGAGCGAGTAAAACACGGAAACATAACCGCATTTTCAAAATTAGTGTTGGTCAGGACTCGAGTCCTATATGTCCTAATCTTAAGGACTGGCCTAATTTTGGTAAGAACATCCTAGACTCCGACTAATGTGAATACTAAGTTCTGAGTTTTGAGCCTAACGAGCCCTAAGGTAAGAAGACTTGACTCTTAGAACCCAAGTTCTTAAAAACTGACCTCTCTTCGAACAAAGCGTTGTTTGTTGAGCTGCCAATGCCGATGCCGCGGCAAAAGGGGCCGCGGCTTCAGCATTAAAGTTGAGCGAGCAAAATACCAAAATAGTACTGCGTTGTCTAAATTGTGACGTCAGCGCGCTATCAACATCATCACCAACTCATATTATGTGTCAACTGCTAGGGCACGAGCCTTCCATATACCACAGGTTGAAAACTGGTTATAAATCGACAAGCGGGCCCCGTGCGGTGTGGTGGTTGTTAACGAATGCTAATGCAGCCGGGACCAATTGCTTCACATGCTTTCCGAAACACGGAGGAGCTCGAGATGATAGGTCGCTTTACTTTAAACCTCTGTCATACCGGTAATTATAACTAGCATAGAGGTCAGACCTCACTTCGTTATTATAACCCTATGGTTTTATGTGACAATAAAGATTATCTTATCTTATCTCGTCTAATTTATACTAACTTGTTATTGGTTGTTGCTGGGCGACAACAAAATGGAAATACCACCATGATGGTTCCGTGCAGCGTGTCTTGTGAGGCTTCGACCCCCGGCCAGTGACATCACAGCATCGCTATTCGCTATGCTGCGGCCTTAATACTTGGGTGATTATCGCAATTAGATGCGAGCGGAAATAGCTTCAAGTAATGCATTCTGCATTTAAAAAAATACTTTGTGATATTTTTTAAAGGTCTGGGACGTCTGAGGCGCCAATAGAATGACGTCATCAAACAATGGACTGGACGTAGCTATAGCCAGTAGAATTGTGCTACATAGGACCGCAGGAAGTTTTGTGTCTTGATCTCCAAACTACAGCATGAAAAACTAAAATGATGATGATTTTATTATTTTACCATTTTTATACATTAACGCCCTGTGTGGTGCCGGAGATAAAGAATTGCACCACCTCATCTCAACCCGTGGGTGTCGTAAAAGGCGACTAAGGGACCATTCCAGAGGATGGGCAGCAGCATCTCTCTGAGGTTACCTTCAACCTACTGCGATCGCCAACCCCCAAGCGTGGCGATTATGGCAAATACCCCCCATGCTATCCTTGGGGGAGGCTCTTGTCCAGCAGTGGACGTCTTTTGGCTGAGATGATGATGATGATAATGATACATTAACGGGGAAACTAAGCGGTCTATGAGGAAAATATCAAAACTATGGACATTAAAAAAAAGCATAATCCAGACCTTGAACCACAGAGCATAGTGCAATATCTGTATCCTGGGTGCTTAGTGTAAGTTTCATTTGCTATTCTATCACGTTAACGAGATTGGCAAAAAACACTCGCACTTTACCCTATACGCTTTATCTGTTTCGTCGTTAAATTCAAATTACAATCTGAATTTCTTTTTAAACTAGTTTAATTATAAAAAAACAAAAACACAAATGTTGAAAAAATTTCCACGAGCAGGATTTGAACCTTGCACCCTTCTGACATACCGGGTCAGGTGCTCTTCTAATTGAGCTATCGTGGTTCTAACCAGCCCGCCGAAATTATTCAACACTATTTACTTTTTACTTTGAAAGCCAAAGGCGCCCATTCAATGTCAACAACTACCGTCATTAACTATTATCAGTAGTTTAATTATTATCGGTATGTGGAACACAACAGATAATTAATTGATATTGCCTCCATTAAAAGTTATGGCAGTATCAAATATCCTGCAACCATACAGTTATATATGAATGCATGGGTACCGCTACAGCGCGCCCCACTTCTACTGAATATGAGAAACCAGTCCAAGAATCGATGCTTGGGAAAGTTGTATCGAGATGTTGCTTGATATTGGCAGGACATTGTTGAGAATCGACAGTGAACTTTAGTAGGACAAAGTAGAAGAAACCTTACTAATTTACCTAATATATCTAAAGAGTTCGTTTTTTTGTTTGAACGCGCTAATGTCTAGAATTACACGTAACATTTGAAAAAATAGTTTTGTATTTAAAAAAAAAAACTTTTATTTCAGACCATAGTCCATATTCACAATTACCAAATTCAAATACAATAAAATTAAAAAAATAAAATTACATCAGATTATTTGGTAGCCCAATTTTTTGTGGAAGGCTATATAGGCTGTTTGACCCTTAAAAACAGTCAGAAAAAATGCTAAGCGAATATACGAAGTGCTAGCGGATTTGGGCGACGACGCGATGCGACGTCGCCGTCGCGATGGTTCGGGAAACAGCTAGTCTTTTCTACAACAGAAAATTCGGCATAACACTGCATTCTCGGAGACGCAGATGGTTAAGTGGGACTCTCTCCCGAACTCCTCGTTAGAGAAATAAACTAATTAATAAACTAAAATAAATAAAAAAAAAAAAAAAAAAAAAAAATCCTACACTCACACCAATTATCTAGCCCAAGAAAAGCTTCGTCATGAAACTCGTTAAATGGTTACTAGACAACGTATACACATACTTAAAATACTTAAATACATACTTATTATACATCGAAAACACTAGACCCGAGACAATTTAGAAAAACAATAATCTCTAAATTGACCCGGCCGGGGATCGAACCCGGGACCTCAGAGATGGCGACTCCATGAAAACCGATGTACAAACCACTTGACCAAGGAGGTCGTCAAATACTTATATGCCGCCTGGGTGATCCGGCACTGCTTAAGCTTTTTGTAGTAAAAACCTAATCAAAACATTGCTCGTTTCACAAAAAACACAGAGCTGAGAAGTTTATTTTCTAGCACATTTTTGAAAATAATAGTGTCATTAATTAGTTCGATTGTCGAAGTCAAAGAAATAACAAGATGGCTTTTGCACGTCCATGTAGACATTGATAAGGCGTTTAGCGCCACGGAATAGATAAATAACTGTTCTGTGTTTAGCGCAATAGACTCGGCACATAACAATGCTCACTGGTCACTGAAACCTCAACTAATGAAGGACTAGCTTTACAATTGTAACTTTTGGAACGTGAATGCTATCATCCTCAATGTTCTTAATGCTCTTATCTATTTTTTTTTATTTAATAGGACAACCAACAAAATAACACAAATACAACAAAGTTGTTTTTGTACAAAAATAGACTTAAGCTAAGTGTCATCTTACTTATAGGCTGCCACGGCATGCAATGTAGACTAAAATATATTATTTAAATACTATACTCATTCAAAACATGTATATAATTAGCGAAAAAACAAATACAATTTATGATTACCTGCTTACATATAATTTTACGCAAATTTTATTGCGAACAAATATGCTCTTAGGCTGGCATGTAATACAAAGGCTAACAGAAACCCGAAAGAATTCAAAAACTTGTGGGAACAAGTCAGGGAATCCAAGTCGAGACCTCTGAGCCTCTGAGAACGGGCCTTAAGAGCGTTTACGCCGCACACTAGCGCCGCCAATGAAAAAAAACCATATCTAGTAATTAGAGATAGAAAATCAAATTATATAACTGTAACGTATTATTTAACTAAACCATAACATGTGAGGTGTTCATTAGGTGACGTAAAAATGCTAAATTACTTCATTCAGATAGTTTGTTGAGCATAATTTGATTTTCTCTCTCTAATTACTAGATATGTTTTTTTTTTCATTAGTGGCGCTAGTGTGCGGCGTAAACGCTCTTAAAGCACCACACGAGCGTTGGTGGTCTTTCGTCCTAAGCACAGATGAGCTCGAGAGGCCAGAAACCTAACCACGAGATAACAGAGGTTGTTAAATTGTTATGAACTGGCGAGATTTTATTACTAAATCTATTTATGTTTTTGTAAATCCAAGCCGGTTTGATTATAGCAAGAATCCACTTTTTTCTCGATCAAAGAAAATATTATTAAATACCCGCCCGCGGCCGCTGGCGCCAGTACACAAATACATTATTCATTATGTACGATATATATTTTTTATCGTATAGAAAAGTATGCAGTTTACAAACTATTATGGACGAAGAATTATAAAAATTACGATTGTGACATTTTTTTTCATTTATTATACTCCAAGAAAGTATTTGAATTTTTAAGTTCATTTACTTATAATCGAGGATGAAATAATAATCAAATATTTGATAAAATAAGATATTAATAAATTTTATACTAACTACTATATAGGGTCACGTTTTTATCACCGTCCAAACCTTCAACGAACCAACAACAAACGGCCAACGAACCAACGAACAACTCTTACTATTGGACCAACTCCCTAACTCGAAAATAAAATTCAGCTGTTCCATACAAAACATCAATATTCATTCGACCAAAATATATGGAACAGCTGAATTTTATTTTCATGTTAGGGAGTTGGTCCAATAGTAAGAGTTGATCGTTTGTATTACAGGAGCCATCTCAGAGAGTTTGGACGGTGATAAAAAAGTCAACCTGTATATTAAAGCTGCCCCCCGACCGCCTAACCGATCGCTTTGACTACGCGTATAGTTTATGACGTCATCTTGCCACCTCGCACCGCCTATGAAAGCAATATCAAAAGCTAAAGGCTATAGCTTTCGATATTGCTTTCATAGGCGGCACGAAACGACAATATGACGTTATAAACCACACATAAAGTCAAAGCGATCGGTTAGGCGGTCGGGCCCCTGGTAGCAATACACAGAAATTTCAATATGTATACTAATATCTTATTTTAGACGCCTGCACATAAACTTACCCAAAACTGTCAACCTACTTCAATACATTTTCAAACATATACTACTAAGGCATAAAGTTCAAGGTCTATTGAATAAATCTGACAGCTTGTGGTAGGTTGATGTTCAGGCATACGTACGTAGGTACTGTCGAAATATGCAGAAATGAGCTTGGGTTATACGTGAATTCTCCATCTACCTGATACACCAAAATAAATCGCCATAACATCAATGTTTGTAGCATTGTTGTGTTCCGGCAGCTAGAGATAAGATAGCCAGTGCCTCACTAGTTGAGGATCCCGGGTGAAGTGCGCTTCCACTAATTGACCTTATCATCACTTAACATCAGGTGAGATCAAGGCACTGTGCTTGCACGTAAATATAAAAAAAAAGTATTCAAAAGCACCAAAACTGTATGTAATCCTAGGTATATACCTAATATTTTTAAGTAATATCTTATTATTATTTAAATCTACAGTACACTGTCCCACTACTGAGCATGCCACCATCGTTGAAATGAAAGTCATCGCTATAATTGATGGATATTGGTTAAATCTCCTTGCCAAATGCCCGGAATTCAACCAGCGAGGCACTGGCTTTCTTATTTCTAGCTGCCAGAACACAACAATGCTATAAACATTGATGTTATGGCGACATATCTGGATAAGGTGATGGCAGCTAGCTAGTTATAAATGTATTAAATATTACTTTTTTTATTTCCAGTGCTGTGTGTTGCGGTGGGGTTGAGTAAC
Source organism: Eudonia lacustrata (assembly GCA_947562085.1). Classification (NCBI taxonomy): domain Eukaryota; kingdom Metazoa; phylum Arthropoda; class Insecta; order Lepidoptera; family Crambidae; genus Eudonia; species Eudonia lacustrata. Next base: position 5,322,086 of record OX387327.1, on the reverse strand, counting down.
GCGCGATGGGTCCGCCGGGGCCGGTCACAGCAGCCCAGGGACACCAGCTTCGTAGGAGAAGCCACCAACGAGCTCTCCACGGCCATTTTCCAGGTTAATTGAATTTGCTACACTATTGACACATTTTGCTTGGTGGTAGGGCTTCTTCAAAGCCCGCTAGCTACCACCACCTTATATGAGTTATGAATTGACTAAGTTAGTTCTTGTTCAAAGTTTAAGACATATGTTTTCTGTCAATAAAATTTCTATCAGTAAAATATTTAAATAATAATGGTTTTGAATACGCGAATGATTGATTACTTTCAACATCGTGTAGGATAGATTGGCTTAGATGCTGCGTTAATGAGTTTACTGTTTCCGGAATGCATATGCATTTTCTAGAAATCAATCAGCAGTACAGTAACAATGAAACCAAAAAATATATTTTCATTCCGCTTTTTCAAAAGTTGTCGCCACTTAACAGGTGTATTAAAATTATAAATAAATTAAGAGAGACTATAAATTTCATTGCTTTTTGCATACATCAATCGTGTATGTCAAGATTATAACATGTTGCGTTAATGTTATTTGTTGTATAATTATTTTCTGGTATAGAAAATAGCCATGTTAGGAAACAAATTGCAAGAGAAAGTCACTCGTTCGCGGGAGAGAAACTGGCTACGCGCCAGTATTAACTTTCCTGATACATTTGAATGCTTTCTAAATAGCCACAAGGTAATTTAAATATGCTAAAAATGTTAATGTTTCTATTTTCAGGGATACATTGAAGATGACAAGAACATCGCCTTCTCTCCTTTGGGTTATTCAGCTATTCTCGCCATATTGGCGGAAGGAGCAACTGGTGAAACCAGAGAACAACTGGTTGCAGCTCTCCATCTACCAAAAGACCAAAGTCTGACAAGAAAGACGTACCGTTTCATTATGGACAGACTAAAAAACACCCACGAATACAAATACAACCAACCGGAGTTAAAGAACTACTTTTACATCTACAAAAACTATACAATCAATGAAGATTACAAGCAAATCCTAGAAGACTACTATTTGACCGAGGTCAGGTCTGTTGAAAGGTATAACCCAGATCAACAATTCAATAAGCCAGTGGAACATGATGATCACAGTGAATTTATTGTAGATTTGCCTGATAAAAAACAAGATGATATTAAGAACGATGACATTCCTGAACTTATGCCTCCTAAACAGAGTGATGAGAAGCTGATATCCTTTGCAGTTGAGGATACACCAGGGAAAGTTGACATCACGCAGATTGAGTACAAACCAGCAAAGAATATAAAAGAGAAGATAAAGTTGGTTAAGGCTGATTCTAAGAAGGAGGAATCCGGTGATGACGAGGAGACTATGGTAGCCGTTGAAGCTAGAAACCACGCCAGAAGTCTGAAGGTCTTGCAAGACAAGAACGACATTGCATCGAGTATTTCAGTCAACAGCGTTGGCAGAAAATCTAGCAATAGTAAGATTATTAAGACTTATTAAGCTTTAAAAACTGTACGAGTAGAAATCTACTCGCGTTTATTTTACATAATATTTATGCTAACGCTAGGATAAAACAATAATAGTATGTAAAATAAACAATACTTTGTTGTGTAGCACACAACAAAGTATTTTGTTTCACTAGCCGATTCTTTTTTTTCAATTATTGATATTTTAAGCTTTTGTGATGTAAAATGATAAAAGTAGTTCAAATTGCTATCCTTAGGTTCATTACATGTTTTATACTCAGGAAGTTAGTAAGCAAATTTAATTGGTATTACAAAACGTGTATTTGATCTCTGATGTCACTCTTCCAGCACCCAACCATTCCCTGATGATAATCTTCAACGGAATGTACTTCCGTGGCTCCTGGAAGAAGCCTTTCGACGTGGTCGAGTCCGGTGTGTTCTACAAATCCAACACGGAGAAGAAGCAAGTGTCGATGATGAAGACTAAAGGCACCTTCAAGACTGGGTTCCTCCCTGGCTTAGACAGCGAAGCTATACAAGTGCCTTATGATGTGAGTAGATTGCGGTTTGAAAATAAATTTAAAACTAACATTCTTATTGAGGGTGGTGTTTTAAGCAAACAACGGGAAGTTCTTTATCTCTTCTGATGGTAAGTGGCTAGCGATATGAACGTTCCGTATAAATTTATGGGTATCGAAAACTATACATCATAAAAATAATTAAAAATCTGTTTAAGCTTCTGCAAATGAAGCCCTTTCATACGATTTTCAGATTTATCCCTGTACTTGTAGTATAAGACAATATTACTTGCCAAACTTCATAGGTCAACGGCAAGTACCCTATGAATTTTGATTTCCTTGAGTGTCGAAATTTACGTTTTTTGCGACATAAACGGCCGTATGTTTTTTTTCATTAACTTAGAAGTATGGTTTTTTCACAGCTTCAAGGCACCGCAGACCTGAGTATATGGTTTTAATTTCAACTCGATACCTCCCTCCAAGCGTTCCCGAGATAAAGGGTCTTGACAGACAGACAGACAGACAGAACGACAGACAGACGGACAACAAAGTGATCCTATAAGGGTTCCGTTTTTTAATACGGAACCCTTATAGGATCTTTTACTACTTACTTACTATATACTTTTGAAATACTTTTGAAATACGGAACCCTAAAAAATAGATTTAGTAGAAAGTAGTCAAATACAGGTTTATGGGTGTTAGCGCCTGCCATTTTACGACCAGAATCAATCGCTTAGCGTGCCTCTTGACGCTTAAAGGAGCTAAGGTACATATAAGAAATTTGATCTTACATCCGGGACACCGTCATTTAAATGGCTGCTTAGCCTTTACGAATGTCATCGTGCTCGTGATTGTTGTCTTTAATTAGCTATTATTGCAACCAGCTGCAATATACATATAAGAGTATGTTATTACTAACTAATTACTACCTTACTAATATTATTATGTCAGCCGTAAGTGTCCCACTCTTTGGCAAAGACCTCACTTTCTCCACATCTTCTGGTCCCCAGCAACGTCATGCCTGTTTCTCAAGAGTCTATCAATGTTGTCCAACCATCTTCGTCTCGGTCTACCTGGTCGCCATTAATTGGAGTTCACTCCGTGGATTATGTTAAGTTAGGAATGATATATATCTATAACAACGCATTAAATTTTTTTGCCTTGTTATTTATGTTACCATGTTTTATGTGGGTACTAAGACAAATAAAATATTGTTGTTCCAGGGTGGTCGCTACGCACTCGTCGTGGTGGTTCCTCGGTCGCGCGACGGGTTGGCGCGTCTCACCGCAGACCTGCCCGCCACACCGCTCATGGAAATCCATGACAGCCTACAAGAGGAGGACTTGCAGCTATCCATGCCGACCTTCTACGTGGAGACGACCACCAAACCCATCACAGCACTGGCTAAGGTGGGGTTGAAAATTCAAAATTCAAAATTCAAAAATCATTTATTCAGTTTAGGCTACAAGTAGCTTTTATTAATGTCGCTATGCCATCGGTTCGTAAGTCTACTCTGGGCGGGAGATCTTGCACTGAGAAGAACCGGCAAGAAACTCAGCAAGTGTCCAGCTCTTTTCTCCCTTACAGCGTCAAAAAAAAATAAAAATTGGAAAATGCCCTATCATAGCAGGACACTTTCCATTACAAAAAAAAATTTTTTTTGTAAAGCCTTGATCTCACCTGATGTTAAGTGATGATAAGGCCAATGATGGAAGCGCACTTCACCCGCGATCCTCAACTGGTGAGGTACTGGCTATCTTATCTCTAGCTGCCGGAACACAACAATGCTACAAACATTGATGTTATGGCGACATGTTTAGATAAGATGGTGGTAGCTAGCCAGGCGGACAAACAAGCCCTACCACCAACCAAACCGAGTACACAAACATGTACCCCCCGCTGGGAATCGAACCCGGGACCTCTGGGTCTACACCGGTGGTCTTAACCACTAGACTACAGAGGCGGATAAGTATTAAAAATAAGATACGTTACCTGTAAACCTTGTTGATAATTTAAGTTTTTGTTTATGTTGTTTCAGTTTGGTGTAAGCAGCATCTTTAGTCGCGACGCCGAGCTGTCGGGGGTGTCATCAGCCGAAGGTCTATTCGTGCAAGAACTAGTCCAGCACGTGGCTGTGAGAGTGGACAATGCTGATTCGTCAGCTTCGCAGCTAGCAGGTAACTTTTTAATGATAACAACTTGCACCTGATGGCAAGTGAGGATAAGGCGGTCGAAGTGCACTTAACTTAATTATCCCCATAATTCTCAACCACTGGAAAAAATACTATTAAATATTTTTTGAAATGCTATGTGACAAAATAAGATGAAAACTAGCTTGTCGGAATTAGCACACGCTCTTCTATCAACCAAATGGGGTACATCATAATATTACTCTCTTCCATCTCACTGATAACACTTTTTAAACATTATTATAAAACACAAGCTGTGTTTTGAAATGGCTTTCTCTTAATATTGACGACCTCCTTGGTCGAGTGGTTTGTACACGGGTTTCATGGTGTCGCCATCTCTGAGGTCCCGGGTTCGATCCCCGGTCGGGTCAATTCAGAAATTATTGTTTTTCTAAATTGTCTTGGGTCTGGGTGTTTTCTATGTATAATAAATATGTATTTAAGTATTTTAAGTACGTTTATCCGTTGTCTAGTAACCATTTTAACGGGTTTCATAACAAAGCTTCTCTTGGGCTAGGTAATTGGAGTGAGTGTAGGAAAGTTTATTTATTTAACTTTATTTATTTAATACTACTAAGATACTTAATAGATTTGACACTTAAAATATTAATACAAAAAAAAACACATATTCATGGTGATTGACATATTTATAAATATCTCTGTTTGCTGTGTTATTTCTAGTTTTAAGTTAATTTGTATAACTGTTTGAAATTATGCATGCCGTTGCAGCCTTTAATTAAAGCAGCGCCTGTGTAATAGTTATAGGGTTTTTAATGTGGGGATGTCTTGGGGTAAGCTTTGCTGGATGTCCTAAAATAAATTAAAAAAAACAAACAAGACTGAAATGCGAAGACGGTAACTTCTTAGCTTATGGCATATTGTATATTATCCTTTCTTAAGTTCGACGCCGCCCTACATTTCAGAATATTAATATGTAGTATGTATGTAGTATGTATTATGTATGTAGTATGTATTAGTATGTATTATTATATTTATTGGTATGTTTTATTTTTTTTGTTTATTAATATAATTAATTATTGTGGTATGCTTTACATGTTGTCTGCACATGCCCGTGGAGTTACAGCATACCAATGTTCCTGTGTCCTTGTTTGTTTTATTTTATTTTCTGTTGTAACTCTGTTATGTGTGACTAATAAATAAATAAAATTGTATACTTATATGGGTAGTATGTGTTCTTTTAATAAAAACAATTGAAAATCATAAATTCTTATTATCTTCCAGCTGCCGCTGTTGACACCGTCGAAGAGCTCAAAAGCCTCCCCCTCCATTCGAAGTCACTAAGAAGGTTCAATGTCGAGCACCCATTCTTGTTCTACATAGTCGACTGCTTGGACAACCTCGTTGTCGTCGCTGGCAAAGTCATCGACCCCGAGCAACCGACGCCATTCGAAATTTAAATAAATAAAAAATCATTTTCAAGTATAGAATAATAATAATAGCAATAATACTAAAGTTGGCTTCTATGTATATTGATGTAAAAATATTACTAAAAATGAGATTAAAAGATAAAAATGTGTTCGTATCTTTCGTATAATATAGTTAGTTTATTAGATAATATATTTAAATTGATATATATATCAATTGTTGTCTAAAAACTTGCGTGTTTGATTATTGTAATTTTTGTAGAAGCCAATTATTGTATTACATATTCGACGTATTTCAACTTTCCAACCTTTTTTTACATTTTAATTGTTGTAAACCTGTAAGGCAAGATATTCTATTTTCAAATTACTTTATCACCCTTTTTTGCTGTTGAAACTAGCCACTTGCAACCTTTTTTTAAAAATCAGATGCATTTGATAATGAAAAAGTACAGAGATTAGGTTAATTTAGTTATAATTTAGTTAATTAAGTATTATTATTTATTTATTTTAACGGCAGATGTGATAACGTTTAAGATTTATTAAATTATTTATTTTGAAATTTCTTGTATTTGTTTTATTTATAATTTCTTATTATTTTTAATCACGGCATTCATTTTTTAATGATTTGATGATTACTGTTTCCAAATTTAAGATGCTTTACCATTAGGTAAATAAGATTTCAGTGACGGTTTATGGGTAATGACAAATGCATAATATTCTTTCCTTTTGAGTTTAATAAGAATGTAGAATTGTGAAAACCATACGTGTATTTCCTGTGATAATTCAATAAGCGAATTTACGCTATTTGATCTCATTTGCTAACGCCTGTGCTTGTTTGTGAGCACGTTATAATAATGAAATATATGAAATATATGAAATTTTCAATAACAACACAGCAAACTTAAAATATTTGTGACATTATTTTGCAAATAACGAAACGTTTTTTGCAAACATAAAATGTAGGTAGATCAAGATATTTTAGTTAAAAAAATACAAGACCTGTTACATTTCATAACTCCAACGGACACGCTGGTCGTGGCCGTTAGTGTATAAAAAAATTCTTAATTGAGCAAATAAAAGTCGCCAAGGTAAAGTGTAATTCACAATGGAGGCCGATAAAGAAAATACAAACAGATTAAAATCGAAAACAAGGATTCCTTTACCGGTTGAACCCCTGCCGGCGCTGCCTAAACATTTGGTCGAGAGCAATAAGAAGCAAACAGTCAAAGAAACAAATGAGAGATATCCATTGAAGACTTTGAATTCTCACCAAAACTTAGCATTACCTGGTCCTAGTGAAAAGCCTAAACATGTCGAGGTCAGGTCTAATATTAAATTAGATACAAAACATGTTACAAGAAGACAGTTAGTAGAAAATTTAGATTGGAACTACACTGTGTTTAGAGACGAGCGAGCTGACGATGATGATAGAGTTATCGTTTTAAGTGACGATGAAGATGGTAGTAGAAGGGGTGTTAGCAAAAAGGACGAGTATAAGTATTTTGTAGAAAACAGGCAAAGGAATTGTCTTGGGGAGGCGAGGGCGGCCGTGACGCCTGTGTTGAAATCACCGGCTTTAGAACCGAGTAGAGGGAGGAAATTGAAGAGGAGTTTGAAAAGGCCGCATAGCAGGGAGCTGCAAGGGCTGTCCCCAGTGGCTAAGGAGCAGCGAAAGATCGAGGAAAAAGTGAGGCGCAAGCTGCATTTCAATGAGCCCTTACAAGAAAGGTTGATGTCACCTGACTTTCGTAAGTAACTTTTTTATTAAAACTATAGATGTGGGAACATGGTATGTTTTAGAAAAAAAACTAAGAAAAGAGGAAGTTACACTTAGTTTTAGATAGGTACATAGTAATTTGGTTTCGGTACAAACAGCTCAAATGAGTGATTTTAAAACCATTAAAACACACTCATTTAAAACTAGTGATGTTTCATTTTTGTTATTAAACACCGTATCAATATTAAACCAGGTTTAGATTAACACGTTTTTAGAACAACAGAGCATAGCAAAACCTACTCGTGCCTACATATACTTAATTGCAATTTAATCACATTTGATAATTATAGGGCTTCGTAAGAGTAATGGTCTCGTATGGTTAATAGCATTACATCGCCTGCGATTAAGAATTTGAGCTATACACCCATAAGCCATAACATTCTCAAAGCGTTCGACATTGAGTAATTTCGATGCTTACTCATTGCTCAAATGAAGTGTAAATAATATCGTCGATAAGTCAAAATCTTTTGAGTGTAGTCAACAATAATTTATTTGGTATAACGCGACCCACTTTGATGAGGAATAAATTTGGTTAAATAAAACCGGCGCCGGCGTGAGTGTGCACGAAGGCATAATCTGTGTGGCTCTTTGATTGGACGGACTAGCGAGCCGTTTGAAGTGAGGAAAAAACAATATACAAAATAATCAAGATTATTCAAGATGTACCCAATACGCTTTGTAGGCAGTCATTGTGCAAAGATATGTGCAAAGATATTTTGGGGGAATATCCAAAAGTGGCATCTAATCTGTCATGTACGAAGTGGAAGGAATATTTTTGTTGACGGATTTGCCCCTAACGACTTTAGCAACGAGTCGGATGCGTCAATATTTAGATAACCGGTAAACAATTTTAATATTAATATTAGGTTTACAAAATACTTTATATACAGTCTTTTGCAAACTTTTAGGTCTGACTTAGACTTAAGAATTATAAAGTATTAATAAAATGTTGCATCGACCATTTCATTTATTTCTTAATTAGTTGAAATTTGCTTCTCTGCATTATGTCTATAAAATTGAATAACCTCAGTTATCATATTTTTTTACAATCGAGAAAGATATCAGGAGTAGAGATGAATGATGTTGGCGGAATTGGCAGTAATGTAAATAGTTGTGACTAGTTATATTTAGTCACTTTACCAGTTAGAAATATCAATATGTTTAAGTAAATTTGATTGAATTTGACAATAAATGACCGGTCAAATACGGTTTTTGACAATCGTGACTGGTCAGATTCAGTCATTTTACATCTCTAATCAGGAGTTACTGCTAGGTTTATGAAAAAGTTATATAAGTAACACAAACCTAGAGTTCATTGTATACTTATAGTCAGTCCGATTTTAATAACATCATCAGCAGCTCATTTTTATATCCCCACTGCTGGGCACGAGCCTTCCCTACGGATGGATAGGAAGAACGGGCCATAAACCACCACGCGGGCCCAGTGCGGATTGGTGGTTGTTAACGACTGCTAATGCAGCCGGGACCAACGGCTTTACATGCCTTCCGAAGCACGGAGGAGCTCGAGATGATAAATTTTTGGTCACCCATCCAAAGACCGGCCTTTGCGAAAGTTGCTTTACCGACCGGGCGCGTTAACCGCTGTGCCATCGAGCTCCCCAGCAGCGCTATTTTAATTACGCGGGCACCCTTACAGCAGCGCTATTTTAATTACGCGATTTTAATATACCTAGGTTTAAATTGTTTGGCTATGAACCTTTTTTTTTTTTGACTTAACTTAACTTACTTTTGACCCCGTTGCTTCTAGAGAAAGCCTTTAGCCAGTAATGCCAAACCTTTGTACAGGTTCTTTGTAATAGGATCACGTATTACAAAAGTGACAGATTATGTAACGCCCTGATAGGAGGGTATGGAATGTAATATACACGAAACGTTTATATTAACCCTTAATCGGATATAAGTCGATTGAAAGGGGTAACCAACCCCAATAAAAACCAACCCTTATCAATTCCTAATTCCTGCCGCCGATTACTAAAGCCCTTTATCACTTGTTCTTATAGATTTAAAAAATATATATTGGTTGCGTTCACATATTATTGTTTTTTACCAAAACAAATCTACATGTCTGATGTGGCATGTATTCTACCATTGTTTGATTGAGGGTTAAGACCGAACGATGATTGAGGTGTCATTCGCTATAATTCATAAATCTCCACCTCGGTGGCCGAGTGGCAAAACACTCGGCCCGGTTCCCGAAGGTCCCGGGTTCCATTCCTAGGTCGTGCAAAGTGTTTTGGATTTTTCGATGCACAGCCCGGGTTTGTGATCAATAACCCGCATTTGGCTAACGTGGTGATTAAGCCATTACCCATCAATTGTAGTGATGACTTGATTTCAATGATGGAGGCCTTTGCCCAGCAGTGGGACAGTAGGTTTTCTATTTTACTTTTTCTGGTGACACTACAAAAGTAATATTCACTGAAAACATCTTAGCAGGAAAAAGAAGAACCATGTTTGCTCTTATAATAGTTTTATTCAGTAAATTGTGTTTGGCCGAACTGTTAGCACCCAAAAATTAAAAAGCAGTGTAAAAGTTTAGTGCATACGTCAGCCTTCCCGGTAGCATAATAGTAAGTGCAGCCGCCCGGATTGCGGAAGACCCAGGCTCGACTCCTGGCTGGGTCAGGTAGGCATTATTTTTCATTGTATTTTATAAATACTTAGTTCAGCTTCAGTGCAGCAATTAACAATTAAAAAAAAAAAATACTTATAACATTTATTTTCGAATATATTTTTAAGGTAACTTTGTAGTTTTTTTTACTTAATTAATTTATTAATTGGTTGTCATTGTCAGGCAATGCAGGCCCATAGATACCTTACAGGCTAAAATAACTATATAGAAATAATACAGTTTTGTTATTAGATAACTTAAGTGTAGGAACATACTATGCCGAAATTACGCGACCGAAGTTCGGCGTTTTCGGCCTCAGAGGTTAAATGCCATACGCTATAACGCAACGTTATTTCGGTATTATGTGTCGTCAGTAATTCAAATAGCATTGTAGGCGTAATCATGCCGAACTTCAGTCGCGTAACTTCGGCATAGTGTGTTTTTACACTAATAGCTTATGTTAGAATTATTTATTTCGGTAGCAACAGGCAGCTTCCCTTTAAAGCGCCTATATACACTACACACACAGACTTATTAGAGATTACATCACTACAGCCTTCAGCCAGAAGTCCTCCTCTATGTAGGTGTCCAGAGCATCGAAGTTGGGACTCGCACCACAAACGACTTTAAGCTCGTATTCTGGCGCGACCGTTGCCGGTTTCACACGAAGGCAGAACAGTGAGGCAGAACAGTGGGACAGAACAGTTTGAAAGGACAGTGGCGTTTAAATTTAGGACAGTCAGTTCGCGTATTTAGCGATGGAGCGTCGACGACAACGGCAACATTTACAACAGTTGAAATTGCAGTACAAATAGCTCTGGATCATCATCATCTCAGCCAAAAGACGTCCACTGCTGGACAAAGGCTTCCCCCAAGGATATGAGGGGTATTTGCCGTAATCGCCACGCTTGGCAGGCGGGTTGGCGATCGCAGTAGGTTGAGGGTAACCTCAGAGAGATGCTGCTGCCCATCCTCTGGAATGGTCCCTTAGTCGGCTTTTACGACACCCACGGGAAGAGATGGGGTGGTGCAATTCTTTATCCCCGGCACCACACAGGGATCATCAGCTCTGGATGAGCTAATTGTAATTGTAAAGAATGAAATAAATAGGAAAGAAAAACTTTGGATCAGACCCTGGATAGCAAGAAGATCAGAGCTTGGTTGTTCAATTCAAGTTTTAGAAGAAATAAGGACTGAAGGTCCCAAAGAGTTTAGACTGATTAAGCGTATGACAAAGGAAAAGCTCTTTGCACTGCACTGCCCTCGCGTTCACAGGAGTCTAGCCACAAGACAGACGAGCGAGAAAGGTGGTGGGGGTAGCAAACTGCCCCGAAAAAATAGACCGGCGAGCTATTAACTGTTTTGCCTTGGTTACTGTCAAGACAGTACTGTTCTGTGCGTTCTAACAGTAGCAGTACTGTGCTGCCCACTGTTCTGCCCTCGTGTGAAATAGGCATAATGTTTCAAATCATGACTCATTACGATAAACACGCAACTATTACTGTTACATTGTAATGTAATGTTCTTTAGAACTTACGAAAAAGTAGTAACAATGAAATGCCTTCTTCTTGCTAACACAGATATTACTATTGTACTTTCTAAGGATATTGTAAAATAACATTGATTCATGTCATTATCTTTCGTTATTAAAAGCTATTCCAATAAGGTATATTATACCGTGGCTATTATTTACATAGAAATTAAATAAAACACGATTCTAAGAATGGTCAAAAAATAACACAATACTTATACATAACACATCTGTGACCCTAAAAACGCCACTTCGAGCAATTCAAATTATTTTTATATTATGATTCATATTAGAAATCGTAAAATAGCCACTTGCAAGCAATTCACGTTATGATTCCAATTCAATTCATATTTTGCAATTCATCTGTTTGACAAGTTTCTATGGAGATTCTATAAATATTCGATATGGAACATTTGTCAAATAGCAGAATCATAAAAAGTTACTCAAGGGCAACATATTTCAATTCAAATAGTGCATATTTCCGAAAAATAATTAGATTGGCAGATCCGAGCATTGTTGCTGAGATCTGGGGAACTATTTTTGAATCACACGTATGACATTGTGTTGTCGCATGCGACATATGTCGCACTCGTCTTCCAAGTCGCATGTCACCGATTTTCCGTATTTTAGAATCGTTAGTTTCCAGTGCTGCCAACATAATACGAAATGTTGGATGTTAACCGATCCACGCAAAATTTAGAGAAAATCGGTAACAACCGCAATGAAAACGGAACGTAATATCCATGTTTCTATTGACTGTTAAGAGCGTTTACGCCGCACACTAGCGCCACTAATGAAAAAAAAATCATATCTAGTAATTAGAGATAGAAAATCAAATTATGCTCAACAAACTATTTATAACTATTTTAGTTAAATAAGACGTTACGGCCACTTTTAACTATAACGCCATATTTAACTAAACCATAACATGTCAGGTGTTCATTAGGTGACGTAAAAATGCTAAATTACTTCATTCAGATAGTTTGTTGAGCATAATTTGATTTTTTATCTCTAATTACTAGATATGTTTTTTTTTCATTGGCGGCGCTAGTGTGCGGCGTAAACGCTCTTACTTTGATTTTATACCTGTCTAGATAGAGCCTGGCCGTCAGAAAACGTACAAAAATTAACGGGCCAGTATTGGCTTGACGCGTTCCTCCGGCGGTCAGTGTCATTTGTGCCGTCAAGCAGTGATAAAGTCTCGCTTTTTGGTAAATTTGTTCGCAAAATTACCGTTTCCTCAATGAAATTTTGTCGAAACTACAAAGAAAAGATCTTTTCGAAAAGGAAAGTCACGTTCCATCTGTACTTATAGATAAATTTTAATAATAATTATAATTTTAACAATAATTGATTTCATTACGTAAGCAAAGCGGCCATGTTGCTAGTATCGGAATGTAGAATTCCCAATCCCATTATTGGTGGCAGTATCGATATTCGAAATGAGTAAAAAATTAATTTTGTTTGAATTTAATGTACGTAAGTATTTATGTAAGAAGGTATTATGTATGTAGGCTTGGATTTAGAGTATTTATGCGCGAATGTGTATAAAACGAGGTGGCTACGTTCTTGTAAAAAAATCAGAGATTCTATTGCACATATTAATTTTGTGAGGAAACATACAGCTTTCTAGTCTTCAAAAAAAATATTTTTTAATAATCACAGTACATACGATTTTGACGTATTAACATTTATAGATTACATAGATGAGACAATTCTTCGTTCAAAAAATCCTGTCAAAAATAATGAGCAATTTTGTTGGCTGTAGGATGACCTAGTTCCAATCCCAGGTACCAAGTAGCAGCTGATCATGAATGCAGTCTTCTACATCAAGTGCACCTAATAAGGCTGGTGGTGGAAAAATATATATAAAATATAATGAAATTAGAGAACATGGAAAATGATGTAACGTCAAAACGAAAGTTATTTAAAAAACAAATACAAAGAGAAGGCCATTAATTGTTTTGCTTTGCTTATAATTTAAAAAAACTAATTTTAAGAAACGATTTTGATTATTAAATGTAAGTCATCCTGCCTGTCGTTCCTCTTTTATCCCTATTATATACTATACAAACATATCACAAGCACGCAGGCTTCCATTGACGCATAATTTTATTGTACTCGCTCTCGCTTTCAATCATCCATCAATTCTAAACACATCAGCTACTTTGATGCGTTATACCTACAAATACCTGATTTAAAAGTTATGTTATGTTATGAATTATGATGAATAATTTGCTGAGTTGAGTTGGTACATACTTTCCTAGTAGTTGTCGGTAACAATTACCAACACCAAACACCGTAAACACAAATAAAATCTATCAACGAAGCCATTTTAAAACTACTATTTTCATTTTAAAATTGTATTGTGCCATTAGTTGTTCTGTGATTGTAAATAAATGTTTTTTCCCTACTTTATTGGGAATTACGTATTCACTGGCAACCTTTCGCGCACACTGACACCCGTTCAGCGCTAGTGTCATACGCGGCTGTCACGCACACTTCGATACAAAAACCGGCCGCTTTGAGCGAAGCGTTTGTACCGCGACGCTCCGTCTAGACATGTATATAGTCAAAGCGCTCTTGAAAAAAACCTTTGCTTTTTAATAGAAAAGACTATCAATGTCACAACACAAGAAAAAATGTCTTCTGTTGTGAAACAAAAAAACGAAAACCTGTTTTGCTTGTATTTACTTATTTTGGCAGTTTCAAATTTATAAAGACACAAACAAACGAGTGACATGACATTGACACAACGCATTGATTTTGACGGTTATTGTATCAATCGCTTTGTGTCGCTCGACTGCAACGAGTGGGTGAGGGCACTCGTTGCCCTCAATATAAGAAATAAAAATATGGAAAGTCAAATGTCGAAAGAAAATCAGTAGATACCAAGCACTCGACTCGAGGCGAAGGAATCAAAAATAGAGACCCTGTATATCCTACTACGCCTATGCCTTCACCACCATCTTGACACACATTCTGTTGCAGTTACTTTTGTCCTATACATCTAAATAAAAATTCAGTTGAATCCGATCTGATGTCAGATAGTTGTAAAAATATATAATTTCTTTTATAAATCAACCAAGAATACAGAAAAAGACAGTGGAAGTATGTAGGTACTAAAAAGAAAAAGAATAGGTGTCTTAATCGGGATACACCTATAATCGACATTTTACATAGTACATATTTCCTTTCTTTAAGCTTGGGCCCAAATGAACAAGCAAAGCACCTACCACAGAACACAAGAATACCAATAATATAGCTAACTTTAGATCAGATCAGATCAGATCAAAATATTTTTTTAACTACCTAAGTCTAAAAATATTAATCATCCTACGAGTATTTATATGAAATGTACCTTTACCTTTGATAATTATTGATTAAGTAAATGACACGTTAAAAATTTTGTGTCTTTATCGCACAATTTTTTTTAAAATTGACTAACTCTTTAGTTCGCGTAATTGTCCTTTTGTTTCATTGTAGCTTTGAAGGGACTGGATTTTTTTTCTTTTTAATGTCTGCTATTATTAACTAGTGGAACAAACACACTACACTCTACAATTTTTATAGTGTTTAAATAAATACATGCTAAGAAAATTAAAAAAACGTTAGTATGAAAAATAAAATTTTATAAAAAATCTTCATACAAAACTCCAATTTCATAAGTAAGGACCTATTATATTCACTCGTATTATACCACCCACCGCTCACTTTTTTGTTTTTTCCCGTGCGCAGTGAAGCGGAGCTACATGAATTGTCACATCCGCGACTATGCGTTGGACACGTTCACGTATTTACTGACGGTGGAGCAGCGACCAGTCACGCCGAGAATCTCCAGCATCACCCGAGCCTGCGTTATCAACTGGCTCATGAAAGTCCACGTGCGTATGCTCAGTTCCTTCCTTATTTATCCATGCCACATCAATCGACAACTAAGCAGTTTAAGACATTATCGAAAGATGACTTGCTTAGTTATCGAAATAATTAAGTTGCAGTATCATGAAAGATAGATATCACTTTAAGTAACTCTGATGATGGGTATATAACTGTTGCAATGCCAACCCTAAAACCTTATTGATAAAGAATAACACTACCACAAACAATGTTGTTTCCCGCTATCAAAATTGAACAGAAATTTATCTTCAAGTTTACATTCTGGTAGTAGGTTTTTGCCCAGAATCTGACTAGAAGGCAACCACTTTAGTACCCATTTCTGCTACCAAGCAGTATTGTTTCAAATTGCTGTCGACGATTACTAGATCCAGTAAAATTACAGAACATAGAAGCATGGGAACTCAAGCTTCAGCTTCTTCAACGAGTGTGTTACCTTTGATGTTGCAAGTGTTCATTAACTCCGCTTTAATCCAGGCGGGTCGTGTGACGACATAAAAGTATCAGTAACATTAAAAAATATATCATTTTCTTACTAACCAGGGTGTAGATGGAAATCCAGCCACTATACAAACAGCCGTCTGGTACCTAGACTCCATGCTGGCCACGGGTCTGGTGCAACTGGATAAGCTGCAGCTGATCGCGGCTGCCTGCTATTGGGTGGCCCACAAGCTGCACGGCCCGGGCATTGCCGCCACTAGGCTGGTCAAATGCTCCAACAAGGCTTTCACAACTGAAACACTGATGTGCGCTGAGAAGGTTGTTATGGAAAGGCTGGTAAGTTCACTGTCTTAATTCATCATCATAAAATATATGGTTATGCTTATAAACGTCCCACTGCTGGATCAAGGCCTTCCCAAATGAATAATGATAATGCTGGCCCAATTCGGGTTGGTAGAAAGGCTTTCGTGCTTTTCGAAGCATGGAGGAGTTCGTGATATTTTTAGTTTTTCATGAAAAAAGCAAAAGAGCAAACCATTGGTCTGCTTTTGATGAATTTTGATAACTTTTATTTTCTTACTTTTACTATATTTTCTACTTTTACTGTTTACTACTTACCTGAAGATTTGTCATGGGTGCAATCGGTCGAAAGAAATTAACCCCGTTAAAAGCCTTATCTCTGTAAAACGAACTTGTTTGTGAATTGTTGAATGATCCAACAAGATTTTTCCTTTAGAAAAACATTAATTAATAGTTCTTTAATGTAACATACGTTAAAAAACTATGAAATGGAGAAAACGTAAAAAATTTGAACTGGTTTATTTGGCTTTTAGAAAGAAACTGTTTAATTTCTTTATTTATGCTGACGATGATGATGTATGATGATTTTGTTTATATGGAATATAGAAAATCGAGATTAAAAAATGAATGAACATACTAAAAATGAATTCTCACTGCTCCAATTTCTTATATTGCAGAAGTTCCCTCCCCAACCGATTGTACCTCAAGAATTCATCACGTACCTTTCATGGTGGTGCGACCAAACTCACCCTGGGGAAATAGAAGTGGCCGCCACCTTCCTCTGCATGTCTGGTCTCATGGTGGACAAGAGCTTATGTAACGAGTGCCCTTCAGTCGTCGGGGCTGCTTCGGTCCGGAACGCGCTGTTGTTACTCAGGAAAAAGGAGTTGATGATACACCTTCAGATGTGTCCTGTGTAAGTATGTGTAGGTTCGAATTGATGATGTGCAGCTGGTTTATGTACCTGTGGCTTGATTATGGGTCTCATGATGGAGAAGAGTTTATGCAACGAGTGCCTGTATTTTGTCGGAACACACGATAGTTGCTTAACCAGAAAGATCTGATGTTACACCTTCAGATGTGTCATGTGTAAGTATGTTTAGGTTCAAATAGATAATGTGCAGTTCTGTTTTATGTACCTCTGGCTCAATTGTGAGTCTCATCTTAAAAGAGTTTATGCAACGAGTATTTGTGCGTCGTCGGAGCTGTAAAGGTACGAAACACACTGTAGTTGCTTAACCAGAAAGATCTGATAATTCACCTGCAGATGTGTCCTGATTTGTCCTGTGAAAGAAGGTTTAGGTTCGAAAAGATGATGTGCAGTTCTTTATAAGTACCTTGCCCATGGTTGTGTTATTTTACCCTTACTCTATTCTAGGGCTTGTAATTCGAGTAAGTATTCGAATATTAAAGCATGTATAACTCGTAAGTAAATATTATTGGCAAAACGGATTTACTTCATGAATGATTCAATGAGACAGGACTTCACATTAGTCTTTACGTTTCTTTCCTTATTCTTATTCACGATCTTAAGACTCGTCAACGCTTGAATTACTCGGAAACAGTCGCTTTCCAGCGCCAGTAGCCGCCCCGCCATGCAGACTCCATCATCCATATTCGATCATCGCTGGGTTTACGTGCCGAGCGCCCCTGCCTGTTTGTCACGATTGTGGAGCTGCGGACAGCACGTCAATGAACACCCTAGTGGTGTGTGGGGTGTGAACTGCGCAACAATTTGGTAGCAGTGGTAGGGGTAAAAGCCGCCAAGTTTGGTAAAAGCCGCTCAGCATCAGTGACCCAACCGTCGTCGTTAAAAACCATAATGGTTTTTAAGGAGCCCGTGGAGAGGCTTCACGAAGAGAACGTGGACCACGTGGACTATCTCCGTCGTTGACGAGTCATGGGAAGACGGCGGCAGTTGACGAGAATTTGTATGGCAAAATTTTTACACTTCTCGTAAGTATGCCGCCAGGTGGCGCTGCTTCAATGCCATACTAATTTTCGTTTTCATAAACGTAATCGAATGAATACGGATAGTAAACAAAAGTCACACTAGGCACCCTGATGTGACGTCACACTTGTTGACCAAACTTCAGTTAAGTAGTTGGACAGTTAGTAGTTTGAAATAACGCTTATTCAAAATGTCAAATGCTCGTTTAGGTACATTTTACAACATTGTACAATTCCTACTCCCTCCTCAAGATCCAACTCCCTCCTCAAGGTCGGCAACGCATCCGCGATTACTTTGGTATGCGGGGGTGTCCATGGGCGGCGGTGATTGCTTTCCATCAGGTGACCCGCCTGCTTGTTTGCCGCCTTCTAACATTTAAAAAAAAAAATTTTGCTGGCGGCGGTGATGACGTAGATTTGTTTATATATTTCGCGGGGGAACGCCCCGCTTCGTAGAAATCGATAAATCTATATTACCTAATACTTAAAGTGTAAACGTACCTCTTTTAAGCATATTGCGCGCACGTAGCAATGTGAGATTTGGTACAAATAAAGTCTATAAGGCGAAGGAATGCAGAATTTGAATTTGGTGTAACGGTTGAATTTCGAACAATGGGCGACCACTAGTTAACTTAAATTAGCGTTGCAATGTCGCGTTGTAACATATAGCTTATAGCGCGCCCGGTCTGCGAGTGCTGAGGTGCTTAACTTTCGCAAAGGCCGGTCATCGGATGGGTGACCAAAAATGTATCATCTCGAGCTCCTCCGTGCTTCGGAAGGCACGTAACGTATGATAATGATGATGATGATGAATATTTGTAACCTAAAAAGTTAGTAATAAACACTGAATTGACGGAACAAAATAGTGACGTCATAGTTCACCATTCCCATACAATTTCAATTAAAAAAAAATCGTGTTGACAGTTGCTAAATTTCTCTATAACAAGTAAACTACCCAATTGGGTACAGCATAGTTTCGAGAGATGAAATGTAGTTTAAGGCAACGCGACGCATTGAAAATTTACGTGGCGGGATCTTGATTTTTCCCAATAATCACAAAACATATGAAAGTGACATTTGATGACATGATTTTTAATTTAATTAACTTCATTTTGCTAGTTGCAGAAACACGATTTGTCAACTTTTATAACAGAGAAAAAAATATCAAAGTAACCTCTTTTAAAACAAAGATTTGCATTTTACAGGTTAACCAGACCGTTTTAAACATCTAAAGGACATCAGGCACATTTGACCCAAATATGTAAAAACTTATTTCTATTATCACTAAGCACTATGTGTCATTATATACCTAAATCAGTATCACCTTTATTTTTAAACTCCTTTAATTGGCTGAAATTAATTAATTAGAAACCGAAACTACGTCTATGAAACTGACACTTTTGTGGCCGCCATCACTATTTTTTTTGCATAAGAACACTCTGAACTATGAAAACTTCAGAGAAAGAACATGGCACATTACATCAGATGACAATGACATTGACAGAAGTTGGCTTGATTTCTGTATTTCTGAGGATCTGTCAGCCAGCCTGTCACTGACAATGTCAATCACTGTCAACTGAAGCGTTTGGTTACAACCACATGATTAAATGAACGGTACAGAATTCCGCACTCTCCATCAGTATCATGTTTTTTTTATTTTAGATCTTTGTGATCAACAAGAAAGCATAATAAATAATTTTATTTTGAATCGGTACAGCCACTTTTAGTCCAATTTTCGAGAAACTGGTGTTCATTCAGCACTTAACGAAACGTTTGGTTTGAATTACTAGTGTTGCTATACTAGTGTCAGTGTTACCAAAGAAAAATATTTCAAATATGAATAACTCTTCTAATAAAAATCTTTGATACACTCTGAATAGTTTTCACGATCCACTATTTACAAACCTACATTGTTGTGCAAACAGAAATGCTATACATTCTTGGGTCTATTGTCAAAGGAATTTGCCTGATGTCCTTTTCTTAGTAGATTAGTCTTAACACACACTTCAATATAGTAGTTTTTTTTTTTTAAATAATTTGTAGTTTTAATTTGAAGGAAAAAAAACAGGTTTTCTTATGGTACGTGGCAAACGCTCCGTATGAGATTAATTGTTTAGCGGTGCGTCGCCTTAACCGTATAACACATATTGCAGACATAAAATATATGCTATTTTAATAGATTGTAGGTATGGTTATATTCCATGACTCAAATTTTTTCAGAAACCCATACTAAACGTGATAAAGGTTACTAGAACCGTTATATGAGTCTTTCAAGTCTAACACATATATGTCATAGCAATTAATGTTGTCTGCAATTAATGATATCAATTAAATAGCGATGGATTTCGACAAAACTTGTTTGCAAGTTTTATCAAAGTATGGGGTCAGTGGATTAAAAGGTCATAGCTTATACATTTTATTCGCTAGTAAAGTCTGACTTGTTATTATATTCTTGGACTGATTTTGTTTACAGCAATATAAATAAAACGTTGGCATTTAAAAGATAGGTGTATTAGCATTTATTAGTTTACAAACTCAAGGAAAAAAGTGAGACACAATCTAAAGGCTAATTTGGGTAAAGCCAGACTTTTTGTTGAAAGTAGATTTATATAATAAGTTAACAAATAAATATACAGAATAATGTATAAAATTATGTTTATCTTTATTAGACACTTATAAAAACATAGATGTTTTTAAACGTGTTATGTTAAAGAGATATTAAAATATAATTGCAAAAAAACAATATTACATGCACAACTTATTTTTCGGTTCCCGCATCAATTATTACGTATCCCGTATTCGCATCACTTAATTTTCAGACCATAAATCCTCTTTAACCGACTTCAAAAAAAGGAGGAGGTTATCAATTCGACTGTTTTTTTTTTATCGCATTTATAGACAAATGCGATACACAAGTAACAGCCCTTTTGTATAGAATTTTCTTGTAATCATATCATTAAGTGTGTCGCAAGGATTTTTCCAAAAATCTATTTAAATATTTGGTTTGTAGAATTTTCTGCTCTTGAGTTAATCTTTTTTTAACATTATTTAATAATACGTTAGCTATTTAGATTTATTTAATATTTTTTATTATTATCTAGGTATTGAGTTTATTTCCCGGTTCCCTTAATTAACTTTAGCGAAACAAATAAGCCATTAATTATTAGCATCACTATAATTTTCAGACCTCAAAACCTATTAAACTATCTGTTCAAGCGAGACACAAGTAGCAGCTTCCAATATCGTAGGCATAAAAACTACTTATTTAGAATTTGTTTACTCATCATCACCTATCACCAGCTCATTTTTATGTCCCCACTGCTGGGACACGAGCCTACAACTCCGCCACCAAAGAGGACATTTGGTAGTCGGCTTTAGAGCTGACGGCCCAAGCAGTGGTACACTGCGAGTTGTGCTCTTAGTGCAACGAGAAGTGAGCGAACTAGCTTGAGACACTAGTCTTAAAAGTACTGGATGAAGGATGCGTACCGGCGTGTTCTGATCTGGCGTTATGACCTGACGTAGATGGTCCCTTGTGCTTGCGCAAGGTTATTCTGACACCTACTTTGTAACCGGAAGGTTGGTAGGGGGTGTCAGTATAAACTTTAAAGTAGTGTATAGCGGGTTGCTGGGACACGAGCCTTCTCTGGATGGAATGGGAGAAGAGGCCATATACCCCATGCAGGCCCAGGGCAGATTCGTTGTTGTTAACGACTGCTGATGCAGCTGGTACCAACGGCTTCACGTGCCTTCCGAAGCACGGAGGAGCTCGAGATGATACATTTTGGATCACCCATCCGATGACAGGCCTTTGCGAAATTTGCTTAACCTTAGCAATCGCAGACAGGGCGCATTATCACTGCGCCATCTCACTCTTCAATTTGTTTATCGTTTTTTAATTAAGCAGATGTAGGACCGGTCCTCGGTGACGTATGAGCTTACTCGTACATAGCACATCGCAACTAGTTTGACTGCATTGTGGGCAGCGACACTGGTCTACGAAGGACTTGCTTACCTTACAATACTGAAACGAATTTTGCATCCATGGAAACCATTGCCCAGCAGTGGGACAGATATAGGCTATTTACTTTACTTTACTTTTGGAATACAACAGTACGACGCTGACCGACTGTCGGTCAAGCAATTAGCCCCTGGGTTAATGTCACCACTTTAGTTTAATTTCTAATGGCTTGCCTCCAGTTACAGATCAGCTGAGAAGAAAGCTTCCAACATCTCCTATACATGTTCTATACTGAGAAGAGCGGTACGGACCGTCGCCAGCCCCGCTTTCGAGTACAGGGCCCCCTTCGAGCATTACGGCACTCCACCCTACTACATCGCACAGAAGATCATTAACGCAGCGAACGAACTAAACGTTATGGACGTCAGAAATACTTGTTTGAACAAATAAGGTTTTAACAGTACCACAGATATAGATCCTTATAAAGCTACTGAAATGGGTGGCCTAAGCGGTTCAGGTCTCTAGTGAGACGTCGAGAATTATTCCGTAGTTCTACATGTAGAGAAAAACTTCAAAGAACAGTGCCCTGATTTGCGTTATGAAAACCGTAACGATATCGTAGCGACAGACATCCTGTCCGTCAATCAAACCGATTTTAAAGTCATTCGAACGACGTTAAAATCGGATGTTAGTTTTAAAATGGTTTCAACGGCAAAGTCGCTACAATATCTTTACTGTTTTTGCTATGAGAATCGGGGGGCAGGCGCAGGTCGCTTAATCTCTTGAGGCATTGTTACAGCGAGTAATTCGCCAACTCGTCCCACATGCCTACGGCCCGTTTGAGACGAGTTGCGGAAAATCATTTATCAGTGTTGTTGCAGTTGTGAAACGAGACGCGTGTAGCGTCATATGTACATGTATCTCGTTTTCACAACTGCTATAACATTGAAGTAATACTATTCTAAGAGCCAACGCTAAGGCCCCAGGGGTTGTTATGAATGTTCCTCTCAATTCAAAAGTAACTGTATGATGTAATAAGTTTATGAGGAAACTCGCGTATATTTTACATTTTATTTTGTTTTGATGTATCCAACCTTCCCTGGGCATATGTATAGACACTGAAAGGGAAGGGAAAGACAGTCTAAAATAAAATGTAAAATTAACGTGAATAGTACTGTATCAAGGGTTTAATGTTGATCCTAGGAGTTGATGTTTGTTGTTGATATTCAGATGTCTTTGTACCATATCCACAAACTATGTAAAATATTAAAAAAACTAAATAGATTTATTTTGATTAAGACTTTTGCCTATACATAGTCCTAAATAGTTTTTGCATTTCAATTAGTTTTTAATAATTAAGACTTGAGGGTGTATAAAAGTAGGTTTCTATAAAAATAAAAATATAATAAAGGTTTTTATATAATACTCGTAGTAGGGTTTTATAGCAAGCGACTATTAATGGATGAACAAGACTTAACCGTTAAAATAAAAGTTATATTATATTATTATAAAAGTTTATACTAACAGTCTATTATTATGTAATCTGTAGCATAAATGGTCAATTTAATTATCTGGATACTTACGCCAGAATGACGTGAAAATTTTATTAAATTAAATTATAATAATGGGCAGAGTTCTTATAACGTGTTATATAATTTATGTAAAGCAACAAAATTTATTGTTAATGAAAATACTGAATTTAGTTACTTCTCACTCACTATGGCCACAGAGGTTGTTGCAGATAGATATAAGATATAAGATATAGATAAGATAAAAAGTTTATTTGGTACTTCATAACGCACACACCATCATAAAACAAATAAGCAAAAGCTGTAGGTAGGTATATAGGTAGGTTTTATTATGTTTATAATGGTTTTATTTTATATAGGTAATAACTATACACCGAGACATTTTAGTGGTTATTTTCCCGCAGGTGGGTAGATCAGACTATGAAACTGAACAACTTTCCCCAAGAAACATAGGTCAAAAAACGAGATAATTTTTTAACTTTCCCATACAAACCATGCTCGGTCAATAGAGGCTTTGTATAGAAAACTGAAAAAATTATCTCGTTTTTTGACCTATGTGTCTTGGGGAAAGTGGTTCAGTTTCATGGTCTGATCTACCCACCTGCGGGAAAATAACCACTAAAATGTCTCGGTGTATAAAATAAAACCTTAAAACAATACCTACTGCACACAATAAAATAAGAACGCACTTTAAAACAGTGGGTGTGTGCTGTAGCGCAGAGCAAAAGGGCCATAGCTCAGCGATAATTTTGCTCAGACACATATACTGTACTGGGTGGAAATATCGAGTGCCACATGGATAGCAACTATCTTAAATATTAGAAATAGCACATTCTGTGTGACGATTTTTCAAAAATCCATAATTGCAATATTCATTATTCTCTAAAATAAAAGTAAGTCTCCATTGCTTACAATTTGCTATTGCCAATAATTAAAGTGGTTGCGGTGTATTTCAGGTGACATGACGGGTGAAAACAAAATTAAAAGGTAATTGTTAGTCTTCATGGCCTTCTGTTATTTTGATTGTGTTTGTTATTTATAGAAAAATAAACCTTATCTTATTACCTTACCAGTCAGTCGAGTCCCGCCTTACAAGCAATTTTTCAAAAACCCATAAAAGCAGAATTTATTTGTTTTTAAAAATAAAGGAAAGTAAGGAGTTACACAGAATGTGCTATTTCCAATATTTAAGGTAGTTGCCATTCATGTGGCATTCGTATGTATAGCCAAAGCCCTGGTATTCTGCTACAACTGATGGATGACTCAAGCGCATCACAGTGCCAGTCACCAAAGAATAAACAGTTTAAAAAGTGATGATTATCTTAGAAAGTTATTGTTTAAGCTAAACAAAACTATTTGCAAAAAATTGGTTCAAATTAATGATTAATAGATGTTGTTCCTGCCATCTGTCGATGGCTTGCTGTTTTATCAATCGTTAGAAATAATTCGTTAAAACGATTTTTATCGATTTAGCGAATCATTGTAAAATGCTTGTTGTTATCTTTTATCATTACATAGCTTTCAATCTTAAGAGCGTTTACGCCGCACACGGCCGCTAATAACGGCCACTTTTAACTATAACGCCGTATTTAACTAAACCATAACATGTCAGATGTTCATTAGGTGACGTAAAAATGCTAAATTACTTCATTCAAATAGTTTGTTGAGCATAATTTGATTTTTTATCTCTAATTATTAGATATGTTTTTTTTTTCATTGGCGGCGCTAGTGTGCGGCGTAAACGCTTTTAAGTACAGGCTACGTGGTATGTAAAAAAGAGCGTCCTATGTATCAAACTACCTACCTCAATTTAATTTACCTGCACTACTACCGAAGTATATAAGGTCACATTTTAACAACTGCAAACATTTTGAGGATAAATTCAAAAACTTATTTAAACTATTTTTATGAAAAAACCATAAATTTTTATACGTTAGTTTTTAAGAAAAACTTCAAAAGACATTTCGATTAAAAAGTAAAATAAAGCACTTTCGGTAGTTTCAATTTAAAGGAGCCGAAACAGAGAGGCCGCAATGCCTTCACCGCTTACACGTGGGTTGTTGTACATTCACAAAGTTAGTTTGCAACAGAAAAAAGTATGTGTAAATTCGTCACAGTTCTATTTTTATCAAGTAAATTCGCCACACTTTTATTTTCGACACAGACAGCAGAAAAATCAAACAATAAGTGAAGTAAAAACGTTATTGACCATAGTTTCATTCAAAGGAGCCGACAGAGAGGCCGCTCTTAAAAATATTACAATTTTTGTGTCAGGAAAAGTAAAAAAAGACTAGCCTGATTTTTTTTAAATGCTAGGGCCTTATTTCTCTGATATAATTAGATGTTTTGTCAAAATATTTGCAGTTGATAAAAAGTGACCTTATATACTGTAAGATAGAAATTATTATAAGTTAATCCAGAAGTAACTATATTTGTTTATTATAAATATATTAATGTAATATTTTAACTGATAATTGAACATTTTTATGGTAGATTTAGTTAATAGACATTTTTAACAATAACTTAACAACATATTATATTAACAAATAGGAATATTAAAGACTATTATTATATTGACTTTACGACTAACATGTTAGATTTTAATTTCAATTATAATTTAGGTAAAAGTGAGCGACTTAATATACTGACTAGACTTTGTGACATTAAACGTTTGCATATTTTAAATTGTTACTTTTATTTATCACAATATATTCTCTCAGTGAACTAATTGCTGCATTTTTAACCGCCTCTGTGGTCAAGTGGTTTAGACCCAGAGGTTCTGGGTTCGATTCCCAGCGGGGGGTACGGTTTAGATGGTGGCTAGCTACCACCATTCTTATCTAAATATGTCGCCATAACATCAATGTTTGTTCCGGCAGCTAGAGATAAGATAGCCAGTGCCGCACTAGTTGAGGATCCCAAGTGAAGTGCGCTTCCATCATTGGTCTCATCATTACTTAACATCAGGTGAGATCAAGGCACTGTGCTTACTCGTAAAATATATTTAAAAAAATGCACAAAGCCCAATCTCGGCTCTTCTCATCCAACAGCTAATTTATTTATTTATTAATTGCATATCACATTATATTAGACGAGGTGTTAAAAACATAAGCAAAGGTATACATGTGACGCCCTGCTAGGGCACAGCAAATAAGAGGGCTAACTATTTTTAAAATCTAGGTCATTCATTATATAATATAAATAACGCCATATTAATAACTGTTCGTACGGTGTATCAAAACATTGAGCGATGTCTTCTACTCGTAATCGTAATAGACACTATTGTTTAGGTCTTATAGAAGGTTCCAGCCATGTACTACTTACCTACTCCTTTAAAACAAAACAAAAATTTGAACTTGTCTCAGGTCTATTGTCTAACGACGACGAGCCCACTTTTATCTCAAATCTTTTACGTTCATCCAAAGTTTGTCTGAAAAAGATCACTGTTAATGATAAAACCACCCTTTGTACATGTACTTTTTGGCATTTTGACTTTTGGACATGAAAGAATTTGAAATCACAATAGGCTTGTGTCCACTATGAATGAATATAATGGATAGGGGTTTATAATGATTAATTATATCATAGAGAAGCCAACAAACAATTTTAATTGTTAAAAGCGTTAAAGATTAATAATATTTTTTAAAACGCGAAATTTATAATGTAAATGCTCAATTAAAAATAAATACATAAACCTTTATTTTCGATAAAATGCATAATAAGCTAAAGTATTACGCAGTTATTGAAATTTAGTCAACTAGCCTATTAAACACCCCTTCACTGTTAACCCGATTTACTTTCTTAACGAGTTTATAACAATGCGTCTGGATGAATCTTCATTCTTGCAGAGGGATAACAAGTAACAGTATCAGTATGAATTTTTGACAATTATTATTAAAATCATTATTATAATGTATTATGATATGACAACCTAAATGGGCATTTAATCTTCTTGACATTACCTAACTGTTACAAATTATGTTATAATTAAGAAATTGAATATGTTTATGTTAAAAACATCATTAAAAAAATACTGTTATTCTAATTATTTAACATTCAGAAGTATGTACATGACCTATTTGTACAATATCCTACGTTATAATGTTAATAAATATCAATAAAAAAAATACCTTTCAGCCTCAACACTCGTAATTACTATGGAATTCGAAAGCAAAACAAATTTTGGTTTTTACCCACTTAGATGACACTGCGCAAAATCATCCTTATGTTACACGTACGTTATAATAAGCGCAGCATATAATTAATTATGTATTTTATTTCATTAGAGAAAACAGGCCTTCCCCTTAAATCTCATGATTTAGTGATAAAAAAATGGGATAAGGGGATTTAAGTGTCATTAAAAGTAGTAAGAATAAGATAAGAAGGTAAGGTTGAAGAAAAAATCAACGAAGGTGATTTAAAAGGTGCCACCCAGTTGATTTTTTCTAGTGATATCATTGCTCCTGACTGTCAAGAGACAGTGGCCTCTCTAGTCTCTAAACACCCACCTCCTGCAGCAACATTTCGCCTCCCCGATCCACCTGAGCCTACAGATGCTAGGTAATGAGGTAATGTTGCCAGCATTCTTGGAACCGTTCCCATGAGCCCACAGCTGGAGGACATTTTTTATTTATAGGTTTTATTTTGTCTTTAGTTATCTTTTTTAATTTTTTCTTTAATATAGTTAATTATGTTATTGTGAAATAATATATTAAACTATTTAGTAATGCAAAAAAAAAAAAAGATATAAAAAATATGTATTTTTTTCTATTGTATTTTTAAATTTGATAATAAGGAGGAGGACCAAAGGAGGCTGTTTTATCACTAACTGACGGAACACAACAATGCTACAAACATTGTTGATGATATTATTAGATTAGATAATAGGGCTTATTGGTGGAAGACCATCAAACCTGTACTCCTCACTTAATCTCACGTTGTACCTGTTTTGAGACAGGTGGTCTAGCCACTAGACTACACAAGCGGTTAAACACCACTTGTAGAAATTACACTTCAATAAATACTTTTTAGGCATTTGTCCAGCAGTGGACGTTTTTTGGCTGAGATGATATGATGACAAAATACTTTGATTACGTTTCACTAAGTTCAAAGTCTAGCTAGTTTCAAAGTTAGCTGGTTAGACAGCTACCATATTAACAAAAAAAGGTTATCATATATTATATACTAGCGACCCGCCCCGGCTTCGCACGGGTGCAATGCTGATACACGCACGCAATCGCTATGTCCCTGCATTTTAAATCTGTAATATCTTCTTAAATATTTATTTCAATTACATGCTGTAAAGGGATTGATCTATATTAAATGCACAATGTATTTAAGGTACTTAATTGGATAAGGATTAATGCTGTATTGCTTAAAATCGCTTCTTAAATAAGCCATTATATCTCGTAAAAAGTAAAGGATAAAAAATGATTATTGTAGTTTATCCCTAAGAGATAGACATATACCATAGCAAACTTTTTTGTAGACTTTTTTATGGTGTACAATACTGTAGTACATTATTTTGATCTATCTCGTAGGGTTCAGCCAGCGTTTGCAATGTAAGCGCAAAAAATGTGAAACCTCTAAAATTATCAGTGTTTCTCTACTATATTATGCATGAATTTATACATATAAACCTTCCTATTAAATCACTCTATCTATTAAAAAAAACCGCATCAAAATCCGTTGCGTAGTTTTAAAGATCTAAGCATACATACATAAATAGGGACAGCGGGAAGCGACTTTGTTTTATACTATGTAGTGATTAATAGCGTAAGCCGATTTTTGTCCCAGTGATTATGGGACGATAGCTGCACATACAAAATCGGTTATGGTCTCATTTTGAAAGCTCCAACCGTAGATGTGTAGAAAAATAAAGAAACCTGTCATAGGTTTCGAAATTCCTAAAAAATCTGTTGAATAAACGCGAAGTTTTGCGGGCAATCCACTAGTTATTTATATCTCAAAGTTCTTTAAATAAACTCAACGAGTATAACAAAAGTTGAACCTCTCAAAAGGGTCTAATCGAGGAAACAAGAACCGGCTGGTATGGGAAAACCGAAAACGTAGGCATTGCTTATATACTAGTTCTATACACGAACTCAGACTCAGAGTAATACACACTTTATCCCGTTGACTCAGAGTTTACAATTGACAATTATATACCAGTCGTACAAGTTCTGATACAAAATTATTTTGTTTACGCTCATTCGAGCAGACTCACTCGCGCATATTGTGGAACTCGCACGTCCACGAGAGAAGACATGGTTTAAATTGTTGCAAATATCTTATATTCAATCGATATAATACTTTAGAAGACTGATAGTTAAGTGATCTTATTAAGTGTTAAGAATTGTGAAATGGCATTAAAATGTAAGTATGTGGCATACGAGGTCGTCATTAATTCAAATTATTACTTAAAGATGTTAAGCGTGTTTATAAATAATCTCAAATTATCTGAAACTAGTCTTGTGGACTTGTCAAATAGGTACCTATAACTCGTACGACGACATCCAAGTGAATTGCGTTCGTTACCTACTATATTTTTTTAGTGTCTTTTTCTGTTTCTGTCTGTTAATTCTCACATTGTAAATGTATGTCGCGTTCAAAGTCGAAGTTATTTTTTTTTATTCAAATAAACTTAAGAAAAGTGCTTTTGAATAGTCCATACATTTTTTACCTACTACCCATTCAGGACGTCTATTTTTTAGTTCAATAATTTAGCCTGAACTTAGAGTTGCATCATCATAATTTTAATATTTCATTTAGACAATTTCTTTACTGCATGCCACAGCAGCGACACTATAACAAGTAGGTAATAATGTGAACTGTCTTAAAGGTTGGAGAACTTAAGTTATAACTCCTAGTAACGAGGTAGATACGTTGCGAGAAACACAATGTTATAAAATACTTGTTAAGTAAAGTAATTAGCCAATATACTATCGTACAACTGGGCAAAGGCCTTCCATCATTGAAATCAAGTCATCGCCATTGTCAATTGAAAGGTTTAATATAAAAGTTGCTTAACCAAAAAAATTGTCATATTTTTTTCCTTATATTTATAACGCCTGAGACGATGCTATAGAGTTTTGTCACAATTGTGTCGTTGTTGAAGCTTAAAGAGAAGGCGCTAATGCTCCTCGTTATACAAAATTGGACTGTATAGATACTAGACATGGCGATGTGCAATTTCGATTTTCGATTCGATTCGATTTCGATTGAGATCTTCTAGAAGAACAATAATAAGTTAGCTCGAAACCGTTACCGTTTAGAGGTACTTATGATAACTGATTTAACTGACTAAAAAGTTAAAAGTTAGCGCTACCCTTTAGTTTGCCATTTAACATTACTTCAGAGAATTTGGTTCTTGTAAGCGACAGTATCGGCTGGTGTAATAAAGCAGGGTGTTTTGTTTTTACAAAAACAGATTCGGTTCCCGGACACGATTAAAAAAAATCTAATGATGTATTATTATTTTGTTTCAAAATCGGCCCTGAGACTCCATTGAGTATTTTTCGCTATTTCTCATACCTACTTTCGGATTTTCGAATTTGGATCATACAAAAACTTTTGAATAAAATCGCTCAATCTTGGCATTGTTACGTTTGAGGGTTAACCAGTTATATAAAATATTACTTGTATGGATTAGTATGTTTGTGCGCACACGTTTTCAAAAAAGGTATCAAAAACGCCCATTGTCCTTTAAAATTTCATCACAAGCACCCTGTTAAAGTTATATGGGAAGATTTAAAAATGTACAGCCACATGATACACTTACCAATAATCTTAGGTCATTTAAAAGTCTTAAATTAATTAAGCATTAGGTATATTTTATATGATTTGCAATATTCCATTTTATTTTAGGTATTCTAATAGCTTCTTGCATATGTTTATTGAGAAGTGCTCAGGCACAAGACGGGTATAATCATAGGGTCGTCAACCCAGATGCTATCTACTACGACAATTCGTATCCAGTAAACGTTGTGCCGCTGGATAACAAACAAGGCAATTTGGCCAATCGTGGCATCAGCTACTTGCAGGGAACTCCACAAAACATTAACGCTGGTCTGGCACCAAATGCAGTACCTCAAAACTACAACTATGGGAACAATGGAGTACCTCAAAATAACAACTTTGGAAACATCGCAGTACCTCTAAATAACAACTATGGAAACAACGGAGTACCTCAATATAACAACTTTGGAAACAATCCAGCATTGCAAGATTTTAACAATGTTGGTGTTCAGAGACCTAGTGCTATTGTGCAGCCTACGAGTCCAGTAACCAGTAACAGATTTAGTGCAATTGCAGACAGCAATGTTGGCCAATCGTTTACAAATGCCAGTGCTGTGTCTCTTGCTTTATCTGATTTTGGAATCAATTTGATGAATGTACGTATACTTTTTTTTTTATTTGTAACTTGAATTCTCTCTTAACTTCTTCTCCTTTTTATATTTCACCTAACTCTTTATTCTTCACACATAATGTTTTGTTCCCAAATGGTGTGAATGAAATTTGAGATTAGAGAGAACTTTAATTATTATGATTAAGATTTGTCGGTTACCCAACCATATTTGGTATTGAACTCTAAATTTAACCATAACAAACAGATTAAGCTTTTATATTTACAAAAATAAATTAGTTTCATATCTTCCAGAATATTCGGGGACAACAAGGCAATTTGGTGGTCTCCCCATTTTCGATAGCGACGCTCTTGGCGCTTCTCCAGCAAGGCTCCCTTGGTGCCACTCAACAGCAGATAACAGCTGCACTCCAGCTAACGCCAAGCCAAGCGAATGATGGATTTAAGAGCTTTACACAAAATTTAAAGGTGGGCTAACATAACATAAGTCTCCCAGCAATTGTTGATCTAATCGCCTGTACCAATCATGAAACTTATACACTACACGACGTATGTACGGTACGTATGGCTTGTTGAAGCTGCTAATAAGATGAATGGTAGCATAAACTCTATTTTTTAATTAAAAAAAGTGCATAATTATGCTAAAGCTCTTCATCATTAAAAGATCATTAAAAGATCTTCATCAAAGCAAACAACAAGTACCTAATTATAGGTACTCAGTTAATTATTTGTTGTAAGTTTTGTAAAGTAAGGTTGTAATGTTTGCGGTGAACTGTAACTAGCGTGGATTCGAACCACAAAGATGGAAAATTGATTATACTAACTGCGTGCTCTTTTATTTTTTTAACAAAACAGGCATTTACACAAAAAGGAAAAAAAAAAATCATGAGTATTTATAACTTACTAAACAGAATTACCTTGATAGCTAAGTGGTTAACGCTCCCGATCTGCGATTGCTAAGGTTAAGCAACTTTCACAAAGGCCGGTCATTGGATGAGTGACCAAAACTGTATCACGTCGAGCTCCTCTGTGCTTCGGAAGGCACGTAATGACGTTGGTCCCGTCTGCATGAGCAATCGTTAACAGTCACAAATCTGCACTGGGCCCGCGTGGGGGTTTATGGCCCGTTCTCACTTGTCATCCATAAAGAAGGCTCGTGCCCCAGCAGTGGGGACATAAAAATAAGCTGGTGATAATGAAACAGGACTATTTTATTTTTTATTTTTAAGTTCTAATTTTCTGCACTTAAGTTGAATTAAACATTTATAAAATACTAGCGGCCCGATCGTGATTTTCGTCCGCTTGAGTGAACACCCGTATCCTATACATCCCAAAGGCAACGCAGCGCCACCTACCGGGTCCAATTATATGCATGTTTTATACATATAAACCTCCCTCTTGAATTGACCTCCCTCCTCACTCTATCTATTAAAAAAAACCGCATCAAAATCCGTTGCGTAATGTTAAAGATCTAAGCATACTTAGGGACAGACAGACAGCGGGAAGCGACTTTGTTTTAAACTATGTAGTGATAGTGAAAAAATAATATGCCTGTATACCCGACCCAGCTAGGAATAAAACCTGGGTCTTTCTTCCGCAATCCGGGCGGCTGCACTGACCATTATGCTACCGGGAAGGCTGACGTAAGCACTGAATTTTTTGACTGCTTTGATTTTGACTGCTTTTTAGCGGAAGCAGTGCCATCTATCCAACGGTTATTGCAACCGATGGCTATGCAGATTCATCTTTACAGATGAAATACCACAAATTTGATAACACAACGCTATAGTATATTTTATTTTTAAGTGCTAATACGCTGCACTTAAGCTGAATTCATCATCATCATCATCTCAGCCAAAAGACGTCCACTGCTGGACAAAGGCCTCCCCCAAGGATATGAGGGGTATTTGCCGTAATCGCCATGCTTGGCAGGCGGGTTGGCGATCGCAGTAAGTTGAGACTTAACCCCAGAGAGATGCTGCTGCCCATCCTCTGGAATGGTCCCTTAGTCGGCTTTTACGACACCCACGGGAAGAGATGGGGTGGTGCAATTCTTTATCCCCAGCACCACACAGGGAATGAGGGGAAGCTGAATTAAATCGTTATAAAATATAGTGAAAAAATTAAATGCCTACCGCCGCCGCGCCGCCCGGATTGCGGAAGACCCAGGTTCGATTCTTGGCTGGGTCGGGTAGGCATTAAAAATTTTCACTATATTTTATAAAAAAAATAATGAAACAGGAAGACAAAAACAGACTTCCCAGAAAGGAAAGAGTAATTTTAGTAATAGTATACTTTTTATTTTCCAGAAACGTTCATCTTCAGCAAACATTTTTAAAGTTGCAAATGGTATATTTATGGCTGAAAATTTTGTACTTAACGCTCCATACAAGAGAGTAGCCACAAATGACTTCGGAAGTGAAGTTACTCTCACTAAGTTTAATCGACCAGATGTAACTGCGCAGATAATCAACAGATGGGTGGCATCGAAGACCAATAACAAGATAGACAAGCTATTAACACCAGGTATATTTTTGAATCAACTGACTTAATACAATATACCTACCTATACATAAATATATATATATATATATATATATATATATATATATGTATTAATTTTTACTTTCTTTTATTTATTTTAAACTTTTGCAACA
This sequence comes from Eudonia lacustrata, assembly GCA_947562085.1. Taxonomy (NCBI): domain Eukaryota; kingdom Metazoa; phylum Arthropoda; class Insecta; order Lepidoptera; family Crambidae; genus Eudonia; species Eudonia lacustrata. The sequence goes on along the minus strand of OX387327.1, from coordinate 5,287,497 downwards.
AAATATTACATTGCAGGCTTAACTTGATGGTAAACTTGATAATCTATTAAATTTACGGTTTGCTGCATTTTTTTTATTTCTTTCATCTACAAATATATAATAATGAAAAATATGCATATGAATAAATTATCTCACGCAAAAGCCTATAAATATTCTTGAACAAAATGGTGGTGACCAGTTAGGTGGCCTTAAAACATGCTCTATAAGATAAGATAAGATAAGATATTTTTTTATTTTTTTTTATTTAATTTATCTATGAACGTTGATAACAATACCACCGGGGAGTCTAACCCTAAAACCTCTGAGAAGAAAACCACTGTCTAACCACTGCTAGAGCTTAATTATCAGACGGAAAGTGGTTTCCAAATTAATAAATCTTATTAATAGAAAAAGTTTAGGCATGGACAATAAAAACTTATTGCCAAAAACAACAAAGTAACCAAAGTAAATAAATAAATTGCAGATTCCGTTGGAATAAACACACAACTGATCCTTGTCAATGCAGTCTACTTCAAAGGTTTGTGGGAGGTGAAATTTAAGCCAGAAGCGACTATACCAAAAGAATTCCACCTCAGCGATGGCGGAAAAAAGAAGGTGCCTTTCATGCGCATGCGAAGATTTTTCAAAACAGATATAGACCAAAGTATTAATTCTCAAGTACTTATTCTGCCGTTTAAGGTAAGATTTAATTTGTTTATATTTGTAATGAAATTGATCAAACGGACTTAAGAAACCACCATATTGCCCCTTGTAAAAGACAAGTCTACAAGGAAACAATCACTTTAGTTTAACATAAAACTATTGTGGGTGTTTCTTCGAGGTCCCTTCGGAAGCGGTCACGCGATCTTTACTCCTAACCATTTGAATATATTGCCCCAGGACCGAATTCATACGCTTCTTTATTAATATGCCAATGTAGTTTCAATCTAAAATGTCTGATGTAACTAATATTACATGAGGCTTCAAAATAATATTTAAGTATCGGAAATGGGAGCAAATTTCGTGTTCTTCGCGTGTCACACGGCGCTCGCACTCGGGGCAACCATTGATAACTTTTTGTCTGCTGTTGAATATGTACATATTTTACATCAAAATTATTGTAATTTAACCATGCGCATATATGCTTATTATATTTCTTTTTGTTTATCATGTTTTAATTATTTAAGGTTTAGCGCGGTAGGCTTAAAGAGGTAAAAGTCTAACAATGTATTGAAAACCCAAATGCAGATGCTCACTTTAAGACACATTTCCAATAATTTTAAGAGATAATAAATAGGTAAAAAAATTAGAGCAAATGTTCAAAAAAATGCAACATTATTTTTCACTAAAACAATATTTGCAGGCACGTTAATTAATTTTTTGATATAATATTTTTTATAATTAAATTTACGGTAGGTAACATAGATAAAGCATTTTTTAGTTGAAATAAAAGAAATTAATCAAAATAAGGTTATTACTATAATATTAGGGACGTTTCGAACCGACATACTATCAAACTAATAAATTATCGTACTAATGAGCCATCGCTGTAGGGTTTTTCGCAACAGAATTTTTCGCACAAACGTTACATCGTACCAATAAAGCATCGATAGAATAAAACATCGCACTACTGAATTATCGACACGTCGTGTTCGGTATTATAAAAATCGAATCATCAACTTTCAGAAACACGTAGGGAATTCGTTTTAGCGATATTCTTAGATCAGATATAGCGTTTAAAATAAGCCTAAATCTTGCTTAATTTTCCAGGAAGACCAGTATTCGTTGGTATTGATATTGCCTGGCGAAACGACTCCGGTGGCGTCAGCTCTGGCCTTGTTAACGAAGGAGAAACTGTTATCGTATCACAGTTATACTCCCAAAGAAGTGGCACTTGAAATACCTAAATTCACTGTGAAAAGTGACACTGACTTGGTTTCCGTATTCAGAGGTGTAAGTAAATTAATTCCAGTTCCGTTTCCTTCCTTGATATACTATTCATTGAAATATAATTTCTTTAAGAGCGTTTACGCCGCACACTAGCGCCACTAATGAAAAAAAAACATATCTAGTAATTTAAGATAGAAAATAAAATTATGCTCAACAAACTATTTGAATGAAGTAATTTAGCATTTTTACGTCACCTCACATGTTATGGTTTAGTTAAATAAGACGTTACGGCCACTTTAAAAAATTACTTCATTTAGATAGTTTGTTGAGCATAATTTGATTGTCTATCTCTAATTACTAGATATGTTTTTTTTTTCATTGGCGGCGCTAGTGTGCGGCGTAAACGCTCTATTTATTTATTTATTTTATTTTATAAGTTTATTTACACACGTAAGAGGGTAGGTAACAAAATAAGCTCTGCGGGTGAATGTAGTACAAGGGCGCTGCGCTGCAGCAAGCCCGCAAAAGGAAACATTATAAATAGAGGTAGAATTAATGTGTACCTCCTGCAAAAACTAAAATAAACTTACTTAAATATTTATAATACACATACATACTAATAATTGCATCAATGTCATCATTCTATTACTCATAAAAAGTACTAGTTAAATTTGTTATTATTTTTATATCAAAATTGTAATATCTATCTATTTACTTATTAATTTATTCATTTTAGGAAAACTAACAGTAAGTAATTAGCATTAGCATTAGTAGCATATTTTATGTATCATAGGAAAAAGCATGCCTTCAAAAGTTTTCACTTGTAGACGTTTTGATACAGTCAAATATATAATATTATAACAATAAAAATTGTATGTATATTTTTAATATTTTAAAATCTAATATCAGATGAAAAAAGACGGCATGCGTCAGGCAAGACTAGACAACGCTTACATGCACTTGAAACATTAAAAATTCTCAATTGTTCAGCTGGAAGAACTGTCGCCAGACCACTAATTTAAAAGATGGTGGGGCATGCCGTCTTTTTCCAAGTGCTTGTAAAATCAAGTTATTATAAGCTTTTGAACATAATATTGACTCAGGAAATCGTTTTAATGCGATAATATTTTAATTTTATATTTGTTATAGATAAAATGTTTTTGTTTTGTTTATTTAATAATTAACGCAAATTTTGTTGCGATCAAATGACAAAAACACAAAGTGTACCACGATAGTTCAATTGGGAGAGCACCTGACCCGGTATGTCAGGAGGGTGCAGGTTCAAATCCTGCTCATTGAAATTTTTTCAACATTTGTGTTTTTGTTATAATATATGTCCATTTTTCTATTGTTCTAAAGTTGTGTCCTTATCTGTCAATACCCATGTTATTATGATGTCATTTATAAGTTACGATTAAAATTAACATAACTAACTTAATTTCCAGTTGGGAATAGTGAACATGTTCGGGCCAAATGCTGAACTATCCGGAATTGGAACATATCGCGAATTCTCTCCGCAAATATCATCAGCGTTACACACAGCACTGATGTCAATAGATGAGCAAGGAGGTGTGGCGGCAGCTGCAACATCTTTCGGGGTGGTAGCTCTGTCATACGACAACCCATCACTAGTCTTCAAAGCAAACAGACCGTTCTTAGCCATTATATGGGACAATTCAGAATCGATACCACTTTTTATGGCTAGGATAGAGGATCCCGTATCGTAGGTAATAAGTTCTTGAATAGAAAAAACATAACTGATCCGTCTAGATTTATTAAATTATGTTTAAGAACTGACGTGACATTATACTTCAACGATTTCTTAGGACTATATCTTAAAGATTTACATAATTAAGATGTGCTAATTTTTTTTGTGATGAAGCTATAAGATGGTCTTTAAAAACTCTACTGTTCTCAGTAGTTAAGGATCCCAAATACTAATAAACATGTTACATTATGAATCCACCAAAACAGCACGTGCATCAGAGATGAACTGAGTTATTTCTCAAGTACACTGTTTCAACATCGGCCAGTTAACTTCGAACAAAACTTACAAAAGTCGAACTTTAAATAACTAGATTAAGGGTGACGTCCAAGACAATAACTTGATTGTCTTGTCTCACATATCGTGAGACATGTACCATGTTAATTTAAAATAATGTGACTTGCATCTAAATCTTAAGATTTAGATTAACCCTGCCTAAAATTAAAACAATTGATTTCGGCCCAAGTCGTTCGTTGTAAAAGTTTTATTTTGCTCGATTAATATTTTCTAATGTGATCATTAGCGTACATTGTCAGGTATTGATCTTCTATGTTTTAAATAAACAGATTGTCTTGGCCATCGCATGTAAACACAATGTATCTCACAAGTAATACATAATTATATTGTTTAGTGCGATTTCCAAGTCAATCTATTTATTTAAAACATAAAATGATATGGGCACTTTATGTTGTTGTTAGGTTAGCTAATTGCGTAATAACTTAAGACAGAAGGTCCCTTAAGTAGGGACTGAATAAATTAACCGACTTGGTATTACATGGATGATGGATCTCACAACTTTTTACGGTAGAAGAACAGAGTTGCATTGCGAGACTTGGTTTTTTTTACAAGTTTGTTTTTGATGGTATCTCATTTCTTTTTTAGATAGTCCTACTTTTTTTCCTTTCCGGTACCTATCTACACCTATTATTCCATTATATTATACATGTACAGGTACACTGATTCATTAACTGCAAATGTAACTTAATAATCCTATATATTTATATTATTTATGCAGTTGGTGTATCTAGAAAACTGGACCTAAATTGCAAAATATTTTAGTTTTTCCTTGATGATACACTAAACACTAATTGTATTCCAAATTTGACTACGTTTGCTAGAAGTGCCTTATTTTGATGATCGGTCAGTCAGTGAGTGACAAAATTAAGAAACTTTGACTAGTTATAATTCTTAAACTACTGTTTTAAATTGAATGAAATAAGAAATATACCGTATTTATACGAAAATTCAGGCTCCTAGTTTTATCCACAACGAAGTTGAGAAAAGGATGGTACGGCCGTGCCGCTTTTTTGCTTGACTTGGCGGGGGGTACTGCCGTGCCCCCAGATAACTAACTTTTATTATTATTTTGATTTTTGCATTCACAATGCTATATATAGTTGCAAGACAATTTTTACAAGAAAAAATCGACCATCCTCATCAGGAAGCTTGGATAACCAAAGGTCGTGGGTTCGATTCCTGCTCGAGTTTCCTGACACTGGTGGATTTTTTCCCGTAAATTTTATCTAATAACAAACTTCTTTAGACTTTCAGATTTAAAACAATAAAATCGAACAACCACAAAAATATAATTAATTAAATCATCATCATCATCATCATCATCGTCAGCCATATGACGCCCACTGCTGGGCATAGGCCTCCCCCAAGGATCGCCACAACGATCGGTCCTGCGCTGCCCGCATCCAGCGGTATTAATTAAATATTAGTCTTTAATAAATTAGTGGTACAGTAAATGCATTTTCATTTTCACTTGAAGCCTTTAAATAAGTTAATGAAAGGGTCATCAGTTGAAAAATGCTGAACTTGCCACTGTAGTAGGACTCGATCTCTTGTAAGGTTTTCCCTTCTGTCACTGGGAAGAAGAAGTACAGGTATACGGTTACCGCGCAGGCGAAGGCGGCATAATGTGTAAACCCACCAGAGAGCGCATAACTGGTTTCAAAGTTAAGGAAAGTCTTGAAGGAGACGAACAAGATGACGTAGTTGCCCGCCGCTGCAAAGCCTTGGGCTGCTGCGTGCCTCCTGGTAATATGACCATACTGGCGTTTCTGGCGCCTTGGAAATAAACAGTGATTACAATTAAGAGCGTTTACGCCGCACACTAGCGCCACTAATGAAAAAAAAAACATATCTTCATATCCATGGCTTCCTTTTGCAAATCGGTGATTTTGCGAACGGTAGAATATGAGGCCTTCATAAGTGTTTAAGAGCTTATTTACCATTTTCTTAGAAATAAATGAATTTGAATTTGAATTTGAATTTGCATAAGATCACCCTGGTGGCAAGTCAGGGTGCTAGGGTTTTTAGTGGATTACTTTAATATAGGTGCTATATTATCGTCGTAGAAAGCTCCTGAGCTTTTATAACTGGTTCTGCTATTTTAAGTTGTATGTTCTTTGTGATTGTGATATTTATAAATGCTGTTTATTATTATTTATTAAGAGCGTTTACGCCGCACACTAGCGCCACCAATGAAAAAAACATATCTAGTAATTAGAGATAGAAAATCAAATTAAACTCAACAAACTATCTGAATGAAGTAATTTAGCATTTTTACGTCACCTAATGAACACCTGACATGTTATGGTTTAGTTAAATATGGCGTTATAGTTAAAAGTGGCCGTAACGTCTTATTTAACTAAACCATAACATGTGAGGTGTTTATTAGGTGACGTAAAAATGCTAAATTACTTCATTCAAATAGTTTGTTGAGCATAATTTGATTTTCTATCTCTAATTACTAAATATGGTTTTTTTTCATTAGTGGCGCTAGTGTGCGGCGTAAACGCTCTTAACAGCACGTCCATTAGAGGTTTACTGAACGATTTCCAAAGTAGGCAGTTTGTTTCAGCAGCAGACAGTTAGCAAAGATATTCCGATTATTCACGCATGTCAATAATGATATGTAGTCACTTTTGAAATAAATCTATTAGTGTGACGTCCTTATGTTATTGTCTTGACTGTCATACAGAGATATGTGAAATGATAATTGACATAATGATTGCCAAAAATGAAACTAATAAGCTTCTACTCGTAATATAAAACAGACCAAGTCGTTTTTTGTCAGTGTCTTTTGCTTGACTAACTCGAATCGTGTTTAAGAGCGTTTACGCCGCACACTAGCGTCGCCAATGAAAAAAAAACATATCTAGTAATTAGAGTTAGCAAATCAAATTATGCTCAACAAACTATTTGAATAAAGTAATTTAGCATTTTTACATCACCTAATTACATAACCTAATAATAATAGTTTGTTGAGCATAATTTGATTTTCTATCTCTAATTACTAGATATGTTTTTTTGTCAATGGCGGCGCTAGTGTGCGGTGTAAACTCTCTTAATGTCCACTTTGCTGTACTTTTCGGAAAGGAGAAGAGTGTACCGGTCTTAATAAAAACATGAAGTTTTATTGAGATAGATTTAATGGAGTGAACACAAACATAAACAAAACTATCTACAAGAATAACAAACTTCTTAAGACTGTCAGATTTAAAACAATAAAATCGAACAACTTACAATCTTATAACAATAATTAATTAAATATTATTCTTTAATAATTTAGTGCTATTGTAAATTAATTTTCATTTTCTCTTAAAGCGTTTAAATAAGTTAATGAAGGGGTCGTCAGCGAAAATTCTGAACCTGCCACTGTAGTAAGACTCGATCTCTTGTAAGGTTTTCCCTTCTGTCTCTGGGAGGAAGAAGTAAAGGTATATAGTGCCCGCGTAGGCGAAGGCTGCGTAGAGCGCAAACGCACCGGAGAGCGCGTAGCTGGTCTCGAAGTTAAGGAAGGTCTTGGAGCCGGCGAACATGATGATGTAGTTGCCTGCTGCTGCAAAGCCTTGGGCTGCTGCGCGGCTCCTGGTAATAACAGAATATTTGTTAAATTTAAAGTATTCTCACACGTCGTCCCTCATCTAACATACACTAAGTTAACCGAGTCGCGTTCTTTCAAACGAACAAAACGTTTTAACGAAAACGTTTGTCCTTAAGTAAATTTTGCGGCGTGTGGGTCACATATTAAACCATTAACCCGCATCGGGCCAGAATAATGGGTAAGGCCATCTCCCCATGTACTTATTGTTCATGCATGAGACAAGACCTGACCGTAGTAATTGGACGTTTATAGGTTTGTGATGATAAAGTACATTACAGTTTCTATGGGCCGGTCATTATCAAGAATATTTTTAAAGTAAGTTTTTTAAATGGTTTTGAAAAGCAAAATCTAAAACTAGAAACAATGCTTAAAAGAGGCTCAATTTAAATTAAAACTAAAAAAGGGAATCTGGTCACCCACGTTCTCTTACAAAATTCACCATGCCACCTTGCATGTATGATTAGAATCAGAATCAGAATCAGAATCAGAATCATTTATTCATAAACATAGGTACATATTATTGAGTGATGTTGGTGTTGATTTAGAAACCATATGTTTCACCAATAGAGGCATATGAATATTTAAAATACAAACAAACAATAAATTATAATAATTAATAAGAAAAAACTAACATTAATCCAAATAAAATACGTTAAACTAATTAAAATGTCAAAATATCATCATAGATTAGGGTTATCTATACAACGTGTAAGAAAAAGGTGTGGTCAAAATGAAAAGATCCAAAGTGTATTCCATCTAGAAATTGTACGTGTTGTTATTAAGACATAATTATTAACTTTAATTTGTCATGCAATGGTTAATGAAATATTTATATTTGTGAAGTGATACGTTTCAGGCGCGCACAAGCAAGCAGCAGTAATCATAAATGTTAGTACACAGAGGTTACTAAACCACTAGGGCTGAGACTTGTTTATTTTGATGTGACGTCACAATAGAAATATTAAATTAAAAATGGCATAACACATTAAAGTTAATAATCATGACCTATGCATACAAGATACAGATCGGATACACTTTGGATCTTTTCATTTTGGCCACACCTTCTGTTACACGTTATATACTGGTGTGTAGAGCAATCTTACCTGAACGGAAAAACTTCACCCAGCAGCACCCATGGTATTCCCAGCCCAGTGAATACAATGAGACAGTAGAATAAGACTAAAGGAGTATAGCTCAGCTCCCGAGGGAATGTGTCGACATTGTATGAGAACACTGATGGGTCTAAGTTTTTCTTGGCGTAGATCGCGAGGGCCATGCAGGACAACGCTGAGCCAAACATGGCGGAGATGGCGAGTTTCCTCTTGCCAAGGACTTTGACTAAAAGCACTGTGAGGCAGCTGGTGACGAACGTCAATATGCCAACCATGAGCTGTAAAGAGAAAGAAAACCAATTAACAATGAGCTCATTCCACCTTCCCCATTTTACCATCGGGAATCCAGACGTACGGCTGGCTACTACCCTTACCTGGTATTACTTACCTTACCCTTACTAATATTCCACTTCTGCGCACTAAGCGTTTTGCTTCTACATTTATAATGCGTACAGCCAAAGAGTGGAATTCCCTACCGGCGTCTGTGTTCCCGAGTGCATAATATAACCCTAAAGTTTTTAAAGCCCGAGTGAATAGGCTATTTCTGGTCAAGCTTGCTCCATCGTCGGCCTCTTCTTAGCCCTAGGGATTAGAATGAGGCCAAGAGCAAGCACATCTCACAATAATAAAAAAATAGCATTCAGACACACAGAACATTCAAACGATCAAACAAATAATGGTGACGGTAGAAGCGCACATCACCCAGAATCTTCAGCTACTGAGGCTATGGCTATCTTATCTCTAAGAATGCTACAAACATTTATTTTATGGCGACATATTGAGATAAGATGGTGGTAGCTAGTCAGACTGACAAACAGGGATTTAGTTAAAATGTAAGAGAAATTTATATGAAATATATATGTCCATACTGTCATTTCTTTTATATTTAAGTTGACTGACGTTTCGAACCATATAGGTTCGTAGTCACAGGAAGGTGCGCATTGTTTTGAAGGTTTTCTGTTTTTTTTTTTAAATTGTATTTTGCCGTTTTCTAAATTGTGTTGTCTGTTTTGTTTTTTTATTAAGCGACATATTGAAAAATATGGTTTTATAAAGTTGGGATCTGTAATTGGAAGTAGGATAAGTATATAATGTTAATTAAAGGCGAGTAGAGTAGTAGTCTGTATTGAAAGATTTGCCACTATCTTGTCTTATATCCTAGGGTACAGCTAAGTTTGGCTAGGTATGAATATTTCATTAATGGAGGCAAATTTTTAACTTCAACAAGGGAAAGGGATTTAAATAACTTGTTTCTACTCACCACTATGTGTTTCCCGTCATCAGGCATCCCGAATGCACCACAGACATTGACCATATTCGGTCTTATAGGCGCGAAACCACTCATCGAGTGGAAGAGGAAGTACATGATGACCAGCGTGAATGGTCTCAAGGTCTCCTTTGTCATCATCACGTATCTGAACTTTAAGCAGAACCTGTAAGAAGGTTATACAATGATAAACTCGAAAACATACATTAGAAAACATAAATGACATTGAATGTTTGGTTTATTAAGGTAACAATGCTTTGAGCATAGGTACACCGGGGCTAGGAGTGACTACGGGTTATGAGGAACTCTCCTCGTCTTCCTTCGTCCAGTCACTAAAGCTCGACAAGGGGGGTTATTGTACATTTGCCACAAGGAAGTCTGTAGAATAGGGGAAGGTATTCCTGCAAAAAATCTAGTACAATCGCTTCTCTGCCACGGAGATGCTTGGCAATGGCAAAAATCTACCATTACCATCTTACCTTATCATCTATACTGGTGAAATAAAAAGCCAAGTTGAAACATGTTGAACGGAATTTGAGAAAAAAAAATAGTGATCAATAAGCTAGACGTGATTAAGTTTAATTTCAACTCAGTTGGAACTAAACTTATTAACAATAAACGGCAATTTCAAGTCCACCAACCGTCTTATAATGTTCATTCTATAATGCTCGCAGTCCTTAGTCTCGTCGTCTTCAGTCTTACAACAGATGGCGCAGCGCTGGAGCTTCTTGGAGTAGACGCTGAGCTGGTCGTACTCCTCGCAAACGTGCTCTGGAGTCGTCCAACCGCGGAGGTAGCAGAGGGACTTCAAAGCATCTTTCTCACGTCCTCGAGACAGTAGCCATACTGGCGTTTCTGGCACCTTAGAAATATGCAATGATTATAATAATAATAAAAAGCATTTACTAAAACCTAGGTAAACTTTAATTTAAGGGAAGAAGAATTACTTCACTAATTCTCACGAATTGAGGTAAAGGCGATGTAAAAGAACATTTTTTAAAAGAAATACTTGTATAGCTATATTAATCGAGTCAGTTTTTAATTTGATTTAAATTTTGAGCTGATACTATCTTTTGGGAACATGTTCAAGCATCACTATACCATTGCTTAGAAAGCATTTGTGAAGCTTACTGTTTGATAAACTGGTTACATAACTTAAGGTGGTGGCTTCTTAGATGGATATTGTCGTTGCGAATAAATCTTGCGAATAAAAGCTTGTCTCAACAATTTTTAGGGGTCATAAAAAAGAAAAACTCACGGTGAGAATAAACAGCATAGAGGCGACAGGAGCCCCCATGCAGATAAGAGCAGCCCGTCGCCAGTCCACCACGGTGCCAAGGTAGTACATGACCAGCACACCCACGGAAGTGAACAACTGCGTGACGGTGCACAGCGCGCCTCGGATTGAAGGCTCTCTAAAAGCAATTGAGAATGGCATTAATAACGCAGCACAACCTCTGGTATATGGAAACCATTCACAAAACCAACCACAATCGAGGAAGGAAAATGAATTTTAAGACGGCAGATCGAGGAGAAAGGAAGACGGAAACGTAAACCAAATAAAATTAAGTAAGTAGGTACGTAAGGAAGAAACGTCAGGATAAACATTAAATTAAAACTAATGTGTAAAATAAACGGGAGTAGATCTGTAGAAGATGCTTCTTTTCAATGTAAGTAAGATTAAGTAAAGAGCAGGCAAATTAATTGATTACCAAAAGCTAAATTTCAACTATCTTATAATTATTTTCATAATTATCAAGATCATAACACTGATCTTGATAATTTCGAACCCTGGTTGTGCCCATCGTGTGCTGCGAACCAGATGCTTGTTTGCCGACTTAGTCTTATACATACAAATCATTACAAGAACGTGGAGTAGTCCACTCTACCTAATTGCCTATTCTCATTTAAGTAATTTAGAATGATACAAAGATATGAATATGAGAACAAAATCATAAACTCACGTGATCTCTCCAACGTATGAGTTGATGGGTGCCTCCATAAGACCAGTGCCCAAGCCCAGCAGTCCATTAGCAATGAACAACATCGGCAGGTTTGAAGCGAAGTACAGGAGTATCCACGCCAAGAAGTGCGGTAAATTGACCATGAAGGTCGCCTTCTTTCTCCCGAAGTAGTCCACTATTGGGCCGGAGAGGAGCGCGCCGAACGGTTGTGTGAGGTATGATAGGCTACCTGGTGGAAAATAAGAAATTGAGACAATGACTGTACATGTACGACTTATGAGACATCCTGAGGTATTTCATAATCGTGCGTGCACCACAGATTGGGAATGACTCCACATATGTTGAAACGCTTGTAAGCTAGTAAGTAATTATGGTATAAAAACTTGACATAGGTACTCGTATGATCAAGAAGATAAAGAAACCTTGAAGAGGCACCTGAAGACTTTTGTTTCAGTGTTACCGGAATGTAAACGAAAAATGTGGTTTCAAGTAGTAGAGGTCGTGGATTTACAATTCTTTGCTGCAAGCAAGTGTGCGTAAGGAATCGGCACTTGTTCGGACATGGAAATTTTCGAACCACTATGCCAGAAAATAGAGGAAGCTGTGTTAAAATTGTTTTAAGTATATGTGACATATAACTCCTAAGTAAGTAACTCGGTTGACCAAGTTTAATATTTGATTTGCGATAAAAATATTCGGTAAACAAATATTGAATATACTTATATGTCTATTCACTAATTATATACCAAAACTGATATGATGAAAGAAGACATTTTCTTATCATTGAATGCTTTCAAAAGATAAGATGCAAAGTTTTCGGACATTCATGACAAGTTCTTACAAAAATAAGTCAATAAAGATGTTTTTGGGAACATCATTGTTCTAAATGACGACCACTATTAGAGGCATTAGAGGCATTCCTTCTTTTCGATGCACATAATGACAACAAAACAATAGTCATTAATACCTTTGTGTAGAAATATATTTTATTATTTATTATTTCTTACATAATAACAACATCTCAAAGCAAAGAGCTTAATATTATAAGAGATAAATCGTTTTGATTAATCCGTAAGGAAGGATAAGATAAGATAAGATAAATAAATTTTATTGTACACCAAAAATAAAACATTTGACTAAAAACTACATAAAAAATACACGTACAAAGGGCGGTCTTATCACTAAGAGTGATCTCTTTCAGACAGCCTTTGGATCAACAAAAAAAAATTGAGTTTGAAGTGGGCTTGTAGTCGCTTTCGGTGCACCATAAATATTTATAGTTTGACTAACACAGCAATAAATAATAATAAATACTTAATATACTATTGATTCTAACATAACAATTATAATTATAAGTACTTATAAGAATGCATAATATAATATAAAAGCATATTACAGTGACGATGGTTTTTGGACAAGCAATGATCCTTCAGTAGCTTCTTAAAAGTTGCTAACGTTTTAGCATTTCTGATTGTTATAGGCAACGCATTCCACAATCGAGCAGCCAGTACAGTAAAAGATTTATCGTAGAATTTTGTGGCATGGGTTGGTATCTCAAGCGTCATGTTATTCGACGATCTTAATGATCGTAAGTGTGAGTCGCACAAGAATCGGAATCGATTCTTAAGATAGGAGGGAGTGGTCGGATTAAAATTAATACTGTAAAGCAGGGAGAGCACATGAGCATTCCGGTGAAGGCGAATTGGCAACCACTTGAGTTTAGTACGAGAAAGGCGCTTAGATACAGCTACAGCTGTAAATAGAGCTACAATCTAAAAAAAAGTTGTTTGATATAACTTTATAGATGCTAACCGATTGTGATTGTGTTTCAATCTGTTACTGATTTTAAAGGTGGTGCATTGTATAGTGCACCACCTGCAAGATCACTGACAGATTTTTGTCGCTGAGAATTAATTGAAATATACAGATTTCAATTCCTCATACAACAAGTCAGTCCTACAAAAGTTGACACATCCTGGCTGGCATTGTCGTCGGAGAACTAAACTTTCGAAAATGTATGTGCTATCGTAAATCACTCACTGGTAGCTAGCCTCATGCACATCTTAGAGAAATACGATATCAATCGGAAAAGTGACACACGAGTGTGTTGAGTCGGTCATAAAGTCACCATTTAAAGTTGCCAAAAAAATTCATACCGATTAACGGAGCTACGTAAAAGTCTTATGAGCCCTCATAAGGGAGCCTTATCCTGAATACGAACCAAGCGTGATCTAATTTTGCTTTGAAGTATTATTTCGGAGCTCAGGTAATTGTAAGCTTATTGTATATTATTAATATATAGATATGGATGAAGATGATTACAAGATAGAAGCACATAGTGTTAGATCATGCGTGGTGCATACAACGACAAAGAAATCTGATACTCAGTAAGCAATAGCTATAATGTAGATGCTAAGTTATCTTTACCGAACCATGAAGCCTGAGACTTATTCAAGGAGAGGCCTTCCGGAGCATTCAGCAGGTCTGGCACGGCGATTGTGGCGAAGCTGATCGCCATGCCAAGGTCGAGCAGCAGTAGATTTGGAGCCATGCATGCTATCAGCTGAAATCAGAAGCAGTCAATAATGAGTATAAAGCTGAACGAGGACCTTTACCTTTGTTTTATGAAGTGTTACGTCTATGTCATGATGGGATCCTGTCCTGGTCACTGCAGAAAGAACGAATTTTTCAAGACCGTGTTTGATCTAAGATGTGATCTGATCTGATCCAAGCCGGATTGGCACAATCGAGATAAACGAATTTCATAAACTACGTATCGCTTCTATAGCTGTCGTCTAATAATTGTCTAACTAGGCAACGTGGCAGACCGAAGCAAAGACAGTGTGACGAGCTGGACGCATACCAACCAATAAGGCCTACACCAAGTACCATTAACAAGGCCTTAAAAGATTACATCGTAAACAGGCACGGCATCGAATGGAAAGAACAGCCGGGTATGAAACACTCCAAATCCTTCCTTGGCGACCACGCCTTAGGACGGAGTAAGTTCATGTGTGTTGTGTTTAGTTGTGTAGGGCATGTGGAGAGGAAACGAAGTCAATGCAGCACCTACTGTGAAACTGCGACTCTCTGGCTAGGAAAAGAATGGGACTCCTGGGGTCAGCCTATCCGAAACCGGAGGACTTTAGGCTCTTCGCTTTTAAGGACGTTGCCAAACTTATGGCATTATCTTTACAGAGGTAGAAGGGTGAAAGGATGGGGTTGCACAAAAGATCCCGATGGGTCGAAGTGTTACTGGGAGAGGAAAACCTCAGCAGGCCCCACTAAGATAAGATAAGATAAGGCCTACAGCCTGGATTTTGCTTTTTTACAACGTCTACATTGGCGTGTGATTGATCTGATTCTGGATATTTTTCCATAGCCCAAATGTCAAAATAGAGCTACTGACACACTGTTGAGTCGTTATTGAATAAAAGACTTGACGACTTGACGAGGCGGAAATATGTACAGGATTGTCCACTGGCATTGAATGACGATGTGGCAAAAATAGCAAGTTGTTTTTGTTATCCATTTACCATGGCATAACATGTTTTTTTTATTGGCCTGTTTTTTATAGCACACAGGTAAATTAATGACCTTAAAATGAAGAAAACAGTAGTTTACTATTACAGTTAAATTTGTATATTTCATCATATTTATCATCAGCCTATAAACTTTTATAATAATAAATATACGCTGATTATACTCGTATATATATATAATAGTTTTTATAAAATGTTTATATAATTTTTTACGCAAATTTTGTTGCGAACAAATTACAAAAACACAAATGTTGAAAAAATTTCCACGAGCAGGATTTGAACCCGCACCCTTCTGACATACCGGGTCAGGTGCTCTTCCATTTGTTTGAAGTGGTTCTCCACCACCACGTGAACCACGATAGCTCAATTGGAAGATCACTTGACCCGGTATGTCAGAAGGGTGCGGGTTCAAATCCAGCTCGTGGAAATTTTTTCAACATTTGTGTTTTTGTAGTTTTTATAACACAAAAGAAATGTATCCGAGCCATAAGTGCGTTTGGTCCTCTTAAAAGTTGTAGACAAATGCTTGGGAAATTTACTAACATCAACATCTCTGTATGTTTATGAAATAGGAAAGTTTATACGACATAAATAAAATAAAATAAAAATAAAATAAAACAATGTGGAGATGTTTAAAAAACCGGACAAGTGCAAGTCAGACTCGCCCACCAAGGGTTCCGTACAAAACAACGCAGCATCAGTCAACCTCACTCTGCCGGCCCACAACCACAAGGTGCTTCTTCACGCCTCGTTTGAAGGACCCCATATCATAGGTAGGAGGGAAAACGTGTGGTGGTAGACTATTCCATCTTTTGGAGGTGCGACAAAGAAACGAGTCACCAAATTTCTTTCTCTATTATATTATTTTATATTATTATTTCAGTGGTGGTTAAGTACGGCAATAGCACAGTATTATTATTAAAGAAATTGTGACGTGTTGCCAATACGTATTTATAATAAAACTCCCATTGAGATTTAAGACAATTAGCCACAAGAAGTTAGAAGTTGGTTGATTAATAATATTTTATAACCTGAATGAAGTTTTTCGGAGTATTTCGAAGTCATTCAGTTCTATGCTTGAAATTAAGATTGACATGTTGAACTACAAGAGTTACAGTCTGTTATCTTTTACGTTTTGGAGAAAATATAATAATATAATACTTTGTGAACAATATGACCTACTAATAGTTTTACCAAAACCACATGAGTAGATATATACACTACATATATCTGCCAAAACTGTCACTAAAATCATTGTTTAAAAAGTCTTTAAATATTTACGTTTTTTAATAATTGTATGTAATGTAACTAAAATATATAAACTGATTTGCTAGGATGAGAAGCCATCAGACTAAGTAGATGGAGCGAACGAGCGACAATCTTCGCAAAGTAGCTGGCAGATACTGTAAAATAAAACTTTTGTTTCATTTTAAATGAGTTTACCTCATAATAGCAACATAACACATAGTTGAAATGGCTCCCAATCCGACTCCGCCGTGATATGCACATCCTGTCCCTCCTTTATAAAATCCTTAATTACCCTCAGCTTCCTCATTACCTACGTTCCCGTTTTACTCTCTTACCAGCCACTTCCCGCCCCAAAAGGTCGTGTGACACAAGAACCCTTCTCTATCCACAATCCAATTCCAAATTTTTCTACAATTCTTACACCGTATATGCAGCCAGATTGTGGAATAAACTGCCTGCCAGCATTCGTGAGAGCCCATCAGTAGCATCTTTTAAGCACAAATTGAAAGAGCACTACCTCTCTAGCTTGAGCAGTAATCAGTAACATCATATAGTTATACAGTCAATTGATAATATGTATATATTAGATAATTATATATTTAAATATATGTATATGTGTATAGGTATGTACGTATATGCATTATAATTAGTTTAAGTACCTATTTATTTTATTTATTATATGTAAGGTATTTAATTATGTTATGGTCGACAATTGGTCCCGCAAACTTTCTTTTCCAACTACAGCTAGGGTTGGCTGGAAGAGATCTCTTTTAGAGATAAGCTCACCCTTGTATATGTTTTTTATAATGTAATTTAGACTGTAATTTTTAATGTACAATAAAGGATTGTTTATTTATAACAAAAATAAATCCATGGTAATCATTACAATCATGGCTTCTGGTAAGGAAATTATAAGAGCATAAATCAGATAACTTGAACGTTTGTATTGTCATATTGTAAACAATCAAATAAATTACATACAACATATAAATTAACAATATCAATAAATAAAATAATAGATGAAATCGTCAACTAACATCAGCTGTCTTTGGTCTAAACAAAAGAAAGATGTCCAATTAAGGCGACGCATTGGAAATTTACGTGGCGGGGATCTTGATTTTTCCCAACAATTACAAAACATATGAAAGTGAT
Organism: Eudonia lacustrata; assembly: GCA_947562085.1. NCBI lineage: Eukaryota > Metazoa > Arthropoda > Insecta > Lepidoptera > Crambidae > Eudonia > Eudonia lacustrata. The sequence continues at coordinate 5,269,683 of OX387327.1, read as the reverse complement.
ATTTGATGACATGATTTTTCATTTAATTGACTTCATTTTGTTAGTTGCAGAAACACGATTTGTCAACTTTTATAACAGAGAAAAAAATATCAAAGTAACCTCTTTTAAAACATAGATTCGCATTTTACAGGCAAACTAGACCGATTTAAGCATCTAAATTTTCTTAGTAGATTAGTCTTAACACACGCTTCAATATTGTAGTTAATTTTTTTTTAAATAATTTGTAGTTTTAATTTGAAGGAAAAAAAACAGTTTTTCTTACGGGGTGCAAACGCTCCGTATGAGATTTATTGTTCAGCGATGCGTCGCCTTAAGACAATTTACGATTAGATTAACTTTAAACATTGAGTCTGAACAATATTACTTATTGTTCTGGTGATTTGATTGACTGCATTCGCACACATTTCTTGTTTTAAGTAAGAAGACGGCAAACGAACCAGCTGTTTAACTGATGGAAAGCAATTACCGCCTTTCATGTAACCCGCAGCACCAGAGGAATCGCATATGAAAAAAAAAAGGAGTGAAAATGTTGCCCTCTCGTAAGGATTATTGGGTAATAATGAAAGAATACGCAATTATGTCTCCGATCCCCAAGAGGATGGAACAGTACGGGTGCATAGGAAATCGCGGAAAGCACTAAACCGGCGGTTTAGCGCTCATGTACACACGCCTGCACATCGACCTATCCAAAACTGTCAAATTTATTTAATCGATATTGATCTTTATACCCATATGCTAAGGTTCAAAATTTATTAAAGAAATTTGACATTTTGTGGTAGGTTGATCTGCTGCCGTCTGTACGTTATTACCAGCACATTTTTTAGGTGCTGGGGCATAAGTTTTCCATAAGGATAGAAACACGATAAAGGCAAATTCAAATTAAAAAACCATTTATTCAGTTTAGGCTACAAGTAGCTCTTGTGAATGTCGCTATGCCATCGGTTCGTAAGTCTACTCTGGGCGGGAGATCTTGCACTGAGAAGAACCGGCAAGAAACTCAGCAAGTGTCCAGCTCTTTTCTCCCTTACAGCGTCAAAAATATTGGAAAATGCCCAATCATAGCAGGACACTTTCCATTATAAATAAACACAGAAAATATAGAAGACAACCACAACATGTAAAAAAACAAAATAAAAAAAATCTAAGTTATCAAATTTACACCAGGTAAAAGTTTCAATTTCCACAATGTCATACAGTACCACTACAGTACTCTAGTAAAAGTAAAAAATTGTTTAAGAAAAACAAAGTCAAACTATAGTAATTAATATTAACAATAAGATAAGTATGCAAGAGCAGACCAGCCTCCACAGGCGGCACCCGTTCACGAGTATGACATATGAATCAGCCATCGCTTCGCTCAACCATATTTTAGGGAACGTAACGACCCGACGCACTCTCCACCACCGCAGAGACAATAAAGAAAGCATACTAGCTCAATTTATATCCTTACTGTTGGGGCACAAGATTTTCCTATGGATGGATAGGGAGAACTGGCCATAAACCATCACGCGGGTCCAGTGCGGATTGGTTGACGATTGCTTATTATGCTTATGCATCCGGGACTAAAGGCTTTACGTGCCTTCCGAAGTACGCAGGGGCTCGAGATAATAAATAATAAAGTTTTGGTCACCAATCCGATGACCGGCCTTTACGAAAGATGCTTAACTTCAGCAATCAAGATACAGGCGCGCTTGCAACTGCGACATCGAGCTACTTAATAATGCTCCTTATGAACATAATAAAATCTTGCTAATGAGACATGTAAATATGACAGTGGCTGTTCAGCTGTTTACAATTACAAATGTCTGTTGAGCACAACTCGGATGGCGGCCAGTGAAACGCGGTTATATTGTTTACCATGGTAAAACCCATGTTACTCATCGGTTCACGGTACTATGATGTAAGTAAGTAAGTATTTAGATTATATACTGTCCCATTACAAAGCAAAAACCTTATTGAAATCAAAAATATCGTTACATTTCATGGGTATTGGCTAAATCACCGCGTATGTCAAGTCAAATGCAACCCGAATTTGATGATGGTCACCAACCCCACCCGGGTTTCGGCAGAATATCAGTGTTGTGACCTTGGTTGCAACAAAAAAAACTGAGTCGGAAGCCTTTGGTTGACTCGACACATACATGTTACACTAAGGTGGAATTTTTGGTTGCAGTTTTAGTTCCTGTTTTTTTTAATGTGACTTTGTGTATGTGTAGTGTATTACCAATAAATGTTATTCATTCATTCATTCATTCAAAACTGTGTTAGAGTAGTGGCACCAGTGTTCGACAGGATCCAAAAATCCACATGTTGTTCCTTCAATCATTAAGTTAAGGCTCAGCAACTGATTTTAGCCTTTATCAATAACTAGCAGCCGCTCGCGGTTTCACCCACGTGGTTCCCGTTCCCGTGAGAATATTGGGATAAAAAGTATTCTATATTTTAATCCAGGTTATAGACTATCTGTATGCCGAATTTCATCCAAATCCATCCATCGGTTGCAGCTTGAAGAAGCAACAAATATACACACATACATACACACAAATTTTCGCATTTATAATATTAGTGTGATTAAATACAGCCACCTGCTTCCTAGCTGTCATTTTGTAAAGTAAACAGCCTATAACTGTCCCACTGCTGGGCAAAGGCCACCATCATTGAAATCAAGTCATCGCTACAATTGATGGGTAATGGCTTAATCACCACGCTTGCCAAATGCGGGTTGGTGATCACAAACCCGGGCTATGCATCGAAAAATCCGAAAATCATTTTGGCCGTATCTGGGAATTGAACCCGGGACCTTCGGGTATCGGACTGAGCACTCTGCCACTCGGCCACCGAGGCGTTCGTTTCTCGTATTATCGATTTCGTAAAACTTCAATGAAAATGTATTTGGTTTTTGTCGACGAAAACTGTGTCTAAAACTGGCCTTAAAGTTTATCACTTGTACCACTACGATACCAGACCACAGACAAAGTGTCAGGGTAAGAATCTGTAAAATAAACGTTGGGGAAAGCCGGTAAAGCACAGAGCTTAAGCACATGAGTAGATATATTTACTCATGTGGCTTAAGACATAATATCTACTCTGTGGCTTAAGGGGGCGCCCTCCGTAGGTAACACGTGTCGTATATTTTATTTGAAATGTCTTCGTAGGTCTTTGTCCATATTTATTAGATGCCGCGCGGCCATACTTTGTATAGGGAATTTAATGTGCTTAATAAAAAATAATAATTTAAATTACCGCTTGATAAATCAAAAATGTGAGACGTTCAATTTGTAGTTAAGACATTGGTGATTGTTTATACAAAATCAGAGGTACAATAATTTAGATAAACTATAAGATATTCAACTAAACGCCGCCACTCGTTTTCATGATTTTTGCCCAACTTTAAATGATATTGTAGAAAAAACTATAGTGTGTTATGAATTTATGGATCGGAGTAATTGTAAACACGTCTCTTTGATACTAAATAAATATTTTGTTTATGTAATACGATAGTATTTTCAATTATATCAACTTAACCGCGACTACACTTTTGACTTTTTTTTGGGCGGCGCACCCTTAAATGTTTAAGCGTTTGAAGAGCTCGATGGCACAGTGGTTAACGAGCCCGGTCAGCGATTGCTAAGGTTAAGAGCGTTTACGCCGCACACTAGCACCGCCAATGAAAAAAAAACCATATCTAGTAATTAGAGATAGAAAATCAAATTATGCTCAACAAACTATTTGAATGAAGTAATTTAGCATTTTTACGGCACCTAATGAACACCTCACATGTTATGGTTTAGTTAAATAAGACGTTACGGCCACTTTTAACTATAACGCCATATTTAACTAAACCATAACATGTCAGGTGTTCATTAGGTGACGTAAAAATGCTAAATTACTTCATTCAGATAGTTTGTTGAGCATAATTTGATTTTCTATCTCTAATTACTAGATATGGTTTTTTTTTCATTGGCGGTGCTAGTGTGCGGCGTAAACGCTCTTAAGCAACTTTTGCAAAGGCCGGTCATCAGAAGGGTGACCAAATAATCTTTCATCTCGAGCTTCTCTGTGTTTTGGAAGGTGCCGTAAACCCGTTCATCCCGGCTGCATTAGCAGTCGTTAACAACCACATGACCTGTTCTCCTATCCATCCACAGGGAAGGCTGATGATAATGGTGTTGAAGTGTTTTATTTCAACTCTTAAGGCTTACTACAAAAAAATATAAATTTAAAAAGATATCATATCACCAATTTTCGTATTATGGTAATTATCATTGTGAAAACTATTATTTAAATTTTAATTCGAATGTAGATATCGTATTACATACGATTATAATTTAAATCGTAGTATGAATTTAATTTATATGGTCTATTACTCGTAGCAGTTTAGTGATTAATTATATACATATTTTTTGATAGTAAACCTTTTTTTTGCTATAACATCTCGGATACTATAGTTTTAAATTAGATAATTCTTATAAGAAGTATGGCACATAAAAATTATGTACATATTTATATATAAATAAAAATGAATGTTGCTAAGCGCAAAACTCGAGAACGGCTTGACTAATTCGGCAATTTTTTATGTATGTTCCCTATGGCACACGGAAAGTTTTAATAAAAAGAAAAAAAAATGCGTGGATAATTTTTATTATTACCTTTTGAAAGAACGAAGTCTGTCCGGGCAGCTAGTTACAAATACAAATACAAATATATTTATTTCGTATTTGAAGTGTACCTATACATAAAGATCTTATATCTACTAGGATAATGTAGGTGGCTTATAAACTTTCTTTCACTTTTCGGGCAGGTATTGCAATTTACTTGAATTAACAATAATATACATTTCAAATTATGAAAAGTCTCAACATTACGTAAAATATGGGTCACAAAATTCTTTTAAATTATATAAGGCTTTTCGCATCAACCAGGTTTTTAATTTAATTTTAAACATTTTGAAGTTTAATCCTTAACATTAAGTTAGATCCGAGTACATAGCCCAATAAGATTCTACAAAAAAGTATTAATCAACCGGAGTTTACATATATTCATGTAATTAAAAAGTAATTAACATTAACAGAGACATTATAAGACATATTATGTGGAACATTCAAAGATTTATCAATAAACTTCATTAATTTTAACGTTCATATTTTATTAATATTGTATCATATTCAGAGTCAGAGTAGATTATGTTGCCTTGTTAGATATTTATCATGTCGTGTACACACGTCATAGGAACTACAACCTGTCCGTGATACATATCTTGTAACATTTTTAACACGCTATGTTGTTATTCTGTTTGTGTACCAAATAAAATAAAATAAAACTTGTAAGTAACTCATTTTTGACACCGAAAATTTCTCGAACGGTATTTATAATATTAATAATCAAATTGAAAATAATGCAAAAAATTACTTTATTTCATAATGTATTGTGTCATGTCGATATTAATTTCGAGATCACCGATAAGATTCAAAAACTGTCTCCCTGGTCATAAGCTTGTTCTCATTAAGATGTAGAATAATTGTGAAGCAGGCGAGCAGCATAGAACATTGGTGGTTACTTATATTGACGACCTCCTTGGTCGAGTGGTTTGTACACCGGTTTTCATGGTGTAGCCATCTTTGAAGACCCATGTTCGATCCCCAGTCGGGTCAATTTAGAAATTATTGTTTTTCTAAACTGTCTCGGGTCTGGGTGTTTTCTTTGTATAATAAGTATGTATTTAAGTATGTTTATCTGTTGTCTAGTAACCATTTAACGAGTTTCATAACGAACTAGATTATTGGTGTGAGTGTAGGAAAGTTTATTTAGTTTATTATTTAATTTATGACGTTTCGGCAGCCGCTGTTCTAATCTAATCTAAACACAGAAAATGTGCATGAAGGGGAATGAACTGCCCCTAATTCTTCTCCTGCCTTTGGTAACTTTGGTTAACGGTTTCATATACATAAAATTACCTCTCCGTCTCGCCTGACCTTTGATCAATAGGTCGAAATGTTATGTGACCATTATAGGAACAGTTTTGCATCTCTTTATAGAATACTAGCGGCCCGTCCCGGTATCGCATGGATGGACGTTTCTATTTTAATATAGCCTATGTTACTCAGCGCTAATGTAGCATTCTAATGGTGAAAGAATTTTTGAAATCGGTCCAGTAGTTTTTGAGTTTATTCGTTGCAAACATACAAAAATACAAAGCTTTACTCTTTATAATCATCATCATCATCAGCTTATTTTTATGTCCCCACTGCTGGGGCACGAGCCTTCCCTATGGATGGATAAGGAGAACAGGTCGTAAATTACCGCGCGGGCCCAGTGCGGATTGGTGGTTGTTAACGACTGCTAATGCAGCCGGGACCAACGGCTTTACGTGCCTTCCGAAGCTCGGAGGAGCTCGAGTTGATACATTTTTGGTCACCCATCCGATGATCAGTCTTTGCGAAAGTAGCTTAACCTCAGCACTCGCAGACCGGGCGCGTTATCCACTGCGCATCGAGCTCTCTTTATAATATTAGTATAGATTTACTTAGGTACTTTGTAGGAAAGTAAATAACGTTTTCGTAATTAATGCAGTAGTACTTATAAGAACTAAATATAGCATATCAGTTGTTAAACTCGTACGCATTTTGTCTAGTAAGCAGTGACATCAAGTGAATGCTGACAAAATGCAGGCCGGTCATTGATCGTTTCTATAGTTTCGATTTCTAAATTTGATTTGAATAGTGATTGAGTAGGAGAAAACTGTTTGTAGCGATAGCGTATAGTTCCTTAAAATAATCTCAACCTAAAAAAATATATTTTGATTTGAATAAAAAAACACATATGGACATTGGAAGTTAGAAGTTTTAGAAGGTTGATAGACTGTAAACAGGTTTGAATTTATGAATAATGGTTATATATAATGATACGCAAATTTTGTTGCGAACAAATTACACTCTAAAAATATATTTTTTATTTTCACCTTGATTTTTTTGTCTTGAATCTCCGTCTTTTGGTCTGGTTATTTAGGTGACTTATTGGTTAGTTCCTGTCGTTCGTTCAAATTAATTGAAGCAATATGTTAACAAAAACCTTCACATTTCTTTAGCCACGCAGTTGTTCTTAAACCAGACACAATAGAAATTCAATTATTATATGGCACTGTGGTTACCTTGGGCAAGTATCTAAGATAAGTTACAACTTATGCCTGAAATTTAATTCACTTTTGAATCATTATCTTGAAAAGATGAATGACGACAGTGTCAGTCAACAAAAGTATTTTGGTCCTCTTATTTATTTATTTATTTATTTTTTATTTAAAAACTTTTGCAACATATATTACATGGCGGACTTAATGCCTGAGGCATTCTCTACCAGTCAACCATAGGGGGTCTAACGTTGTATCGATCAATTTGATATTGACTGTAAAACTGTAAAAATAGCCAAACAAAATAAAAAAATATACTTAACTATATTTGTAAGTAATATAAAAATAACCAAATTAACGAACCTGCGACAACACCGATCTGAGCCGGCTGACGGACGGCGTCACCTGTTCCACTTGCAGTTTAATCACCATTTTCACAAAATATCCAACACAACTGTTAAAACTACCTACACACTTTTCGCAGCTGACAAATTATTACAAAACAACAATAACAGACATTATTAGTTCATTCGCCAGACACAGCTAATTACACGCATCACGTATTCAAAGGAACATTTTATTTTAAAATATTTTAGTTCAAAAATATTTTAATAGTATTTTTGAATAATTTACTATATTTATAACACTGCGATCTCCATAGCCTTTGTCCAAAGAGGCGGGAAATGTTAAAGTTTTAATTTTAAATGAGTTGACGATCGGTTGAGGCGCTCACGTTCTGCTGCCTAACCTGAGCGACTGACGATTGTCAGCTGTTGAGTACAATACGAGCCCAAATTGTTGGTTGGTTTTTGTTTAAGTTTTTGTAGGCCGATCAGTTAGGAATGTATAGTCGACAATGAAATTGCTTTACCACCTTAGAAGTGATTTTTTTTTGCATTTTATAAAACAACAAGTTCTATTTTTGTATAAAAGACCGAGTGACAGCTAAACGTTGTCATTATTGACAATGAGCCTTAGCGAAATTGTATTGATAAGGAAGTTCTTGTCAAAAATATGGTTGAGTGAAGCGATGGCTGATTCATATGTCATACTCGTGAACGGGTGCCGCCTGTGGAGGCTGGTCTGCTCTAGCGTACTTATTTTTATTATTATTAACTATAGTTTAACTTTGTTTTTTTTTTCTAAGACAGGTTTTTGACTTTTACTAGTACTGTATGACATTGTAAAAAATTATACTGGTAAATGATGTTTTTGCAAACTTAATTATTTTATTTATTTATTTTTTCGTGTTTTTTTACATGTTGTGACTGTCCTTTATATTTTGTGTCTTTATTTGTGATGGAAAGTGTCCTTTTATGATAGGGCATTTTCCAATATTTATGACGCTGTAAGGGAGAAAAGAGCTGGACACTTGCTGAGTTTCTTGCCGGTTCTTCTCAGTACAAGATCTCCCGCCCAGAGTAGATAGACTTACGAAGCGATGGCATAAATGACGTTCATAAGAGCTATTTGTAGCCTTAACTGAATAAATAATTTTGAATTTTGAATTTTTTGAATTTTGAAAAGTGATAAAGCAATTTCATGGTCGACCATACCTAACAATGTCGATTTGAGTAACAATTGGAGTACCAATTTATCCTACAGTAAAAATATTTCTTACTAGCTGTGCCCCGCAGTTTCACCCGCGTTCTATTAGTCATAGCGTGATGTAATATAGCCTATAGCGTTCCTCAATAAATGGACTATTTAACACAAAAATAATTTTTCAATTCAAACCAGTAGTTACTGAGATTAGCGCGAAACAAACAAACAAACTCTTCAGCTTTATAATATTAGTATTACTTATACGGAGGGTACGTCGGCGGCAGATCAACCTAGCCAAATCTGTCAAATTTCTCCAATGAATATTGATCCTTACAACCAAACATTAAAATTCAAAATTTATTGTAGAAATTTGACAGTTTTGGGTAGGTTGATCTGCCGCCGTGTGTAAATGATCCAAGTTTGTATCACTATAAATAGTTTTGTCTTATAAGTTAAATAATTGAACTTATAGACGATATTACGAAGCTACGTTATTAAAAATATAACGTTTATTATTATTTGTTATTTTTTTTTATTACTCATTTTATTTCCAATATCGTCCTAAGTTAAAAAACAAGGGAAACCATTTCAATATTGCCGATAACACGGCCATTATTTCGCGTTCAGTACCGCCACCTTTTTATGTTTATTTATAAATATGGACTATTAAATTGTGCGGAAAATGTAGCTTTACACAGTTGCGTGAAATAATGTTACTCTTTCTATTATTCGGTAAGAGGATTTCATTTCTTCATTCCTATAATCAAATAACTTTAAGTACACCGTTAATTTTAAGTGTTGGCAGGTTGGTACTCATGAGTAGAATCATCTTTTTGTACTGGACAAACTCTGAAATCTTAAAAAAAAACAGCTCCATTTGTCTGGGGTGAATAGTATTGTAATTGATTGTAATTATTTTAATTTTAGTAACATTAATTATTGCAATTGGTAGGTATGGAAATGTTCTATTTGTATGTTGTTTTATGAAACGAAATGAAATGAAATACATTTATTAGAACACAATATAAACTTCTCATCTCAGCCAAAAGACGTCTACTGCTGGACAAAGGCCTCCCCCAAGGATATGAGGGGTATTTGCCGTAATCGCCACTCTTGGGATCGCAGTAGTCAGAGCGATGCTGCTGCCCATCCTCTGGAAGGGCAGCAGAATCTGTATTATGTAGATCAAAACAAAATAATAATAATTAAAAAATGTGTCCCAAAAGGACAGTAGTCTATGTATAGTCATATGATGGAGTGGCGTGCACTTGGAGAGCCCTATATGTACAGCAGTGGACTAGAATAGTCCTCAATATATATATTCCTCAATCTCAATATGCCTTTCCATAGAACCGACTTCTTTTCCTATTCCTTTTCCGTTCATGCAGTCAGACTATGAAACGACCTACCACCCAGTATTCGGGAGTCCACGTCGATTTACTCGTTTAAAAAGCGCGTAAAGGAGTACTATCTTTCCACTTGAGTGTGTCATCGTTATTGTATGTATGTTTAATTTGTGTCGTAACTATTTTACTGTATGTTTAGCCTTAAATACTTGTTTTGTTTGTTTTGTGCACACTTTTTCTACTTTTCTTTGTATCTTCTCTTTCTACGGGCCTGCTGGAAGAAATTTCAATGTGAAATAAGCAGCGCCCTTGTACTTGTCTAGGTATTCTTACTATGTTCTCCCTTCTATTCGTTTGTGTGTACATACATTATAAATAAATAAAAATAAATATAGGCTAATGATATGATAGAGAGTATTCTTCATGATAAGACCGTATATTTCTAGTTGTTAGACCCTGGTTTGACCCTTTTCGACCAGTGCCAGTACCAGTCATTGGTGGTGCGGCTAGTATTAAGTCCGCCTGGCAAATAGCTGCCACCATCATATGCATAGGTATATGTCACTACGAACATCAATGTTAGTAGTGTTGCAATATTCTGAAAATTAGACATAATATAGCCAGTTTTTTAGTAGTTGAAGATTCCGGGTGAAGTGAGCTTCCATCTTTGGCCATCTTTTATTTTTTATCATTACTTAATACGTTCGCTGACGCTAAGCACTTGCTCAGATACCTTGGCAGTGGAATTTTTCGTACTAAATGGTTACTCGTCTATTGACGTACTCACAAATGATAGTATTTGATTCTGTGTGGATATGACACTACGTCGAAGGACATCAATGCGTGTGTGTGTGTGGAGAAAAAGAGAAAACAATATAAATTTGCCTACAAAATTCGTAATACGACAGTGAGAAAAATGGGATTGCTCGCAATATGACAGTAGATACAGTTCTCTATGATACCTCTAACCAAAGTCGTCGTCGGCTGACGTAGTTACCAAAATCGTAAAAAAAAGTAGCCCGTCCTCTGACGTTCTGCCACAACGCATCAGTTTAAATTTCCCGCCCTTCGACGTACTGACAGCGAACGTGTTAACAGCAAGTAAGATGAATGTCAAGTACTTACCCTACTAAATTTCTAATCGGTTTTTGGTACAAGATCTCCCGCCGTAAACTGACAAGCCGATGGCACGAATAATACCCCTCTCACAGACACGGAATCTCGGACCATCTCGAACCAGTTCCGTGTCATGTCCGTAAGAGGTTGTCTGTGGGTGTTTCTGCCTACCTTCTATAGTCTTCTGATCTTGTGCCGAAGGTGGCGTAGCTACTTTCATAAAATTAAAGTGGCATGCGTTTATGCCGTTTTTTAATATTTGGTTTATAGAAAATCTGTTGATTAAGGGCACCTGGGCATGCGCCTGCTGCCATACCCTCTTGATTTGCAATGTCACAAATAGTCATTATCTGAATGCATAGAGATAGTGAGCATTGCAACAACGATTTTTAATTTAATTTAATTCTTAATAATATACCTATATAGTTTCCATGTAAAACGTGCCTTCAATGTATTCTACTATACAGGGTGGGAAGTATACCGACAGATTGAAACCAACGAATCTAGTGCCTAGTTGGACAAAAAAAACTAATACAAAATATGGTTCGGTAAAGCCGAACTTTCGAGATATTAAATTATTTAAGCAATTCACAAGTTGAAAAATCTCAAGGGTAACACGCCTTTATAATATGACGTAATCACACTCACAAGTACACCCGCTATCAATTTTATGTCTAGAGCTCTTAATAATCAAGTGTCATACGGACGTCATACTCCACGCGTCGTTTATCTTATTTTGTCGGAGTCGTTCGTGAAGTGTGAAGTTTTCTTGTTCACTCTTTTGACTAAGGCTTCGTTCACAAGGAAGTACTATCGATAATTTTTTTTTTGTTCCAGAAATTAAGTAAGTTCATAAGGCAGTTTTGGACCCATGTTGATAACATTATACATAACATGTTACATGAGTCCATGGTTAAAATCTGTCGGTATACTCCTTTCACTCTGTATTAAGTGGTCGGCGAGGCCGTCTATACGAGTAATAAGAGTTACTTAAACAACGTGTAACATAAAAGTGTGGTCAAAATGAAAAGACCCAAAGTGTATCCGATCTAGATCTTGTATGTATTGTTCATCATCATCATCATCACCATCATCATCTCAGCCAAAAGACGTCCACTGCTGGACAAAGACCTCCCCCAAGGGTATGAGGGGTATTTGCCATAATCGCCACGCTTGGCAGGCGGGTTGGCGATCGCAGTAAGTTGAGAGTTAACCTCAGAGAGATGCTGCTGCCCATCGTCTGGAATGGTCCTTATGTCGGCTTTTAGGAACACCCACGGGAAAAGATGGGGTGGTGCAATTCTTTATCCCCGGAACCACACAGGTAGTATGTGTTGTTACTGAGACATATTTATTAACTTTAGTTGTCATGTAATTGTAAACTAAATACTTATATTAGTGAAGTCATGCGCGTCAGGCGGCGCATAAGCAAGCAAGCAGTGATCATAAATGTAAGTACACAGGTTACTAAACCACTAGGGCTGTAACTTGGTTATTTTGATTGTGACGTCACATTTGAAATATTTAATTAAAAATTGCATAACAAATTAAAGTTAATAATTATGTCTATGTGACTCTGCCACAGATTAAAGAAGAGTTAACAGATACTTCACTCAGTAGTAAATTACCAATACCTACTGCTATAATAGCCTACTATTAAATATACTATAATAAACTACCGCGCGATCCCACAGCAATCGCAGGGCTGCCTCTTCGATAAAATAAAATTAACATAAATAACTATTTGTGTCTATTTTATTGAGAAATGTGAATATGTTCTGCCTATAGGTGGTAGTTTAAAATTGTATCATTTATAAAATATAAATTTTTTAAATTGGTGCTGACTGTGCAATACATCAAAAGTAAATAGAGGTCAGTGTGTAGGTAAAATAAAATAAAAATCTTTAAAAGTTTCCCTTCTTTTACTTGATTTGCACCCATCTACTGCACATAAGGCATCAGACGGCATCGTAGGTACGCGTACAAACGAATGGAACAATTAAAATTGAACAACGTGCGTGCGCTTCGCTTGCGAAAACCGCACTGAATTTGGTCCGCAAACGGCCCGAGACCGCTCGGCCGGGCGGTAGGTAATTATAGCGCGCAAGTATATGGAGTGACGGAGGCCAGGAGTGCTATTCTCTAAGCAAAACAGCGTCGACCTCGACATTGAACTCGCTCATAACTTGCAAACGAATTTCAACCTACTTTTCAGATAGTAATAAAGTCTACATTCGAATAGCGCTGCTGACTCTGCATACAAGATCTCGATCGGATACACTTTGAATCTTTTCATTTTGACCACACCTTTCAGTCACACGTTGTATGTATTTGATGAATGTCTGTCATATAATTGTTATATTATAAATGACTTATATATATTTCCAGCACTGTCAGAATTACATCGTGCACAACTACATTTGACTTACGTAAATATACATTGATATTTTATAGTTTTAAAATTTCTTGCAATGGCATTTGACATGGGTAGTTCTGCTAACTCAACGTAAAAGGAGATCACCCAAGTTGGGCTATTTTCAAAAGTACCGGGCAACAAAAAATATATATTAATATTTTATTAGACCATAACATAATGAACATTTTTTATTATGACACCAAAGTTGTAAGTTCAGTCTTTGAATTATTATTCAACCGCTAATTAATTAATATTCTGTCAGTGTGATAAAAATTATGTACTATTTTTTTCCAGCAGTGCGTGTGACTGACGTTCGAAAGTGACAAAACAAACATCTGAATAACGCATTTAAATATTTTTTTATACTATGTAAAAATATTATCTATGAATCTCAGTTAACAATACAAAAAATTATCCAAGAGGTTGGGTTCCATAGTAACACGTGAATAGAATAATATAAGTTAATAAATATAATAATATTTTTGTTTGGCCGGCACTTTCAGAATTAGCCCAAAAATGTATGGACGGTGAATGATGTCCTTTTCGTACCTATTCATAAGAAAATGAAAATTACAATTTATAGTGATCTTGACGACTACAACCATATTTTATTATGCTTAATGCTGAGCGCCTAGTGCGACCTTTCGATTACTTTAACGAAGATGATATTATGAGAGATGTTTTTTTTTGAGAGAGTTTGCTGATTGCCTCAAACGGCATTTACAGCTTCACTGGGCTTGTTTGGGGACGGCGAGAAACTTAAAGGGTTCCTCAAGCCGAGTGAAACGAATCACCTTCGGAGGTTTTCTAGAGGGAACGGCATTAGGCACTAATATTGCGTGTTCCCGTGCCCTACTAGATTCTCCGAAGGGTTCGGATCGGATCGGGGAGATGAGAGATGTGGTACAATTCTCGTTTTCGTTAAAATAATAGAGAGGTTTGGTGAATCGTTTCTATGTCTTAGTAATAGGATTCCCGTTTTACCCTTTGGGTACGGAACCCTAAAAAATGAATGTGAAATGATACTCGCACTAGGTGCAGAGTGAATTACAAGAAAAAACATTCACATGTCAAAACAGCTTTTATTCGTATCTTATCTGTAAGGACATAATCACAGTGTATCTCATTATTTTGATGTGTATCAGAAATGTGGAGTATTATTTAATTGGTTAGCACTAAGTCGATTGATTAAGTATTATGTTGCAATGTTTTAAAGTAAATTAATAAAGATATTAAGAGGTTATGTTGCAAGCACTTTGTTTTGATAACGTTGCGTTGTAAAACGTTAAGGTAATTAAAGTCTACATCGTTAAAAAATTAAAGAATTCCATTTCATTAATAAAAAAATTCTTAATACTAATGCTTTTTTAATGATAACAGAAAAAATATTGTTTTTTTACGTGCGGGGTTCAAACCCGTCTCTTGTCTCAGGTGCCGCTATTAACATCAGTGCACCATACCAAAACCATTCTAAACAACCCAAAATTTTAATAAAATCCAAAACATCACATTCCCTTTTTTATTAAGTTTACTAAATTACGGTCTTTAATTGATTTTATTTTCAACAGCCTATAAACTTCTGCAATATGGCGACCACATGCATACATGACAACCGCATGGTCTGTGCATCCACCCCCGACGGCTGCAGCCGCCGCACCTTCCTGGATCAATGCGACATGTACGAGTACAACTGTGACTTTGGCTCGCGTATGTATCTTATAATCAACTTTACTCTAAGCATGGTCTATGCATTATATGTGCATACTAAACTCTACTCAATGCATGGTCTATGCATCCACCCTGACGGCTGCAGCCGCCGCACCTCCTGGATCAATGCGACATGTACGAGTACAACTGCGACTATAGCTCGCGTATGTATCTTACAATCAACTTTACTCTATGCATGGTCTATGCATAATATGTGCATCCTGAACCCTACTCAATGCATAGTTTATGCATCCACCCCGACGGTTGCAGCCACCGCACCTTCCTAGACCAGTGCGACATGTACGAGTTCAACTTCGACTATGGCTCGCGTATGTATCTTACAATCAACTTTAATCTACGCGTGGTTTATGCATGATCTATACATTCATCCCGACAACTGCAGCCGCTGCACCTTCCTGAATCACTGCAACGTGAAAGAAAAAACAACAGCACCCGTAATGCTTATGTATCTCA
This sequence comes from Eudonia lacustrata, assembly GCA_947562085.1. Taxonomy (NCBI): domain Eukaryota; kingdom Metazoa; phylum Arthropoda; class Insecta; order Lepidoptera; family Crambidae; genus Eudonia; species Eudonia lacustrata. The sequence goes on along the minus strand of OX387327.1, from coordinate 5,253,956 downwards.
CATTCAAATTTACTCTGGTCTCTGCATTACATGCTACTCCAAGCTTAGTCTATGCATCTACTCTCGACCGACGGTTGCAGCTGCACTAGGTTCCATGAGCATCGGTATTTATTTGTTTTAGTGCTTGACTGCGGCTTCTACATATCGAATGGACATTAATATCCATAATTCAGGTACGAAGTAAATGTTTTACGTTTCTGACACCATATGTTTGTTACATAAAACGACACTGTCTCACTACACTGTACTAAGACTTTGTGTTATTGAGAAAGGGCTTGAAGATTAGGACAAACGATTGCCGGAAGAAAGTCTTTACTTTCGATTGTTTTTTTTTTTTTTTTTTTTTATACTTAGCACGGCAAATGACTCCATACCACCTGATGTTAAGTGGAAATGGAGTCCAGACGCGAAGACAACTGGTGCAGCGTGAAAACAACGCAGCATCAGTCAACCTCACTCTGCCGGCCCACAAGGTGCTTCTTCACGCCTCGTTTGAAGGACCCAATATCATAGGAAGGAGGAAAAACGTGTGCTGGTAGACTATTCCATCTTTTGGAGGTGCGACAAAGAAACGAGTCACCAAATTTCTTTGTGCGCGATGGGATATGTGTGACAGTAAAGCGATGACTCCGGAGAGCAGCACGTGTACTTCTATGGAGGAAGGAAGAAGGTGGGATAAGGTCAAAGAGTTCTTCAGAGCACTCGCCGTGGTACAAGCGATAGAAAACGCTGAGTGACGCTATATCTCTACGCAATTGTAGGGGTTCGAGAGTATTAGTGACCTCTGCATTGCCGATAATGCGTACAGCGCGACGCTGCAATCTGTCTAAGGCATCGAGAAGGTACTTTGCGGAACCGTCCCAGATGTGCGAGCAATACTCCACGCAAGACCGTACCTGAGTCTTGTACAAAAGACACAACTGGTCAGGCGTAAAGAATCGCCGCACTCTGTTCAGGACACCGAGTTTTCGTGAGGCAGTTTTGATCACGGCTTCGATGTAGTCCTTTTGATTCAGATCACAGCGAATCGTCATACCGAGCATGTTGATATTGCTCTGCAGGCTTAGAGATGTGCCCTGAAGAGTTGGAAGGGGAAGGAATGGTGACTTCTTGGCCGTAAACGCACATACCTGTGTTTTCTTGGCATTAAACTCAACAAGATTATTGGAGCCCCAATTAGATATGAGGTCCAATACCCGATTGAGCTCAATGACAAGATTCACTCGTTTCTCTTCAGTTTCGACTCGCCCAGCCGCAGGGTGACCGTTGTACCCACCGTGCACTGTACTATCATCTGCATAGCAATGAATATTTCCAAGTGGAAGCATATCATTGATATGCAGAAGAAACAACGTGGGTGACAGAACGGAACCCTGAGGGACACCAGCGTTCACTGACATGAGCCGCGAAGCGCATCCATCAGACAGGACACGAATTCTACGCTCGTGCAGGAAGCCAGCGACCCAGTTGCAGAACTGTGCAGGCAGACCGTATGCCGGGAGCTTGGAGAGAAGAGCTTTGTGCCAGACCCGATCAAATGCCTTGGCTATGTCGAGGCTAACAGCCACCGACTCACCACGCTTGTCAATAGCCTCACCCCAGAGATGTGCGACGTACGCTAGAAGAT